>JAJALC010002331.1:0-600000 GCA_022627095.1 Fusarium sp. FIESC RH6
TTAATCCTTTTTATATTATAGTATTTTTTTATTCTTTTTCTAATAAATTCAAGTTCTATTTTTATTTCTTTATATAGGTTTTTAAGTTCTTTTACCTTAAGTATTACAGTAGGGTTTATTATTTAAGCATCTTATTTATTATAGTATATATCTAGGGTAAATCTAAAGTTAGCATAAGCTAGTATTAACTTTATACTTTTATTATAAGTAGTATTATAAGCTAATTATACAATAGGTAGCTTTTTAACCTAGTTATTTTATCTATAGTTAATATAGTATTATAAGTATTATTCTAGTACTTAATTTATTTGTTTAGTTTATCTATCTATTTATAGTCTAAAAGCTATTAAAAGCTAGTAATTAAGTCCTAGGTGTAATATAAGTACTTACTAGAACTTAGCAGTAAATATTAGGCCTCTATCTAATAGGATCTTGCTTAGTAGTCTATATATACTAATAATATATTAGTAAAAAATATAAGAAAGTTCTTCTATATCTATAGATTCTCTATAGGGTAAGTAATATAAGAACTTTGTAAGTTAGTTAATAATAACTATAATACTATTATAGAAGATTCTAGTTAAAGGTTCTTCTAATAAGGGTAATTTAGTTATAAAGTCTATTATAATTAAATCCTAAGGTTATTATACTACTAGTAAGGGTTACAGTATACTATAGGGTTTATAGCACTATACTTTTATTTATATATATATATTACATTATTTAATAATTTATTCTATATCTTTTCTTATATAATTATACCCTTTTTCTTATAACCTTTTAAGTATTTTAGTAATACCTTAGTATCTATATAACAAGTATAAATAAAATTTACAAAGAAAGTTACTATCTTTAATAGTTCTAGTAACTATTTTACTAAGGTAATATTACAGGCATTTTTCCATATATTCCTTTACTAACTTTTCTAGTATTAAGCTACTATAAATAGGTTTTATTAGTTTCTAAGTTTCTTAATAATTAAGGTTATATTTTATCTATAAATAGTAATATTTAAAGATTACTAGGAACACTTTAGAATAAGCTAGTAAGTAGATCTTATCTTTATATTAAGAGTATAGATCTTTTTTCTTTAGTTTACCTTTAGCCTATTTAATAAAGTACATAGGTTTCTATAACTACTCCTAAAAGTATTTATAAATTCTAAGTAGTATAGGTAACTTCTTTTTCTAGTATACTAAGTAGGTATTAATTACTACTTTTAACTAGGTATATCTTATATAGTAATCTATTATTCTACAGGGGATATCCTTAAATCTACTAATATTAGAATAATATTTTTCTTAATATTTCTTTATTACAGTATTATAGAAGTTTAATTATTCTTTTATCTTTTCCTAGCCAAGTTTCTTACACTATTCTTCTAATATTATAGTTATCTTTCTTATTTTAGTAATTATTTTAGCTAGTTAGGTAAATTAATATTCTCCCCTTCTATTCTTCTTAAGTAGTTATTCTTAGGCCTTATATATAACTCCTTACCTAAAGTCTAGTCTATAACTAATAGTATTAGTATATCTATTATTAGATCCTTTGCAATATATAATTACAAAGTTAAATTTACATAGGTATTTAGCGTAGTATAGTTATTATCTATTTAGTTCTTATATAGTAGTAAAATATAATATATTCTAATAGTTAATATAGACTCTTACTTAATATATACTTCCTATTAAGTAGTAATAAAATTCTTTAAAGTAGTTAATAATAGCTAGGAATTCTTTATTATAAATTAGGTATCTTAACTCTACATTATATAGCTTATAGGAGTAGAATGTAATAGGGTGTAATTATCCTTCTATATCTTATTACCTAATCTAGCCTCCTAAGGTAAAGTCTAAGAAATCTATTTTAAGTTTAATTTCTTTAGTAAAATTAAATATAATTAACACTAGTTTACTAAGTATAGAGTCTTATAGCTAGTTAAAGGCTTCTTAAGCTTCCTTATTTTATTTAAACTTTTAGTCCTTTTTTATAAGTTTAGTAAAGAAGTTTACTATTTTACTAAAGTCTCTAATAAATTATTAGTAGTAATTAGTAAATCCTAGGAAGCTCTATACTTCTTTAACTATAGTAGAAGTAGGCTAATTATATACTACTAAGATTTTCTTTTAATCTATTTAGATTTCTCTAGATAAGATAGTATATCCTAGGAAATTAACTTCTTTAATATAGAAATAACTTTTCTCTAGTTCTACTAGGAGGTTTACATCTTATAGTACTTTTAAAACCTTATAAACGTATTCCTAATATTCTTCTTTATTATCTAAGAAGATTAGGATATTATTAAGGTAGTATACTATAAATATATCTAGGTATTATTACAGGATATTATTAATTATTTATTAAAATATAGCTAATATATTTATAAGACTAAACAGTATTACTAAGTATTTAAAGAGTTTAAATTTAGTTCTAAAGGTAATTTTCTATTTATTACCTTCCTTAATACAGATAAGGTTATAAGTACCCTTAAGGTTAAGTATAGTAAAAATCTATTTTCTCTATAAATAGTCCTTAAGTTCTATTATAAGTAAAAGTAAGGTCCTATCTTTAATAGTAAGGTTATTTAATTATTAGTAATCTACAATAAGTTATAGTTTTTTATTCTTCTTAGGTATAAATATAATAGGAAATCCTACTAAAGATATTAATTCTTATATATTACCTTTTTGCAATTCCTCTTCTAGATAATCTCATAGTATAGTAAGCTTAAGTTTATTAAGGTTATAAATCTTCTAGAAAGGTAGATTATCTAATTTAAGTATAATTTTATAGTCTTAGTAGCTATACTATAGTACCTTAGTATTAAGTTCTTCTTTAAATAGTTTATTATAAACTTAATACTCCTAAGGTATATTCTTAAGTCTATCTTCTTCTAATAGTTTCTTTAGTTCTATTTTTAACTTTTCATTTAAATTATATAGCTATATAGTAACTATTATAAGTATTTGCTAAATATATTACCTCTTACCTTTTTTATACTTATATTATACTCCCTTTAGAGGTAGGTAAATATTCTTTTTATACTAGACTTTACTAGCTATCTTAATTAAAGTTTAAGATCTCTATTTATTATTACTTTCTAAATCTATATCTATATTAAAAGGATTATCTATACTAATAATTTAGCTAACCCTTTAATAAAAATGCAGATTATAGTAGTATAGCTATAGGTATCTTAATATTAGATTATATCCTAGTATAGAGATAATATTAAGGTTAATATTATACCTTTAAGTTCTAATAAATACCTTTAAGTAATTAATCTCTTAGGTAATTAGTCCTCTGTTATAGGTAAGTGTTTCTCCTTTAAGGTTTATTAGCAAATAAGGCTACATCTTAGTTTACTATAGTAGCTATAATATATTAACTATACAAAGGTTAATTATATTAATATTAGCTCTACTATCTACTAGTATAGTTAGCTATTTCCCTTTAATTTATACTTATATATTTAGGTAAGTTTATTAACTATACATAATTAATCTTAGAGCTCTTATAAGTTTTATAAGCTTTAGTTCTTTGCTTATCTATAGCTCTAGTAGTATAGTAAGCTATTATCTTTTCCTAGTTATCCTAGGTATTACAGATTATATTTAATATCATAGTAAAGTATATTATCTAGATACTTATTATCTTAGATTGGTTTATTTTACATAGTTAGGTCTATATATTATCTCTATTAATCAATTATCTATTAATTTTAAATATAAGTAAGGGCTTATTCCTTTATTTCTTTATAAGCAGTAAATTTCATTATCTCATTTTCTAGGAATTATTTAGATAGTTAGTACCCTATAGTATTAATAATAAGGTATAATTTCTACTATATATATTCCTAGATGCTTATAGGGAAACAGTTATTACTAAGTTTAACTTATTAATATAGTATACAGTAGTAGGCAATATAGGATATCTATAATATTTACTTATACTTTTTATTACTAGGGTACCTTTATAAGTTATAGTATACTATTAATTATTAGATAGTTATTTCTACATTCTATTCCTACTCTATAGTAATAGTATAGATATAAATATCATTATCTTACAGTATTTTAGCTTATTCCTTAGCTTATTATACTACCTTACTTATCTAGTTATGCTATTAGTCTTTATATTAAGATTATTTTAACTTATAGTTTTTCCTTTATCCTATTTATTCTAACTAGGTATATATAGCGCTAGTATAGTTTAGGTCTTAATAGTATTAGTTAAGGTAAGTTATCTTAACAGGTATCTTATTAATTTAGTTAATAACTTCTAGTCTTCTTATCATTTCTTATAGTAATTTAAGTATTCTATCTTCCTATATAATAAGTATAATTAAGAACATTTTATCTATAAATTTACTTAGTTCTTCTTAGATTTCTTTAGGTATAAAAGGGCTATCCTATTAAGGGATAGCTTCCTTTCTTTTCCTTATAATTATAGTTGTATATCTAGTAGCTACTCCTATAGTACCTTCTAGTATAGGTTCCTATACTTCTACTAAGGATTATTATCTTTCTTATTATCCCTTTTCTTGCTATTAGTTATTAGCTTTAGTTTAATTTTCTAGTTTAATATTATATTTCTTCTTAGCTTCCTTTCTTCTTAGGGCCTATTATTACTAATATTCTTCTTCTACTTATAGCTAGGCTTATTCCTATTTCTAGTACTTAATAGCCCTATTAACGCCTTTTTTATATACTATTTTCCTAGCATAGCTGTTATTTTACGTATTAATATTATAGCTAGATCTAGTTATTATAGCTTACTTTAAGGTATATACTGCTATCTAAGGTTCTTTATCTTCTTATATATTAGTTTATTATACTATCTTACCTTTAGGTACTAGTTAGTACTTTTAGTTAGTTTTTATAGGGTTTTAGTAATCTTATTCCTAGTATCCTTTTTTACTACAGTTCTAGTAGGTTAAAGCTAGTCTATTTAATTAAGTAGTATTAACGTTTATAGATCTTACTTAAGTTCTATAGAAAGTATTAGTTTATCTTAGTTTTCCTTAATTAGTATTATTTTAGTTCCTATTTAACTAGTTCTTATTTTAGGTAGAATTATATATACCTCTATTCTTAAGAGCTTGTTTTTCTTTTTATCTTTTATATAGTTAGTTATTAATATTTACTACTATTTTAGTAAGTATATTTAGGTTATTAGGTTTTTATTATATATATACTATTACATCCTTAATTTCTAGTTTAAATCTATAATAAACTTAGTCTATATAAGCAGATTTATTCTAATTAAGCTTAGCAGCTTAAAATCAGTATTCTAAGAGGTAAGATACTACTAATCCCTTCTAAATAAGAATTTAGATCTTTATCTTAGCTTCTCTTCTTTTATTCTTTATCCTAAAGGTATTAGTAAGTTTACTCTTAAAGTATTTATATTTCTTATAAATATAGGTAGTTATTAACTTTTACTTATAAGGGAGGTTTATAATAAAGTCTTAAATAATAGGTTCTATTACCCTTTTAGCCTTATCTTTTAGGAAGCTTAGATTATATCTTACCTAGGCTTTATATAAACTAAACTAAATTAAATAGTATATCTAGTAACTTCACAGGCTTATTAAAAAGCCCCTAAGTTTATTAGGTTTACCTTTATAGAAGTTAGGTTAATATAGCTTAAGAATCTCTCTAGGGTCTTTTCTAGTTACTACAAGAGCTTTAGTATACTTAATATACTATCTATAGAGCTATTAACTTTTCTTCGCTTCCTTACTAAGGTTTTTAGCTATTTTAGCAATAGTAATTACTTTTCCCTCTAGCTCCTTAATCTTATATTTAGCTACCTCTAAGTTATATTTAGCTATATTAAGGAAGTTATTATATCTTTTATTAAGCTTATAGATTTTCCTCTTAAGCTTAGTAACCTTATTCTTATAGCTACTTAGGTAAGCTAGTATAATTTCTACTTCTTCCTTATTACTAGTATCTATAGGGAGTTTAAGTTCTTTTACTAAGGTAGGGTAATTATTAGAGGGGGTTACTTAAGTAAATTACTATCTATACTAGGTAGTAGTAAGTTAGTTTAAGGTAGTAGGTACTATTGCATAAGTATTACTTAGTATTATATAGTATAGTCTAAATAAAAGCTATTAATATATAATAGTTATAATTCCTAAGAGATAAACTAGTCTATACTAGGTTTATATTAGTAGATATATAGAGTATAAATACTAAGTATTACAAAGTATTACATCTCTTAATAGTAAATAGAGCAAGTTAGGTATATTTAGGTAAAGAAGTTTTATTAATAGCTAGTAAGCTAAGTAATTTATCTAGTACTAAATAAATATATATATACTATAGGTATTTAAAGGAGAAATAATAATATATTAGAGCATTATTAGTCCTAGAGTAATACAGTCCTAGAGCACTATTAGTCTATATAAGTATTAATCCTTTAGTAGTTAGTTATATCTATTAAAGATTAGTATATGTAAAGAAAGAAAAAGGTAGGGTATATGTAATATAACCGCTGGGGTCGTAACATATCTCTTAAGAATTATAACTATTATAGTAAGTTTATTTTATATATACTATAGTAAGCTTTAATATTAAATAAAGAAAAGTCTTTAAATATAAGCTTTACTATTATAATATTATATTAAGATTAAATATATTTAAAATTAACTTTATTAATTATATTATAATCTTTTTTTTTTTTTTTATAATTTCTTTTTTTTTTTAATTTTTTTACTTTATAATATTTTTTATATAATAAACTTAAAATAATAACTTTTTTATAAATACTTTCTTTACTTAATACTTTTTTTATTTAATATCTTTTTTACTTATAAGCTACTAATAACTTATTTTACTTATAAAAATAATTTTAAATTATTAAAATTAAATTAACTTATAATTTATTACTTATTAAAATATAAATATTAACTTAATAGTAAATCTTATTAATTACTTTAATAATCTTTATAAAAGCTTTTTTTTTTTATAAGTAATTATAATTACTATATTATTAATATAGTATAAATAGTATAAGCTAATAAAAGCTTTATAAGAAAATATAAAAAAAAAAGTTATTTTATTATTAAAGTTATTAATAAAGCTTTTTATTTACTAATTTACTAAAGTATAATAAAATTATTAAAAATTATTATTTTTAAGTTTATAAAATATTTTTTATAACTTTATAAAAGCTTTATTAATAATAATAAAGTTAGCTTTTTTAACTTAATTAAAAGTAATTATAAAGTTATTATATATTATATAAAAAATTATTTATTAAACTTATAAATACTAATACCTTTTTAAATAATAGCTATTTTATATTATATTATATTATATTATATTTATTTTTTTAATAAAAAGAGAATTTTTAATTTTTAATAATATAAAAAAAAGTAGTTATTTTATATATTATATAGTTATTTTAATAACTTATAATAACCTTAGTTTAAACTTTATTAAAAATAAGATTTATTAAAAAAGATAATTATTAAATAATAGTTTATATAATTAAAAGTATTATTTTATTAAGTATATATTATAAGTATCTTTATTACTAGATATATTATAAGTAAACCCTAAGTAGCTAGTACTATAAAGGCTAACTTTAACCTAGGTAGGTAGAAATTTACAGGGTTTAATAATATAATCTAATACTTTGGCTATTCTTATTAGATCTTGATTGCTGCTTATCTAAGTTAGTTAAAAGTGAGGGTGTAAAGCCTCTTCTTAGGAAAGACTCCAGGACTAAACACTTGTTCTTTATTTACAAAGCTTGCAGCAACCAGCATGATTAGCTTTCCATTATTGTGCCTTGCGCCTCTCACTACGAGATGTCATATCGGAAATATCATGCCTTCAATCCATTGCTCTTCGGCTCGCTTGCTTGCACGTGCCGAGCAGACTCTGGAGATGACTTCAATTACAGGGTCCATAAACACCTAGCGACTGCGCCCTAATTGCAGTAACTCATCAAGGTCTTGAGCCGATTAAACTGTTGATAAATGGCTCGCCCTGCTTGTTTACAGTTGGGAGCTATAGAAGCCGTTTTCCACTGTAAACGATAGACTCTTTGCTTCTTACTTCCCGGCTCGTTTAACTACAACCAATTGTTGGAGCAAATGTGTACCCTCTTTATCGAACCATAAATTGCCATCGTTAGGCCTGAAGATCTCAGAGTTTCGCATTTGAAGGACCGCCGTTTCTGGACTCCCACCAAGGCCAAAAAGGTACAGACTCTCGATCAAAGTCCCCACTGAACTCTGGCCTTTTATTCTTTCTGGCATTCTTAATGCCAGCCAAATTATCTTTCGACCCAACAACAGATAAAAACACCTTGGAATCCAAAACATGTGTTTCTTCGGGAGTATCAGGACCGCGTAGCAACATATCCCTCATCAGCTTGGTGCTGGTCAGCGAGGTATTGTCTGCAATCTCTTGCGCAAGCTCTACGGCGTAGTCCACAGTCTCTTTTGGAGTTGGAAGAAGCTTCGAAAATAGTGAGCTGACAAGCGGGTCCGAGGCTAAATATGTTGCACCAGTAGTAGATATATGCGTCGCCTTCGCTAGACCAATCAGTCGAGGAAGAAAAAACGCACTGCAAGACTCAAGGGTAAGGCCCAGGCGTGCGAAAGGTAGAGCAACTTTAGCCCCTGACCAAGCCACACGAATAGCGGCGGGAAAGGTGACAGTAAATCCAAAGCCTGCTGCAGGTCCGTTGATAGCGACAATGGTGGGTTTGGTGCAGTCAGCTATGGCTAGAGCGACTTGTCCGCCCCTGATTATACGTTAGCACATGGTTAGGCTAGTCTGTCGTGCAATTACGCACTGGTCTCTATAATCGGAGATTGACTCTTCATTTTCTTTATGAGCCATCAGCGGAGTAAATCCAACCTGTAGATCAGCTCCGGCACAGAAAGCCTTGCCTGTTCCGGTCAGGACGATAGCTCGAACTCGTTCATCTTGGTCGACAAGTTGATAAGCTGTTTCAAGCTCAGTGAGGAGATTTTCAGTCACGGCATTGTGGTTTTCCGGACGATTGAAAGCTACAACGAGGACCTTTGTAGCTGTTGGCGAATCCGCTGGTACGTGAGAAACGGTGATGTCTTTGAAAGGCAGTGAGGAATAGGACGCCGGAGTAGCAATTGTTGACGACATGGTCACAGTGGAATTTGTAGTCCTGCGATTATCTGAAGAGATCTTGGATTAAGGAGAGTTCTTGTATGATCTTTATTACAACAGCACCCGAAGTCTTGATCACTGCTAACAAGTAGATTCGCTACAAGGCACAATCTGCCGAAGCCACTTATTCGGCCCCACAAGTTGCCGAGGCCGATGTGGATCACTTGACCGAAGAACCCCAACAACAGATTCAGAGGCAATTGCCTCGTACACCTCCACTACCATCCTTCATCTCCCAAAGACTTAAGCTTGTGAGAATCATATTGCCGCTAATGACTGACAGGCCATACAACCGGGCCCATGTAGCCTGCAAGGCTTGCCATGCTCGTAAGGTCAGGTGTACCGTCACCCTATCTGGTCCCCCGTGCGCGAACTGCGCTCTGGACAAAATCCCTTGCGAGATACAGAAACGGAAGCGGCGACGGCAAGACTGCCTCTCACCAGAGATGACTCAGATAGCTAATGAATACAGCAACTTGGATATCCTGCCTACAGTGTCTGGTTCGGTGACACAAGACAGCCCGGTACCTGCAGCACAGAGCCTTTCAATTCCACCACTCAGTACTTCGCAAAGCGTGATTCCTCACCAAGATGCCGTCATTCAAGCAGATAACTGTAACCCACTTCCTTGGAACTCGCTTCCTGACATGACTGGTCACTCACAAGAGCTCAACACTCCTTCATCTGCTGCAACTACTGGAGAAATTATCTCCGTTGGCAGCAGCGCAGAGAGTTACGAAGCTGATGTAGCTTTGGATGCAGACCTTGTTGGATCTAGAGATCCCGACGGCCTTGATACAACAGATTCATCGCCAATTGCCAACGCCACATCAGCATGGGCCGAAATTCTGGAGGAGCGGGAGAGCGATGGCAACCGAGTGCCGTTCTACCCAGGTAAATGACCCGTCTTAGATCCTCACAATCTTCGATCATAACAGAAGCAGGTGACGAGAGAGGCCCGGCTTTCGTCATAGACGTTTGCAAGCCTGGAAGATCAAACAGTAGCAATCATGCTTTTGTTGCCATGCCCTCACTGGAATCTCTTGCGCCAGAGGAGATAGAGTACCTTCGGTTCAAGGGATGCTTTTCCTTACCACTGCACCCGCTTAGGGAAGCTCTGATCAAAGCATATTTCCATTATGTCCATCCCTTTGAGCCAGTCTTGGATCCCGAGGACTTTTTTAACAAGTACAGCAAAGGTCACCTCAGTTTATTGCTACTATGGAACATATTCATGTGTGCTGCAAGTGTATGTTGCTCTGCGCAAATAGCGGGCGTGCGTGCTGACGGGTATAGTTTATTGATGACAGTGTTTTTGCTGGAAACTTTTACGACTCTCAGCTTGCTTTCAAGCACAAAGCTTTCCAACGAGCGAAGGTACTTTGAACCTCAGAGTACACATCATCTCACTACCAATCGAATTTGCTGACAGATTACCCAGACATTATATGATGCAGATTACGAGAAGAACAAAACTACCCTGATTCAATCTGTGTTTCTCATGGGCCATTTTTATGCCGATGCTGAGGATCGCCTGGGTCCTTGGCATTGGAATGGGGTTGCCATCAGCCTCTCCCACACCATCGGCCTTCACATGCTGGCACCTCCAGTGCGTGATGGCTTCCAACCTCTATGGCGCCGCGTCTGGTGGTGCATATACTACCGCGAAGTATGGCTGTCAATGGGCCAAGGCCGCCCAATGCGGATATCTCTAGATCACTGCTCAACTTCGATGCCTGGGCTTTTCGATACAAGCCTCCACTGCTCTCCAGAGTATCTACACTACTTACCTGAGCAGCTTGGCAGACTGCTCAGAATGTGGCTTAAGCTGATTGAAGTGACACGCATCATGGGCGAGATATTATCGACCAACTATAGCATGAAGAGTGCAAGGCCCTCGAGAGCGGCCATTAAAAGAGACGAAGAGGAAATTCGTGCTAACGGTTTTCCCGAGGACCACAACGACCAAAGCCCCGTATTAGCATCCCACTTATATCAGTTTCGGCTTCATACTCAGTAAGTCCCGGGGGGTCAGAAAGACATTGAGTGACTAAATAATTGTAGGGCGGCAATCATAGCTCTTTACCGACCGTTCCTCTTTGAAACACCATATGAAGTCCCAGCAAGTGAACAGGATTCCTGGAATACATTTGTAAAGACCAAAGTCCGGACTGCAGCTTCTCACGCAACACAGGCCGTCAATTCCATGATGGCAGAGGATTTGATGAAGTTTGCCCAGACGGTTACGTATGTACATTGAAACCAGTCATGACTATTGAATTGACAGTCTATTAGCGTTCTGACAATTGGGCCTCCAATCCAAGTCCTTCTGTTCGAGATGATGTCGTCCAAATCATCATATACCCAACTGGCAAAGCACAACCTAGCCGTCTGTCTCTTGGCTCTACAGGAGATGCGCAAATCCTATATCTCTGCCGACGCTGCGTACAAGTTATTCAATCACGCCAGGACCATGGTCGAGAAAAGCCTTCGAGAAGCTGAGGTCATCTCAACAGGGCCGGCGGCTTCACCAGAAACGCGGGGGATCGAGACCACGCAGTGGCTTGATAGCTCTGAGGACTACGGTTTTGCATCGACTGGGATGTTGCCAGCCCTCTGGGCGCCATTCGCTGGTCCCGTGCCTGACGACTTTTCCGCAGATAATTCTTAGACTAGCGTTCAAGGGAATGGATGTGTTGATGCATGTCGGATTCAGGCAAAACTTCCACAGCTCGGAATAAGCAATCTAGGCACAAGAACAACGTAGACGGGTTCTTACATCTCCAAGACCCACGTTCTAGGCCATTGACATGATGCTTTCAGTTTAGGGTAATGTGCCTCGGTCTTCGGGACTATGTGGGTCGCCAGAAAAACCACCGACTCGTGTCAAATTTCATGGATTACTGTCGGTCCGAGTATAAAAATATGACGTCCCAACAGAATGATTGAGAGTTGCGTAAACCCTCCACAACAAAAGCAGGGTCAGCACACCTGTATTGTCCAATGCCTGCATTCGTCGTGAGCCGAGGCGTACGTTAAGCCAGCCTTGATCCTTGTAGTCTTTCGTTAGCGAAGGAGGAATGAGAAGTTGTCATGCAACCGATGTTTCATCGCTAGCACAGAGATTAACAACAGTCCTCACTCCGCATTGTTCGCCCGTGAGGTTTCGCCAGTCTCCCTGGCTTAGAGTAAATCAAGTTAGTACTCACCAGTATACAGAGAAGTATTCGAACCAATGGTTCTCTGACCCACAGCTGCACATCAAATCTCAATCTCACCCTGTTCCTTGTGAATGTTCCGTTGATAGCCAGAGCATGAGAGATATGACCACTTATTTTCACCCATGGCAGTCGCGCGTGGGTGCTATAGAAGAATAGACACACAGGACATGTTAGTCATCTCATCCAGTACACTTAGCATTATCCTAGGCACACAAAACGCAAGCAAAACATTACAAAACCGTAAGAACATTTACAAAGTATAATTTGTTTTGTAGAAGGTTATAGGAGTAGAGTTAGACTTGTTGCTGTCATAGTGAATCTGGATCACTACCGGGCCACTTAAGATCCCAGACCTTGAGAGAAAGGGCATGTTGCCACTCCTCTTGCCTTGATAACACCCACTGCTGTTACCATTTCTTCTACTCCCTTCCCCTTCTGAGGATCAGGACCGATGGTCATCAAATCGTATCCTTGCGGTTGATACCTTTCCTTGGACCAACTCGGGACCCTACCACCCAGAGCCCTCAACAGTATAGCAGCAGGTCCCCAGGATGCCCAGAAGCTTGGCTTTACATACCAAGGCTGAAAGCTAAGTTGGTCAAAATTGAAATGAGTAGTGCCTGGGTTCGGCTTTTCGGCGACAAGTTTAACAGGTTCGGATCGTGGAAGTGCCATGTATCGCAGGTATGTGATACGTAAAATCCGGATAAGTTTAATTAGTCCATTGACAAGGAGTCCAGGGGACTCGAGGCTGGTAGCAAGATTCAACGTTAGCTTTTGTACGTACATTTGAGAGTATTTATTCCTCGAAAGAATAACTCACCATAGACTCGCGCGCATATTTTCGTCCAAGTTCTCAGCCAAAACCTTTCGGATAGTGACTCCCACAAATTTCGGCATCTTGGAAACAGCCGAATCAACATAAACCCGAACGTACTGGTCATTCGTGGCTGTTGGTCGAGCCACCTCCTGCTCATATTCGAGTGTCCAGGCGTCCAACTCCTCGGCGAAGTCAAGCCCACTGTTCCAGCCTTCCTTGCTACTGGGAAGAGGATCAAATGGAATTTCCATGTCGTCTCCGAGATTCTTGTGAAATACTCCAAGAGCACATTTTTCTACATCGGTCAATTGTCTCCATTCCTCTCTTTGAATGACCTTGAATATCTCCCCAAGACCATCACCAAGAGTGTGTAACAGATCCGGATCTGTGATCTTATTGGCGCGACGATATCGAGCATGTCTGATCGTTTGTTTTAGTAACTTCCACTACTTCGACGCCTCCAGACTTAAGAGATAGGTTTCGTACAGATAGTTCATTCGTGCAACGGCGGTGGCATATCGATCGGAGTCTCGAGCTTGAGACTGGGCTTCGCGGAGAAGAATTTGGGTATCGATGGCTCGCTTCCCTGCGTTTCTTTTGTTGTTCTGGCCTGTCACGGCAAATAGCTTAGACATAGTTGGTATGCCGCCAGCCTGTTCCACTGTTAGTCTCAAAGACACCCCTTTCTAGCTGCAAAACACCTCTTTCTAACCTTGAGCAAAGCTATCTTACGAGCTTTTTCGAACGCGTATGGAAACTCCAGCAGTTGTAGCTGGGCAACAATATCGTGGGCTTCTATTGTAGTCATGCTTGACAAAGGTCTTTTTTCACCAACAAATGGGCCCTCGATCTGTGTTTTGCGACGGTATCGGAGGGTTTGTACCCGTACGAAATAACAGATGGCCAGTAACACGACCACAAGGGGGACATGATTACCGGCGTTGGTGACCCACGCTGTTGCCTGAGCTATCATTTTCGTGTTATGTATAGATAGTCAAAAGAATCTAGTAGCAGACAGAAGAGAAGAAACAAAATAAATTTATCTTGCAGTCTCTTAGAAAAGCTTCCGCTTTGCTCATTCCTTCCTGCCCCAACAATCAGGTAATTGTCCTCAACATTAGTATAAGACGTAATAAGCTTCTGTCTTGAAGTTCCACTTAGCATATGCACCTCGGTTCTTTGTGGGTCAATCGGTTGCCTGGCCTAGAAAGGTAATGGGTTCCGACGTCTCGAAAAACTTAATACTTCTGAACAAACACTGAGGCATGTGTTTAAACAAAATGAAAGACCATGGTTAAGCAAGCGGAGAAGTGCAGTCGAAGCTGGTAAACACTCCAAACAGCTAGGTCAATATTTGAGTTTCTTAAAGATCAGTTATCAAGTCGAATCAACACAATTAAATGACCACCGATATGAACCAGCTGCTAATGAAAGTGCACGTCCAAGAGTATGCTAGGATAATATTGTGCATAGTAAACGAAAGTAACTTACTGATACAAGTCATCAGATTGATATTTTGAGTTAATGATTAACTTGAAATTGAGTTTCGTAGATCGGACTTAGCTTTAGCGGAGATTGTCGGCCGAGATAACAATTATCTCCAGGCATCGCGAACGGGATTACCGGCCGAGAAGTTGTGGGGAAAATGAAGCCCAGCGAGTAACAACAAATGTTTCCATACTGGAGACAGACAACAGGACGCTCCTTTCTCCGAGCCTGACCCCATACTCAATTATAAGTAACTGGCACAAGACGATAAGAGACTGGGAAATCACTAAGCTCTCAACTTATATCAATTCTTCTTCCATTTATATCATTTTCAGACTAATATCCAATCCTGCGATACAAGAAGTCCAGCAAGATGGACGGACGAAAGCTCGTGCTTGTGACAGGTGCCAACACCGGTCTCGGTTTCCAGATTGTCAAGGCCATTTGCGGTTCCGATAAAGGGTATGAGGTCTTGGTCGGAGGGAGGTCCATCGAAAAGGCTGAGCAAGCCGTCAAGGACCTCAAGAACGAGTTTCCCGCCAGCCATCTCCACGCAATTCAAGTTGACATTGAGGATGATACATCCATTGCCTCTGCATTCGAATATGTCAAGGGCAAGTATGGAAAACTTGATGCACTCATCAACAACGCAGGTAGGTCAGATCCGTCCATGTTTTCGGCAATACTGACCAGCCGATGAATTAAAGGTGCTCAGCTTGATCAACAAGCGACTGCTGGCAAGATGACAGCAAGAGAAATGTGGAATAAAACCTATGATTTCAACGTCACCGGGACCCATATCTTGACTTGGAACTTTGCCCCATTGCTTCTTGAGTCCAATGATCCCCGTCTCATGTTTATCGCCAGCGGTACATCCTCTCTTGCAGGGACCGAAAATCCCGACTTTCCAGCCAACAAGCAGGCCAGTAAAGGCTGGCCAAAGACCTTGAATAACTTCCATTTGCCCGCATACCGAAGCAGCAAAACTGCAATGAATATGATGATGAGGTATTTAGAATCGAATTACTACAAGAGAACAGGGCTAACTCAGTACCAGGGAATGGTTCCGGCTCCTTGGTCAGGATGGTGTTAAGGTATGGGCCATTAGCCCTGGATACCTAGCAACTGGTCTCGGTGTTGGTCACGAGCAGAACAAAACACAGGGCGCCATTGACCCTGCCATTGGAGCTGCGGTTGTAAAGGATGTTTTGGAGGGGAAGAGGGATGAAGACGTTGGAAAAGTCGTATCAAAGCAAGGCATTCAGGCTTGGTAAGATTTAACCCTTACCACAAGGTAGCTGGTAGATACTCAGCTTGTAAAGCATATAGCGCTATATCATGCGACGAGTTAACTTCTATGACTATATCAGAATGTGTTTACAATGCTTGCATGCCAAATGTTGCGAACATATCCTGATGAGAGGTACCAAACAACTCGTTGAGATAATCCCAATCAGCTTCGTAGGGGACCTGCTCACCCTCCCCAGACTTCCACCCCATGTCACGATTTATGTCTGGCAATTCTTGTATCGGGCTGAAGGGTGGTAATGCCGACATATCGGCCATCCTCTGCATGCCTTCGCCGCTTTGTTGCGTCCCTAAATGAGAAATTGTCTCTCCCACGACTGATAAAACCCTGGATCGTGACCTTGCTGCATCTTCCGATTTCTCATTTTGAATGACTGTTCTGGCCCTTTCCAAGAGAGCCTGTACACTCGTTTGGTCCACATTACAGCTTTCCGTGTACTGGTGTAGTGTGTAGGCCACAAGACACAGTGTCGTCGTGCCCAGTAAGAGATCATGCCAAGTGATACTCTTCACGAACCACTCCTCAGATTCCAGCTGACCTCCAGGCCCACACTCCTCGTAAGCCTCCAAAAGGTAAGTTATCAGGGTACATGATGCCTGATAGCATTGCCGGATGCTCTTATCTCGCTTTTGGGCAACATGTGGGCGATGAAGAACACATAGGCTTTTGTGGTATACAAAGGTGATACAAAGCCGAGCGACAATAAGCTGAGGGGGGTCGACGATACATCTTTCCATTGGGCGAGATCGATATACATCCGGAAGGTTTTCGTATAAGTCCTTGAGTTCGGCATCCAAAGAGTCGATGTCAGCGTCTTCTGCCGTCTTTGAGTTATTCGACAGTGCATGTTGAAGAATCTTGTCAAATATCGTCATGAATTTGTGCTTGAGAATGGAAAACGACACACCGGTTAGCTCAGTATCCGGTCGCGAGGGGGGCAGTCCAGCGCTGTGTTCATCGAAGTCGGAGTCGAGAAGATTGCATGGGGCCCGTGTATCGGTGACTGCTAAGTTGACTCTCGACGGAACGCCAAGGTGGAACGACACTAGAAGGTCAACCTGCATGAACGTACTCCACGCTCTACGCCGCATCTCTCTTTCGAAGGGAGTGGCCCTTAGAGCGCTACTCTCTCGATGATATCCTGAGATAGTAGCAATATTGGCAAGCATACTGAGAAGACCAGCCATATCTGGACAGATCTCCAGGCGGGTAATGAAATGTGAATGTATGTAAAGCAGGAGTGCCTCGAAGCAGAAGGCCTTGGGTCGGAAATAGTCGCCCAGAGCGAGACACTGAGCAGCAGCGACCGTAAGCCCATTACCTGGTATCTCTGTTTCTTTACACGTTCTGGAAACGTTGGTAGCAATGAACAGTATTGAAAAGAGGATCGATATCCATAGCGGCGATGCCGCGCTAGGGTTGCTCCAGAACGCCTCGTACTGCCTCTGAAACTGCACTGAATGTATATATGGCGTGACATGAGAGCGTGTTCGGAAATATGTAGATACTAGGCGATCAGCGCTCCTTCGCGACGGAAGGTGAGTGGTGAGTATTTGTTCGACGCTGACCGATTGTGAAAGGCTAGCGCCGAACATGATGCCCAGTCCCATATCAACTCTCGCCTGAGGAGCACTTGTTTCTCCATCAACTCTATCATCGTCTTCAAAAGGATCGAGCGTAGACCTGAGAGCTCTTATGTCATCCAGCATGGATGACCAATGTGTTGTGCCGCTGCCGTCTTGGTAACAAAAGTCAGACGATGCTGGGAGTGTATGTTCAGCAGAGCCCGAGTTGCGTGGCAACTCAGCAGCCGTATTATCTCCAACAGTGTTATTCGACCGTTGTTCCATCAGTGACCCGACGAGGTGTTCCAGGTGTTGAAGACGCGCCTGAGCCTGTGTGTGGCGGTGGCGGTCGATGGAAACTTCATATGAGCAGGATGCAACATCTCTCCTGCGAACACAGCTGCTACAGGGGCTTTCACGGTCACATTTCAGCTTCCTATGCCGGCATGCCGTGCACGCCAGCCGCTCCCTGTGCTTTCTCGCCCTTGAAGTTGACATTATGCCTTGATGTTGGATAAATTCTACTTATGACTAATGAACAGAGCGGAGACTTTTCTCAGATGTCTCTGGTCAATGCGTTGCCTGGTTGGACGCTAACCCTTGATAGGGTTAGTAATATTCGTCGCTACCATTTACAAATCTGATCAAATTTATTGCAGTAAATCTACGTACGGTAGTAACTTAGACTTGAGGTTATAATAAAGCCGTATAAGTAGCAAGGATCCAATTGTAGTCGAGCTTGACTACCCAGACTCCGGGTAAATGTTCCGATAGTGGATGTTCACATTACTGCTTCGAGCACGGAGCACAACGGTCCGAGATGATATGGTGAACTCACGGCTTGAACACCCGAATTATCCGACAGACCGTTATGTTCTGATTTTATTCCTTGTCATTACTCCCGGAGTGTAGAAAGAGACAGCTGAGGTTAAAGTGAATGCATCGGCATGGCGTAAAGAGACGGAAAGCTGTTTCTATCAACTATGCACCGAACTCAAAGAACTCAAAGTCTTGAGTACTCTCTATACAACATGTTGTTAACTGCGGCTGCTGAGAAACCGACATGTTCTCATGTCGAGTTCCATTCTGTCTCCCATTTAGGAACGGTATGGCTGCAAGGCACATTTCCCCATTAGGTCTTCGGACCTCAACAACGGTTAAACAACGCATTGAGGCCACTCAGGGTACCATCGTGTCAGTATTATTGACAAATGACCAAGGATACGTGATCACTTGCCAGTCTGTGCCGTTTGACCCGGTTCTTGGTATGCTTTTATATGCTGCCTTGTTCGTCCATGCAGGAACATCTTAGGATTGCCAGTCTTCTAACTCCAACTTTAAACACACATCACTATGAAGATCGCTGCTTCTCTCGCGGCCGCTGTGGCCTTGGTTCAGAGCGCTTCTGCGCATTATATCTTCCAGCAGCTTAGTGTTGGATCGACTAAGTATCCTGTGTTCCAGTATATTCGACAGAACTCCAACTACAACTCTCCTGTCACCGGTAAGTTTCTACCTTCCCGTCCAGCTTAATAACCGTATATTAACTCTGTTGCTCTACAGACCTCGCTTCTAACGATCTTCGATGTAACGTCGGCGCCTCAGGATCCAACACCCAGACCGTCGCGGTCAAGGCTGGCGAATCCATCACCTTCATCCTCGACACAGCTGTCTACCATCAGGGACCTATTTCTGTATACATGTCCAAGGCACCTAGCTCTGCTGCTTCTTATGATGGTAGCGGAAACTGGTTCAAGATCAAGGACTGGGGTATGCTATGAACAAAGACCATATGGATAAAGATGACTAACAAGCATGAACAGGCCCATCCTTCAGCGGCAGCTCGTCCAGCTGGCCCATGTACTTGAGCTACACTTTCAACCTTCCTGCTTGTATCGCCAATGGCGAGTACCTTCTGCGCATCCAGAGCATGGGTATCCACAACCCTTACCCCGCGGGTGACCCTCAGGTAAGTGATGGCACAAGAGTATTGTTCACCACGGTCGCTAATTGTGACTTAGTTCTACATCAGCTGTGCCCAGATCAGCGTTTCTGGTGGAGGCAGCGTTACTCCTGGAAACCAGGTTAAGATTCCTGGCTTCATCAAGGCCACCGACCCTGGATACACCGCCAACGTTAGTTATTTCGCCCATGATTGGTCGAGAAGGGAATGTTAACCGTTTATTTTAGATCTACTCCAACTTCAACAGCTACACTATTCCCGGTCCTTCAGTGGTACGTCAAAAGAAAATTAACTTTCCACATCTTGTTCTAACGGTTATAGTTCTCCTGCAACGGCGCTCCAGGTGGCGATGACGGTGGTAGCACCAACCCTCCCACTACCACTCTCCAGACCTCTGCGCGCCCTTCTTCCTCTACTCAGAACCCTCCTACGAACACTCAGCCTGGTAACGTAAGTTTATCCTTCTAGCAATTTTTGAACAAATGCTGATTGGTCGCAGTGCGCCTCTCTCTGGGGTCAGTGCGGTGGAAGTGGCTTCACGGGCCCCAAGTGCTGCGCTACTGGTACCTGCAAGGCGACCAACGATTTCTACTCTCAGTGTGTGCAGTAATCGCCTGACTCTTCAATGGCAAAGAGACTGTGTTCGTATATTCTTGAGTAGTAACTTAGTGAATTACATAAAGTTATCTGGAGCATTCCTCTTGTTCGCTGTGTGGACCTTGCGTGAGCATTTACCTCGAGATCAATTCAATCGGCACGGACAGGGACGCACACTTATCGTCAAGAACCTCTGATATGCCCACTGCAGTGACAGCCATGTTCTAGAAACACCATTTCCCAACTCTCTGTTCCCAAAAAGTATTTGGTTTTCCATCTGACTCACGACTTCCAACTTGCAACTCATCCACTCTTACTACACCACAACACCACGCTACCAACTGTGAACAATCATCATCACGACGACAGACCTTGGTAAATCGACTTAGTCCGTCCTACTTTGTAATCTACAACCATGGATGTTCCACATCCTCCTCCGCATCTTCCTCAGGAACTCCAGACCATGATCTGGAGATTCAGTCTCCGGGATGATCGTCCTGGCGTTCATGTTTTTGGCTACCGCAGTGTACCCAACAACGGCAATGCTGACAATGGTTTGACGACCAGCATCTCGACAGGTATCTCGACGTATACAATCGACCGTGCTCTGTGGTTCACTTGCCGTGAATCATGGTACATCGTGTCGCAACGTTTCGTAGAACAGGCGTCTCGTAGACACCCCTTGCTTTTACTTCAACCCCTGGCCGCACAAGGACCTCTTGCCTACAACCTAAACATGTTGCTTTATCCTTCGAACTATTTCGAGGACGACGGCCCGCGACAAGGTGTTACGGCTGCTCCTTCATGCGACCTTTTCATCTTTCACATGGAACAGTTCCGAGACCCCGCTAGAGGGCCGATCACACCCCAGCATCTACAAGGCGCAATTCCCCGGACCGTGGAACATGTCGGCATTGAATTCAATCCAGCATGGTACGACAATGAAACCGACACGGCACGATTCATGGATGACGAGAATTTCCGCAACATGTGGAGAATGATCCGAGGACAAGAGGTTTACGTTAATCTCTGGATCATCGACACATCCCTCAAGAGGAAGAACGATGCCTCGGCCCCGGATGATGACCTTTTTACTTTCTACGCCAGGGATAAGAAGTTCTCACAAGTCGTCGTCGATTTCGAACATCATATCCCTACTGAAGAATTGTTGAAGGACTGGGACTATATTCAGCCCGCCGGTCGCGATCAGCCTTCTTCGATGGCATTTGTCCGAGCCTTGTGGGAGCATCGATGGACTTTCGACCAACTGTTCCGCAATGATCCCGAGTACATGGGAGATCCGGACGAGGACCATCCTTTCGTCGGACTTCTTGGATGGGCGGAACTGTCATTTGAAGAGTCAGTGATGTAGCCTGGTGAGTTTCTGCGTGCTTGTATCTCATTTGTTAACGATCGGTCAGAGGCAGTAGGGGTAAGCAATCCTCATTATTGACAAAAGCACAAAAAAACTACAAAAGACAAAAAAAAAGAGCTGGGATGAACTAGGTCTTGATGATTGCGGAGGTCAGAAGGACCAGGGTACGGACATGTGATCATCCCAAAGCGTATATCCGGCTGGACTGGGTTGTTTGTTGGTCACATGTCTTTTTCTATTAGCTAGCACAGAAAACGTCAAGTAAATTGAATTGTGCATGGTGCTTATTGCAGTCTCACTTAACCTCATTGGGCTTTCTTGGTGACATCACTGATCTATGCTTGTGATCCAAATGGTAGTAGTGGATTTTTCATTTTGAAGTGAGACATGCTACCCTGCACTTCCCAACGGTCGATGGGCTTTCCGACCAGATGCGATGTGAACACCGGTTTACGAAAAGAAAATAAATAACTCTAAAGCCAATTCTGACTTGTGTCAATTCTTTCCTAGTCTGGCAATCGATCAGGTGTAAGATCATCATTGTTTGCGAGATCTGCTACACCAATCCGTTGGTCCATCGCGTCAATCGAGACATGAGCTGATCAGACGATGGGAAGAGAATAAGGTCGCCACTAGTCATCGGTCAAGCCAGAGCCGCAACCGTACTAAAAACCACTCCTGTACTAAAATATTGCTAGTTCACAGGCATCAGAATTTCTCCCCAAGCTCCATCGCCACAAAAAGTCAATTGATGTTCGAGACATAACCGAGCGACGAGCTAATTCTGTGGACAACCTCCACCAGAACATGTGGAGGATCAGCAAAAATTTTACAGTTTCACACCAGGAACAAAACGCCCGTAAATTTCTCATCCTCGGGCAACAATTCCTGATCTAAAAAACAGGCAGTGAAATAAACTCGATGATAATTGGTCACTTGCTCCGAGCCAAGACACGATATCCTTGGCAGAGTTGTGGGGAATGGCGGGGATGGTTTTCTTACAAGGGGGAAAGCTTGGTTTTTTCTTCTCCCTTTGTTTGCCGAACGAGAGGGAGAAGAATTGTGTTGCCTGGAGGCTAGAGTCCATTTATTCTCCGCATCTAAACAGTAGTTTATTCATTGGGGATGGGGAAGGGAGATTGGGCTGATCTCAGCTGAGGAAGAAGATATGCCTCATATGAACAAGGCGAAGAACAATTGCGAAGGTTATGTACTGTTCTACTCTGTAGGATTCATGTGAGATTTTAATAAAAACACTCTCTACACAAGGCAATGATCATCTGCTGGAATTGATGATCCAAGTAATAAAAACAAGCATCATCGTCTCAAAAGGTTCCACGACCCGCCCTCTGCAATCTCACCCTTCACTACCCCAACCAATTAGCCCAGACCTTTCTCCGCGCTGATCCCATGGGGTAGCACTAGACGTCTCCACCTCCCCAACCTTGGCGGCAGGGTGATATCATGCCGGCCAAGACTGTTAACTTGCTGCCTGGGCTTGGCACTTCGGCTTGCCCAGTTGGACCCCAGAGGGTTGCCAGACCACTGTCTTTATTTTTAAGCTTATATATACAGGGCCTTTTTCTTTGCCATGAACCTGTTTTTTTGTGATCTGCAGTCTTCTCCTCTTTACTTACTCTGTCACTGCTTCTCTCTGCAAACTACTCAGTGATTGATTCTATTCATCATGGCTGACAGAGATATCTCCCCCGGTCACTCTTATGATGACGAGGCTGATCATCACTACGATGATAAGACTGGCTCTCATGGCGGTGCTGAGATGATGGAGCACGCTGGCCAAGGCCGCCGTGGCTCTACCGCTGTCAACATCGTCGAGAACCCTCTTCAGGTACGATTCATCCCTCAAACCAACGCAACACCAACTAACTCTTTGTCTTCAGCGCAAAACAAAGGAAGAAACCGTTGCCGACGCCCGCCTCTTTTGCGAGACCAATGGCATGTCCGAACACTCCGAAATGTTCGGCAGAGCAGCGCTCATCGCCCGTGACCCCGACAACTTCGAGTCCGTCGACCTTCTCGATGACGAGCGCGAAGCTCTCATCTACGAGCGAGACCACAAGTGGCATGGATCTAAGATGCTGTGGTACTCTATCGGTCTTTGTGCCGTCGGTGCTGCTACTCAGGGTTGGGATCAGACTGGTGCCAACGGTGCTAACCTGTCTTTCCCCAAGGAGTTTGGCATTGATGGTGAGGGAACTGATGAGTGGATTGTTGGTATCATCAACTCTATCATCTTCCTGACTGCTGGTTTGATCGGTGCCTTCATTGTTGATCCCCTCAACCACTACTTTGGTCGTCGTGGAGAGATCTTCATCACTGCTGCTTGCTTGACTGCTACGCCGATTGCTTCTGGCTTTTCTCGAAACTGGCAGGAGTTGTTTGCTATCCGTTTCATTATGGGAATTGGTATCGGTGCTAAGAACGCTACTGTGCCTATCTATTCCGCTGAGATGGCTCCTGCTAGAATTCGTGGTGCCCTCGTCATGTTCTGGCAACTCTGGGTCGTCATTGGTAAGTCAATCTCACAAGGAACTCACGACAATAATACTAACAGCAACAGGTATCTTCCTCGGTTTCTGCGCCAACGTCATCGTCAAGGACATTGGTCGCATCGCCTGGCGTCTCGAACTCGGCTCCGCCTTCATCCCCGCCTTCCTCCTCATGGTCGGCATCTACTTCTGCCCCGAATCACCCCGTTGGCTGATGAAGCACGGCAAGATCTCGCAAGGCTTCGTCTCTATGGCCAAGCTCCGAGCTCACCCCATCATCGGTGCCCGCGATTACTACTACTCCTACGTCATCTACCATGAGGAGCTCAAGGTCGCTGCTGGTTCTGGTTACTTCCAGCGTCTCTGGGACTGCTTCGCTGTTCCTCGCATTCGACGTGCCAACTACGGTGCCAGCACTGTCATGCTTGCCCAGCAGATGTGCGGTATCAACATTATCTCTTTCTACAGCTCTACCATTTTCTCCGAGAGTGGCTTCACCCACGACCAAGCTCTGTACGCCTCTCTCGGTTACGGTGCCATTCAGGTCGTCTTCACCATTCCTACCCTCTTCCTGATTGATACCAAGGGACGACGAACCTTGACACTGGCTACTTTCCCATTCATGTGTATTTTCCTTCTGGCTGCTGGTCTGTCCCTCCTCAACGACACCACAAACCAGGCCGCCCAGATCGCACCCGTCGCTCTCTTCATCTATCTCTTCACCATCGCGTACTGTCTCGGAGAAGGACCCGTCGCCTTCCAGTACTCCGCTGAGGTCTTCCCTACCATCCAGCGTGAGCAGGGTATGGCCTGGGCTGTCTGCATCAACAACACCTTCGCTGGTGTTCTTGGACTGACCTTCCCTCGTATGAGGACTGTCATGACACCAACCGGTGCCTTTGCATTCTACGCTGGACTGAACCTCATTGCTTGGGGTATGATCTTCTGCTTCGTTCGCGAGACTAAGCAGATGACGCTTGAGGAATTGGACCAGGTCTTCTCTGTTCCTACCAAGCAGTTCCTGTCTTACGAGACTCAGGTCTGGCTTCCTTATATGTTCAAGAAGTACGTGCTCTTCAAGAAGGTTGAGCGCCCTGCTCCAATTATTGAGAAGAGCGAGCGAAACCTTGCTTAAGGATGAGATGGAGGCTAGATGTAAATACCCAACACATATGAAATGGCGATAAGCTGTACTAGATAGTGGACTCTGAATGAAGTTAATACGTTATTACATTACTATGCTGTTCACTCGCTTTCGTGACGTCTGTCCTTCTAGTGTTCGTGTGACAGCTTCCAAGAACAATCGCTATGCAGGGACTGTAGTTCAACAGATCGTCAGGGTCCTTCCACTTTGTGAAAGGTGGTGGAGGACCTTGGCGATATCTGACACAGACTGCTTGGCCGACTCTTGGCTGGACGATCACCTTGGCTGACTGCCCAGTCGGAGCCAAGGCACCAAAGGCTTGGTGGATGCGATCAGCAAAAGCTTCAACGAACGACATAAGACATTACCCAGGCCGATCATCGATCTTAATGGAGAATGTTACATCTGTACCTGTATCGCCCGAAGTCCCTGCATACCCTTGGCATATACCAATTTCGCAGAACAGCAACCATTCTCACTTATTACCTCTAATTGAAGTAAGCTTTCGCTTAATGAGAGACATTACATCTACCTCCAATATTGGCTCGCACATTATTCCCTTTGGGCGTGGTCCCTTTCTTCTTTCGGGCGACTTAGGCGAAGGTGTGGGTGCCAGGAAATGTTGTGAAACGATGTTGTGGCAGATAAATTGCCTGCCTCCGAACCAGTAGTTTGCTGGACCACGCCTCCGAGCCGCTAGAACAGATGCGAACAGTTATCCCGTTTCCAGAACACGTGTTTCTCGCCTTAGGCACAAGTATCACGAACATGTGTAGGACGAGAGCATTGGGGGGACGATGTGTGACCGTTACGAAAGCTTCAAATTTATTGCTTATAGCTTAGTTGTCGTTTTGAGAAACAATACCGAGTGACGCCGACATGAGTTAGGGATACCCCCATTCTGCATATATAACAGGCTCAGCCTCTGACCACTCCAGTCTCCATTAACTCAAACATCACACCACAGACCGAATCAAAATCACTATTCCCAATCCATTGTCCAAGTATTAATGCCCTGTATAGAAGCACTGAGCAAACCAGCTAACACTGTTTGTCAGAACTCGATCACAATGGTCAACCCACTGTCCATCATCTATGCCCTGTCCGCAATGGCAGGAGTACAAGCTTGCAAGAGGACCTGTTCTGCCACCTCGGCCACAAATTCGACTTGCACCTATACCTGCACTCACGTCTGCTCCAGCATTTCAGCTAACGAAGCGCGAAACACCTTTCTTGCGGCTCTTCAGTCTGGTGGAAACTCGTGTTCTGCGGTCGGAACAAGCGGTGTTAAATGTAGTAAGACGGCTAGTTTTGGAAGTTGTTATGACCACCACTGGTCATGTGGTAGAGGTTGCTAGATTGTTGGAAATAGTCTATATTACTAGTCGTGTACGGGACCAAGTAGCTGGAGATTACTGGACGGCGAAACTACATACGGATCGCTGCGATATTTTGGTTCCATTTCTCTGGATTGATATCATAAAATTGGAGAATATCCCAAAATTCTCATTTCTTCTTCCCGCAGCAAAGTGTTGGTCGATGGCCCGCCATAATTTGTGGGAAGCTATCTAAGACATAATCCTTCCAAAGCACAAAAGATCCTTCGGCCCACAACGATCCAGTGAAATTGACAGATCGCCATCTCTAGGACATACCGAGCACTGCCAGTTCATCGTTTCGGCGTTGGCTCTCGGGCCCGTGACGCTTCTCGTACCCGAGAATATGACAAGACTTCTAAATTATCCGACCAATCGCCATGGCTAGGTACTTCAGCCGCCAATGCTCTCGCCCATAGGACAGTCAGATGTCAGAATTGAATTTCCTAATAGCATAGCTCACTCCTTCCTACGATCCTTCTCATCCCTTCTCGTCCACGGAACCACCTTCCGACATCACAAGAAGTTAGCGTTCCCACAAGGAATTAGTAAAGCACACCCTAACGTACCGCTACGTGACATACATATCCCCCGAACGATCGCCCTAGCGCAACACCATTCCGAAGACCACAATTACTTATAGCCCATGTCAACCCACGGAACGCTGTTGCTAACCTCAACATCTTCTCTTCATAAATCTCAAAATGATGAAGAGAATTGCAGTGTTCATTTGCCTCCTCGGAAGTACTATCGCTGCTATTGACCGCAGCTGCGTTGACATCAAGTTCGACAGCAAGACCAATACGCTTTCAGGTCGATGCCTGCCATACGACAATTCGGCTTACCTTCCCACTACTCTGGATCTCAACAGGTGTTTTGGATATGATGGAAAGGAGCTTACGGTAAGTGAGTCCGTTTCTGACGTTAGATGCTATCGGAATTGCTAAACAGGATGCAGCCGGACGGGAAGAACTTTAGCGAAAACTGCAACAACTGTCGCATGTTCACAGCACCCGATCCCTGGTGGGGCGGGAAGATCTATTGGCTGGGCTGTACCTGTGACGGCAAGACTGAGGAAGCAACTGCTCCCATCGGTAAGTTCTATACTTTTTTTGTCAATGAGCTATCTTGAGAACCAGTGACTGATGCTACTTTAGAAGCGGCGGTTGCGCATGAATATGTTCACAACGAGAACGGTGTTCTTGTATGCTAGATATAGGCGATGGATATGAGCGGTACCAGCCGTCGACGTTATCTTTACACGATGTCACTATCGCAAATTGGAATGGTATGATGGGATGAGGTATTTCATTGTCTTCATATGTAGTAATTATGGATAGTTCTAGTTGGCAATGGCTGGTTGAACAAGACAGTTTCCTAAAATAACGATTAGTATCATCGAGGACTTGACATGGGAGCTGCGACTTACCTCCATCAGGATAGACAATCTGTCCATTGTAAAACAAACCACCCTTTCCAACCAAGAATAAGATCGTAGCAGCCATATCGCTATCATTACCAGGTCGTCCAGCCGGATTCGACATCTTCTTCTTGATCTCACTCTTGTTGCCTTCGTCCGACTTGCCAGTGGTCATCTCACTGGGAAACAATCCCGGAGCAATAACGTTAACGCGGACCTTGACATCCTTGCACAGAGTGGCGAGTATGCGGCTGAGATGGGTCACGGCAGCCTTCGATGTGGCGTAGGCGGGTTGACCCATGCTGGAACCTTTCATCGCTCCTGAGATAGATGAGACGTTCACAATTTGGGAAGTATAGCCGGGGACGGCGTCGCGGCCTTTCGCGAGAAGTGGGAGGAAGGCCACGGACATGTAGTATGGCCCTGTGACGTTCGTTTGAAGTGTCTCGGCCCATTGCTCGGGTTTCGTTTTTAAGAAGTGATCAGAGATAGCCTGGGCGTCTGTCATGTCAGGCTCGCCGACCGAAGCTATTTCACAAACAATGTCAGCATATATCTTAACCGTTGATATAGTTCGACTTACAAAACTTGGTCTCATCGTCTCTTGCGATACCAGCATTGTTGACAAGTAAATGAATGCCCTTGGGCTCCTTCTCGCCGACTTCTTTAGCGAGACGGATAGCTTCGTCCTTGGAGCTTACATCACCAGGTAGAACATGGATACTTCCAGGTCCATCACCATAGACCTTCTGGGTCTGCTCAAGAACTTCGGTTCGACGACCAGTGATGTAAACCTTGGCTCCATTGGCTACTAGAGCCTGAGTAATCATCAGACCAATACCGGTAGCACCGCCTGTAACTACAGCAGTGATGTGAGAAACATCAAACAAGGCACCAGCCTTGAGATCGTCATTGTTCGCCTTGTCTATAACCAGTTAGCTAATGATCCATTCAAGACTTTTTTTCTACCTACGAATAGCAGCCATTTTTACAGTAGCAATTTGTTGAAACTTATTTAATCTTGGTGGTAAACAGCGAGGAGGTCGTGCAAGGTGGGGAATTGCGCGAGAGCAGAATGGCAGACGGGCAGACTTAAGTAAAAACATCGAGGACGTAACGTTGTTGGATTTGTAACAGCGAATTGCTCAATGACGGCAGGACCTGCTCTTTATGATGGGTCTTGCTTTTTCTAACACGTCATTGACTTTTTTGTCTTAGACTGAAATAAATTGGGCACTACGATGGATATTTCCAGTGACCTCAATGTGATCCAATCGGCACGCATTCATTCAAAATCCCATTCGGTACATTTTGGTTTATTATCGTCTCTCCTAACCGTCTCTGATTTAAAACCCTACAAAATACCGAGGAAGAAGCTATGTTTGTCTTCAGTTGGTCTAAATGACTCGCTGTAGAGAGCTAGAGGCCGTTGGACGGATGCTATTATGTGGAGACAGGGATCTCCACGATGGCGACGCTCTAGCGATTCTAGAAGCTGTCGTTGTTGTGTACTTTTATAATTCGGTTCTTGAGTTAAAAAATAAAGTAATACAACAGCAATCGCAGATTGTGAGTCTGAGACCGATACGTTTAACCCTGATAGCAATCGCACGTGCCGTATCAGCGTCGGGTCGCTTACTAACCGTGAGATCAGGGCCTTGCGCATTTTCAGCGCACATGGGGTATATTCAGGTTCTCCACAGCCCTAGGGCACTGGATCGTCTCTTCTATTATTCCAGCCTCTGATCATTTCGTCACATCATTCATTGATTTCCACAACACCTAACCGATAATGGATGAGCGAGAACTAGAGCTTCTGAATCTATCAATTCACAGCGGGGAGATTTCTCCTTCCGAGGGGACTTTGTGTGATAAGTGCCTTGCGATTTCTTGGAAACCTGATGATATCGGACATCGCCAGGTGCGAAACGACACTTATGAATGGACATTGGATCACCATGAAAAGTTCAAAGACCTGGAGGCATCATGCGAAGCTGGTTGTCCGTTGTGTCAAACAATGTTTTTGCTCTTAACCTATGACGGTCTAGGATCTGGGGAGAGCGATCCCTTGCATTGGGAACTGGAATTTGACGGTGATCTGTGGCATTTGAAGTTTCAAACGCCCAAGCCTGAAGATGTAAACGTACGGTACGTCTTTGACGTCAGGGGACACATGCCCTCACAGGCAATTGCAACAGTAAAAGGTATCATCACTGACGGCCATGTCAACACTAATACTAATCAGGTTCTGTAGGCTTCAGACCGTCGGGTCTGACAGATGATTTGCATGCTCTCTTCGAGGAGAGCATCAAACCGTGGCTTGAAGCATGCCTCTGCCCTGGAGTGCATACAAATTGTCCAGACTTGCCGCTAAACGAACATGCGTCCTACCGCATGCCAACCAGGTTGATCGATGTTGGGTCGGAGGGACAACCGAGAGTTAGTATTGTTATTTCAGCTGATTTATCGGAAGATGAAAAAAGGTCGCCATACCTAATCTTGAGCTATCAGTGGGGAAAGGGCAATGATTCTGCCCGAACAACTACCAGAAACCTTGAAGAAAGGAAAAATGAGATCAGTTTTCAGCACTTACCAAAGACAATCCGAGACGCAATTGACATCACTCGCATAATGGGCATAAAGTATCTTTGGGTTGATGCTGTATGCATCATCCAAACTAATAGATCTCTCGGTCCACAGCAGCAAGCTGATGTTGCAGGATCTGACTGGGAAAAAAGAATCGAAGAACATGGCAGCTTATTATTCAAACGCCCTTTGTTGCATCGCAGCAGCGGGTGCAAAGGATAGTTCTGAAGGAATCCTTACGGAAAGGCGAGTAGCGAGATACGGTCTCAACACATGGCAGAGCCCAGCAGGCCTCGTTTTACTCTCACCGCATACCGACAGGAGACAGTTCCGGACCTTGCTTCTTAGCAGGGGTTGGTGTCTTCAGGAATGGTTATTATCTCCTCGGATCCTTCACTGGACGTCCAATGGACTAATATGGCAATGTGCACATGGTTTCTTCTGGGAAGGTCAAAGTGGATTCCGAGGGGAGCCTCCAGTAGTATTCCACGATACTTATCGTGCGACTCGACAGGCAAATGACTGTATCCTCGACCTTGGTTTCTGTGGTAGAGATGCGGAAGGTATATGCAAGATCCTGTCTTGTAACGACAAGGATGCCGTGGGAGAGGCCTGGACCCATCTCGTTTCTCAGTTTGTTCAGATGGATCTATCGTTTACTGATAGGCTTGCAGCTATACGGGGAGAAGCAACAAGACTTTCGGAACGCCATGGGATCGAATATTTTGCAGGGGTCTTCTGGTCTCAATGTATTGCGCACCTCCTTTGGATGACAAGATGCCCACAGAACTCAGTAGAGTCTGGTAACAGCTTTCCTACCTGGTCTTGGGCGTCATCGCAGGGTGGGATTTATTTCTCTTGGGATTCCAGGTTAGAGCTCTCTCTAGTCAGCGATCTCCATCCGTTCCCATCAGCTGAAGAACAAAGCAATCTCTTGTACGTGGCAAATAAAGAGCTTCGCTTTACTGCACCACTGGTCAAGCTCAGTGAATTTATACTGGAAGATGCAGATCCAGAAGGTAAGGCGGAGGATACTGAGTCCGAAAGTGAAGGGGCGGTGATAGAGAGTGCAAATTCCTCCGATATTTGGCCGGAGCGCAGTGAGCACGTGTTTGGGTCTCGAAGTCCTGTATGGGGAGGATTGACGTGCAGAGTATACGTTGACAATTTGGCGATTCCTTTACCTTCCACAGACCGTGCCTGGTTCCTGGTATTGCGTTACAATGGATCTAGATATCAAGGCCTTGTGGTGCAGAATGTTAAGATGGAAGAAAAGGTAGATTCAGGCGATAATATGAACATGTATGCCCGGATTGGCATGTTCTCCGTTACGCGATCACACTTTGAGGAGTATACGTGCGATCTCCTAGGCTGGGAAACCATGGTTACCATTGTTTAACAGATTTCTTTATTATCCATTGAGATGCAACTAATTTCGAAGTTTTTTTGTCGCTGCTCTGTGTTCTTATCCCTGGTTCCATAGGTTATCACTGGTGAAAGGAGGCGCGTGACATTGCAACTTTCACAAACTTAATTTACGGTGTTTTGCATTCCCGAAACTCAAATAGCGTAACGGTTTTTTCAAGTCCGAATTCCAGAATGAATCATCCCCATGCTTAATCAAACTCAACACTAAAGACCGAAACCCATAGGTCAGTTTTCACTCTAGGTTATCTCTCTGAATTTCTCCATCGGGAATTTGATCAAGAGCCGACGGCATCTCGCATTAGTTCCGCACTAAACAGGGATGCTGGATACGAATTGCCGGACAAAACAGGGTCACATCATAGCGAACTCCGTAAAACATGGTCAATGCATTGTCAAGACAAGACTCTTTCATGCAGATCAAGCACAATTGTTATCCACTTGGTTAAACCCCGCGGATGCATGCACGGAATTCGCGTCATTAGATATGCCCGAGCGATCAATAACGCGGAAAGTCCGCGGGATGTTGCACGCAATGCGACACGATACCCCCATCTGTGGGTTCTCGAGTCAGGAATTTGATATCTGGGGCATACGATAGGACACACCTGACGCGTGGAGTCGTAGGCGGCGCTGGTCAGTGGCTTCATTGTTGCATTGTGATGGGGATCGACGTCCTAATGTGGCCGTGCATTATCATGATGCAGTTTCCTTTTAGGAAGCAGTTAATGCTTTAAGAAGCTGAAGTTCCACCATCAAACAATCAGATCATTCACAGTAACCTCTCACACTCGACACTCTACGGTATCATCTTTTGACGCCAACATGGCTGTCCTTCACTCTGAACTAGTGTCTACTTTGACACTCAGCGGTGGTTTAGCAATTCTTGCTTCAGCACTGGCTCTCTATACAACAATTCGCGCCATCTACAATGTCTTCTTCCACCCACTCTCCAAAGTCCCAGGCCCAAAGCTCTACGCCACAACTCAACTCCCATACCTCTGGAACATAACTCGAGGTCAATGGATTGCTCGTCTCTCAGATCTGCACGACCAATACGGTCCTGTCGTCCGATTCGCTCCCAACGACGTCTCCTTCATCACCGCCGACGCTTATAAGAATATTTACGGGCACAAGACAGCCGGCGCTAAGATCTTCGAGAAAGATCTTCGGGCCTACCGACAGAAGCGTCCTGCTCCGAATCTGATCACCGCCAACCATGAGGATCATAAGCGTCAGCGCAAGCTTTTGTCGCATGCGTTTTCTCAAAAGGCTCTTCGTGGCCAGGAGGGCCTTATCAATCATTACGTTGACCTCTTCATCGAACGTCTTACCCAGAAAGCTCAACAGGGTGAGGCCGTTAATATGGTCGCATGGTACAACTTCGCTACGTTCGACCTCATTGGCCATCTCGCTCTCGGTCAGCCCTTCGGATGTCTTGAAAGCGGAAACTACCACCCCTGGGTTCGCAGAATTTTCAATACCATGAAGAGTGTCAGCTTCTCACAGGCTCTGGTCCGTCTCGGCCTCAGAGACTACATTCCCATGTTAACACCTGAGAGAATGCAGAAGGCTGTAGAGGAACATTGGCAATTTACCGAGCATGCAGCTGGCGCACGACTCGATGCTAAGGATACCAACAGTCAGGACTTTATGTCGTATATCCTCCGATATAATGATGAACGTGGAATGTCCAGGCCTGAAATCCTCGAGAACTCCAGTCTACTTATTATTGCTGGTAGTGAGACCACAGCTACCTTGCTTAGTGGTGCTACCTATTTCCTATTGTCCAATCCTGACAAGTATGACAAGCTTGTCAAGGAGATTCGTCCCGCCTTTTCCTCCGAGGACGAGATTACTGCCAGTCGTGTTGATCAACTGAAATATTTACTTGCGGTTCTGTCTGAAACCTTCCGAATGTGTAAGTTGAGTGGCTGGTTTACGAGATCTTGTGCTGATGTGAGAACTTTAGATCCACCTGTCGCCGCTGGTATGCCCCGTATTACTCCCGAAGGAGGTGAATTCATGGAAGGTTACTATATCCCAGAAAAGGTTAGTAATCCTAGCATGTTGTGGCTTCTAACACATTCTAACTATTGATGCAGACCTCTGTTTCCGTTCCCCAACTGCCGGCCTACAAGTCATCCCAAAACTTCAGAAACCCCGAGCAATTCGTTCCTGAACGTTGGTTGGACGATCCTCTGTATGCGAACGACTCTCGAGCTGTGGTTCAGCCATTCTCTATGGGACCTCGCGACTGTCTCGGCAAGAAGTAAGCCTACCTTTCAAATTGTGAGGATTGAAGAGCTAACATGACATTACAGTCTGGCTTACGTTGAGATGCGACTTTTGTTGACGCGCTTGCTATGGAAGTTTGACCTTGAGTTGATGCCCGAGAGTAAGAACTGGTATGACCAGAAGATTTACATTATCTGGGAGAAGAGTGAACTCAAGATTAAGTTGAAGGAGGTTGTCCGCGAGAAGTAGTGGCGACGAATTATGATTCACGGCAGTTAGTGCACAGAAGGGCCGGATGCAGGAGTGGACAACAAAGTCGTACAATTTCATCATCTCATCTATGCTATCATATCTCTCTTCATATCATCATCCTCAGACCTAGCTACTCTTACGCGGCAAAGTCCTTGTGAGCCAACTCGTAAACAAATCCAGCAGTGACCTTAGCATGCTGCATAACATGATCAAAGTCAACGTACTCCATGGTATCGTTAGGAGTGTGAATGTGAGGGTTGTGGTTTCCGAAAGGAGTCTCGAACAAGAATGACGAAGGGTAACCATTTCGGTGAGCAGAAGCGTGGTCAGAGCAAGCATAACCACAAGTAGACTCTTCGTAAGAAATATCAGCATACTCATCAATGAGAAGCTTAAGGAAGTCATTCTGAGCAGCGTTTGTGAAATCAGTGACAAGACCGAAACGCTCAATTCCATCGCGTCCCTTGTAGCCGACCATATCCTGGTTCAGCATAGCCTCGACTTGAATGCCGAGACGGGAGTAGCTGTTGAAAATGTCCTGAGATCCGAGAAGACCAGTCTCTTCGGCAGAGTACCAGTGGAACTCAACAGTGTTGAGATGATCACCCTTGGCAATACGCTCATCCTCGAGGAAAGCTCCAAGAAGGTTAAGAAGCATAATGGAAGCAGAGCCATTGTCATCAGCACCAGGTGCACGGCCAGCACCACGATCATTAGAAATAACCGAATCAAGATGCGATCCAGTAACAACAGTCTTGAGTCTCACCTTTCCAGGAATTGATACAACAATTGAAGGCTGCGACCAAGCCTGGTGCTGAATAAGACGGACTGAAGCGAGAGGATGCTTGCTCTTCTTGATGACCTTTTCAACTTCCTTGTGCAGCCACTGCGCAGCCTCAACGCCGTAGCGAGAGTTGAAGTAGCGGTTGTGGAAGGAGGAGAATTTCTTGAGTTGCTTCTCCATGGTCTTGGTCTTGACTTTGCTGACCATCTTTGCGACGTTGGATTGGTGGGAGAGTTTGGTGGGGTAGGAGGGGGTGAGGGCCATGAGGCTGGATGCTGGGCTGTGGTCCTTCCATTCTGTGATGTCGAAGAAGTGGATGTGGTCCTGGGGTTGTTAGCAGTGGTAAAGGATGGTAGGAGGTAAGAAGCTTACGTCGATCATTTGGAACTTTTCATCCTCTGTGACCTCGACTGTCTCTCCAGCGGCAGTCTCGAGGGTGAAGAGCTTCTCGGCGCGCTTCTGTGGGGGGGCGGTGGCTGTAGCACTGGCGGCGAGAGCCGCCATGAGAGGGACTGAGTAACGCATGGTGGAGGATGATGAGATGAGATGAGGATATCCAGTCTCCAGACAAAGGGTCGTGGGACGATCAGTTTATATACCCATCACATCCTGTGGGATCCTCGCTTATCAAAAGTTCATTTCTAACCGTGCACTATCACCAAGCATTCGGTGGTTGGTTAGACCGCTCTTACGGGTCAATTGAGAGGCCATTTGAGAGGCGGTTTATTGAGTGCCAAGTCCGTCTACTCCACATCAGGAAGCTGAAGAGGCAACTGGGATGTAACCCAAGCCGGGGCTTGGACAAATTCTTGACAGTTACTGGAGGACTTAAAGAAACATTAAGATAAACATGCTCGAAGTTGGTCAGCACTTGTTCCTGGGAACATGCAGGAACGCTGGGCGTTAAGAGGTTCCCCGCGTGGTTGATGGTGTGGTGAGATGAGAGGTCCGAGGCCAACTCAATTGGCTCATACAGAAAGCCAATAGCCAACGTACAACAACCAATGCGATTACAGAGACTTCAATTCGAAGGATTCTCTAAATATGAAAGGGGTCCATCTGGCTTCCACTATGATTTAAGCTTAATTGAAGCTATTCCTTCGAAAGTTCCAAGAGAGGGGTAAGTAAGCTCGGTTCAAGGTAGCATCCTATCTGGGCAGGTCGGACGGTGATCCCCAGAAGTATTTCCATGATTGGAAGGTGAGAAAAGACCGCCAATACCGACGGACCTGACAGTACTTTGCCAAGATATAAACAAATGCTACTAATTGCTCGTATCGAAAGAACCTCTTGCCCTTGTAACCTAAGAGATGTTAGTTCTTCTCTTGGCTTGCCGAATCTCACAAGATTTTATCACATGATGGCGATCTGACCACCACAGCTCCATCGATGCAAAACATAATGCTTCAAATGCGGTAAAGTAAGAGTATTTCATAAATATTTGTATTCATATACTTCCTCCAGGAAAGCATTCTCATCTATCATCTATCTATACAATCCACCAACTCATCCCATTCTATCCACAATCATCAGATCAATCGCTTAGTGGCGGTAGATTTCCATGCGCTTCTTAAGGCGGAAAGCAATAGCACGCTTGCGAGCAGAAGCAGACTGAGTGAAAGCACCAGAACCACCAAAGGGTCCAGCAGCAGCACTGTTGCGAACACGGACGATGCAGACATTGTCAGCGCCTCCAACGGATCCCTCGCAAGTCATACCCTGAGGCATCTTGACAGTGAGAGGGAAGTCAGTGTTGGTAGCGAGAGAGAGACCACCGAAACCAACACCGGGAACGTCTTGGACGACCTCAGCGGACTGGAAGGCGGCGGGGTCGGTGCCACCGGATGTGGGGTCGATGTCAGCGGTCATGGGACCGGCACCGTCCTGGTTGATCTGGCGGTAGGTCATGGTGATTTCACCGTTGTTGGAGCAGGTGGGAAGACCAGAAGAGGCTCCATCACCAGCGGTGGCAGCGACACTAGCCTCATCAGGCAGATCGGCCTTCTCACCACCAGCACCGCCTCCAAGGCCACCACCAAGGCCGCCGAGAAGACCACCGAGGAGACCACCTCGCTGACGCTTCTGCTTGTTGTTGTTGTTGTTGCGTCCACCCTGAAGACCAGAAATGTCATCCTCAACACCAACACTGGCGTCAGAGCCGTTGTTGGTGGGGACATTGTTGGCACCGGCACTGCCCATGAAGTTGGCGATCATGACGGAGGCATCAACGGGGCCGTTGCCCTGGGTCCTGCCGAGGGCGCTGGCCCGGTCGGTTCCGAGCTCGCGGTCACGAATGATGGCGGTGTCAGCCTGAGAGCCGCAGCCGTTGCTGGAGCAGTCACGAGGAGTGCCATCAGCGATGGTGAGACCAGGCATGGAGACACCGTTGGCTCCTTCGACGGACATGACTACTCCGTGAGCGGAGGCGGTGGCGACGAAAGCGGGGATGAGAGCGTAGAAATGCATTTTGAATATGTTTTTTGTTGAGATAAAAGTAAAAGAGAATTGGGTATCTTAGTGAGAGTAGAGAGGTAGGAAAGATTAAAGTTGTTGAGTATTGAAATAGGCCACCAGGGCTGAGAAGGTAAAAGAGAAGATGGTAGAAGAGATGAGATGATTGTTGGTTGATGAGAAGTTATCCAGACAGAGAATTCAGAGTCTTATATAGACTTTTGGATTGAGATGTTGGTCGTTTATCGCCCTATGGTACTGTCACTTAGCCTCCCAAACACATAGATCTCTCAAACATCTTGGCCAGTATCACACCTCGAATCAATGTCAGCGCACAGATTCTCGTTTCTGTTTCTTACCCTGCGACATCATAGCCACCTCTTTTTCTCTGTATCTACGTTTGAAGTTTCCAAATCTCCAAGTTTGAAGTTTCTCGATGCCCCATGTTGTGGTGTTTCACGTTTCGCTCAGACCACCCAAGCCGTGGTGGATCTCACGACTCTCGGATCCGAAACGCGAACTCTAACATGCTTGGCTAATTTATCTGTTGCGATTGGATCGTCAGATCTGCTGTGGCTGTGCTGCTGTCGCTTTTTGGAAGGCCTTTCGTGAGGGCTGAATTGTGCTGTATGATCGACGTATAGCTTCTTTCTTTCGGTATTCCCGTGGTTTATTGGTATTTTTAGTGGTGAAACTTTAGTGAAAGATCTTGGCAGAGGCGCAGTTCAAGATGTCATGTCACTGGACTTGGCGATACTGTATTGGCAATTTGATACTATCACCAAGCCGCAGGCAATTAACACGGCCGTAAGGGACCAAGTCTGCGGTGCATTTATTCGACATATCGGTGACGCCTTCTATGCCTGACTACCTACCTGTGAACTTGTTGATAGTAAACAACAATTTGAAAAGCTAATCTTCTTTATCTAGGTTTTGCCATTCGTATTAATCAACATTCTCGATTTGATTGACCTGAATCTGGTTGGTCATCTGTCTGGACTCCAACCCCAGCTCCACTGTTTGCAGTTGTCTGATAAGCTGCGATACGCGATAGGTCGGGTTCACAAGCAGTGCCCAGCGTTTCGCAACAATCCCCGACAAAAACATGTTCTATTTCCGCACGATGAAGAAAAAAACGCTTAGATCCCAGTTTAACATCTCTCGGATCACAACGTTACCGAAGACCCTGGTCTCCCCCATCTCGGCGCTTACCGGTCGATCTTACAACCCTCGCTTCAGTTGTTAGTGCTGAAACCTTACGCTAAAGCCCCGTTTCACAAGCTCGAAAACCAACCTCGGGAATCACGAGCAATAAAGTAAAAAGAAACTTTAAAAACCCAATCACATTTAGCGACTGTTTAGTTCTGTCTTAGCTTTTGACATTGTCTGTTCGGGATTTGTCATAGCGCGCATAGCGCACATAGCGCCATGTTTGAAGGCTGCGACATGGAACCTCCTTGTCGCTTCAGAGATCTGACAGGCAGGGGGTCTTTTTTGTTTCATGGTGTCACCGCCGAGGTTTTCTTATCACATGTCTAATATCAGCAAGGAACTTGCGAGGCTATGAAGAATGCAACACTGGGAAGAAATGCGACTGGATCTTCAGATATGATCCACACAGGGGATTGTCTTCTGGAAGCTACTGTAGCATCGCAAAGTTGCTTTTGGCGGTTAGCATTTATTCTCCTATATGATAATTCATAAATGATATAATTGATGATACGGTAAGGGTTTGGAAGTGAAGAAAGTCAATTGCAGGCTAAAACAATAGTTTATTCGATAATCTTGTAGTATAGAGTAACTGTACCGAGGCTATCTTAACAGAGTCTACTATAGTTTACACTTTCAGTATGAACTTCTCGCCACTAGCGCCAGCTTTGAGGGTATCAAGCATTTTCTGGGCTGCTCCCAATCCGGCTTCCATGACGTGAGGTCTCGGGGCAATCTTGAGAGTCCCATTTTGGAGATTCTCATGTAGCCATCCTTCGAAAAGCCACTTCGCAATGTGAGGATACTGTTTGGTGAATTGAGGGCAGTCGGTGTGAATAACTTCAACTCCACTAGGTAAGCTTTTGTCGCTTTGGAATGGAAACAGGGTGCTGAGCTTGATTCCCTGTGAAGTGTCGACTGTGTTGAGGATATCCGCGATGGAATCAAACGAAGACGCGTCAGATCGAGCGTCAAGAACGCCTCGAATCTTCAGCCCTGCGGCTTGGATAGCTTGGTTCAGCTTCTGCGCAACGTCAGGGTCGCGATAATCCCAAGCCTCTGCTACACCCAGACTCTTCAACCATTCATGATGCTTCGGACTCGCAGCCACATAAACAGACCATCCCATCGAATGCGCGATCTGAAGTGCCGAGATCGCCGTGGATGAAGCCCCGCTCCATATGAAGATAGCACCACGCTCCTCATCGCGTATCTTCCTCATCGGAAGTCCCATACTATCAAAAAGCGCAATAGACGAGGTGATCATACCAACAGGAAAGACAACACCCTCTTCAAAAGCAATATTGTCAGGAAGATGAGAAGTCGGGACTTCATCCATGATAGTATACTTCTGGAACGCCGCCTTGTCACTATTGGGGTAGATTACTCCAGTGGCAAAGCCCGTCACACGATCGCCTGGCTTGAAGCGAGTAATTCCAGGTCCAACTGAGATAACGGTGCCAGCAAGTTCGCTGCCGAGTACACCAGGGAACTGTTCGATCAAGACTCCAAAGCTTTGGACTTTCCAGTCTGAGGGATTAGCGGCGACTACTTCATTGCGGACGAGGAGTTCGCCATGGCCAGGTGAGGGGATGGGACGTTCACCCAGGGTGAGAAGACCTTGCTTCGTTGGGAGCAATGAAGCGGTGTTTGGTTCAGAGATATTTGCCATGATGTCTTGAGATTCGAGATAATTGACGCGATATTAATTTGGGATAGAGATGTGAATACAGCATCTCTGAATCTCACAGCAGCAACCATGAACATGTACTTCACTCTATACGATTACGAATGCAACGCGTGGTTTTCAATCAATTCCTACGGTGCATCTCAAGCGTCATGACTCCTCGCAAATAGTTGCCCGCAGGCATTACAAATCAAGCCATGAAGTTTAACGTAGTTAACGCGATTCTGACATGAACGCGTGTGATTGGCTTGTGTAGTGGTTGCATGTCAGCAATCTCTGCAGAAGGATTCAAAACTGAATGCAGGTACGGTAGTCCGTAGTCTGCTGACTCTCATCAGGTTGCATTCTGTTGAAAGGCAATGTGGGATTAACAATAGTGAGGTCATCTCGCAAATCATTTCTGGTAGGCAAGTTGTCGCGACGCGTTGAAACGCGCGAGGAGTAAAAATAGAAGCATTCTCATGGGTGGCTGGTTGCTCAAGAGTCGGGGCAATTTAAAGCCGACTGAGCTCTTTTAATTGGTGGCAATAAGTGGATTGCTTGAGATGACTCTCTGACGTCAGTGAGAATTGTCTTCTGAAGGAGAGAAGATGAAGATGAATTGAACATAGTACATGGATCTATGCTAGATCTAACAGTATACTATGTAGTAAGACCCAGTAAGCAATTAATAAAGTCGTTTACAGCTAATTCGCCGCTCATCTGGTAAAGATGATTTCATCTGTTGTTAGAAACGTATTTTCATAAATGGATGGAGAATATCGGAAACGGATGTAGAGCATTTTACAATAACAGAACTCCAAGACTACCCCTTTCTTTCTCGTCTTCAACCTCGTAGATAGATAAACTGTTGGATAGAAAATTTTCGTGTCTCTTTTATCTTCTCACTGTAGACTACTGTCACCTCATGAGTCTTCATCCAGATACCCATTTCCTACCCTGAAGCATAACTACAGACCCAGCGAGTCAAGAAAGCCGGGGTCTAGTGCATGCACGAGTCAAGCACTCACGGGTCTCCGCCGGGGCACGGATCTCACCAGTTCGTGAGACAGTCCAATCAAAGCTCACGGACACTGAGACAAGGAAGTGAGTTTGTAAACCAATAAGACATCAGAACCAAACCCCGCCTTGTCGCAAAGCATCGGATTTCTTCCGCCAGAGTATCATAAGCACAGACCCTGCATAGCATAAAACACCAACTGCCTCCAAGCCAAGACTGAGCGCACTGGTCATACCAGCCTCCCAAGACCAAAACATCATGAACTTCTACCCACCACCTCCCGTCATCAAAGCAAACGTCTGGCTTCGCATCCCAGACGACAAACGATGCATCGGCCAAGAGACAGAATGGCGCGGAGGCTTCGCGGGTTCGTTTAAGCATATTTTCCTTGAAGGACCTGTTTTTGACAGTGCTGGAAATTTGTATATTGTTGATGTTCCTTATGGGCGTATTTTGAGGATTGATAAGGATAAGAATGTCGAGGTTGCTTGTCAGTGGGATGGTGAGCCGAATGGACTTGTTGGGACAGTGGATGGAGATATCTTGGTCGCAGACTACAAGCAGGTAATTATTGCTTCTTGTAATGCCATGTACATGACTAATGTATGATAGGGAATCCTCTCATTTAATCCCGAGACCGGAAAAATAGGTCCTCATCTCACAAGAAAGAACCTCGAGAGATTCAAGGGTCCAAATGATCTCATCGTCGACTCCAAAGGAAACCTGTACTTTACAGACCAAGGACAAACTGGCATGACAGACCCAACAGGACGAGTCTACCGTCTCTCACCAGACGGCCGTCTCGACACACTCCTCGATAACGGCCCTTCACCAAACGGTCTCGTCCTCTCCCGCGACGAGCGCTTCCTCTACGTCGCCATGACGCGCGCAAACCAAGTCTGGCGTCTCCCCCTGCACGCCGACGGCACAACTTCAAAAGCAGGGGTATTCTTCCAATCCTTCGGAAATTCTGGCCCTGATGGTTTATGTTTGGATGAAGAAGGGAATTTGTTCATTTGTCATCCTAGTCTTGGAAGTGTGTTTGTGGTTGACATACATGGTGTGCCCAAGGCGAGGATTGTAAGTGGTTCGGAGGGTATTAATTTCACGAATTGTTGTTTTGGAGGACCGGAGCATAAGACGTTGTATATTACGGATAGTTTGGAGGGGAATGTTCAGACTGTTGAGTGGCATTGTCGCGGGGCGGTGGTTGCGCCGACGCTGAAACAGAAGAAGGCTGAAGCATAAGTTCAGTCAAACCACGTTAATATTATTCTGTCAAGGCTCAAGTCGAATTAATTACTCAGCCATTGTGACATCATGTGGCGTTCTGGAGGAAATGCAATCATGCTTCATCACCCAAGAATGAGAGTTCTCATGCTCGTCTTGTCGAAGCTTCGCGTCGCATGCAGCTCCCACCAACTATCTCCAAAACACGCAGTGACATACAGAGCACATGAGCAAAATTAGTTCAGGCCCATTTCGGCCATTCTCCAAAGCAGATAAATTCGTGACCCTACGCTAAGTAGATCCCGTCTCTACTGCCGACAGCCAAGACATCTCCGAAAGTGTCATGAACATCAGAACCACATTCTCCTCACAACAACAAGCTGATCCCCAACATGTCCGGATATCGGCATCATTCAAATCCCATTATGGTTACAACTGTACATTTCGCCGAACATAAGCCAGCGGGAATTTTCCCCAGTCCATCTTCCCCAGTCGTCTTCCCCATCAGTGCGCCTTCGATTGACGCATTGTAACCTCCCTCTTGACTCGTCACCTCCACGATAATGGGTCCGGGCTTTCATCACGAGGGGAAATACAAGGTAAACCCCTCAAAGGTGGCACCTGGAATTCGTCCGACAGCACTAGGAGATACCCCGATGGCAGCCGTTTTGACTCCACGCTAGACCGGGGATCCACTCCTTGAACCTGGGGAACTCGGGGAACAACAGAGATTATCGGCCATCCCCGCCTTTTTTCTTTCCTGCAAAGGTCAAGATTTTCTCCACGTCCTTTGCAAGGTTCTTGTTGGAGAGAAACGGAAATAACCCTGCCTTTTTGGAAGGGTTCTTGGGATACGATATATTGCTGCTTCGTCTCCTTGGCAATTTTGTTTTTCAAGCTCAAGCAAGACCTTTCGTCAGGCTCAAGACTTCTTCTTCATATCTTTGTTTCTCAAGTGGCAATTCCTCACAATGGCGAGACCAAATATGATCAAGGCCACAAGAAGGGCCATCAAAGATAGTCCCAAGGAAATCTTCAACTGGTATCTGTTAGCATGTACTTGCATCTGGAGTTTCTCAGGTGTAGCCAAGGGCTTTGATGAAGGTATACACACTCGCACCCTCACCTCTCGCCTATACATCAAACTAACACTCACTTCCAGGCAACATCGCATCCCTCGTCATCATGGAGATCTTCAAAGAACGCTTCGGAATCGATAACCAAACCGACCACGAATATGCCAACACAAAAGGCTGGATCGTTGCCATCGCTACAGCCGGTGCAGTCTTTGGCTGTCTGGGTTGTGTGTGGTTGACACAAAGACTTGGTCGAACACGGACTTTCCAGTTCTTTACTGTTGTCTACATGGCTGGTATTTTTGGCCAGACATTTAGTAATGGTAATCTTAGAGTACTGTATGCTACTCGTGTCATTTCGGGTATTGGTATTGGTGCTACTACTGTGTTGCCCTCGGTTTACATCGCAGAGGTAAGTCACTGCTTCAGTCCTCAACTATATTTGTACTAATTGAGCGTATTAGATCTCCCCCCAGCCTATTCGAGGTCTCCTGACTCTTCAATACACCTGCTGCCAACAACTCGGCGTCGTCTTCGGCTTCTTCTTCAACTACGGCGTAACAAAATACCACGCCGGCACAAACCTCCAATGGCAACTCCCCACAGCCCTCCAACTCATCCCCGCCCTCATCTGGGGCGTCGGCACCTTCTTCACCCCCGAAACCCCCCGTTTCCTCCTCAGCCAGAACAAGAACACCGAAGCTCTCGCCGTACTATCGCGCTTCAGAGGTCTTCCCGAGGACCATCCTTATGTTCAGTCTGAGTTCCAGGGCATTGAGGCGCAGCTTAATCATGAGATTGAGATTGTGGCTGGTGCTAATACTTGGGATCTTATCAAGGAGACCTTTGCGGATATTGGCAACAGGAGGCGATTCACTCTTATGTTTGCTTGTCATGTTTTTGGACAGTGGAGTGGTGCCAATGCTATTACTCAGTACAGTCCTACCATCTTTGGTTATCTTGGTATTGCGGGTACAGAGGCTCGTTTCCTTGCGACTGGCTGCTACGCTATTCTCAAATTTGTCTCGGTTCTCGTCTTCTCTGTCTTTGTCATCGACTTCATCGGTCGTCGTCGATCTCTCATGACTGGTATCACCATTCAGATCTTGACTTTGGCCTTCGTCGGTGCTTACCTGAAGGTCACAAATGGCTGGACCGTTGAGGAGATCGAGGCCAGTTCTTCTGCTATGGGTGCCAGTCGTGCTGCCATCGCAGCTATCTACATTCACGCCATCGGTTGGTCAATCGGCTGGTTCTCCATTCCCTACCTCGTATCTGCCGAGGTCTTCCCCATCCGAATCCGCTCCATCAACGTCTCCATCCTCATGGCTGTCCATTGGGCCATGTACTTTGGCTGCTCGCGTGCCATGCCTTCTCTTCTGGCTGCTACTCAGCGATATGGTGCTTTCATGTTCTTCCTAAGCATTTGTACTTGTTCGCTGGTCTACGTTTATTTTGCTATGCCTGAGACTTCTGGTCGATCTTTGGAGAGCATGGATAAGCTGTTTGAGAGACCTTGGTACACTGTGCACAAGATTGCTTATCCTACTGCTGATGACTTGAAGCCTGCTGCTCGGGAGATTATTGAGCCGGAGATGAAGGATCAGGAGTCTGTTGTTTCTAAACATGTTGAGAACCGCTACTAGAGGGACAGTGGATTGTATTATGAATTGAATGAGAGGAATAGTTACGAATTGAGTAAACACCATGATATATTAGCTGAGAAATGAATATCGTCTGGACATTTCATCTTAAACCTCTTAACCATCTTCACAGTGTTGATGAGCTTGACTGCTGAGTGCTGATACAAGTGACCAAATAACTCGACCACGACATGCCAAGCTGTAGGGCATTTATTTCTTTCGCCCTAACTTGAGTCTACTGTCACTCTAGTCTCTTTTAAGAGCAACAAGCTTTTCGCAACTTGCGGGGTTAAACACGTGATGCTCTCACGACCCACGTCATGTCCGTTGGAGAATACATAACTAACCATCTCCCCAGATTCCAGTTTAACCTGCTCGGAATTTCTCCAGCCAATGACAAACGCCAAAATGAGTCCTCCAGTATCTTCACGTCTACCGAGATTACCAGCTTGCCAAGCCTGTGCACAGCGAAAAACAAAGGTTACTCTAGCAGCATTTTTGTAACTATCCAGTGGGGCTGATTAATCTAGTGCGATAATAACAGACCGATTTGTTCACCTTGTGAGAGAAATGGGCTGGAATGCCTTGTCATAAATACGGATGCTGATGGAAGTGGTCAACTATCACGAGCGTAAGAATTTATGTCCACAATGGCCACATTGCGCTGATAGAGTCAGGATGATTGATGAGTTGGAGAAAAAAGAACAGGCTTTATCTCAAAGACTCGCGGAATTAGAAGCCAGCGCTGCAGCCCATGATCCTAGTACTGTGGATACGACCAGCCCGGATGATCGACATACGAGGTCGATAGCAGCTTCTTCACCTGCGACAAGGGAAGGTGCTAGTATAAGGTACAGTTATATGTGGCTACAATTTGGGAGTATTGGCTAAATCTTTTAGTTTCATCGCACATCTATTTGCTGATGCGAACTGGAGAAAATCTCATGCTGGTTTATTGAGGACCTTGGCGGATGCTCCAGGCGCGGGTGAGGTGTCGATAGCACCATGTTCGTTACCTTCCGCTGCTGAGACGCAGATGCTTTTTGAGAAATAGTCAGTCTGACATCCAAAGGCTCTTGCTGCTAATACTGACTTAGTACAGTCTGAGCTGGGCACATATCCAGAACCCATTCCTTCTCCGTCGAAGTATTTGGGCCCTACATCACCGTCTATTCAGCAATCCGAACACTTCTGGTCAAGTCACAAATCATGATCTGTTCAGAGCCTTTATGATCTGTGCTATCGGAGCTGTACTTCCGTACCGGAACAGATTGCATGATCGACATCCAGAAGCATATTACAATGCAGCATTGCAATATCTTGGAACCGAGTTCCTAACCAGAGGGTTGGAGTCTGTCCAAGATCTATTGCTTATATGTCGATTTGGCATCTATCATCCTATCGGTATGTTGAATCAGTAACCAGAAGTGGCAATATTTTAATTTACACTTTCTAGGCACGTCCATCTGGGACGTAGTAAGACTCTGCGGTCGTCTCTGCATAGAACTGGGCCTCCACTCAAACCCGCACATCCCCAACGACCTCCTTCAAACACAACTCCGACGCAGGATATTCTGGCAATTCTACCTCATAGACCGTTACAGCTCCACAACACTCGACCGCCCCTTCCTAATCGACGACAACGACATAAGCACCAAATTTCCCGTCGAAGCAAGCGATGAAGAACTCGAAGCAGCAAACAGTCAAGTTCAGAGCCTTGATTCGTTCAACTTTAACCGCGAGCCGAATGTCCAGAATGAGATGACTATTTTCTTCGTGTCTGTTAGACTTCGACAGATTTCATCGCATATCCAGACTGAGTTTTCCAAATTGAGGGGGAAGATTGTTGAGTCTTCGCCAAAACGTAATCTTGCAGGTCATGTACATGTTGTTATGACCAAATTACTCAAGGAGTTGCAGGAGTGGCGCAGTAGCACGCCTATCATTCAAGAGCCGAGTTGTCTTTATGAGATGCAAGAGTGGTATGATCATCTTCTAGCTCGGGAGAGACTCTCAGTACTACGACGAGCTATAGACCTTGTGCCGAAAGTCCATGGGTCGCCACCGAAGGACATACTCACGGTATTTCTCAGGTCTGCTCTGGAGGCGATTGATCGCTATCATATCTTGTGCCAGGCGAGATCAATGCTTACACATACGCGAAGTTACTTCCATATGCTCTTCACTGCGGGACTATCGGTTATGTACTGTACGTCCGTATCGAAGCAAATCTCACCAGAAGACCTGCGAGCGTCACATGAGGGATTACAACGGTGTCAAGAGCTATTGAGGAGTGTCACTCTACAACTCCCCGACGCAAAGAACTACGTTGCAGTTTTCGAGGCGCTCCTTAGGGATCATTCGCAAAGGTTATGGCCAAATGCTAGGGAGCCGCCGATGAGCCTCCCAGCAGACGCATCAGTCACGATTCCGAACGAGGTTGGGAACTTTACAGAAGGCGACTTTCCTCAGAATCTGGTTGCAGGGCCTTTACCAGCTGATATGGACGATTTCACAGCGAACAGTCAGTTCTTTGAACAAGGTCTCAACCGTCCTGACATGCTTGGGCCTGTGAATCAATTTGATTCAATGCCAGCTGAGAACGACATCAGCTCGGAGTATCAAGATGGAACAGGTATCAACTGGGCATTACTGAACTACGATTCGTTATGGAATATGGAATCTGCGTTGGGCCATTATGTATACGGCGATCCCAGTAACCCTGGTGTATGGGAAGGCTTCGAGTTTTAGAATGAAAATATCAATTTGTTGCTTGTAATTAAAGGTCTACCTTCCTAGTTGCTCAAAGCAAACTCTAGCAAATATCTCGCCGCAGCCATACCAGTTTGTATCTGCGTCTCAGCAGTAGCAGCTCCAATGTGTGGTGTACTAACAACACCACTGTCCCAAAGAGAATGGTACTTCTCGTAACTAGGTGGTTCCTCCTCATGACAATCCAGACCAGCACCCCAAATAAGACCCTCATCTAGAGCCCGTTGTAGGTCTAATTCGTGAACAATTCCCCCACGAGCCGTGTTAATGATAATGGCTGTCTTCTTCATGCGCTTCATCTCCTCGTAGCTGATGAGGTTTCTCGTCTCAGGTGTGAGAGGCATGTGGACGGTGATGACGTCTGATGATTCTAGGACTTCGGCAACAGATGAGGCACGTGTGTGGGGGATATCTGCCCAGGCATCGGCTGGGAGGAAGGGATCATATGCGATGACATCTGCCTCGAATGCGCCGCGGAAGATCTTGGCGACACACTTGCCGATATTGCCCATGCCAAGAATACCGATAGTCTTCTCGTGCAGAATCAAGCCAGAGCACTTCTCCTTGGGGCAAAGAATACCAGAGGATTGCTTAGCGACAATAGATCCGACTTGACGAGCAGAAGAAGTAGCAAGCGTCAAAACAAGCTCGGCAACAGCACGGGCGTTGACACCGGGGGTGTTAAAGATCTTGATGCCTCTGGCAGCACAAGCATCAGCGTCGATCTTATCGATACCGACACCCTGCTTGCCAATAGCGATCAGGTTGGGACAGGACTTGATGTCCGCTGCTGTCAGACGGGAAGATCTGACGAGGAGGTAGCGAGCTTCGCGCCATTGGGAGTGACGAGGGTCATCTACTGTGACGGCGTCAAAGTTCTCCTTTGCATAGGCGATGACATTGGGGTGGAATGTATCCAACAGGTAAACGGTTGGCTTGCCTGAGGAAGAGACAGATGTGTCTGGGGGAGTTGATGATACGATGCCTGGAGCCATTGTGAAGGTGGAGTAAGTGAGGATTGAAGGTGATGGTTTGTGAGGGGTGAATGTTGGAGTTGATGACTTGCATTTTTAAGTAACTCTCTTTCGCGATAAATCGAGATGAGTCAAAGATGACTCGGAATACTACCGATTATCCTCCGATAATTGATCGTCAATTACTGAAACCGATCCCGCGGGAGTTGTCAGGGTGGCAGAAGAATTGCCCGCCGAGCATAAGAGACGAAATGGTTTGGTCAATTTAGAGAAGCATTTAGACTACGTTATTCTGACAGCCTAAATCTTAGAGGACAAAGCACAGGTAGCATCAATGCAGCGGAGAATGTCCGGTGGTTGTGGTCGGCCCCACTCCGAACCCCACGATCCCCTCGGCTCTGGGGTTCGGCTTTAATTTATTCCTCAAGTTGGAGGGGATTGTCGGGGGAATTGAGATCGGACGTGGAGAAATCTACGGACGATAACGGTCTTTGTGACTTTTCTCTTTGTTTTGGATGTTTTGGAGTTGTATATTAATACCACTGAATCACCTTGCCAAATCCGTTCTTTTCAGCATCAACACCACAAACAATCACTAGATACCCCAACCACAACTACCTTTTCACCTTTATCCATCAGTCATCATGTCTCTCGCACCAATTCCCCACAGTCTTAAGGAAAAGATGAGCCGTGATGAAGTGGCCTACACCATGTCCATCAAGCTCGTCAAGTCTATCGAGATTGTTGGCATGGCCAAGACAGCTGGCTTCGACGGGTAAGCTCCCATCAACCCTCCACCCAGAATACAAAGCTAATTATCCACAGACTCTTCATTGAGACAGAACACAGCTCATTGGACCTTGAGTCCACATCTCAACTCTGCGTCGCAGCTCTCTACGCAGGCATCTCCCCCATCGTCCGCGTCCCCAGCAAAGACCCCTGCTACGTCTCAAGAGTCCTCGACGGCGGCGCTCTAGGCGTTGTAGTCCCCCACATCCGCTCTGTCCAAGACGCCCAAGACGTCGTCAACGCAGCCAAGTTCCAACCCATTGGTTTCCGCTCTTCCACCAATGGTCTTCCCCATCATCAATTCCGCTCCATCCCCGCAAAGCTCTCCAACCCTGTTACCAACGACGCTACTCTCGTCATCCCCATGATCGAGACCCTTGAGGCTCTTGAGCTTGTCGATGAGATTGCTGCTCTGCCTGGTGTTGACTCACTTCTCATTGGCACAAATGATCTTACCGCTGAGATGGGAATTCCTGGAGATTATGAGAACCCCAGATTGACGGAGGCTTATGAGCGTACTCTTGCGGCTTGCAAGAAGCACGGCAAGTGGCTTGGTGTTGGAGGTCTTCATGCTAGACTTGATCTTGTGGAGAAGTTCTGCAAGATGGGTGCTAGATGGGTCATGGCTGCTACTGACGGACCTCTTCTTATGGGGGCTGCTACTAAGCGAGGTGCCGAGATGGCTGCTCTTAACGAGTCTGTCAAGGCTACTCAGTCAAATGGTCCCCCTGCTAAGGCTGTCAACGGTACTAATGGACACACTACAAATGGGGCTACAAATGGAGTCACCAACGGAGTGACGAATGGGGTTAGCAACGGTGTTCCAGTGGCAGCATAAACCACAATATCAGCAAATTAAATTGTTTAGCATAGATTTCACTCAAAATAGTTAATATTGGTCATTCCTTGGTCCGTGTTGAAGTGAGAACCTGGGGTCCTAGTCTGTTACCCCATAAACTGCCTGCCGCTAACCTGTTCTTAACCCCACGTGACCCATAGGAACAAGTCCGATTAAATCTGCATCATCCCCAGATTTCCCCTCGGACTCTCTCCGTCTCTTCCTACCCAAGATCAGCCCTTCCAACGTCCAACATGACAACAACTGATTGGCGTGACATTCCCCGCGTCTCGGACCCTGCACGGAGCCCTAGCCAACCTGTGCCGCTGCCGCTGCAGAAGAACGGCCGAGCTCCCTTGGCCTGCGAGCGGTGCTTCAAGAGGAAGCAAAAAGTGAGTCCGATGCCTTACCTTCGGGTGACGGAAATGATTCGCCTAAACGGACATCTCAACTGATCAAGCTATTTCGTCCCTTATGTCTTGGCACATATTGTGATCTGCACGGACAATTGGCTGATAATTGCAGTGCGACAGATTACGTCCAGCCTGCACATCTTGTGCCGATCTTGGCGTTGACTGCATAGCGAGATCGCAGCAATTCGACTTCAACGCCGAAGACGCAGGTCTGACTCACGCTAGAGTCAACGGTTATGTTGAGTCACTCAGACGTCGCGTCGCTGAGCTTGAACAAAAAGTCAAGATCGCTGAACAACAACATGTTCAAGCACGACGGTCTTTTGGTGCTTCAGATGTCATATCACCCATCACTGGGAAAAGACGTCGCTCTACCGAAGCTTACATACCCGTGCTACCAAACTCAGGACCAGCTGTTCAAAATGGAGACGAGCAGTCAACTGTTGAAGATACCATGAGTGCCATTGGTCTACTCTCCAACAAGGCCATGGCTGAATCACGAGCAAATACAGGCAACGAACCTCATAAACTTGCGATAATTGAGTCTATAGCTGCAGCCTTGGCGGTAGATGGTCGCGATCCCTCCACAGCCTCAACCTCACACCATATGTCGCTCGGACCTGACCAAGCTATACCACTTACACGCGACATAACACTCCCCCACCTTCAACGCTTCCTCGACTGGAGTGTCTGGCTCCCCTACATAGACGAACGTCGTCTAATGGAACAATACGACACAGTCGTCGACTCCACCGACAAAGCTGCCCTTCCTCGCTTTAATGCATACATGGCTATCGCGATTGGAATAAGTATGTCACCAGAAACAAGTCGCTTTTCGGGTCTAGCTACAAGTCTCCATACTGCAGCTGTGAAGCTACTCCCCACGATACTCCAGTCGCAGGAACCGCTGGATACGCTGCATTGTATGCTTTTGCTAGCGGTGTTTTCGATGTTTAATCCGGCTGGTGGGTCGACGTGGCATCTTATGGGGTTTATCATGACGAATTGTATTGCTGCTGGGTTGCATAAGACTGTTATCCCGCAGGAGAGGCTTGGTGTGGATAGCACTTATCGCGTTGAGTGGTTGTTTTGGAGTGTGTATCTAATGGATCGGTGGGTGTCTTCACAACCTCTGCAGGGTCTTGACTAACCGTCTTAGGTCCTTGGCTTCTTCAATGGGTCGGCCATTCAGCATCACAGACGATGATATCGCTGTTTCTGTAAGCGAATATGTCGGATGTTCTCCTAGCACTACTAACAGCGCTCCAGATTCCTGAGCCTCCAGTAAACGACGACGAATCAGGCCTCCCAGCACAAGTACGCAATAAGCTCGCTCTAAGCCGTCATCTAATAGTTCACGCACAATTGATCTCCGACATTTGTGGAAGCGACAGGCCCAGCGCCCTGTTCTCATACAGCAACCTTTGTTTCTGGCGCGAATTCCCACCGTCAAACAATCCCGACTATTTGGACCAACTAGCGTGTCGGGCCATGATCCTAATCGTTAACCCACCATCCAGTCTCGGAGATTCTCCAGACATAGAAAGCGACACCATAACATCCTGCAAGCGCTTAATCGAGTCACAATACACTAAATCCAGAACCGTATCCTTCCTAGATGCATACAACATCTTGGCTGCGGCAGTAGCATATGTGTGTCTCTCACAACCGAACCAGCAGGGATTCGCGCAGACGTTTGAAGTAGTCAGCAAAGCATCAGTGTTACTAACACAATGCTCAACGCGCTTCTCGGGTCTAAGCGTATTCCAGCAATTCTTACTGTCACTGTCTACCAAGATCATGGAAGGACAGGGTAGTCTTGAGGTACGTACGAGTCCAGATTTAAGCTTAACCGTGTAATTGACTGGGTTTAGCAATATCTGGATTTCATACCGCCGGAGATCCCCATCCATCTTCGGTCTTTTGTCCAGAACTATGCTTCTTCGAGGCCGCTAACCGCTTAACCCCCATGACCTGTATATCTTGGCTTTAATATGGCCTGTTTTTCTCTTAGCATGCTTCATCGGCCCCAGTCCGTCAAACAAGGTTTGATTGGGCGGATCTTGTCCGACGGGGGTAATCCGACACTAACACCCCGCAAACCAAAAGAAACTCCAGACTGGTAAACGCGGGGATGCGGGGGAGTCGGGAGAGAAGGACGGATCAGGGAGATATCCGTGAGAACAGACTACTGTTACTACAGCATTACCTTGGCGATGGCAGGGTCACGCTTGTATAAAGACTCTTGATCCTACCTTCTCTTAACATCTTCAGCAGGCTCTCTTCTTCAGTCAGCCCACTCCTATCATCCTCTTAACCATATCCTTTGACAATTCTTCAAGATGTCGGGCTCAGTTCGATCAAAACCCAACTCTCTCGACGCCAAGCGAGATGTCGAATACGAAGAGAACGCGCCTGAGCGCGATGAGGTTCTTGAGCGATATGATCTCATCAAGGATATGAGTCCCGAGGACCGCGCTGCTCTTGAGAAGAAACTCGTGCGAAAGCTCGATTGGAAGTTTCTTCCTATGGTTACTGCCATGTTGTTAATGAACTACCTTGACCGAATCAACGTATCCAACGCCCGTCTTGCTGGTAAGCTTTCTCTCGATTCACCTATTTTTGGTCTAGGCTCAACTAACATTGCTTTCTCCAGGTATGCAAGAAGATCTAGGCATGTCGGATGTTACCTGGTCGCTCGGTATCTCCATGTTCTACGTCGGATACATCATCTCTCAAATCCCCGCCAACGTCATTATCGCCAAAGGAAGCCCTCGAATCCTCCTCCCCGGTTGCATGATGGCCTGGTCCTGCGTCACAATCTGCATGCCTGCCGTTACCGCCGGATGGGGATTCTGTCTCTGCCGTTTCATCATTGGCTTCGTCGAAGGACCCTTCGTCCCCGCTGTCTCCCTGATGACTAGCTCCTGGTACACAAAACACGAGTCTCCTCTCCGAATGGGTATCTGGCACGCTGGAAACACCATCTCACAAGCTCTGTCCGGCCTTCTTGCTGCAGGCATCTTGACTAACATGGAGGGTGTGGCTAATCTCCGAGCTTGGAAGTGGTTCCTTCTTCTTGAGGGAGCTGTTAGTATCATTGTTGCTGCTTTCAGCTTCTGGTTCATTCCCAACTTCCCTGACTCTACTGGAACATACTTCATCACCGAGGAGGAGGCTCAGATGGCTCAGTACCGACAGGCTGTCTCGGCTGGTGGTCTTTCTGAGGACGACACTGGTGGCTACTGGGATGGTTTCTGGATGTGCATGAAGGACCCCTTCGCGCATCTCTTCGCCGCCATTCACTTCTGCCTTATCATCGGACAGTCTTACAAGGGCTTCTTCCCTTCGATTGTCGCCACACTTGGGTTCTCCGGTACTACAACATACCTTATCCAGGCTCCTCCTCCAATCATCGCCTTCCTCGTCACCTTGGTCATCTCTTGGTCATCCGGTAAACGTCTGGAGCACGGATACCACATCATCGTCCCTATTCTGTTCACCATTGTCGGCTGTGCTGTAATGATCACAACCCTCAACGTTGGAGCTCGATACTTTTGCATGATTCTCCTTGTCGTCGGTCCTTTCGTCGGTCTTAACGTAAGTCCCCCAGTCCATCAGTCTCAGCCACCTATGCTCACAGCAACAGCTTCAAATCTCCTGGGAAACCACCGTTGTTCCTCGCCCTCGTACAAAGCGTGCGGCCCTCATCGCATACGCCAACTGTGTCTCCTCTGTGTCTCACTGGTTCACACCCTACTTCTTCCTTCGTAACCAGGAGCCGTACTACCAGACTGGTGGAGGTGCTATCATTGCCGGCTGTGGTCTTGTCGTCGTCTTTGTGTTGATTACGAAATGGTATGTCAACAAGAAGAACAAGCAGCTTCAGGCGGCCGAGGATGCGGCTGGTGAGCCTAAGGGATGGAGATATGCTGGATAAGGTGGACCTTACTGCCTGGAAATTGATGTAAGGCGCTGTTGCGTCGCCACGTCGATAGAATATGCTGGAGTACGTCAATAGCTGAATGAAGATACCTGATGAATAATAACTGTTGACCATTGACACAGTCGAAGCTATAGTGATCCAGGTTATCATGACCCAGCTACCCCACTTAGAATACTGACTCCGGCAACCCAAAGCCGTCTCCCAAGCAGAGAAGAGTTGCTGGGCTACGAAGAGCGAAATGGTCCGACCCGTTTTCGGGTTGTGTGGCTATGCCCTTCTTTCCCAATCATTCGCTTACAAACAGACACATCCTCCCCTGGCATTTCAGAGATCTATCGCAGTCCTCAGGGATATCCTTGGAATGGCATCATGAGGAAGCCGTACTGAGAGGGGTTCCAAGTCAAATTGCATCCCGTGCCCTTGAAAAAAAGATGATATTGGTCCGCTTATGCCGGCGTCAGGGTCATGATGCTGTGAAAGCCGGATAAGGTGAATTTGTTCATCTTCAATGAACGTGTGGCGTTATAGAGATTGTCGGTAGGTCCTTACGTGCTGTCGCGGAATCCATTGAGTATAACGAGGTTGTATTTTCTACCCCGCAACAATAGAATAAGGTTTTCGTCTCTTGGACAATCGCTCACGATAATCCACATAATGGCATTTCCTGCTTGCATTCACTGGTAAAAGGTACCGGGACTTTTGTTGAGAAACGCCTTGAAAAAGTGCATCTCCCCTTATCTTGACACTGATCGACGATTCCGCTCATGCTGCCTTTGTACAAGTATATAACACCCTCATTTTCCCTCTCTTCTCATCCGATCTTCCTCCTTTCACCACTACCAAGGCCAGATTCACGTTGTAAAATCGACGTGTGAACCAACTCTCTGTCTTGCAAATGCAAGCTACAGAACACCGCCTTGTCCGGAACGAATAAAAAGACTTTCAAGGCGTATAGACCCCTTCCCTTGTCTGAAACTACCACCGTGCTAACGTAAAGTACAGGACTCTGCTGATCGAACTGTGGTTAGCTAGACTCACGACCAAGAACTGCTGATTCAAGTCGCCATCAGGTACAAGCCCAACTCTTTTTGAGTTATTCTGAACTGTAAGTCCCGAGTCATACAGGCAAAAGTAGCACAATCATTAACGCAGTTTTTCAACCTAGATGGTACCCTCCCTCATCCCTGTGGTCATAGCGTCCATTGGTACCCTCTTTACTGGGATCTGCGCTTGGTTCAGTCAAGAGTCCCGGGATCTGGCGCAGGAGGCACTGGAGGAGACGAAGGCGCAGGCAACGGCAGGCTTGGACAAAAACGTTTGCGACCTGACTTATAGTACCGCTTTGGGTGGCAACGAATTCTACGGCTATTCCTATGAAGCAAGAGGCGATCACTTAGACTGCACGGATCTGCCAGAGAGAAAGGTTATAGAGAAGAGGGTAGAGTCTTACGCTAAAGCTCGGGACCGGCGTGGCCTTCCTTATGACTGCCGCGAAACAACGATGGGGGAGGGCTATTGGGAAATTCGGATCAGCAACGATACAGAGCTGCACCCTTTCGCCAACATCACCTGCTAGAACGATATCACAGTATGCGTTACCACGGGACAACCAGGTTTAAGACGGGTGTTTGGCGGGTTTAAAAGATAATGGAAACGGCAATTCACAACTTGTAATCATCAGCCTCTGGGCCACCTTGGAAATGAAGATAGCTGATGAATAATTACTGTTGATCATGGTTACTACCGAATCTTGCCGAGTCCCTGTGCCGTGCTCCTCGATGTGCAGATGCGCCACGTCATATGTCTAGCTCGCTGGTGACCTGAGACCCTGCGAGATGTCATGCTCATCCACTCGAGAGCAGAAGCATGTTGCTACGAGATTCCAGCCATCTATCGAAATGCTGGAGGATGTTCATGAAGTGCCACCGGATGAAATGAATCAGGGTGGGAGGGGTTTCCAAGCCAACCTGCATCGCGTTCCCTTCAACAAAGCTGATATTGGTTCTCTTACAACAGTACATGGGTCATGACACTGTACATTTATGTCAAATCGAATGTATGCCGTTACAGAGACCGTTAGTGGGTCTCAACGAGCCACCGAGTATGTCAATAATAAACTATCTTGTCCTTTCTACCGAGGGCGTATTCTAAAAACGGTGTTCGCATCTGCTCTTTTTTAAGAACGGTTCCCCTCATTCCAACCCCTCCCAAGATCTCTCATGGGGCTCATGGTGCCCTTCTTTTTACTCCCTCCCCCTTCTCATCTTTTCACTACTATTGATAATCAGGTTAATAAGAGTCTAGCTTCTGCCGACCAGATATAAACTTTTGAAAACGGTAAGATCTCCCCACATCTGCCTGGACATTAATAACGCGTTCATGCTAAGGACAGGCCTCTCTCAATCGAATTGGGATCAGCCAGACCCATCAATCGGCCCCCGCGATATTTCTGCACACATCGTTTATTGAGAAAATGCCCTTAACCTAAAAATAAAAATAAAATAAAGAAAATAACCAACCTATTGAGATTCTTTGCGACAGTACTTCCCTGTTTCGAATGGGCCGACTGTATCCTCAACAAAAAGAAAGCTAAAGCAGATGCCGCGTGGGAGGCCAATTCCTGCTCTGTGACTTGAAATACCGAATCGGACGGCAATAGATATCATGGCTTCCCATATCATGCGAGTGGTGAGAGCTTAGACTGCAAAACTGTGCCCTCTAAAAGCGACATCATGTTGGAGGTTGAGGAATGCGCCAAAATGAACAGTGCCCAAGGCGCCCCCACTGGTTGCTGTAAGACGAGAACGTCTCCCGGTCGTTGGCAATTGCGTGTCAGCATGAATAAGACAGCCAATCTCACAGACCTTGTTAACTGCTAGCACGATATTACACAACGAGAAATTGTGGGGACGTCGGGCGATATTATTGAAGAATTGGGTTTAAGAAGGACGTTTGGCGGTTTGGAAGGGCGATAAGAACGGCAAGTCACAACTTGAAGTGTATTTACGTACCTTTACAAAGTTAGCCAGACATCCTTATCGCTAATGAACCTTCATAACTGAACTTGTAACGATGTTCCGGACCTGCGTAAGCTTCAATATCACCACTGGGTACGGATGACATTCTATTCTTGAACGAAGCAAATGAGCCAGGCCAGATTCTGTAACTTTACAAGTTGAATCAGGAGTATGTTAGGGCCTGGCACAAGAAAACGTGTCGTGCAAGCGTAGGAGGCAGAACTTGTTGGCGGAAACCTTATTCCAAGAAAGCATTGGGTTCGGGACCGGAGTTGAACCACATGGTGAGATCCACCACTCCGTTCAACTTGCTTTTGAGAGTTGAGGGTTATTATTGATTCTGGTCAGGTTCAGGAGCCTCGATGATCAGCTGACTCATCCAAAATGAAAACGACCGAGTAGGATAGGAGCCTGAGGGTATCATCCCAGATCCAATCTGTGACGTGTCCGTCAGTTCTGGAGCACCCGATGACAAGTCAGTGTCAATACTGGAGTGTTGGATAAAGAGAAAAAATGACGCATCATTGTCGTGAGTTATTTCTGTCAATCTAAATAAACGACATGATCTTCTCCGTCAGCGACCAGGATATCATATCACTTTTGCTCTGCCTCGAAAAATAGATACAAATTTGTCACGAATATTATCTCCTTGGTTATCAGGAATAGTAAGAATATCGGAGCGCTCATTAAATATGGAACTATTCCTTCCTTTTCGCTCGATACGAGATATCTCTCATCATCATCCCAATGCAGCAGTCGCCGGGTCAGATTATGGGGCTATGATTTTCTAAGCCTCATTGTTGTATTTCATCCGTCAGATCATCTGCGAGGAATAATCGTCATTGGACAATAGTGGGCTGTAGTGCTTACTGTGGACATAGAGGATCGTGTGATTATATGGATCAGGTAATTGTGCACATGCGTGAGGCTGAATAGGATATTCGTCGGAAGAGATGTTGCTGCGCAATTTCCGTCCCTGGGTATATAAAGACGTGTCCTGACTCGTACAATCAGAGTTATCATCACTCAACTACAACTCCATACACTTACTCCTACAACTTCAAACAACAGCAATAATGCACTTCTCCACTGTCATCACCGGCCTCGCCGCCTTCACCACCGCCGTCACCGCCGCTCCTCCCCAGGAAAAGCCCTACGTCGGCGTCGCCATCATGACCGTCAACAGCCCCATCAGCGGCGAACACAGCACCCTTCCCCAAAATGTCCCTCTTGGCGTTCTCACTCACCAAGACAATGTCCAAATCACCGAACTTGAGATTGTCAACGCCTTCTCAACTGTCAAGGGCGTCAAGGCTCCTAAGAACGACCAGATCGTTTGTCAAATGTACAAGGACAAGTACGCTACTCTGCCTGGTAGTGCTGAGTTTACGGCGAAGAAGCCAGCTTTGATCAGCACAAACTCTGTGCCTCTTGGATGGATCCTTTGCCGTGTTAAGGCTTCTTCTTAGAAGTAGTGAAGTCTGGAGCGGTGTCTGGACGAGTCATGACTCAAATTGTCATCAATCACTATGGTTATACTTCTCATGAGCAGTGGATAGGACATATGCTACATAAACACTTTCAACATAAATATTGAGCAACATCGCCTGTACATAGTACTGTGATTCTCGAATAGTACGACATTCCGCTTAACCTGCATTTGACTATTGTAGTTGTATTTACAATTTCAATCCTGTGTCCGACTATAAAATTGTAACCGTCTTCTCTACAGCCTTTTGTAGCCACAGAGGTGGTTCGTCGCTTCTTCTGAACCCCTTCATGGGTATACCTTCGCTATTCACATAAACGATTGGCGGATCACAGTTTCCAACCGCAGCCGGACGCGTCATGTTGAAACTTGAGACCCTGACAAGACCTATCCGCTGATAGTAATCACCATCCGGTCTCAAAAGCAGGATGGTATACCTCCATTTCTGAGACTTTGGTTCTAGAATCAGTCCCAATGCCCCATCATCCAATGATACGTCGTCATCCATGTAAGCATAGCAGAAAGCTGTGACATCTTCACATATCGGCAGAACGGCATGAGTTCCATCAACGAAGTTCATCCCTGCGATCCTGCTCTGTGAGCCCCACCCTTCAATTAAAGTAGTCCAGCTCCTTTCCTCAAAGGATACCCAGACGGTCAACGAAGTGATGCGCAGTATCTTGGAAGGAGTTATGCTTGGGTAATCCTGAACTTGCATCTCATTGTTAAACCATTCCTCTAACGGTACCGTAACACCGCCTTCCTTCACTAATGCAATCTGTCGGACATCCGAATGACAAATGTCAGGCTCGCTCATACGAATGCCACCTAACCAACCGGACCAGCTCCAACTGGGGAATTTTGGATATCGCTTGGCCACTACATCGTGATGCCATCCCAGGCAAAACACAACCCGACGGGAGGTGGTATCTCTCCGAATAGGAATTCCGTGGAGTTGTCGAATTCGACTCGATTTCAAGCTGTGAAAAAGCCCCAGGACAGCGTTGATGGAATCAGACGCTTTGGTCAATTTACGTCTTGTGTAGTTTGGCAGTTGCTTTTGCTTTAGCTCTTGCCATTTTGACTGTGGATCAGACGCACTTGGGATAAGTTCCAGAAAATCGGATAGTTCGGTTTTCTTTTTGGAACCTTTGAATGTCCCTGGTTTCTTTACGGTCTCTGTACAGTGCATGGTGTCACAGACGTACGCAACCTCGTAGTCGGTGAAGATCAACCTTCTGGGAGACAGGTAGCCCTCCTGGTACGTCCAACCACGCTCTGCCCATGTCGACCGAGATATCTGAGCAGATAGATGTGGAGGAACCTGGATGATAGCGACATTGTCGATGGTGCAAGTTTTCATGGGGAGGCGTTCCTTTGTTCCAACCCCCGGTAGCCCATATAAAGAGTCCTCACCAGCTGCTGCCACCAAAGTTAAATATGCGCGAGAATAGATCTGATCCATCTGAGCCATCTGTGCGTCCTTCAATGGCCCTTCATTTTGGTCAATACACTATGTATTGCGCTGGTCAGAAACGTGAACTCGCAAGACGGAACAGGGGCTTCTTACATATTTGTCCACCCATAAATATTGTTCCCCAAGTAACCGAGTTACCTCTAAAGCGTCATGGACCACCTTGGGCCATTTATCCACACCATCCTCTGGGCTTGTACTTTGCGTGGGCCTTCCCCAGACGTATGACAGAGCGAAGTAATTGCACCTCGCAGGCGCATTAACCTTATTCCCCGACTTACAATCGATGACTTGTAGTCCTTGCACAAATTCGCTGCCACCAATGCTTTTCTTGCAGAACCGATGATGTCTTCTGCAATGCTCCAGCCAGTCTTTGATCAGCTTGGGGTCGATTGCCGACGACATCTGCCTCTGCCTTGGCCCAGTGTCGGGCAACCTATCATGTTCTCCCGCGCTCACAAGGGCTAAAAAGCCAGCGTCGTGCCAGTCTTTGGCAATCTTTTGGCCCGCCGTCTTATCCTCGGACTTGGTCTTGAGCACAGGAAACACCACGGTACAGTCAGAATGCTCCTTTCGTTCAGATGCACGTACTTGCTGCCCCAAAATTGCGAGCGACGATGACAGTGCTCGAAAAGAACAGTCGTTGCCATCGAGACTTCCGGGAACTACTTGAGAAAGCAGCCGGCAAATCGAACACGACGATTGGCTAAGGACCTGCCGGTTCAGACATGGTAGGTCTACTACACGCCTCCCTTTTTTGGTTGCTGGTGGAGGTGCAACGAGACCTGCCCAGTCGATGTCACGGCAACGCTCGCAGAGAAGGTTGCTACCCTCAATGGAGCGAGCCAATACCTGACGTTTTCTTGCTGGAGCCGAACCTTCATTCGCGGCTCCCATTCGCTTTTGAATATGGTGTGAAGACCCAGGAGCCTCCCCTGGACTAGAAAATTCAATCACTGACATATCAGCCATTCTGGCGTTTGAAAATACCGTCCTGCGATGGTTATTTCAACCCAGGGTCTGTTCAAGCGATCGATCGCGAGCGAGAAGAGGCGTAAGCGCGTCGCGGCTGACGGAAGAAGGCGGGGAGAAGGACTTTGGGTGACACAGCCACGAGTTGTCCGTTCATTCGCCAGATGAATCTGCCCAATCACGGGTTGATGCGGGGACGCGAACTTCTGTTATAGTAGCAAGGGAGTCAATATAGTTGAATTGTCAGTTCGTTTCATAAAAGACTTAGACAGTTTATAGAGTTTAAGTATATGTCTACTATAGCTAGATAGCTCTCTCCAAGGTTCATACGAACTAGCTCAGATTTACCTCTCGCTTCAGGCGCCAGACACCAAGCATAAAATCACGCAGCGGAATTGGCAAATGATGCACTTGGTCAATCTAATGAAGGACTGTCTTTTTCAATCTCACAAACTCTGTACCTATTGGATGGATCCTTTGTTGTGTTAAGGCTTCTTCTTGAGTGAAGTCGCTTTTTGAGAAGGACTCTGGGAACTAGTTATGTACAACTGCTACGTTAGGACTAAGAGCAATAAATCGTTCATGTCATACAACGTCTTGGAATGTAAATCGATAAATAGTCCAAAGGCTTATTCTAGGTTTACATCAATGCAGACTGCTAACGGTACCCGCCTCTATAACCGTAATAGTTAAAGAAGGCTATAACTACTCTAGAGGATATCTTAAAACTAGCTTTTCCAATCTCATCTTGCCTTCAGTAGTACGGCGAATACCGTGTATTCCAGCTTCCGTACCAGTAAGAGTTGTTACGACAGGAACCTTCAACCTTTCTTTATCATTTGCCAACAGATGTTTCATAACCTTGCGCACTCGGATAGACGAGTTAGGGTCCTGACGTGCCCCCATAGCGTTGAGACTACCGTTCGGTCTTAATTGTTTCTTAAAAGCATGTCAGGGTTATCTAACATTGCATGTCCCGTGTATATACTAAATATTTAGTTCAATGTCATGTTACAAACCGTGGAGACAACTTTTGTGTCTAAAGCTTCTTCTCTAGAAAGATTAAAGCTCTACCCCAGTGCTACCTACTGTAATATACTAAGCGCAGCTGAATCCTCCCGGGTAGATTGGCCGAATGGTTGGCATTGTATTGTCAAACCTGAACCAGCTTGCATTTCTTGAATATTTTGCTAACTCAAGATCTTGAAGATTATGTAAAGGTAAGTTAAGATGATCCCGATTACAACGGAAGATTGAGACATGCAATTAAGCGAAGTCCCCACAGAAGCGGACGTCGGTATCCTCGGATGTCCGTGAATGGGAAGTCCGAGGGTGAAAATCAGTCCAGAGAGCATACAATTCTTCCGAAAATTCATCGTCGAGATATTTACCCCAATAGTAAACTCATACCGCCGAGATGTTCCGCAAAGCTCAGGGATTATACATATTAGCTACCAACAGTAATAAAGTACTTAAGAACATCTTTTATCATGTCTTTTCACCTATGCACTCTTCTGTTTTACATTCCTTTATCTCCGCCACCTTGCATCCAAGCTTTATCGCTATTTAAGTCTCATATCCATTATCATGTCAGCACTTTCAGTCTCACCTCTCGCCCTAGCGCCGACTGAGTTTCGTGGGCAAAAGTACCGGGTAGGCGATCCCGGCTACAAAGATGCACGTCTCATCTTCAATATGGTCAAGGATGACTGGCTTCCCGCCCTTATCGTCCGCCCAGCTGATGTGGCCGACCTACAAGCCCTGATACGTCACGCCTCTACCAACAATATCCCGGTTGCAATCCGTGGCGGCGGGCACGGAGCAGACGCGGCTGCCATGCCCCATGACGAGCTTGTCGTGGATATGAGTCAATGGAAAGAAATTTCAGTTGATGTCAATACCCAGGTTGTCCGCGCTTCGGCTGGGGCCTGTCTACGAGAATTAGATGCAGCCTGTTCGCAGCACGGTCTTGTCGTTCCTGCGGGCACGGTCAGTCACACCGGTATTGCTGGCTTGACACTGGGCGGTGGTGTGGGATTAAATATGAGACGCTTTGGGGCCACTGTCGATAATCTTCTTGCTTGCGAACTCGTCACAGCCGACGGCCGATTCGTGAGAGCTGACAAGGAGGAGAACCCAGACTTGTTCTGGGCACTTCGAGGCGGCGGCGGTAATTTCGGCGTGGTAACGACTTTTGAGTACCGTGCCCACAAGTTTCCTGCCGAGGTTGGCCTGGCAACTCTCATCTTCGACATTGTTGAAACCAAACAAGTGCTCTTGAAGACGACTGACTTTATGAAATCTGCTCCTCGAGAGCTACAGGCCATCCCGGCCTTGGTAACATTACCACATGCTCCCCATATCCCTGAGGAGCTTCAAGGAGCTCCTGGTCTGATCATGATATGCGCCTTTTCTGGCCAAGAGGCTGATTTCGAAGGTGTTGTACGAGATGTCGCGGCTCTGGGCAAGCCAACTGCAATTGAGAAACACATGAAGCCATGGGTAGAAGTCAACAGCTTCCTCGATGCCATGGCTCCATATGGTATGAGGTCAATCACAAGAGGGGCTTACTTTTCCGACGTGACCGAACAAATGATCGACAGGATGATTGCAGCTGCTGAGCGGGCTCCAGATGGACATGCTCAAGAGCTGTGGTTCTTTGCTGGAGGAGCGATTGCGGAGGATTTTGAGGAAGACTCATGCGCCTTCTCCCGCGAGGGCGCCCTTGGGTTCTATCAAATTGTTGCCCAATGGAAGTCTTCTTCTGGTGATGAAGAGCACACGTCTTGGGTTAATGAAACAGCCGACCAAGTATCAGAAGGCTGTTTACGCAACGGGTACTCTAATTTCAGTATTAATCTTGGGCCGGAGTGGGTTCGTGGTCTTTTCGGCAAACCAGAGAAATACGAGCGATTACTTGCTGCTAAGAAGAGATGGGACCCAAAGAACATATTCCGGTTTAATAAGAACTTCCCTGTTAATTAACATAGGCCTGGGTATTTGTACCTTTCAAATTATATTACAGAGAAATACAAAGGTAAAATATGTAAACTAAATATACTTTGGCAGTCTCTAACCTAACGAGAATACACATTGTTCGTTTAATCAGGTACTGAGTTTTCTAACCCAACTATCGATCATAAACATCCAGATTAACTGAGTTGAGAAGCGCGATTGACTTATACCTCCAAACATCCTTCTCAACCGTACTGCTAAGGTTCCCTCGGTATAGAAAGTTCTGCGGAACGCCATGACCAGTCGTCTTGTAAATTGGCCAAGCAGGAATCGGCTTGCCTAGACTTGTCATGGCATCCTTTCGACCCTTCCACCCGTTCGGATCTTCTGTTGCCACGAACTTGGCAAAGTCGCCAGACATAAGTCTTGCAAGCTCTTTGTACGACTCAGGTAAACCCTGGAAAGGCGGTGTGCGTATTGGTGCGTAGCCTGTGCCGTTGAGATTTATCATGGAGAATGCCACATCGACGAAGTGGGTTGCGCCCTGGACATAGGTCGCCCAGGCGGGAATCGCGTCGAATCGATAGGAATAAACAGGCAGTCCCTTGGATGCCCAAACCTCGGCGGTCAGTCTTCGAGGTGCCACCATGTTGACATCGCCGTAGTAAGTCGCCGCTCTTCGGAACTGTTTACCATATTTGGGAGGAGGTACCCAGTCAGACGCAAGATTATGAAGGACTTGGTCTTGGCTTCGTTCGGGGTATGCTTTAGCAACCGTGCGGGCAAAAGAGCTGTTGATAGGTGGAGATGAGTTCTCTATGGCTGCGATGAACTGCGCAGTTGTGTTGATTCCCGTCTTTGAGAAGCTTGTGCCTTCGTCGGTGGTCGCTCCGACAATGATGGGAACTCTGACGAAAGCGCCATCTTGCAACTGCTGGGAACCGTGTCGAGCCACGAAGTCTCCATCTATCTTTGGATTCCAACCGGAAAGGGCAGTACTGTTGAGTGCTTTGTCGAGATCAACAAAAGGAAGAGACCGCAGACATTCGAGAGAGGTACAGCTAGTATTCTTAAGAAGTAGCTTGTACAAATCCTCCGATAGGTCAGATTGAGATGCAAGGGAGATAGGTGCACCGCTTTGCAAGATAGCTGAGCGGAACAGGTTGTCATCACGACCATTATAGGCCAAAATCTGAGCACCAACAGATGCAGCACCTGCGCTTTGGCCCCAGATGGTCACCTTGGACGGGTCACCTCCAAAGGCTGCAATATTCTCCTGGATCCAATGCAACGATATTCTCTGGTCGCGAAAGCCCATGTTCGAGTCACCAGTCTTGAAAGCTTCGGCTGAGTTCAGAAAGCCAAATGCGCCAAGCCGATAGTTCATGCTGACTGCCATGATAGGCTGCCCGATTTTAACGGATTGTTCGACGATAAAGGTGAGGTTGTAGCGGAGGTCTACGCCACTGCCTTGGTAGTAACCTCCGCCGTGAATCCATACGGCTACCGGCAGCTTCTTGTTGGAGTACCCTGAGGGGCGTATAACATTAAGATACAAACAATCCTGTTGGGTATTAGTCCGAATATTATCATAGTTCTCGGAATACACACTTCGCTCGTATTGTAACCCAACTGTGATGGCTGAGACCGTCAGCGGAATTGATCATTATCTGTGGTAGCATCAACTCACCCCATAGCCCACGCAAGCAGGAGAGTACTTGCTCGCATCGCGGGTTCCTTTCCAAGACTGATCGTATGGTCGAGGGTTTCGGAATCGCAGGTCGCCAACGGGAGGCTCAGCAAAAGGAATTCCCAAGAAAAAGTCTTGATTATACTCGTTGGAATGAACTCCTCGATAGGTGCCATTTTTGACATTAGCAAAAGGCGACTTGTGGCCTGGGACTCCCAGGGAACCGGGAATCCACTGAAGCAGTGCAATACCGGCCAAGAGGAGAGGCTTCATATTGAACACGACTAAGATAAACCTGACTTGAGTGTTAGTTTATGACTGGCCTACGATGTCTTTTTAACAGTAATTCGGCCTTGTCGATCATATTCGAATACACGGACATTGGGTATTATCCCACCAATCGATACGATCCTAGTTCACTAACTTGATCCTGGCGCGATCGACTTCAAAGTTATGCGGGGTTTGGTGTTTTGGCCCACTTTGCTCGGGTCATTGGGGGCCGGAGTCTCCAATGCCATGAAATTTGTCTCCCACATCTGTTGGGGGCAAATAGTATCCAAGACACTTTAAGTCTAAAAGTCTTAGCTAGAACTAAGTCGAGTGTAATATAAAGTATATAAATACTACAGCTGTAATAGATCTTAGGTGCAGCTACGTTAATTGAGCCGGTTTATAGACTCCACTGAGAAGCGATTTGGCCCATTCCTGACTATGGGTATCAGCGCTTCGATGTCCAGGCCATCATGAAGGGCATTAATGAGGCAAGGTCCGGCTTTCATTTACGCTAGACGTTTCTAGTCTTCGGGATCGGACCTTTCTCGATCGACCAAATTCTTGTGCAAAGTCAGTGACAACCAAATGGTTTCAAACAGCTTGCCGTATTGCAGAAAATAAATAACCTCATATACACAAGACTGTTGCCGGTTTGCAACCCTACATTTTCCTGTGGCTATCAACCAAAAAGCCCGTATCACCTAATCGTGTCCGTTTTCTGCCACCTTTAGGTTTTTGTAAAGCGACGAAGCCGCTATTTTAGCTTTACTCTCGAACAGTTTGGACGGTCCAGATGAGATACAAACGTCGCCAGACGATATCGCTGGACATGTATTGCCGCAGCAACTTCAGACACATCCTTCTCCGGGCTGTATAGAACACGGTGTAGGAAGCGGCCTCCTGGCTGGTTCATGTTTAGACAGAAATTACCGTCTTCTACAAATGATTTTTGATAGTTTGGAGTTATTGGACAGGAAAGTAATGGGGATATATGAACTAACCGCCGAATCTCGAGAAATAAACACTTAAAGCAGGCGGGGGGTCTAGAACTGCAGTACCTTGTGCACCGCCACACGAGAGTTGCTGCAGGCTCTGGTTTTACACACGCCGGCACAACAATATTTGCTGGAGGGGCACTATTCGGAAGCCCCACTCTTCGAAATGGGGCCACCGGATGTCTGATCCATGAGTAGACAGTTATGAGGATGCTGATAGTTAATGTCTCGACCCCCGTTAGTAGATAAATACCTCATTACCCCTCCGTTCTCCTATAGTCAAGCCAGTAACGGCCGGATTGGTAGTTGAGTCGGTAACGACCAGCTAACCCCCGCTGTGTTATGTTCTCTTTGCCTTCTGCAGTGAAAGCTGGCAAGAATGTATCGTTGCATTACAGTTGAACGATGTCGCAGGGGGCGGTCTGACCTGAGATGTCACGCTTTGCCAAATACGAAACAGGCAGGGGTATCGTTGATTAGCGTACAACGAATTGTATGCGTCTCAAACCGAATAGACCCGCCTATGATGGATGGATGCAAGCTCAGCCTTTTCCGCAAAATTAGACTTACGTCTATGAGGCCCAGAACTTCAACTTGAAGGAAAGCACGTAGAACGCTAAGATATTAGTTTCTTGATTTCCCGTCCTTTCCCACAATCAAGAATATATTTACAACAGGAAAAGGATAACCGAATGAATACAGTCATCAAGGACCCTTTCTCTTGTCGAGAGCTAATTGACATGTGTGATTCGTTAAAGGCGGTCGATCTTGACGCAGTACGTGGTTGGAAAGGTTCCGCATGTCAATAAATAGCTAGAACTATTGGTCGACTTCGACCCCTTATTGTCTGTGGAGTGAAGTCAAACGGAAGATTACACAGCGGCAATAGCAAACCGAAAGCAGCTAATGAACAGCGGACCGGAGCAAATGTAAGCACTTGTGCATATCCAGGGCGTTTGTTGGCGTTGTTCCTGGAAGTACCCTGCAGCATCAGCCTTCCCAAGGTTGAAGCAGAACTGGGGATCCAGCATCATGAATATTGATCCAACCTCAATGGTAACGATTATCAAACCATAAAATTCAGTTTATATCATTCCAGCCGTAATCTAAAGACAAGCAAAAAGTGCATTAATTCTTTCTGTCATCGATTTTAGTCCTCCCAAACGCTCAAGTTATATCTTCCAGACTTTTTACATGCATCTGTACTTGAATACCCTGTACAGATAGCTTCATCACCCTGTGATTCCAGACTGTCCATTTGAGCTTGGGCCCACCAACTGCAAGGGTTCATCTTAGGCTGATTATTCACTATCTGCAATGTTTGCTGTATGGATCTAGACGGCAAAGCAGAAATTCCACGGAACCACGGAAGTCCCCTTGCGCAAATACTATCGACACCAAGAATGGCAGGTATACTAGGTTCATTAGCTGAAGGATCAGTGGCAAGGTGCAGTCAGATAAAAAAGAGGATCCTACATGCTTACCCTCGTTTGGCAAGCGCTCGGACTGTATCTGAATCAATAGCGAATAGAATTAATACTCGTTATTGAAGGAGAATCAATCTTTAAGGTGAAAAGTCGAGGGAAACGAGGATAGGCTAGGAAAAGAATATTGCAATCTGGATATTTAGTTATAATCTAGAAGGAATGGCTTTACCAAGCTACAGAGAAGAACCAATATTAAAGAGAACGGACCCCACAAGATAAAGGGACTTTGGTTCCAGTGGAGTAGCAGGGTTCTCAACCATTGCCGAAGGATGCTCACAATGCTACCAATCATCGCCAGCGACCATCCGACGCCCCATCCGGAAGGTAGTAGACAGGTCCCGATTGCCTCCAGCGCAGCAATACTGCCAACGTATGAATTAGACTTTCTCTTCATCAAAATAATACCAGTCGTAGGATTGAAAACCTGGCAGTGAAGTAGTATAAAGAGAGGTGCTTCGTCCAGTCCTTTTGATATCATCACTCACCAACATCTCATCTTCAACTTCACAACATCGCAACAAACACCATCAATATGCACTTCTCCGGACTTCTCCTCGCTTTCGCAGCTACTGCATCAGCCGTTGACATGAGGGCTTGGTCAGGCGATTCCTGCAACGGCGCTTTCGTGGCCTGCGTTGGCCTTAACCCCAACGTATGCTGTGTTTTCAGCAACTCTGCAGGCAGTGGTAGACTGAGTATCTCTGCAAACGCTGTACGTGAAAACATCTTTCTTGAGTAGTCGGTTTAGTAATCGGGGACTAATATGGAATTGACAGATCCCAAGCTCCTGGCGCATCCGCACCCAGGCCAACACCGGTGGTGGCTGCACTTACATGGCAAACGAGCAAGACTCAAACGGCAGAACCGATCTTTGCATGTCATACAACTCTCGTGGTGACCGCACCGGAGGTAGCTACTGGTTCCTTGGCCGAAAGCGCGCTGAGGACAAGTCGTGCCCTGCCGAGCAGGCCGAAGGAAAGTGCGAGGCTACCGCCGAGCCCAATGCCCTTGGCCTTACGGATGGTACCATGTACGATATTGCTGGACTCTCCGAAGAGAAGGTTCAGGAGTTGGTAAGTTTCTACGGCACCCGTGTATATGACATTTGGATCGAACGCTAACTGACATGCCCCCTTGTAGGAGAAGATTGCCATTGCTGGCGTTGGCCCCGATGCTGTCCCTGCCGAATTCAAGATTCTTGAGGTCTAAGAGCATAACAACGGTCCCTGATCACGGCAGGTCTCTCGACAAGAGGGTTAGTCGAAGTAAGATCAGGCTGGATAGACAGCAATAGAGATCCAATTGCATATCACAGCTCCAGAATAAGATCAATGGCCACAACAGTGGTGCATCTTTGTTATTAAGTACGCATTGCGGGCATCTTTATCACCAGATGTGTTATAAGCAAACCCCGACTAGTGGTGGATCTTGTAAGAAGATTGGAACGTCTTGATGATCATTTGAAGTACTTACAACTTACTCTGAGTCATAATAAACAAAAATATTCAAGTTGGGCTCGAAATGCCACGTTAGCTGTAGCTCAATGGGGCGTGTGCGTGACACTGTTTGCATGCTGTACATGGGAGCTTCAGAGGGCTTCATCGTTTCCTATTTCTCCGTGTGGCGATGATTCTAACAGCTATTTATTACTTTCTCTTCAGTATATCAGAAGGAATGAATCAAGAGACGACTGACAGAGATTCGGCATTCACTATTTATGATAGTCAGTCATCAAGTCGTGCAATTCAAACCGACACGATTAAATAACCACAGGTGATTCCACCTAAAGCGATTACTACCTTGGATATCATAGCTAGTGTCATGACATTCAGCACGACTGTTGAACATATGCACTACCCTACTTAAACACCAGAGTCTTCCTGCTCAATTGAGTTCTCACTCTGGAAAGTAGTCCAAGCGTCGCAAACATCAGAAACATAGCTAGACGTCGTAATGTCGGGAATCTCGCTCGCACGCTCAATGAACTGCAAAGCAAAACCCTCAGATGTATGCCAACCTAGGGATTAGTTAGAAAAGTGAATATTCAACTTCTGGTTCATTAAACTTACCAATATGGCAATGGCATAGCCAAGCACCAGGGTTGTCCGTTTCCCAAGCCATGACGAGATACCCGTTTGCTGGAAGCATGGCTGTGTCACGACGAGGTGGATTGCTAGTGTTCAGAGTCACAGAAGACGAGTAGACGCCAGTCCCCTGTGCCAGGATAAAAAAGTCGTGGCCGTGCAGATGAATGGGATGAGGAACTGGGAGAGTTGTCTCGATGACAAAATAAACCCACTGATTCGCCTCAGCCAACTCAATGACTGCGTTTTCCGTGTCAAAATCAGTAGTGCCGTTGAGTATTTGACCTAGAGTCGGGTTTGCCCAGTCCATCAGGAAACTAGTGCTGTTGAGCATCCATTTGAATAGACCAGCAGTGTTCTGTGCAACAGTGGCTGTCTCAAGGTCACTCCAGTTGGCATCTTCAACACTTTTCGAGATGTACGGGACCAGGTTGTCTGTTTCATCGTCGCAACCATCTGTGTAGTCATAGCCAGTTGTGGAGGGTGTTCCAGGACTATCCCCATAGTAGACAATGCCCTTGATGTTATCCGTGGAGTCGTTATCCGAACAGGCTGATTGGGGAATCGCACGCATCCAGAAATTTTCGGCAACGTCGGCTTGGTCGGCGGTTACTACAATATCGTATCGTTGACCTTGGTGGAGTTAGTATGCTTGAGCTTCACGATGCTTGAATTTACTAACCCATGGCGACGTCCAGGACCGTCGTTTCATATGGTTCGATAGGTACCAAGTCCGATGCGATGACAGTTAAAGTGTGGTTGTCGATGGAGAACTTCCAATGCGTGTCAACTGCCGCATTAACTAATCGCATACGGTATGATGTACCAGACTCGAAGGACACGTTAAAGCGGGAGCCAGTCTGGGAACTATCATCATCGTCACCATATACGTTAGTACCGTTGATAAGTCCGTTATCCAATGTAGGAGGTCCATTTGTCTCGGCCGAATAGTAGAGCTCGTCTACAGTCTGATGGTCCCAGTCGTTGAGAAAGACCATTCCTAGATCTTCATCGTAGTCGGTAGTGGCGGGTCCGTTGATAATGATACCACCAAAGATACCTTGCCAAGCTTGAAGAGCCCAATGCGAATGGTACCATGTTGAGCCATACTGGGTAGCTTTCCAGGTGTAGGTAACGGTCTCTCCAACTGCAAGAGGACACTGAGTAATGGACGATACACCGTCGTATTGGTTGGTGTAGTTCTGACGGATACCGTGCCAATGTATACTAGTACCTATTTAAGGTTTCCACAGGTCAGTCATCAAGTCGTACAGCTCGAGCCAAAAGAAAAGTGCTCGTACCGTTCAGGGATGTAGTCAAAGAATTAGTTACATGAACCACAACAGTATCACCCCAGTCAGCAAAGAGGGTAGGGCCCGGGATAGTACCGTTGACGGCCATAGCTGAGCGTGAGTAGCCATCGGGAGCAACAGTAACATCTGTTAACTCTAACCAATATTCTTTCGTCACGCCAGTATCAACAGGCTCGATAGAATAGTCCGTGTCAATAGAATAGTCACACCATGTTGAGCGAGTGGAAGCAGTGTTTCCATTGCAGGAGTCACGCCTATCGAGACTGTTGAAAAGGCCTAGGTCCAGAGCTTGCGAGAGCCCGAGAAAACCAGCTAGAAGGAGATGGTGCAACTGCATGGCTGACGAGGGATTACTTGCCCAGGAATGCAAGCCGAAAGAAGGATAATCGTAAGAAGGATAAATAATGAGAATAATTAGAAATAACTACTACCGACAACTTGCCCTACTCTTAAATACTGCAGTTCTCTTAATACGATGGCTATAAGTCTGTTCTGTGATAGGTGACCGGTACGCATACGTATTTGCCGACAACGCTGTTCGCACTGACCACAGCTAACGTCAGTTTGAAACAAGGGTCTCCCGAACAGAAACATCGGGCCATTCCTGAACCCATACCTAAAATGGGTCACTAGAACGTCGATCAAAACATTTTAAGGCTAGCTGCCCACATCACGTTCTTATCTGTCTACTTAATCGTACTTCTTGTGGGAGAACCCGAAAAAACACGGCACAGGAGATGCGTAAGCCCTTGCTTGACCCGTGCCGTTGAACCAACGGATATTCGTCATCCACGGGGCAGTGTAACATTTAGATATTTGTTACTATATCACTTATCATTTCCTTCTATTGAATATACCCCAAGCAGACTTTGCACACCATCCTTTGCCATCAACACATCAATTATGCGTGCTTCAGATTTCGTCAAAGCTGCACTTCCAGCATTCACTACTTATGTAGCTGCAACTGACATTCCGGGACCGTTTTCTCTGTATGCTTATGGTCCCGGTGTTGGTGGCATGTCGCTATTCTCTGCAGGAGGTACGGCTCATTTTGTTTCCAACAATATTTACTGATTGCTGACCTTCCGCCAGATGCTATTTATGTAGGCAACTACAGCCGTGTCGATGACGACCAAGCGGCACCAATCCAATGTGAGTCAACCCACTTAGTAACAAACATTCAGAATTTATGCCTAATACAACTTAGTCACGATTTCCAACAATGAGTTAATGGCTTCTCCCAACATGACGGATCTTCCCGGTGATAGAAACCCAACCTGGTCAAACAAGTCGCTCGTCGTCCCCGGTCCATCGTCCGCACTCAAGACTGTCAAACTGGTCAACAGCACAGCCAATGCTAGTAACTACATCTCAGAATTTATGTTCTACGGGTCATTCTTCATGGCTCGGGAGGATGGAGCAATGCTTTCTCTCTGGTATAGACAGGACACAGACATCGAGGGCGTTTATACTGTTGGCTGGAATGCTTCAACTTCTGCTAGGTCAGATGAAGTTGTGCCTCTTACTTTGAAGAGGACTGCGCCATCTAACCCAGCTAATTAGTGGAGACAACGGGTCATGGTAGTTGATGATAGTAAGTATCCAAGATTGGACTTTCTGGAAGTTCTCGTATAGCCGATGGCTCTTTTCCCTGAATGAAGCTTCTGTATTTAGTATTGAGGCTAGTGTGTAATAGACGCGTTCAGTATAGATATAATCCATCCGCGTAAATTGAAGCCTGTTCCTCCTCAAGGCCTTCGCGCCACGACATCTGGATACCATCGGCAGACACAAAGTTAGCCCCTGCTTCTAATGCGGCTCGTCGATTGGCCACACTTCTCGCATCGTCACTCAAGAGTACTTCCTCATACACGCCACTAGGCCGGTGACCTTTAAACATGAGCGGGTTCTCCCTCACTACGAAGTCCTTCAGGTTAGGCAATCGTTCGTCTCTGCCGTCACGGAACCCTTCCAACAACTTCGTCCAGTACACAAACTCCAAGTCCCAAAACTCGCGGTGTGAGTTGCCCTCAGAGCCCTGCATGTCAACAAAAAGCTCCAGACTCTCTAAAGAGCTGGGCAAAACGTCAATCAGAGAAGGGATGTCAGTCTCAGGTTTCCAGCTGGACGTCTGCGGATTCCAGTTGCTATAAGGATCTCGCCTCTCGCCACTCTCGGGGGTGGGACCAAGAAAGGCACGGACGTCCAATGCCAATTTCTTGATGTTTGTGAACCGTTGAATGGTTCCTCCAGAGATCCCCGTAACGATGTGATGGGGGCAGTCGTCAATGCCTATAGACAAGTCTGTGATCCGCTCGGCTGAGATCGAATGTTCAGAGTCATCTCGTCCGTAGTTGCCGCTTCTCCTCGGCCGTTCCTTAGAGTTACTTCCATCAATTTGCAGCCCACGAGCAATGACAGACTGATTAACACCGTCCACAACAACCCGACTTGCATCCGCAATCGCTTGTAGCAAATTACCCGCGTCAAAATCCCAACCCACCACGGCATCATATTCAGTGAGGCCAGATTTATGCTTGTACGTATAGAGAACTGTAGTCAGTGACGGCATGCGCTCGACAAGGGACGCAATGCCGCGAGGGCGCAAGTTGCAGTGAAGAAGTTCCAGGTACTTCACAGTGCTATACTCCTTTGAAACCAGTAGCAAGTAGTCATTTTTGTCGTAGTAGTTCAGGAGCTGACTGCCGTTGCTATCTTTCGCACCATGTAACGCCGCAATCTCTTCATCTATGGGCTTCGTCAAGTATTTCTGTGGAGGCCATGTATAGGCATAGTCTATACTGGATAGTGTCTTGAGATCATGCGCGCATAACCGGCGAAGGTTAGGTAAGCCGATGAATGGGTGCAAGGCAGTTGCATCCAGGGGGTAAGAATCGCGATTTGGTGAAGAATAGTATAGTTCAGCTAAAGATTCGAGGGGTGAGGCGGGAAGACTGTAGGTCTTGACAGAATATTGGCTAATCAAGGCGCGGCTGTTCTTGTCGGCACATAGCGACATGAGGTCGAGAACTCTTTTAGCCTGGACAAGAACAGGAGCCGCGAACTGGTCATCCTCGTAGCTGGATGCATAGTGGAAGTCGTGTTTGACTTTCAGAGCCTGGAGGCGTGTGAGCTGTGTCAGGAGAAGCACGAATAGGCAGAAATCGGCGTATTCCCTCCACGGCTGATATGACCCGTCTCTATTATAGTGGTCTTCGTAAGTGACATCTTCCCCGTCTTCGCCAGCATTGTAAACTGCATCGACTAAGGCGAGCCAAGCCACAATATCACATCCCGCGGCCCTCAGCCATGGAGATTCCGAGATCAGTTCTGCCACGAGTGCCCAAGTTCGGCCAAGCTCCAATGCGCACCGTTCGCCGCCTAAGACCGCACCCATGCCGGTCATGTGAGGCGTTTGGCGAAAGGGGCCATAAATTGCCAGAGTTCGGATATAAGCGGTAGCCCGGGGTTTTGTAGCAACGATACCTACTAGCTCAGCTAGGCTACTGCATAGTAAGGTATTGTCCACCGATGTGTTTTGTGCGTCAATGCGTACATGACGAAAAGTGTTCTTATAGTAGTTGTGCTCTGCGATGAAGATGTATCCGGCCTCATGGACTAGCTTGCAGACTAACATCAGCCTCTCGAAGTCGTCTGGCTCGACCAGCTGCAATATCAGGCGAAGGACCTCTGTTGGAAGGTCAAGTAGAGCCATGGTGGCGGCACGATTGGGTGCTGGTTGTGGATGGTGAATGTTGCAAATACCAAGCAGAGAAACAAAATCAGGGGGTTGATGCGAAAAGCGAGGCCGCAATTTTCAGCTGTACGTTCCGAGCCCCGCACTTTGACTTTGTAGAAATCTATAGTCACGTGCGTAGGGACACCTATTCCCTTAAAATCAAGCCGGCTCCACTTGGGTTTAACATTCTCTGTTGATCATTTTCTCTCAGGGCTACAACATGCGGGACGTGACTCCCATCTTCCATCATAGTATTAAAGAAGTCACTAGAGAATAAAAATGAAATAAACTGATTTCGTATTATATCTATAGCTCGGGTTGTAAGAATGATCTGTACCCTTTCAGCTAACTTGTGTTAGGAGGAAGAATTTGCCTATCTGCTTAACCGTTGGTCGTGTCCCGTTCCGTAGTGGGATCCTGGCAAGTGATATCCAAGGTATTTTCGTCAACGTTGTAACAGTCATACACAGGTGCCTTCTTGCTGGGCACGCCGACGGTGATGTTCTCGGCCACAATGTTACTGCATCGCTATTAAAGACGTTAGCTGCGTCACGTTTAAGATTATAGAGAACTTACGTCAGGTGCACTGCAGACCAGAGATCCAGCTCGAGGATCGTACTTCTTGGAAACTGTACCCCAGAAGTTCTTCATGGTGATATCCTCGATGGTCAGGTTGGCCTTTCAAAGGGTGATTAGCATTAGTACAATGATACTGATCTGGAATACGTACCGGGAACTGGTTGCACAGAGTCTGGTTCTTCTGGCCGTAGCATTGAGTGATGGTGATCGCATTGTCGTTGTTCTCGTGGTAGAATTGATCATAAGTGACGTTCTTCACACGTCCAAGGCCTCCGCCACCGTTCAGGTTGTCCTGGAAAAGGCTTTCAACGCCGGGCCACACCTTGATTCGGGCTCCGTCGCTGGCATTTGACATGGAGATGTTGTAGATGTACAGGTTCTCCACAATATCGACTTTACCCTTGTACTGGCCTAGCGAGCCGACACTGATACCATGGGAGCCATTGCATACAAGGTTCTGGACAACTGTGTTGGTGCTGTTGGGCTTGAAGGATACGCAATCTGCGGTTGTCAGTTGAAGTCAATTGAGTGGTCGAGATGAAGATTACCATCGGTGTTGTCAATATACGAGTTCTGGATTACAACTCGATCGGAACGGTAGGTGTCCCAGCCGTCAGAGTTGGCAATCTTGACACCGTCGGTGCTCTTGGCACGGAGATCGAGGTCGCTGATAAGCACGTCGGTACTGTTGATGATGATGTTGAACCACTACTAAAAGTAAGCAAACTGGTTTCCTTTTTTTCTTGATCGACATTTAACTTACGTTGGGTGAGTTTCGCATTCTCATGTTTGACATGGTAAGCCCATGAGCATCCTCGATGGTCAAGAGAATAGGCCTCATCAACTACCAGACAGCACACATTAGTCTCACTCTGAATGCTTGCATCACGTCGACACCTACAGTCTTGTTGGTAACATATTCCTTCCAGTAGTCTTGACCATGACCATCAAGCAAAGACTGTTCATTGCTCAAATCTCCGTAAATATTAACATCGTTACCACCAATCTTCCAGAAGGAGGACATGTTCTGGAAATCATATTTGAAGCTGTTCTCGGCCCAGTAGTAAGGGTCAGACTTGAAGTGGATCTCTCCGGTAATGATGACATCGACGTGAGAGAGCCATGTCAAGTCCAGTGGCGAAGCGATGGTGTAGTTCTTGTCAAGCACAATTGTTCCTCCCTTGTTGCATTTCTTGAAAGCTTTTAGGATACGAGGGCTGTCATCTGCCTTCTTTCCCTTGGTAGGCTTCACGTAGCAAAAGTCCTTGCTGGATCGTGGAGGAGAGTGAGGGAAGGCTTTGCCTGTGCCGTAGGGTGCAGCTACGACATGGGGCCTTTTGGGTAGGTCACTGTGAGGCTTGGTGTTGGCAGCTACCGACGTCGCCAGCGCGCAGATAGCGGCAGCGGAAAGGAGATTGCTGATGTACATGATCAGGAGGAATGAAGAGTGATGCCGATGCTGGTGTAGTTCATTCTGCCTTTGATGACAGCTTATATATGTCAATATTTCCAATTGAGATTAACAATGATTGTCTGGATCTCATTGGTGGAATTCATGCAAAGAATATTCCGGTTAAATCTGTTGATCTATCCGACCCAGTCATAAATTCAGAACCGAACCGTTCCTCGTCCAATTCCACGACTTACCCCAGGATCGACTTTCGCAGACTAAACGTGGGGTCACCAATCGGCGCTGATCCTCAATTGATGCTCCATAGAATTAGCTCGCTTCTCCTCATTTCTCGCTCCGATGCCTGCGAATCCCCCCAACCCCCAATCTTTTCTGAGCCGGTTTTGCCGGCTTGTCATGCGTTGACCCCTTGGCAATGTTGTCACGTTTTGGGGGTCAATCAACTGCAGCAGTACAGATTGTAAATCGCCCTTCTATGAAAGATATTTGCTATGGTATAATAAACAAATTGATTCATTAACTATTTTTGAGTTTTTCCGAAACGTAAGTCCCCAATATACATATCAAATCAATTCCAGATTGATTCATTAAATTGTCAAGACTCGACTCTATTCTGTTGAAAAGATTCTTTGTCATGTTCGGGTTTCTTCTTAGATGGAACGGTTCTTAGATGGAACGGAAGTTCCGGCAGCAAACAGAGCGCGAAAGCTAGCTGGGATCAAGGACTATCTATGCATTATTTCGAGACTTTTCAATGGCTGTTCTAAACGTCCTGCGTTTAGCCAAGCCTGTACTGGGTGGTACCACATTACCAATGTAATCGCTACTCATAATGGATCACAACGCCTTGTACCGGGTCCAGTTATCTCCTTCATCAAGTTGTTTCCAAAGTCGTAAATGCTAAAGCGGGCAGTAAACCATCACCACTACAGATCTAATTGAAAACTTGGTGTTGCTCCTAGCGTCTTGATACCTAAACCCATCAAAGCTTTTGGCGGTACATTTAAAAAGCAGCCGAGACAGCTTGACCGTTACTCCATAAGATGTAGTTATTGAATTCAACTGTTCCCGTCATGTTAAAATGCACATCACCCTTCTTAGGCATTGTGTTCACAGTCGTGTGATGATTCGTTATGTTAACTTTATCGGGACGCGTTGTGAGACGTGACTTTCAAAAAAGCTCAGCTGGAGAAATATGCACATTACATACTTAACTCTTAATCAGTTCAGTCAATAACTATTTTTCATCAAATGCAACGCCCTGTCGTCCCAGCGGAGCGTTGCAAAAGCCTTCTGGTACAGTTTTCTTATACTAAGGCACCTAACCTAGAGTAGTAAAAATCTACACATTGTTAAACGAGCCCTATACGAGATACGACCAAAGTTACAAGCGCTACGGATTGGCTGTCCCACTCGACCTTGCGCAACTCTGCACCTTGTGGGTCTTTAATGGAGACACTTCAGACATGTTAGGTTGCATCGGTACCTCCACCAGGATTTGCACTGATACTCAACTGAGTAGGGCCTTCATCATGACGTTGCTATAACCATCGGTGTACACTACTGTATTAGACTCGATTAGTGTTAATTGGTTGCTGGAAGACTGACGCTACGTTGCAAGTGATAGGCACGTTCGATCAATGCCATGTCACATGAATGTCCCATCCATTTATCTAGCTGGCGCTCCCTCAAATACAACATTCAATGCTTTAGCACAATCGAGCATCACCGGACGTCATTGTTCGCTTCTTAACCTCATATATCTCGTCGATTTCGCCTAAGACCATTGTCCCATGCGCAATGTCTGTGAACGTGACAGATCATGGGCCACTGAAAAGTCCAGATGAGGATGGTGCTCCCTTTATATCAAGGGGCACGGTTCTCATCTAGAGACAGCCGGCGCTATCAATAGTGAGTCTCGAGAAACCTCACCGTGTAACCACAATCTGCAGACCACTTCTGCTAACGCCATTGCCTGTGTGACAGACGAGGCCCGGATAGACTTGACCTTTCACGGCAAAAGCACCCTACAGCATGCCTTGCAGAATCCGATGCCACCCGAGTCTTACACTTTCTCTGTCTAATGGGAGCTTATGGCATGGAGGCCAGCAATGCGTCCAAAGACGAGTGCCCGCATAACGGCCACTGCATTTGGAGCCTTCCCGTAGAAATGGCCAGTAATCTCACCTGCAGCATATAGATTAGGAATGATGCCTCTCTCGCCAAGAACGCGCGCTTCCACATCAGTCGCAATGCCGCCGAAAGTGTAGACAATGGCCCCGGCTAATGGGAATGCGGTATACGGCGGAGAGTCGAGCGGCCTAGCCCAGTTCGATTTCGATGGTTGCAAGCCTGAGGTAGTAGCGAGATTATCAAGCTGGCCCGCCGTAAAGCTAGACATGCTTGCGTTACAGGCTGCATTGTAGTTTAAGATTGTGTTTAGGAGCGCTTGTTCCGGCATCCCCATCTGTGCCGCTAGACCGGAGATCGTGTCCGCTGTCACCGGTGGTATGTCGGAGCGGATAGCTGCCTCATGGTCCTCCAATTGGAAGAATCTGGAATCACAAATTGCCCAGGCTAAGCGGCCCGGTGTGTCAAAATGTATGGTTCTGGAAAGATGCTCCCACGTGTCATGCACGAGCCCAGCACCTTCATCTACGAACCGCTTTCCGTCCTGGTCCACCACAACCCCGTACGGGTAATTGAGGACCAGTGGCGCTGCCTGACTGCTCCGTGGGTCGATTACTTCGCTGTGCATTCCGTTCCAATCGCCAGAGGCCTTGGCTCCGTTGGCCAGCGCCATCTGGATGCCGTCGCCGGCGTTCCAGGCCGTCCCAGGTGATATCGGTCTCAACGTTTCCGCACCAGGACCAAGATGAGTACGCAGCATGTCTGGACTGCCTTGAAACCCACCACTGGCGAGCACAACAGACCGGGCAATGAACTGTCGCCCATCAGCTGCCTCAATCATGGCTTGTCCTCGGTCAAGATGAAGTCGCTGGGCACGGCAATCATACACCAGTTGGACACCCTTCGATTTGGCTGATTGCTTGAGGGCTTCGACAATGGCAGCACCTTTGCCAACAGGCTGGATCCTGTTAGGCCAAGATTTCAAGAAATAGTCCATGGTGTGAAACTGCACCCCCTGCTTTTCGAGCCATTGCAGGGCTTCAGGGGCCTGGCTAGCCAGCCTTTCGAAATACGCGCGGTCGCCACCACTTCCGCTCACAGCCATCATGTCGTCCACGAAGCCTGGCAATGCCTCATTGACAGATGGCATTCGCATGTTTGCAGGGCTCCAGCGTGAGTTTCCACCGCTCTCATGCTCTGGTGCATGCTCTAGCACGGCTATCTGCGCCGAGGGCGAGGATTCTGCAGCTGATACGGCAGCGGCTAGGCCGGCGATGCCATGACCAACTACGACAAGGTCGTACATGCTGATATACTCCAGTCTGAAAATCTTAGAGGACTCGGCTTCAGGGTGTTGGTGGTCTATGTCTCTTGAAACACTTCTTGGTCGCGGTATCATTAGAAAATTGAGGCTCTTATATACAAGCTTCAGATGCTTGCGAACTCTTGCAGGGTGAGTGAGCGTGACCACATTGCGATGACTCGATCTTCCTAAAGTAGAGTAGTCGCTACAGCAAAAAGAGATGCGTCAGAAATTATTGTGGAGCGGACGGTCCTTTTGTAGCAGTGTGTTTTGATTATACTACAGATGGCGTAACGTGATTGATAAGCGAATATCCCAGAAAAGCCAATGTCCCACGAATGGACTCTTCCATATTATCATTGTTTGATCAATTAATCTATAACAACCAAGTATGGCAGTTCCAAATAATCAGCCTAGTATGAATCTAGCACTTCAAACCCTTCCAAAAGACCCAGAGCTAAGCGTATGACGTACATCACATATCTACCAGGTGTATAGGAAGAAGCTTCGCCGCCATCAGCAGAGTATGCAGCCTTGAAGCGACATCATAGGGTAAGACGTCATCAATTTACGGGGCCCTCCTCTTTTGCTTACTGCGCGCCTGCAAGGAGTCGCTTGGTCTCCATCTTCAAACGGATCAACACTGCCACACTCAAACAGTCGACAACCAATAGGAGGAGAGATTTCTTGAATATAGTGATTGGAAATAATGCGCCCTTTCTTGTAAGTTCATGTGTTGCTGACCCGCCTTTTCTTGCCGGCCCTTTAGCATGCCTCATTATCGTATTTGCCATGTTCCTACAGGAGGGGCGGGATTCGCGCCCTGAGGACCTTGAGTCTGGGTCACAACCACAGCCGGCCAAGGCAGCAGATGCACCGCCGGATGAACCGGCTCCGGCGCCGCTAGCCGAAAGCGGTGTCGCCGGCCACCGCGATTGCCCGGATGGCAGAGTCCAGGCTTGGTTACAGGTCGCCGGGTCATTCGCCCTGAATTTCAATCATCTGTACGTTTTTGGGCTTTGGCTATGATTTCTCAAAGCTCGAGGCTGACTTACAATGTACTATGGTGGCAAAGGGCTTCTGGTTAGCTACGGCGTGTTCCAGAACTACTACGAGACGGAGCTTCTGGCCGGGACGTCGGCGTCCGTCATCTCCTGCGTCGGCTCCATCCAGATTTTCTGCTTCGTGGCGATCGCGGTGATAACGGGACCACTCTACGACATGGGCACTACCGAAGCCTCATCATTGCCGAAGCGGCCTTCGAGACCGGCGGCTTCATGCTGACCACCATCAACACCAAGTTTTGGCTGATCCTCCTCGCCCAAGGTATCTGCGCCTCGGGATGTGCTTCATTTCGATGCCGTCCATGGCCATCGTGCCACTGTACTTTGGAAAGCGAAGGGCCCGAGCCAAGGCCACGGCCACAACCGGCAGCGGTCTCGGCGCGGCTGTGTATCCCCTCATCTTCCAGAACCCATTGGCCAAGGTTGGCTTCGGCTGGACCATCCGTGTGCTCGGCTCCATCACACTGGCCATGTGTCTATTCGCACTTTTCATCCTCAAACCGCGGCCCAACCCGGAGAAGCCCGCGTGGCAGGGCAAGGATTTCTCGTGGCGATGGTTCAAGGGTTGATGCGTCAATACCTTGCGCGGTGAGGTTCGGCTTGAGATCAGCGCACTCGAAAATCGTGTAAGTGAGGCAGAAGCCGAATTCAAATCTTGAAGTGATATAGAGCGCGTCAAACCGGCGATAGTCGATGTAGACACCTTCAGTGAAGTTTGCCGATGTGTAATAGTTGAATAAATTGTTCGCTGTCACGGGTAGCAGCAAATGGCCGTAGTCGGACTCGGTCTCGGCAACCGTGTACCGCAGGCGGCCTGAGGGGGCTTGATCACCATACCTGACTTCAACGAGCGAACTGCCTGCGTCTTGTCCCGGCAGACGAGCGAAGACGACCGAGGACGGTGCGGCCAAGTGGACCTATAGTCGGGGCCAACACGTTGTTCACTACAAGAAGCATGAAGTGACTGATGTCTGATGAATTAACCTACACTAGTACTATTGTAGAGGTAGGTAAGCTCTCAAGCAACTCCTTCATGCAGACTGTATCTCTATGTATTCCAGCTTGCGATTCAGAGTCACAGTCATCTATAGTCTCTAATCGACGGCGCATAGATAAATGACTCAACTCAACGTACCCAAGTCTCTCGTAATATGTACTGCCAGGTCTCAGCCGCACATATAGAGCGAAAAAGACGTGATAGGCCATGCTGACCCCTATGGGGACAACGAAACCAGACGGGTCGGGCTTGTAATGCGTCGGCGAGGAAACCGGTGGAAGGCAGTCGACCTTATAATCAACAAGATAGAGTTGTTCCATTGTAACGTCGTTGTGGCTCGCATCATATGGCGTGTGTCTGTCAGGGGAAAGGAACAGGCTTGCATCGACAAGGGGCGCTTGTATAGCAACGGTAGCCTCCGAAAACTCTCCTAAATGGCTTGGACCGGTAGCGACAAATCGAACTTCCTTAACTCTCACGGAGGTAAGAGTTGAGTCGATATTCTCAGACCACATAACCTGACAATTAACCGAGGCCCAATTCCATGACGGAAATCGAGGATTTCTTGGCTTTCCAGGTACTGGATTCGACTCGACAAACCAAAGTAAATCGAATAATAGAGTCTTCTCCCACAGGCCAGCCAGATACCGATCACCATGCCGCATAGTTCCCATCCGCGTGGCGAGACCGGCCAAGGCAGGCATTTTATCGCTTTCGAAAGTCATTTCTAGGCGTGAATAGTCTTGGACAGTTCGATACCATAGGTACCTCGGACTTTTCTCTAGAATCGAGTAGGGCACACCCTGGTGCTGCAACTCCCCATACTCGCCGTCATCACTCAGGTCCTTATCATTACTTCCGCTTTCGCTTCGCTGTACTGTCTGGCATTGCCAAACTACCTCTTGGGCACAGAAGTGCAATACCCTTTGGGACAGTCTCATCTCTTGGTATATCCAGGCCCGGTTGAGCAAAGGCCAATTTGAGCTTCGATCCAGCTCTCCGCAGTTCCAATGTGACGGGAATGATGGAGGTAGCTGACGGACGTAATGGTTCGGGTAGCCAGGTACTACCTTGCTTAGATACTTTTGATCACACTTTGTAAAGCAGCCTTCGGAGCTATTCCTAGATTTTGTAGCGGCTATTGTGATGAATGAACTTTCATAATTGCCGGCCATTTTTGATGCCTGATCCTTCCAATCATCTTCGCTGTCTTGAATGATGCATAAAGAGTCTATCCATAGGTAGAATATCTCTAAGCGGCGGCAAATAGTTATCGCATCTCGAAACGTTGCTGTGAGTTGATCCCATGGGATATTCGTCATGAATTCGTTCACATTATTTGTTGTTGTCTTTGTTACTTCCGAATTAACGCCCCAGCAATGACTCAGACACGCATACCGTGTAGGTTGAAAATTCTCTCGCAGAATAACACTTTGGCCGCTAAGATCAAGAATCCTTTTTGGGTACTGAACCGGAGGATGAAAATGCTGGCATGCTCCATGGGTAGTTGTACAATCAGTGATCCAAGATTGAATGGTTGCAATGGTGGCATCAGAGTCTGTTGCTCCAGGAATATGATTCCTGCTATGTCTAATGTACGGAGCACTGCCGTTTTCAACTGAATAATTGACTGTCAGTAAGATAGTAAGATGTAGAAACAGATGACATCTTGAAAGTGATAGTGGCCCGACAGCGACGACGCTTGTGCGTGTGCAATATCCAAAACCATGTTTTAGCTTTTAATTGAACCAAGTGCTTTCACAGACAAAGAAAGGTTTCAAAATCACTTACCAGTATCAGGAAATATATCCAGACTGATGGACCTATTTGGCAAGTTCAGCTCGCAATAATAGTCCGACAAAACATAGATCTTTACAATCTCCGAGAAATGGACGTCAGCGGCCCCAGTTCTAATGCACTCAAGAACAAAAGAACACGCTAAGCAACCATTGCAAGCAGCTTGAGCTAGCTCATCATAGTTGCAATCATAGGTTTCAAGCTCAAACGAGTCAATAGGTGATTCGCAAAGGCCACAGTCCATGATAGTGTGAGTAAGATTCGGTCAAGACAGCCTTCATCTGCGAAGAATAGAGAGATAATTGTGAATATATCAAACTGTGTTCTGGGGAAATGGAGCTGTGTTTCGTTGTTGTTCCGCTTATGAGGTAGGATCGGGGTTATTCCAACACTGTAGTTGTTAGACGGTTGGTTCTCCATGACTAAGACATCGAGTAAAGGGTGTGTACTTACACCGTACTTTTGCTGCTCTGGGTATTGTAGCGTGGATAAATTTGAAAACCCCGCTTGGTTAATATCTCAAGCGTGAGACTGACTGCTTAGACCGGCACGTGACCAGTTTTGAGGCCTACTACAAGGGTACGATTTAGCTGACATGGTTGTGTTTAAAGCATAGCCTCACTTTTCGCTGAAGAGGCCTCAAACTTACCATATAATCCGCCTTACAAGCCATTCCTGCTTTGCTTCGCTTTTTCAACCCACCACACACGATGGAGAAAGTGTGGTTCAAGCTGCGACAGGCCGACCATTTTCCGTCTTCAGAGGACACTATCCTTCTTGGGGACGGGGATGATTCGCAAGCGACTATATGCCTCGGCCACTTCATTTCAGATCTGAAGCACCTTGACTTTCCTCTAAACCGTGGTTCTATCCTGCCATTCCCACGACGTATGGTCGTATATCGCAGTTCTGTTCTCAACTTTACCTGGGATGATAGCAAGATAACCTCCCCGGGAATCAATTTGGCTGCTGGCGTTCCAGTACTCGCCGCTACTGGAATCACAGTCGGCGCTAGTCTGCAGACTGCCTTCATGCGAACCGTTGCAAACCATGAGTCCTATGACCATCTCGATACGTATACTGTACAACCAAGAGAGGAGTATATCGAAGGATGTCTTGAGCAAGAGAAGTTGAAAAAATATGTGAAAGGCAAAGTGTCTTGGTCCATGTTCATGATCACGGGCATCAAGGTCGCTCGTGCTGGAAAGAGAGAGGTACAAGAGGCAAAGAGTACATTCCTTGATGTTGGGCCAAATCTGTAAGCGCTGACTCGGATACGAGACACTCGCGAAGCTAACTGATTGTTAGGGACGTTCCCGGTATTGCAACCTTAGCAGCTACTGCTACCACCAATCACGAGGTCTCAAAAAAGTCTTCTGGAACCTACACAGGTGACTTTGTCTGGGCGATTCGACTTGCCAAAGTTCACAAGGGATTGTTGACGAGAGATTGGTCTGTCGCAGCGTATTCCAAGCGAGCCACGTTCGACGGCGACGGAGGTGACGCGGATATCGAGGGGGCTTTGAAGCATGAAGGACTGGAGGGTTTTCAAATTCTCGATGACATTGACTTGGACGAGGCTATTGTCTTGGATGAATCTATCAGTTGATCCCTGACATGGGGCCCTCTGTCGTGCTGGCGTTTTGCTTCTGAAATCTGGTTTAGTATTCTTTCTCACTCGCTTACGTACAGCTGTTCAAACGCGATTCAAACAAAAGCATCGGAGCAGCCTGGAAATTAACATTCAAGTGTGGGATGTTGGCATTGACTAGTCAGTCTCTAAAAGCCCTAGGTGCCATTCCGAGTTTTCCGTGCTTTGCAGGATCTCAACAACGTCGAAATACAATTTTGATCACTTATTCTACCATACCTTATCGGGGACAAACCATATGTCCATACTCCTGCTGATGTTGCCAAAATTCAATCCATTCTTCAAAAACATGAGGCACACCAACGCTATGGTCAAAAGGACAACGAAACATTCGAGACATTTCCCAGTGAACTTTACATACTGGACAGGTTGTAGACCCTTCATCTTGGCGTTTTGCTCCCGTCGTAGCTGTGTAATGTTGATGCATCATTACAGCAGACAGAAACGCCTCCAGTATTGTCACAGTGTTTTGCCCTATGACCTCTGCGATGGCATCCTGTGCCCTTTCCATCATGAGATCCCATATATCCTCGTTGTGAGCCAGATGGGTCTGATAGCATTTGACCATCATCAGTGTGTCAATGATTTGAGCCCACAAGTCCGAGTCCAACTCCTGGTCATAAAACATATCAGCAAGCTTTTCGGCAAGCATCAATCTCGTGTCAACACAGAAATGAAGCTGCAATATCTTCCTAGTTTCCTCGGGCAAGTCGAAAAGCCCCTCTCCTTTCTGATACTTGACGGCCACTTCCCAGTTCAGAGGGTCTATAGTCAGAGTGAGATGCTGGGTGACGCTCCCTTCCCTGCTACTATTCTCAGCGGAATATTCCAACGACTTCAGCATTTTGGATCCCGAGGACTCTGGTAAGCCTTCGTGTGATGGGTTTTGCTCTTGGGGAACCGTGATTCCAGCACCCGCGCGATGCTCTGCTACGATTTTGACAAAGGTATCGTTCCGCTCAGATATAGACCGTGGACGAGCGTTTGCATGAGTGTATTCAAACACGTATCCCGCTGAATAGGATTCGATCCCAGCGCTTTTAACAGGCTCCTTCGTAGCTGCCCACTCATCCCTCTGCTGTGCTGGGACTTTGGCTTGATTTGCCCCACTCTTGAGTCCGCCGTAGATGATCGGTGATGATAGGAGACCAAGATCTTCTTTACCCACTTCTGCCCAGCCACCCACTCCTGCATATCCTTCACTACCATGATGTTCAGGATCATCGAAACCATCATCTTCTGAGCTCTCTGAATACTCTTCGCCCTGACCATCGAGAAGTTCGCTGATATCGATACCGTCCATCAACGCCTTGTAGTGCTCCATAATACTACCACCCTTAGCACCCTCTGGCTCATCCTGGGGTACGGCTACAAAGCTGGTCCACTTGCTCGTAATTGAGTATCTAAGCCCAAGAGTCTGTGCATTCTCCTCCACGATTCGTGAGCTGGAGCGTTGCCTCTTGCCCACGTCTTCCAGATCCATGAGAGCGGCCTTTGCTGCTAGCCGATGCATTGTCCCATCGTGTCCCGTAGCTGGCTTCACGGGCAATCTGTATGATTGCGTCTTTGCTCCCTCGGTTGTAGTAGTAACAGTAACTTCGCTTGGAAGAAGTCCGTTCTTCCTTGTGTCAATGAGAAAGAAGACCGAACTGAACCTGAATGGGTGGAGCCCCGCGATTGAGCAAGGAGCTTGGAAATAGGGTACTTGTGATGCCGATGCATTCCTGTTGATCCTGGAGTCTAAGAAACTATGTTTCTTGAAGCCAGGGCCGATGTCAATACCACAGTCCCAACTATCTGGTTCTAGGGCCGATTTTGTCAGACGATTCAATCTCGCGTGCCATTTTGGGTTCTTGGCAGTATCAACGATATCGCCGAATCCCCCTCCAAGTTCAGCGATGCCCTCGATTAAGCTCCGGGGTACATAATCGCCGATACCTAGAGCAAAGAACCTCACCTTGTTCTGTAATTTTTGTCGTGTCCTCCATACAAACTCCATAGGTTCCTGAGGATCAAGTGCACCGTCTGTAAGGACGATAATCTGGGTTGGCTTGCCATCACCCAATCGACGTTGAACAGTGGACTTCAACGCACGGAGAAGGTCCGTTCCACCCATATCCGCCATGATCTCGGAGACATACTCCTTTGCTTCTTTGGGATTGTCAGGTGTGTGTTGCCTTGACTGTTCCCATAATGCCCATGTCTCGGAACCCCAAGAGATGATGTTGAAAGAACAAGTCTTAGGGAGTCCTGCAAGGACTAAGTGCATCGCCTCACGAAGGATGTCGATCTTAGCTTCCCTAGCAACGCTGTATGTCCAACTCTCACTGGATCCTTCGTCGCTACCTACCCAGTCGTCCATAGACCCGGATTGGTCGAGAAGGAACAATAATTCACCCGAGAATGCCTGGGGACTGATGGCGTTTCTGAACAGCTCATTTGGCCGAATGCTCACCATCATGGCAGCAAGGCCTGACTCGTCCGGCTGGGACAAGAGAGCCCGGGATTGTATCTCGTGACCCTCCTTCATGGCAATGAGAAACACGAGGTCCTTCTTCAAAGCAGGTGATTCTGATCGTTGCTCCCAAAAATGGTATTCATTGACGGGATACTCGCCGCTCGACCGCTGTGGGGATTCCAGTAGCTTAATCCCATGATAGTACAAGTCAGCGTCTGACCCTTGCTGGCACCCGTCAGGATCAACGTGATCGTCCTTCAAAACCAGGATCTCGAGATTTAACCTGTCCTCGGTATGTTCAGATGGTAGCTTTCCCTTCGACTTGTAATGTGGTGCAAGAGATGTGGGGATGATCAGTGCTACTGCCTCGGTAACCTCGCTTTCCATCATGACGACCTTTAGCTCTTGGATATAGACAATCTTTATGTCGACGGTCGTCAACGGAGGTATGTTTCCCAGAGATGTCTCGAATATCTCTGGTGTGTGCTCTTCCAGAAGTGCCGCTGCCTTGGCTTGCTCGTGTACAGCCTGTTTGTACTCTTTTCGAGCTTGTTCTTTTGGTTTAACCACACCTCGTAGGCGTCGCTCGTCGCCAATTGTACATTCGAAGGCTATGACAGCAGATCCATCATACAAAGGGAATATGTGTCTCGCTTCTTTGATGGTCATATTTGAAGGGTTATGAAAACTCTGCAGGAGCGTCATATGTGCTAGTGTTCCTTCGACTGTCGCCGTCAGGGATACTTTGAGTACAGGGAGACATAAAGTCTCCTTGTCTTGTTTGTCAATATGACAGCCCTCGGGATGATCGGCTGGGCTAAAGGGCGAAGGATCTAGATATCTTGCAAACATGGCAATTGACTCTTCATGATCCGCAGGACCGTCGCTGAGGGCCAGTTCTTTACCCAGTTGTTTCTTACGATCGGCCGGTATCACCTCCTTGAGATTTTTAAACCTTTGTTTCTTGGAACGTCGAGTCTTTTCGTCGGGTGGGGCTCGTTCTGTGTCGTCTGGAGCCGAGAAGAGCACCCCGGACTTGACGCGCCTCGTTGGGACATGTCGGCTAAACATGATCAAAGGTGAATTGAGTTATGACTGCAAGCACTTTGGCAACATTCTTTAGAAAAGGAAGAATGTGGGTTAAAACGTCATGTCTCAAGCTGGCGAGGGGTTTGAAAGAGCTCTTTGCAATTCTGGCTGTTAGAATGTCGGAATGGAAGTCCAGTAAACATTCGTCCACGTCGGCGACCTCCTTCTGAACCGGCGTTCCTACCTTGTCGGGTCGTCAGTCGCACAGCCTGGTCAGGTCTCACCGGTCGGGTTCTAGCTCTACGCCACTGCTTACTTCGACTCATCAGCTGTTGGCTCACAGTCAGCCACGTCGTCGGGGGGTGGTCAGCACAGCCTAGCTCTTCAAGTTGAAGTCAGAACGAAAGACCTTTTCCCATGCGGAGGAATTGCCTTGCAGCAAGTTTGAGTTATCGAATCTCCACTTGAAAGGCTCACTGCAATATATGTTCATTTATTCAAGTAACTTGTCGACAACCTTAAACTATCAACCATGGGCAAGTCACAGCTAAACGAAGTGACAGCTCTTGCTGCCAACATCATAATGTCGGCACGTGTAATTGAACATAAACAGGAAGGGGATGACATCATGATTCTGCGACGCACTCAAAGCTACCTTCACTTTGTCAAGTCCACTTTGGAAAATATTCAACATCAAACCGGGATCGGCAGCAGCTCTCTTTACCTGGCACACCTTGAGAACTGCCACAATACGATGATGGCAGTTAAAAGCATCTTGGACGACGAGCCAAAACCTGTTTCTGATAAGGTCCCAGACTATTTCAAGCTTTCGCCAATGCAGTGGCAGGATACCTTGAAGGAAGCACTAGTGGACCTTCGCAACTCTGCGAATTCACTGTCAGTGGCAATTGAACTGAGCCTGCACTCGTAAGTGAATCCCATGGATATCTTTTTGGGCGGTTTCTCAAAGTTATAGTAGAGGAAGCGAAGTAGGTATCGAGCGAACTGAAATCATCAGGAGGAGTTTCGATGAATTATCAGAGCAAGTCAGGGCAACTGCAAGTCGAACTTTTCAACCTGCCGAACCCCGTACTGCTGAGTCTCCATTCTTTACGGTTAACGAGTTGACCATCACAAGTGACAATAACTCTGCTAATATGGCTGGATTTACAATTATCTGCCCAATGGCTTACTACCACGGAAACCCAGATGCCATAGTGAGTACTGTGAAATTCCGCTGCTGTTGCAATGGCGCACTTCATGAGTCTTTACTTCGGTACAGGAGTATGTAATAGGATGACTATTAAACCTGAAAAGAAGATTGTATGAAATGCTAACTAGGTGTCCAGGATGGCCAGGGAAAAGCCTGCTAAGAGAAGAAATTTGCCTTGATGGCTCCCGACGTTGGAACATGATGCTGTTCAAATCCCATAGGCCTGTAGTCGTGAGACTGACGGATATCTCTCCTTTGTGTAAGAGAAAGCCCTCAAAGCTGGATAGCTCATATAGCGACTAAGACTGCATAGCCTTTCCTCTCATGGGTTCTTTGGCAGCTTCGTTACACTGGCAACTCTTGAAGGATGACATAAAGTCCTCCAACAATCTGGGCGGTGTAGGGCTTGTTGCTGCAGAGCTAGCACGGGGAGTCGATAGTGAATGTACTCCGCTAGAGTGGATCGTAAAGTAAGTTCTAACGGCGCTCTTTCTACATGTTTTCTCGATAGACTTTTTAACTTCTTGCCTGTGATTGACTCGCAACGCAGCGACTCTGGATTCCCTGGGACACAAATACGCAGCGTCAGTACTAAATCAAGTGGAATCGAACGCACGCTTTGCAATCCTTCAAGAGCAACACTCAAGCACTATCGCATGTTTCCTAAGTTTCTTGCAAAACAGGACACAGATCGCAACATCTTTCACCGGGCCTTACCCGATCCTTATGTTCGCCTTGTTCTAGAGGACTCAGCAACTGTAAAGCGAAGAAACGAAGTTCTTGGTACCTATTCGAGATACCTATCATTATAGCCTTTTACTGACGTGATGAACCGTAGTGACAAGAGATACACGGTTGTCTCATGGAGCAAACGCTCTCGGAAGACTCGTTGTGAGCTTACTAGATGCGCGTGTCTGTTGCGGAGGACCAAACGACGAGACACGGGAGATATCCAGAGTGAACTTCGCCTTTGATCTTCGCAAAGGTAAGCTACATACACTGTTTTCTTTGCCCCACCATAACATCCAGTTCAGATGCCGAGACTTTCGCCCGTTACGTCGCGACTGCTCAAGAGAGATTGCGAGAATGCTTCGTCGGTGGTGCAATGCACGGAGAAAAGACTATATATTTCCGGTAAATATGCCAAGGGCAATTCTTCTAGAACTCATCACTGATGTTAAAAGAGAATCCCCTGCGACCTCTATGGCTGAACAATGCCAGTTCGTGATAGTCGCACCGCGTGTGGGAGATCTCTCGAGACGCAAATACCGCGTGATCGTTTCAGAGCATGAGAGCAACCGGCGTATCTGCTTTGAAGGTATGGATTATCTGCTATGACAGCATATTGGTAATCATTATTTCTAACCCGCGATAGTTGACACCAATGTTCCAGATATCACCCGGAAAGGATTGCAGAGATCCCTAGAAGAGGTTAAAGTATGGGTGGTCAATTATGATGAAGCTGGCAGGCCTTTCGCCCTCCAAGCTGGCTGGGAGAGTCTAACCAAACGACAGATCCTCCCGCCAGCTGAAGGAACTACGTTTGTTAAGAGGTAAGTTCACGGACTGAAAAGTGTTCAACATGAGAAGCCAACAACTAATAACAGTGGACACGAACGTACTGCCGATGACTGGCTAGAAGAGATTGACAAGTTGATAAGAGTCATGAAGCGAGACAGGAACGATCGTTACGAAAGGGTCAAGATAGCCATTATTGACTCCGGGGTGAATGACATAGTGAAAAACCGCTACATGGCCCAGAACAAAACTGTGTACAAGGACTTTACTAAGGAGCCACGCAACGATTCATGGCACGGTACATGCTGCGCTAAGATCATTTGCGATATCTACGAGGAGGCGGAACTTTTCGTTGCTAGGATATTCGAAAAGGATCACGCTAATGAGAGGGATGGCCCCATTCGAATGGCTCAGGTTAGTACTGCTACGCATTTTCTCTACTTGATACTCATCAGTGTATCAGGCGATCGATTGGGCTATCAGTCCACCCAACTGCGTTGACATAATCAGTATCTCCGCTGGCTTTCGCCACTACTCAAAGGAGCTAGATGAGGCAGTGACCAGAGCCAAGGCTGCTGGCATCCTTGTGGTAGCTGCTGCGGCTAATTGGCAAAATACAGGCACTGTTGCGTTTCCAGCACGACATAATCTTACCACCATGTGCATCTACTCGACAAACATCGGAAACCAGAGCTCAAGCTTCAATCCCGAACCAAGGAGTGATACATGTAACTTTGCTATCCTTGGCGAAGGGTTCCAGCATCCGGATCAGGGGAGAAATGAGGAGATGAATGGGACTTCAAGTGAGTCACGCAACCAGTCTGAGCGTCTTTCCGCACTAATGTCGGATTCTAGTGGCAACTGCAGCTGCAGTAGGCCTAGCGGCCAACATCATAGACTTCTCCCGTCAACAGGACAACAAATCATACATTTCCAGAGCGCAAGATGTAGGTAAGCTCCCGGGTATGCTGTCGATCTTCAGTGCCATATCCAAGCCTGCTGGACCTCTTCGATATGTGGCCCCACTGGAGCTGTTACCGCTGCAACATGGATCAAACAGGGAACGGGATCGGCAGAGAGTCAGAGAAATCCTGTCGCAGGCAATGGAAAGGGCAAACTAGGCTGTGTCTCACTCAAATAAAATTATCCATCATGCCGAACCATGAGAGTATTTGCAGTAACGTAGCATCCAATAAGATTGTGACACCCCGTGGGCTCGTAGAGTCAGGTCACTGGAAGAATTCATCCAACTGATTTGCTGAAGTAGAAGACGGCCATAATAGAAAGGTTTTTCTTGAGCTACGAATTCTGCAGGCGGTGGCCGGGAGAGAGATGTCTACGAATAGTGATTATTTTTTTGGGGTTCCTAGAATAGGCTTTCTGTCTCTTGATGTTAGGCTACTAAAAATTGAAGTTGCCAATAGCCTAAATGATGGAGTGATGAAGCCAGTCTATGCTGGTTTTGATTGCTACTTACCAGTTTCTATTCTGGTGTTTCAAGCCTCAGTGGGGTCACCGTTACTTTTGACAGATGCAATTGGCTATTACAAGGCGATAGACCGGTCTAGAACCTCGACTCGTGAACAACATCTCGTCTGTGGAGACATTCACTGTTGCACAACATTTCGAGGCCTTCCACGCCATGGGTCGAGGGCCAGTAACAGTTCCGCCTGCATTCTTGCGCCAAAGAGAAGGGAAGGGTAGGCAGGGTTTCACCTCGAGCAGGTTTCCATCTCAATTTCAGCCCGTTTCTGTGATGACAGCCTACCGTCACGGGTGAAAGCCTGTGGAATCAGTCATCCCCGTGCTTGACTGGATATGAACAAGGAATAACGTTGGGCAATACAGACTCCACCCTTCCAGGCCAATGAGATGAGAGAACAGTCGCATAAACCTGCATAAGCATGTATAAGGTTGCACAAATGGGAACAAGCGATTTTCAGCGTTGCCCAACGCTCCTGTCGTCTTAATGATTCAAATCGTTTGTATGTTGATCTGCATATGGTGATACCCGATCCAGGTTCTTGATAGCCCACAGCGTCTGGTAAGCTCAAGATTAATATCGAGAGGTTTTGTTATGCAAAATGCGATCTAAAGAAGGAGTCTTCACGAACAGCAAGATATCACTACCTACCCTACAGTGTTTGGTAAGAACTCGACGCGATTCACATTCTTGTCAGTACGCACGACCTTGATGCTACTTAATACACGAGATCTTTTATAGGGGACTTGTATAGAAAACAAACTGTTTATTTACGCTGAGTATACTGAGAAATATCTAGCTAAGATGATTTGGGTTAGCAATACATGTCGGTATCTAGTTGCACAAGATAATTATCTTCCGATAAAATGGATGGGAATAACAATAACAGGAAGAGGTTAATTAAGTCGTTTAAACACCCCTCTGTGTTCACTGTCACCACCTCCGTCCAGATCTTGGAAGTTAATCTGAATAGTAGAATAGCATTGGCTGGATATACAATCCTGACTCTTGACTGACCATGACTGTTAGTATATCTGTATTTCAAGACATTTTTAAAGCCCTCTGACCTCAACACCCTTTACTCCTCGTTTATATGCTTTATATTATCGAGCTGAACTAAAGTAGCGATCAGGAAATTGATGCATGACTGAACTTGCTCTTCTTCATCTTTGTCACGATATGAGCTATCGATTCTGCAGTTTAATAAAGCAGCTGTGATTTCTCGGAGTTTCGAAACCTATGGGACGTTAGCTTATGCTCCCAGGTCACTCTCAGCCTTTTCTTGGCAGATCTACCCAACGCCGTGGCCGCAGTGGTATAATATGGGGAACTTACAGCAGCGATTCCATTTGCTTTGAGAGCGGAGATGGGTGTGGCAGTGATGATGTGGAATAATTGCTGAGCAATTTCCTTCCGGAGTCTGAGCAATTGACGTCTAATGTCGCTGTTTGCTTCGGCCTGAGACATATTCAACGGCTTCGTTTGGTGGAGGTGTTGATTTGAATCCTCAATTGGTGAAATGTTGGCTGATATTGTCGCAAAGATGATACTTTGGATGAAAAGACTTGTTATGTATACGTTTACCCGTGGAATGGCAAAAGAACGAGTGTCTTGCTTTGTATACCCATCGTCACTGAAAAGCCTCAATTCATCAGGTAATTGACTGGTGATGTTCTGCAAGGCTTGGATGATATCCATGCCTTGTGCGAAAGTTAAGTTGCCGTTAGCATAGTTTTTGGATATCTGTTCGGGATATGGCGGCGAGAATTGGCCATAACGTGGGTTTCCGGGTAGTGTCTGGGGTCGCAATGACATTGCGCAGAGATATATCTTGACCAAGGCAATGAATCCAGATAGCTTAGCTGTGCCTGCGGGCTCTCGGATTTGTTCCAATTCATCTGGCATTGGATCATCAACTTCAAGTAAGGCAAGAAAGTCCCAGTCAACGTAAGTCGGATTATAGCTAATTCCCGTATGCGGCACTGGATATGTGAGTCTATCGTGGCTACGAGAATTAGTTGGCTACCATTTAAGCCCGTTCTGGGCGTCTTCACAGATATAACTTACGCCATCATGATAAACATCATCCAAAACGCTCGTTTGCACATTTCGGACTTTACAAAGCCTAGATCATTATGTGACTCTCGTTCGCACAATCTTAATCTTCTCATGCACAAGACCGCCTCGGAGGCGTGCACCCAGCCATAGTGAGTAATGCCCGAACCATGGAGTGCCACACTCAGTATATATGAGCATATCATGTCGTCAGGGTTGGGTTGGATGCCACCATGTAAGTTTTGTGATGTCTTGCTCAGTGTAACCAAGTAGTGCGCCTTTTCCACCATGCTTCTTACTGTTTCCCCAGGATCGAATCCATAGGATTGAAAACTTCGCGGCGACCAAGCGATGGCGAGGGCCGATAATGCGATGCATAGTCGGTAGAAGAATGGGTCAGATCGGTAACGTTGATTTTGAAATTCTGTACGAAAAAGTGGTCGATGTATAATAGGATGAAGCGGATAGATGTGGTCGAGGTAGTCTGAGATTAATAGCTCGAAAGCTTCATTGGAGCAGAAATGTTCAATCGTCAAACTTACGACAAGCGATGAGGGTAGGCCTTTTGGAGAACATTGTGCATGTGCGAGTGTGGATGTTTGGGCTTCTCTGGCCTCTTCAACCCCACGGGAAGGATTATGACCCTGGGCTTTAGCTTCGGCAACTCGGCTACTCGAATAATTCAGCGCATTATTCATGTTGCTGATATACTTTAGGTAATATACCGGTTAGGGGGTCCCCGAGGCTTGCGGGTAGTCATGAATGTGCAGGGCATTCCTACTTGTACACAACGTGTGCATGACGTGGTACGTATTTGATCAAAGACGCACTGTTAGAGCGTCAGCTGTCGAACGCCCCAGACCAGTCCTGTAGAGGCAGGTATGTATGTGCGTACCTGCAATTTCCGGCTGCGGCAAAGATCGCAAGCCCGCCTGGCAATGGGTTTGCCCTTTCTTGAGCTTTCTCCTGAAGACATGATGATGTGTCAAGAGTATCTTCCAACGCGGTCTGTGGCTAATTTCCTGACACGACTAAGTGGATGCGATGGCCGTTGAACCCAGAAAATCTGCTAGCTCTCGATTCGCTCGTTTGCCACGCGTCATCCACTTTTCACATTATTAGCGAGACGCCGGCTTTCCTACCTGTTGGTTCCGATGGGGATGGAAGATTTGCTGCTTCTGACTCTTTAAGTGGTTAAGGAGCTGAAACGCGACTGATCAAAAACTACACTTCTCCGCACTCAAAACGTGCTATCTAAATGGCGGGAGTACGAAGCGCAATCTGATAAGTTTTATTATATTGACTGCAAACCTAATTATGAGGATGGAAACGGACCATCAAACGAGGCTTTTTCCACAACAAATACAAACTTGAATCCTTGAACAGATCAACGTCCTTGTTCACTAATTCCCAGTCGAAATGAAACACCATCTTAGCAATGATGAGTCTCATTTCAAGATATGCCAGGTTGATGCCTAAGCAAGCTCTGGGGCCAAGAGAAAAAGGTTGGCTAGCCTGCTTGTTATCTCCAAAACCCTCATCAATCCAGCGCTCTGGTATAAAAGAGTAAGGGTCCTTCCAGTATCGTCCATCATGCTTGGTAGTCCAGTGATCTACACTAACAGTGACGCCTGGAGGAACGTAGTGGCCGTCTATCACCGCACCAGGCGAAACACGAGGAAGACCAAAAGGCGCGGGCGGAAAGATCCGAAGTCCTTCTTCAATAACTGCAGAGAGGTACTTCAGGTCTGCGGTGGTGTCTCCTGTGATCTCGGAGTCCGATTTGAACCTTAAACGCACTTCGTTGGTAAGAGCTTCCAAAGTAGATGGATTTGACAGTAAGCAAAAGACGATTCCGGTGAGACCTGTCGCTGTGGTTTCCGACCCAGCCACAATGAGTGTGTTAGATTGCTGGTAAAGCTCAGCCTCAGGAACCTCATTACCGCCTTTGCGCAACAGAGACGCGAAGAAATCCCCACGGTCCTCCGAGTTGGGCATCTCGAGTCGCTTCAGCATCTTCTCGCGAGTCAACGCGGTATGTTTCTGATAAATAGCCTTCGCATTGCTTGGAACAACGAATGGTAGATACAGATTGACGAGAGGGACGCGCTTTCTTAACCCTGAGAGCATCGTTGTATAAGTCGCATCAATGATCAGTGATACCCAGAAGTGCGTTTTCCCTTGAGCAACAGCACCAAAGGATTCCCCAAAAGCAAGGTCGCCTAGAACGCACGAATTAGAGTATGAAGAAAAGTCAGAATATTGGAACAGTACCGATGATGTCGAAAGTCAACCAATTGAGTGCCTCCTCGATGTTGATACCCTCTCCCTCAGGACCTCCAAGCTTTCGCAATTGGCCCAAGAGAAGATCCAAATAACCATGAATGAGTGATTCTTGACTGCGTAGCGATTTGGCACTGAAAGCATGGGAGAGGTACTTCCTTTGTCGCGAGTGTTCCTCGGGGTCTCTGACGCTGACTATACCAGGATGGTCTCCTCTCTCATACCAGGTACTCTTGACGAACTTCTTTTTACCCTTGAGCGCATGTCCGTAGATATCGTGATAGGCCTGCACGGTAGCGAAGGACAGCTCGTTAGGGGCAATGCGCACCACATCACCTCGAACAGGAAGTCAGGATATGCTCTGAGCCACTGAAAGGGTGGGTACCATACCGTATTTACGATGCGTTTCTTCCATGATGAACGGGTATCGACCAGAGGTCCATTTCATCGCGTACCAGATCTGAAGATAATAAGCTTAGCATGAGAATTGCGTAAAGTATACCGAAACAGCTTACGTCGGAAACAGCGGCCAATTTCGGACCCGGGAGCTTTGCAAGCGGGTGGAGTAGAACGCGGTATGCAATGTTGACAAGCCATGCTGAAAGCTGGAGTGAAAGCGACGTTAGCAACCAACTTGAGATCTTTCCTCTGATACACAACTCACCAAAAGACCACCGAGTATGATCAAGCTGGCTGTCATAGTCGCGAAAGTAAAGTTGATGCCTGCCTCACTTCCTACGAAGGGAGGTTTACTTGGTCTTGTCTAGAAGTTGTTGAAAAAGAAAGGACTCAGATTTCACTGTTGTGGCTGCCTTTTATCCTCCGAGCCAGTTGACCACAACACACACATGCAGCATAAAGAGGTCCATGCATCGGCCTCCTTTTTTTACAGGAAGGAGAAGATCAGCGCATCCATCGACAAGCATCATGATGCGTAATTTTGCAGGTATCATTGTGGGCGAAGACATTAGGCCATGACGGGGCCTTTGCTCAACCTATTAGATAAACTCAAGGTCGCTATATCTCTTGAAGTGGACTCTCGAAACTACGCAAACATACTTTGGAGAGAATCATCCAGGGTCTATGTAGTATTGTGTATGGATCATATGTGTATTGTATCAATGCTGTTGCCTCTGATCTAAGGAGATTCTCCGATTTTAGTCCGCTAGACCAAGCTCAGGCCTGCTACATGCGACCGGGGGATTCTCCGACTTTAGTCCGCGCGCTATTCTAGTTCCGGTATAAATCCTGTCATATCTAAGTCAGTCTAGGCCATCAAGGATTCTCCGATGCTGGGTCTTTCCTTTAATCGCATTGATTGATCAGAATAGGTTCTTGTCGATGAATCGACGGTCACGGAACACAATTCGGAGCCGATAACATCCCGTATGCCCGTTGTTAAGAACTATTCATAAATACATGTCTTGAAACGTGATATACATAGTTATACTACACTTCAATCTCATCTCTATTTGCTTTAACGTAGTTCTCTTGTTTGGTAACCTGCTTTGGAAACCTTGATACTTTTTATCGGCCAGATCTACTCTACGAGATATGCCAGGAACTACTTTGTCGTGAGCTCCTCCCTCGTACCCACCCACTAGCATAGAGAATGATGGGGTGAGTTTGCAGTCGTCCGACTTTTTCATAACAGTTGTGTTCCAGCTAGGTAACATCTAAAAAGACATTCGTGAATAGATACGACGCTTGAAAGACTTTGGCATATGTTACAACAGATACCAACAATGTGAGCAAGTAAGTGGCCATCCTATCAAAGGACGCATCCTGTTCTAACGAGACTTTGCAGTGTCTTTATGATTGATTGGATTACAACAAAGGAGGGACTCGAATATTACTTGACAAGCAACGCAGGCCTGCGAGGAGACAAACTTCTTGGAACATTCGTTTCCTTGAGTGACCTGCAGGATAACACATCGCGCGGAGCTTCAATTATTCATCCTGGCTCTGGAAATCCTGATCGCTTGAAGTTGAAGAGCGCCACGCAGAACATCACCAGCCCTGAGGACGGTGACCAATGGACTAATACCCACCTTGAGCTTGATTTCGTTGGAATTCAACTCGATGTTACGTTACAGCCTACCGGCGGCAACTTCTACTACGGAGGCGGCGGTGGCGTTTAGCTCGTTAATCAGGGACCAGACCTTGATGGCTCTACTTCCTTTCCGGGCTGGTCTTCGTATTGGGTGAGTAGAACGTCGATTGCTAGTTAACTAAATAACTGACCTAATATCTAGGCTGACCTTACAACCCGTCTTCATGGACATCTTGAAATCGGTGGTAAATAACACGAGATTGATTCTGAATAATTATTTGCCCTGTTCGAAAGATAATGGGGCAACTTTTATATTGGAAAAGGTTATTTTGCCCTTTGGTTTTACCTGGAAACGGGAGAAGTTCTAATTTCCTGGTTTATGGAACCAAATCTCGATGGCGAATCAAAAATCGCATTCGCTTCTGTCTGGCACCCGAAGGGCCGACATGAAATGCTGCCTGTCGGTCCTAAGAGCCGGCCTTCTGATATTGAAGCTAGCCCTGAGGCCGGCTTGAAGTACTTTAACAAGTTCTTTCTGGATTTGCTGGCGCGAGATGCCTCTTTTACGTTTACTAAGTGGGTTCGCGAAGGTGAATTGAGCCCGGGTTTTCCAGAGCAGTGTGATAAATATATAACAATCGCTAAGTTGTACGGTGAAGGAACTGGCTTTTGGGAGGTACGATTCCATGGTCATGTTGAACAATTGTCTACTTTGAAATGAAATTTTCTAGATTTGTATCAAGCTAAGGCCTCAAGTTTAAATAGATTGGCCTTTTAGAATGGGAGTGACGGTTTGCGAATTGGATTGCCTAATCCTTGAGGAGGTTTCACCTACATGAGGATTGGTCTTGCTCAGATGGATCGAGTCTAAGGGTCTACAGTCAGTGTGTTTGAAGGTGATAAGGTGTTAGAGGTAGATCTGCAAAACATGTGGAACAAGTTCATATGTCCCGTCCGCTACGATGAGTGGATCTATTTCAAATTCTTTACTGCGATATGTTTTCAAAAGAGGCAAAATAAAAACATAAAGGAAAAAGATCAATGAAACATCTGTACCGCTATGTATCTTATTAATCCTAATGACTATCATCAAACTCTAATGTGATGTTTAAATTTTGAACCGTTATACCATAATCTGTTCTAGCCACCAGTTGGGGTTTAAGAAGAACAGCAATGGATGTTCCTTTTGAGTCTTGGTCGCGGTTTTCAGCTTCTGACGGTGGCTTATGCAGGACTTAATGTTTGGACCAGTGGTATAGCTACAACGCAGCAATATCTATGCAGGTAGCCGATCCCCTCACTATGCACTTTTGATCTGACCGACCCCGCTTCGCTGGCCCTCAACCTGTTCAGACTTTACCTCACTCACCAACTAACTACCCTCGTTGTGCCTCGTTGATGATAGAAACTCCCTTGTCACGTATCCCACACATTACGTGCTGCATGTAAATGGTTACAATAACGCTTGTCTCGAGCGATCACTTGCATTTGGGCCCCATACCGACCTTGGCCATCCTTACCTATGGCTCAGCCCCCTCATGAGGGGGCCACAGTGCCGCGCAAAGACTACCTGAAAACGGCCTTCGAGAGTCTGGAAGAAGGAATCAAGAAGGATTTGGAGGATCTACGGGACAAGTTTGACAAAAAGACCAAGAGAGCCATTGACGATTTGATCGAAAAGAAGCCAGATGGCGTTCCCGATGACTTGTTGAGCGAAACCAAAACCATGTTGACAGCCCTTCGTCACGATGACTACCACAAGTTGACTATCAAGGAAAAGGGAGACCTCCAGCGATGGGCCTTGGGGAAGAGACTTGAATCCAATACTGTCGAGGAACTTCTCAACATGAAAGCCAAGCATCAGAGTCAAGAGGATGCTGAGGCCGGAGCTAATGGCGAAACCTTAATGACATTAGACGAGCAATTGGTGGTCTGTGGCGAGCAGAAAAAGATCGCTGAATTGAAACAAAAGGTCTTCAAATTCTTAGGAAAGGAGATAAAGCTTAATTCCCTCTGGGCGAATATTGTCGACACTGTCAATAAGCTCAAATCGGTTGGGGACACGGCAGCCTCTTCCAACCAAACGGCAGGTCTTGTTTGGGGAATCTTCAAAGTACTTCTCCAGGTATGTTCCACCCTAAGTCACTGGACGAAGTAGCGCTTATTTAATCCTCTCATGAACAGTTCGCCGTTATGAGTGAGAAGGGAGCCGAGGCAGCCCTTTCTGGTATGCAGACAGCAGTCAATGCTATACAGAGAGCTGCCACATATGAGAAGCACATATACGATCCCGCCGGACACCAGACACTAGGTCAATCTGCAACCGAGCCTTTCGAAACCTGTCTCATTTCTACCTACCAAAGAGTCTTCAAGTTCTTAGTTCTTGCAAGCAAGTGTTTTACAAAGAATAAAGCGAGTCTTTGTTGGTATGTCTTCTGGAGCGATAAAGACATATTGGAATTCGAACAGGATATCTTCAAATACGAGCAGAAATTGTTCCAGGACGCAGCAATCAAGTCATTGATCGATCAAGGCTCCAAGGAGAGTGTCATCCACGATTTAGTAAAAGACATGAGCGACCATATTCTGGAGACGCAGGGAGGCATTGTGGAAGTCCTTTCCCAGCAGAGTGGAGTAGCGCTTGTACTCCAAAGTCTACGGTCAAAGGTTAATGACATCCAACGTCTTGTGAGGAAGAATTGTCTAGATTTTACACGAGATGAGATACTTGGTTGGTTCTCCGCAGCCAGGGTCGAGGATCACCACCGAAGTGCAAAGGATAAGAGGACAGAAGATACCGCCGAGTGGATCCTGAAGAAGCAACAATATCTAGATTGGGCCAGTGACTCTGGTCCTAGCCTGCTCTGGATCAAAGGGATTTGTCAGTCACATAGCCATTTACCTATTGCAAAAACCTGTAGGCTAACTACTACTCAGCCGGAGCCGGGAAGACGACCATTATTTCCCGCCTTGTCGACATGTATCATGAGTCCACAGAAACTGCAGACAGCTTTGCCCAACCCCACATAGCTTATTTCTACTGTAAGCGAGACGCCGCCGACAGGAGATTTAGCGAAGACATCTTTCGAAGTTTCATAAGGCAGCTGGCCTCTGCCTATCACCCTTTACCCGGAGGCCTTGCCAAAACATACAGAGAGAAGAGCCCGAAAAGCTCGCTTTCAGCTAAGCTGTACGAGGAAGACTACGAGAGCCTTCTAGAAGAGCTTATACCTGGAACTACGGAGACAGTGTTGATCCTGGATGCCCTGGACGAATGCATCGGTGAAAATACTCGGTCAGGCAATGAGATTGGCAAGGTGCTCAAGACTCTCAGTCGTCTACTCCATAAAAAGCTGCCTATCAAAATCGTGGCGGCAAGTCGTTATGACAAACGAATCGAGCACGACTTCATTAACAAACACATGATCGAGATATCGGCCGATGATAATAGCAGCGACATTGAAAAAATGGTCATGGCACGCATGAATGACTATAACTTGACAGACCCCGCCGACGAAATAAACGAAGACCTACAAGAGGAGATACTGAAGGTTTTCAATGAGAAGAGTCAGGGAAAGTATGTCATCTTACCCTTTATAAAGCTTAACCCTATAGATGCTGAAACGGTACAGATTCCAATGGGCTACGTTACATATTGATCATATAATAGATGGACTGACCGATGGAGACATTTCGGGCACACTTGGTGTTGAAGAGATGTTGGGAGACTTACCCGAGGGGCTGGCTGATACATACAACCAAATTCTCCATCGCATCAACGAAGTACCGCCGCTTACCAACACCTCCCAGAGGAGACAGAAAGAAAGAGCAATTCGTGCTTTGAAGTGGCTCCTAGCTATGGGGACTTGCGATGAAAATGTTCTTATCGCCGCGGTCTTTCAGCGACTGGAGGGACAGCCTGGAGACTATCCCAATCGTGTTGAAGGAGATGCCAGTTATATCCTTACAGCTTGTCAGCACCTCGTCACCATACAAGACGGCAAATTTCGGTTTTCCCACTTGTCTGTTCAAGAATACCTCGAGAGCCACCAGCCTGAACTCGTGAGTACCTGTCACTACGATGTGGCAAAGGTGTGCACAAGCGTTCTATTTCGATATAGAACAGGTCAAGATGCTATGGAACCTTGGGCATATCATTGTCAGAACCTCGTGTTTCCACTTCCTCTCCTTGATGGAAAACAGAGTTCCATGAATGAACTTTGGCATTTTGCAAGTAACCAGTGGCACGAACACTTCAAAAAGGTACACTTCCCTGCTCAACAAGAGGATATCGAAACTATCATCGACAACTCTTTCCCAAGTGCTTTCGCCAACTGGATCGGGGTTAGAGTGGCTGGTTTCACTAGCCTGGAAAAGTCATTCTTTACTCGAAATTATGAAAAGTCCTACAAGGAGCTTTCGTCGTTCCTGTGGGAGTCCTTGAGTGGAAGGTTATGGGCTGAACCTTTGACGTTGCTTGTAGCACCCCGAGTAGGCTTTACAGTCGTGATTGATACAGCCTTCACTTGCGGGGTCCTGAATAAGCTTCAACCCGTTGTCAAGAAGAATATGTTACGACAAAACTCCCTTGGTGGCGACGAAAGTCCACGTCAAGACAGTCAAAGACTTCTGTATCAGCTTTTCCAATCCATCGTTGACTCCGAATCTGAGTGGGCACTAACGATAAGGGAAATGTATGGCATTATAAGTCCTATTAAGCTGGCAGGTCAACTTGTTGAGCGGGGATATATAACTAACAGCGAAGAGTTTTTGGCGCTGTGCGATGCATTCTTCCACTGGAGGCAGGCCATGTCAGACCCGAGGAGTAAGGAGAAAAAGACGATCGCAGGTTTTGAGAGTCTGTTTTCGAAAACACCAGATCAGGATCAACATGCAGAGCAATGTTACGGAGAGCTTGCACGACTGACGCTCCTAAATATCTGTCTCGAAGAACAGCCGGAGCTTCAAAACTTCCTCTTCGAGAGGTTTCCAGACATCAACAAGATCCAATACAATCACTTAGTGCCACCCGTTGGCTTTGACATGGATCTAGCGCTTGCTCGGGTGGCGGCAGGAAGCGACGTGAGATATATCGGGCTTTTATTGAGTCATGGCGCCAACAAAGATGCAGTGACACCAGAGGGAACACCACTGCTGGCGGCATTATCCAACGAGATGATTGAAAATGCACAGGCTCTCCTTGATGCCGAAGCAGACATGAAGGGAGTGAACCTTCACCCCGCAGAGGGGTACGGGAACATCACCATCATGGCTTGCTCCGTACAAGACCCAGGACTATTTCAATTCCTAAGAAAGCATCATGCCATTGATATGGATTCTGTCACAGACACTGGAACATGCCTGACACCTCTTATTGCTGCTTGCCTCCATGGTCATATAGACCGACTTAACGTGCTCCTTACCATGGGAGTTGACATTACCAGAAGTCTAGCTACTGGTATCTATGCAAATGCTTTGTGTGCTGCAGTGGACGGTCAGTCTATGCGAGCTATTCGACAACTGTTAAGACGGAACGTACCGAAAGAGGATGCCCTTGAAATTTGGCGAAAGAACCACCTTGAAGCTTCTAAGCCTGATTACTCTGCTTCTATCTCAAGCAAATGTCAGACGCTTCTGTCTTGGTTGACTGTACTATTCCTTCAGGACCACCAAGAAGAAAGTTTAATGGAAGGTGACACGGGTGTCACTGGCTGTAACGAGATCGGAGGTTGCATAGACGAACCAGACAATTTCTTTTGGGACGGAAACGGCGATAGTGGTGAAGAAGACGAATTTAGTGAAGGTGAGAGTGATGAATATGGAGTTAGCGGAACGAACCATGGCGAGGACCAGAGTGATGAGAGTGAGGATCCAGAACAACACCAGGAACAGGAACGCGAGCACCACAGGATTGACAGTGATTCGGAGGATGGGACAGAGAGGGATCCAACACTCCTTCATACAGCGATACGGGACAATGGCGATGTCAGGGCTCCCAGCGATGATGAAGTGTTCAAACACATCAAGGATCTAATTTCGTGGCTGCACCAACATTGTGTCCAAGAGCCTCTGGTTGTTCAACGTGACTTAGCCGAGACCTTTGGATTTTCATTCCTGGAACAGAACGACAGCCTGGGGGTCGGGCTGGTGCGCAATGCTTTACTCAAGGGTTTCCAAAACGCCGTGCACTTAACCAACAAGCAGCGCACCCTGAATGAAATTACAAAAACTTGGGTGCGCTTTTTGGATCAAGCCGAGGATTCCACGGGGTTAGCCATTGCCTTCGAAAATGCTTTCGACAAAGGTGACAGTGTTGAGCTGGATCGACTGCACGCAGAGCGGGAGAGACTGGCAAATGGAGGTGTTTGGCAAGGCTAGGTTAGGTACGTATTGCAATTCAGTGGTTCTAAGTCCTGTTCCTTAAACTTCAATAATACATGGCACGGCAGTGTCTGGAATGATAAGAGTGGCGACAGAGTTTATTAACATCACAACGTCCAATGGAGAAGCTTGATTGCAAGTTCTGATAATCTGCAGGAGCAAGCTCAAGGCACCCTGGTCACTGCTGAAGACGGATGAAAGCCGGCAGTAAGTGGATGCATTTCTCGGTCGTCCAGAGGTTGGTGTTCTGCCTAACGGGCCGCCAGGCTTGGGTCGAATTAGTAGCTACCCTGAACACTTCCTCTGCAACCATTTCCCCCAACGCTAGTCCAGTTCGGTAAATCGTGTCCGGAAAGCTTCAGCACCGAGGCTTACGAGGGCCTCAGATAAGCTCAAAATTAAACACGACGATCAATTGAACTTTGCCACCAGATACTCGTCTGTGGTTGTCGATCGACGAGATCAGGTGGAAATTAAGGGACACGGGACTGCTGATCGAATGTTTTGACCACTGCTTGCACTACGTAGTACTGAGACTGCTGGACCAACAACTCCAATCGGGCGTAATGAATTGCAAGGGTCAAGCAATCAGCCTTGGACCCTTGCTGATCGACTTTACTTGTTAGGGTGCGGCTGAGACACCAACACTTTGGATCGTCGGTTGATCTTTCAGCTTCACGAAAAGAACTCGTTTAAGGATCAAATAAACTATCCATGGGATTATAGTGAGGTGTAAGCGTTCAAACATGGACTTCCACTCTTTGAATTGCAAGTTTTGAGCCGTTGAAACGCCTCGAAACTGAGTCTCAACCACCACGTTGACAATTAAGGTGAACGCCACAATAAGCTACAAACAAAGCTAATGCAAGCCTAACCATTCCTGTAATTTAGAGTGCCACCTCCGCCTTGATTCTTTCAAATTTCGGGTTACCGTCTAGCAAGGCCCAGCGAACAGCGATTAAACACTTTTCGATCTGCATGCTAGTTGCCTTGGCGGGTGCGAAATCAGGGGATATCATGCCACAAGGCTGCATTCGCAAAAGAGGGGTCGAGTCGACGGCGAGATATAAATGACTGGTGACATGCCGTGCCCAGCCTTTTTCCTTTTGTGGGTTTCTGGCTTGAACCGTAATGCTTTTGTTCCTGTTCTAAACGACGATTAATTGCAAGCTTTCACGATGTTGCGATGTCGCATTGCTCCCCTGGCCCTCTGGGTACAGCTCGCTGTTGCGTTCGGCTCAGATATGCTAGAGCTGAAAACTGGCTCCGAGATGATCTCTTTATCCGACGCTGCCATGAACGAAATCCTTCTTCCCGACAGCATATCAAACTTTACAGAACTGTTCGAAGACAACAATCAGCTTCAATCATTTGGCTTACACGCAAGACAACGTCAATGTGTTGATCCAGGATACTGTAAGACCAAAACATCCTTCATAATGCGACACATTCCTGACACTGATAGATCCCTGTTCAAATGGCGTACGATGCTGCCCCGGAGGCGACACCTGTGTATCAGGTGGATGCTGTCGCGGCAACACCCAACAATGCGGCTCAAGCAAATGCTATGACCCATCCTCCCAAATCTGCTGTTCCAGCGGCATCGCCTGCTCGAAAGGCAAAACCTGCGTCGACGGCGGATGTTGCGACGCTGGTGAATCCAAGTGCGGTTCATCAGCGTGCTATAACCCCAAGACGTCGGTCTGCTGCGGAAGCTCAGGTATTCACTGTCCAAAAGGGTATGATTGTCAACCTGGTGGTGGATGCTGCCCTGCTGGACAGAAGCGATGTGGAAATAGCAAATGCTATGATCCCAAGAAGGCAACGTGTTGTACGGGACCCGGCACTGTTTGGGCCTGTGACAAGGGTGATGAATGCTGTGCTACTCGAGGTTGTGCAAACCCTGCCACTGAGAAGTGTTGTAAGAACGGAGGTTGTGAGAAAGGAACGACCTGTTGCGAGAATGAATGCTGTCGATCGAGTGGGTACTGTGGATCGGACGGATACTGCAAGGCTTGTCCCGTTCCCACGAGGACCATCACCTCGACGTATGCGTTCACTACAACTGCTATGAGGACTGTCAGGGTTACGGATGATATCGAGCCTGATACTGGGAACGCACCCGAGTTTAGCTGTGTTCCTATGACGGCTACTAATGACGTGGGTGCGACGTTGGAGCTTGATACGGGTTGTGTTCTGCACTACGAACCTCCTGGAGAGACAAGCACAGGCGGTCGGGCTCGTCGCGATGTTGAAGCACCTACAGCGGCACCTGCGCCAATCGACCGTGGTCTTCTGGCTCGCCAAGCTTCATGCAACCCATCAACTACCTACACAAGCACCATCTGGAAGACAGAGGTGTATACTCGGACCGGTACCCAAACGGTGACGGTTGCAGGTGAAGATGCGACATTTTCTTGTCCAGAGATGGAAGTTACGAATGATGTTGGCGATACACTTGCTTTGGATGAGGAGTGTGTTTTGTCATTTTCTCCTGCTGAACCTACTGCTAGTGGGCTTTCACCGCAGGGAGGTGGACAGGGAGGAGGTCAAGCTGGGGGTGGTTCAGCTGGACCTTCTGCGGCGGCGGGTGGGGATGGTGATAGCGCTGGCTCGGCCGAGAGAGTTCAGGTGCTTTTGACCGTTGGATTTGTCATCGTCTCTGTTGTTTTGGTCGGTCTTTGATAGGTGGGAGCTTGCGGGTTGTTGTCGGGTACCTGGATTAATGATGCAACGATCGGAACTTAATCACATTCTATTCTTACTGGGGCCACTCAGATTACGTATATGAACACAGCCATCCTATTCTGACTGAATCTACTTCTTACTTTTGCTAGATCTAAGAACGGTTAATTGAATCGCTTGCTGTGCTGTCAATGACGTCTACCCTTTCACTAAACCGGGCTGAGTCTTCGTACAACGCCATTGCCGCGCATCCGTGTAGCGGCCATTTTATCAATCCGCGTTACGCTCGCGCTATCTTTCCATATTCTTCAATTGCATAGTAAGCACTTGTCTAATTAAACTCTGCATGTCCCCATTGAAGCCATCACAATAACTCGCTGACAGAAAGTAAGCATTAAGCAAGTGGATCCCAGCGGCGCGTTTGCACTAAAAGGGGACATTTTAGCGGCGATCGTCGGCAGGGCTTAGCGAACATCGGAGCGGTACATCACACCAGAAGAGGACATTTAGTTGCGAGAGCTCCAAGGCTGAGTTTTTGAGTTACGGGAACGACGTCAAAGGCTTGAGAGCAAGTAAATAAGCATTGTCTATATAAGAGATGCTTGAGAGTACGATTAATTGAGTTTCTGTATCAAACAACCTTTTCATCAATTACCATCATGAAGACTCTTTCTTTAGCACTGCTTTCCACCCTAGTCCACAATGGTCTCGCCATACCAACTGAAGAATGTCCCATCCTCGGCCCCGTTACACCGTCTGGCTTCGATCTCTCCACCTTCGAAGCCATCAAAAACGCAACAGAAGGATTCCCCGCTATCATTGAGTCCTTCTTCAAGAATGGCATTCTCAACGAGACCCATACATCCTTCGCCATCAATGTTTTCAGCACAGCGACAAACGAGAGTTTGTACTCATACTATCACGCTGCCGAAGCGCTGAATGATACGCTCTCCACTGGAAAGTTGGACGACGGTACAGCCTTTCGCGTCGGTAGTGTGAGTAAGCTTTTCACTGCTTATGCAATCCTTGTCAAGGAGGGCTTTGATGTCTGGGATAAGCCAGTTACAGAGATCTTGCCGGAGTTGGCAGGGAATAACAAGAGTGAGCCGCTCGAGAGGATTATCTGGGAGGATGTGACTGTCGGTGCGCTGCTGTCGCAACAGGGTGGTTCGGGAGGTGTTCGTAAGTCCAGTCCCTCCGTTTCATTTGTGCACGGCTAAATGTTTGCAGCTCTGGAGATCGCTGCTCTCTGTTTAAACGATACTGCTCCAGGATGTCGATTCGAGGGTAAGTCCATATCCGTTGGGTCGAGAACCATTCTAACATTTGTGAAGATTTCCTCACCGCCATTAAGGAGCGAAAGCGTCCTGTTGTTCTACCTTTTGAGACTTCGGTCTACTCAGATGGCGGTTACGCTATGCTCGGTGGTATCCTTCACCGTCTCACTGGAATGCCCTACAACGATGCCATCCAGACCATTCTCTCGGAGCCTCTGGGTCTCAACGTCTCCGGCTCAGTGGAACCTGAGGGTGATGACCGCAACGTTTTGGCCATCCCTGGGGACGCGTCAGTATCCTCATGGGGCCAAGATAGACAGGTCCTTGCGGGGTAAGTTATCGTTCCTTGCTATCAATTCTATATTCTAATTCTCTTCCAGTACTGGTGGTGTCTACTCCAATGGTGCCGACCTTCGAAAACTCGGTCTCTCCATCCTCAACTCCGAACTACTCTCTCCAGCTGACACTCGTCGCTGGATGAAGCCCCTCGGCAACACAGCTTCTTTAACAACCAGCGTTGGCGCCCCTTGGGAAATTAACCGTCTGACCCTTCCCGTCTCTCCGAATTCCAACCGTACCCGCGTCTCAGACCTGTATACCAAGCTCGGTGGCAATGCTGGCTATGCCGCTGCAATCGCCCTGTCACCAGACCACGGCATCGGATACAGTATCCTCACTGCTGGCGAGGGGGCAATTCCTGCACGAATCCCGCTTAGAGACGCTGTCGGTACTGCTTTCGTCACTGCTGCCGAGTGGGCTGGCTGGGAGAACGCAAAGAAGCTTTATCCTGGTGTTTACGTTGATGACAAACGTGAAGGCACAAACTTGACTATCAGTGTTGAAGAGGGACGACCTGGACTTGGTCTAGACTCATTCTTTATTAACGGTACTGAGTTCCGTGGCAATCTGACTCTTCCTGGATTGGGCGAATTCTTCGGCGACGAGATCCTTGTTCGTCTCTATCCCATTGGAGCCAAGGCGGTCGAAGGGTCAAAGCAGCTCATCTCTTATCGCGCTATTCCTCAGATTCCACCCATTGATCCTCGTGCTGCGGTCGAAGGAGGAGAAGGTCTATTTGACAATGGCTGCACGTCTTGGGAGAGTGTTGGGTTCTTCGATGATAGTGATGAGTTTACTTTTGAGGTTGAAGATGGTAAGGTTGTTGGTGTTACGAATCGGGCTTTGATCGATGTTACGAGATCGACTTTCAAGCCTGAGTCGGAGGACTAATAGTGGGGGATTACATCGAAGGCTAGTGATCTGGAGAGAATGATCAGTTGTAGTCATCACAAATACCAAAGCTATCATCAGGTAACGAGTTTCAATTGACTATTCAATGAGTGAGTCACTATGAGGAATATGTACACATGTAAGGACAGACGTATCATGACCAAGACAGATCACCAATCTATCGGCGGAGTGTCAGGAGACCGGGGCGGTATGGCAGGAGGTTGTAGTCGACGTTAATGCTGGGGTTGCGTCCCTGGTACAGCAGCTTCAGGTTGCAAGGGTCAATGGGGAATGTCTCATCGTTGGCCGTGCGGACCAGTTCGCCGTGGCTGATATCGTTGGTCCAGGTGGCGCCTGAGTTTGCCTTGCCGGCGAAGGGGTTGCTTTCGGTTCCAGCATTGACAGTCCACTGACCATCAAGGCTGTTTGCAGTGAAAGATCGGAAGAAACGGCCGTTTCGTCCCTTGGCCTCAACAATCATGAGGTATTTGTTCTGGCCTTGAACAGTGTAGACCTGGACGGCCTCGAAGAGGTTGTCTTCGGTGTCCTGGAGGATGATCTGGGAGTTCGATCCAAAGTTACCAGGGAAGTTGCCTATTTAAGTTAGTCGTAAAGTTCCATGAACACATTGTAGGGAAACATACCGATAGGCATGGATGCACGGTAAATTCTGCCGTTATCGCCGCAGAAGAAAAGGTACATGTTTCGGCTATCGCCAATGACGGTTTGATCGATTGGGCCGAATGGTGCATTGGCAATTTCACCAGTAAACAGAGGTTGCGGCTGAGACCAACCGTTCACGTTGGTAGGGTTGTTCGAAGTCCTGTACGAGAACTTGGTAGGGCCCCACTGATGGGCCAAGATCCAAATACCCTTAGGTCGGAAATAGAACAGGGTAGGTGCCACAGCTGTACCGGTCTGAAGAGTCTGCGAAGCAGAACCAAGGTTGTTAAGATCCGACACAGGGCTGAAGCCCATAGACTTCCAGCCACCTTGTCCATAGGCAGTAGCATAGACTAGCTGCTGACCGTTGTAAGGAGCAACGGTAAAGTCCTTGAGACTGTTCCAGCCATTTGCGGGATTAGCAAGAGGGCCACTTGATGTCCAGCGGTAGGTAGTGGGGAGTGAACATTGAGCTGAGGCACCTCCGAGGGCAGCCAGAAGGAGGGTGCTGGAAGCAAGAAGATCGTTGTTAAGGAACTTCATCGTCGCGATTGATGAAGAGAAGGGCTAGTTGGTGGAGAATGAATTGAAAGCCGATACTCGTAAAGCAGTGGATACGCGTAAATCAGTCGATATATATATATATATTCCGATCTTACTAGTGCTAGCATGTTTCGTTTTATCCTATCAGGCTGAGTTCTATGCCGAATTCTATAGTGAAATCGTTCTCATTCTGCAGTAATCATCATATGCGCCAACATAATATTGGTGGAGGAATTATTAGAGTTGTAGTACGACCCCATATTTCGTTTCTGGAAATCGATCTGGGGTTGCCACGTCCGAGATAGAATATTGCCTTTTTGAACCACGGAGGCGGATCCGGGGATTGCGTTTTCAGAATAGTATAATCGGGTTACTGGGCCAAGACGTAGGAACCCCTGTGCCTGTATGCAACGTGACCCAGGGTTTCATTTCCCCACATTGAGACTGATTGGTGCGCATGGTGGAGAGATCGGTAGTTCTAAGATTGATTGGTGCGGATGGCTAGGACTCGGGAGATCAGTAACTCTGAGATTGATTGGCGCGGATAGTTGAAAGATCAGTAATTCATCTAGTCTTGTAGGCTTAGAAAATGACGTTTTGGTGTTGTGTAGCCTTCGTTTGTCTACTTGCATGCTTCTAGGTTCCAGCTTGCCAGAGTATTTGGGATGGCTTCAGTGCTTTCGTGATGTGTTGATGCTTGTGGAAGGAAGAAGCAGAAAACCAAAGAAAATGGACGCTGATTGTGCTCAACCAAAACCCAATCTGAGGGCAAGGTAAGATAAAGGTTCATATGCAAGTATTGGATCACTTGCTTGAATCGATATGGCACTTATCTTGGGATAAATCTTTATCCCTTGTTCCTGGTTCAACAAGCGGCAAATCCCTCCGCGGCACATGTGTGGATCCTGATCTGAAGCTCAAAAGGTCCGCTCTCAACTCTGAACTTTCGGCGTTAGCATCGCCGATCTCTAATGTTCTTATCCGCCATAGTGCCAAACGAATTCATCGATCCCCTGCAAACTCAATCTGTTTGAGCCATATGTCTGGTAATGAGCCCCGTCTTTCCCTGCCGAACGCTGAACACTTATTGAGATCGTCACAATGGCATTCCCATAGCATGCCCATCGTTTTCTAGAGATGCGGTGACAGTAAATTGCATAGATGTTCGACATTCCTTCCCTATAAATGCATTGTAATTGTGGGGTATTTACTTCACACAAGAATAACTATGGTGACAAGAATCGAACATTACCATCATCTTTCCTCCACTAACGCCGTCTCCCCATTATCCCCCAGTCTAATAACACCATCTTCTCAATCTTCAATGACGTGGTTCAAGTCACAGAAGCAAGACATGTCGTAAAACTTCATTGCGGTGCTATCACCGTCGAGTGGTCCGACGCTGCCTGGGAAGAGGAAACACCACGCATCCTGCTCGAACTGGAAGGTCTTGCATCCACTGATAGCCTCGCAGCTATAACTACAGGCCTCCAGGGAAGATTCATCACCCATTCCTAGGGATGGCATGGGATCGAGTGCGGTAGGATATCCTTCTGTACCACAGTTATTGTCCTTGGGCGAAGGGCTCCACATGTTGTTGACGCAGACTGGTTCGGGATCCTTGGGATCAGTTTTGGTGTCGTCGCAGAAACAAGACATGTCGTACCACAATTCCGCTGTGGTCCTGCCATCTGTGCTACCGACCTGACCCTTGAACAGGTAGCAGTTAAAGCCCTCTTCGAGTTGGAACGAGTCGCAGTCAGCTTCCTTGTGGCAGGCGTCTCGACAGCCCTGTACCGAGGTTGTTGTAGCGGATCCAATTTCTTCAAGGCCCTGGCTCGTAGGATTACCCATTGCACCGCAGGCAGCGTCCTTGGGAGAAGATTGAAGGAGATTGTTGACGCACTGAGGCTCAGGATCGGTTGGGGTGTTCTCATCGTTGAAGCAAGCCACGTCATACCACTTCCGTGGAGTTGACAAACCATCTGTTCCGCCAACCCTGCCTTGATAAGCTTCACATTCTTCGTTTTCATCTCGGTAAGAAAATGAATCACAATTGTTCGTTTTGCAAGCTTCTTTACAGGCTTCGAATCCACTGACCCTGGAAGAGAATACTTTGTGCATACACTGGTTCCCAGGACGCCCTTCTGCTCCGCAGACCATCTCCGTGGGCGAGTTATTGACGCAAACGGGTTCAGGCTCAGTGGGTTCTGGGTTGTCGAGATCGCAAAAGCAGTCCAAGTTATATGACATCCAATTGGAAGGTAAGCCATCTCTCTCCTCCAGGGCTCCTGAGTACAAGAAACAGACACTGTTGGCTTCGAAAGTAAAGCTGGTACATTGATCGTTGTTCGATTTGCATGACTTCGCACAAGCTTCAAGAGAAGTCGTTGACACCTAGCCGGTGTAGATCCCACCAGTATAGCCAGTCTTGCCGCAGACCTTGTTCGCTGGACCTGGACTCTTAAGATTGTTGGTGCAAATTGGCTCAGGCTCAGGCTCAGCGGGGGCTTCATTGCAAAAGCACCCGATGTCATACCATTTGAACCTAGTATCAGTTCCGTCGGTCTCTCCAGGCTTGCCCTTCCATAAGTCACAAAACCTGCCCTCCTGGAAGATGAATGATTCGCAACCTTGCGTCTCCTTGCAGGCGTTGGCACAAGCCTCAATGTTTACTGCAAGCTCGTCCTGATCCAAGGATATTTCGTTTGCATCGTCAAGTGGACCACCCTTCTTTCCGCACTCGAGACCTTGAGGTGGTGGGGAAATGACGTGTCCAGGAGTACAGGCAGGCACTGCAGCTGGGGAGGTCTCAGAGGTTGTGGAAGTAGTCTCGGTAGTGGGTGAGAAAGCACTGGTCTCAGTGGTGGTGAGATCATTTGAAGTTGTTGTCGTGGTCTCACTAGAGGTCATACTAGTCTCTGTAGTACTGGTATCTGTAGAAGCAGTCTCAGTGATGGATGTGAAGGTATCAGTTACAATACTTGTAGGCTCGCCTGAGGTTTTAGTGCCGGAGGTGTCCGTCTCGGTGGTAGTTGCAGTCGTGTCTGTTGATGCAGTCTCAGTAGTGAAGGTGACGGAATCTCCCGATGTTGTGGTAGTGGTATCGGTCGAAGTAGCCTTAGTTGTGGAGGTGAAAGAATCGGTCACCGTAGTCGTAGTGAGACTACCTGATCTTGTCGCCGTGGTCTGGCCGGAAGTTGCAGTAGTATTTGTCGAAGCAGCCTCGGTAGTAGAGGTGAAAGAGGAGGTTGCCGTTGTGGTATCCGTCGTCTTGGATGTTGCGGTCGTATCAGTCGAGGTAATCTCAGTAGTCATTGAAGAAGCACTACTCTCAGTCACAGCAGTAGTCTCACTCAATCCTGCTGATCCTGAGGTAATGCTGGCATCTGTGGAAAGAGTCACGGTGGTGAATGTGGAAGACTCAGCAGTGACGCCAACAGGATCGCCAGAGGTTGCTGTCGTAGTGTCGTTCTCCTTCGATGTCTCGGTAGCATCAGTCGAGGCAGCTGAGGTGGTCACTGAAGAAGCATCGCCAGTGGTTGTGGCAGTAGTCCCGGTCACACTGGAGGTTACTGTTGCATCTATCGAGGCAGTAAGGGAGATTCGGTTCCACTGGTTGTGAAGGTCTTGTCTGTGGTGGCCGAAACTATAGTCTCGGTTCCCAGCGTCGAGGGGATGCCTGGCTCACTTAAGGTCGCTGTGGTATCGGTGGAGGCTGGGCGTGAGGATTGAATCTCGTTGCCAGTCGAGGCAGTGTTTGTGCTAGTTGATAAGGTCGGTTTGATTTCCGCCGAAGAGGAGATTGCTGTCGCGGCAGTGGTCGCAGTTGTATCGGTAGCAGAGGGCCACGCAGTCTCGCCCGCGCTTAGCGCACTTGTGTCAATGCCATGCGGGACGAACGATTCAGAGCCGATGGTAGAAGAGGTATCTATCGCGGAACTACTAGACGCCGATGCTAAAGAAGTACTATCTCCATATGTCACTGTACTGAGTGGGAGATAGGGGTACCAGTCGGTCGAAAGGTCGATATCTTCGGTAGTTGCGGTAGAGATTGAGTATATGTTGCTGGATGCCAGACTCGCATCAGTAGGGTTGATCGATTCTGCAGTCCCGGTAGCAGCATCTTGAGTAACAGTCTCCGAGTGTGGGACAGTCTCGGTGTCGATCAGGACAATAGAGGAAGAAACAAGAGACGGGGAGATGCTGTGAGTAAGACTCTCAATGAGACTCGAAGTAGAAGCTGGACGAGGTCGACAAGGTCCAGCAGTAGCAGTAGAGCTGAATGCCGTAGCCAACACAAACGAACGAACGAGACGTCGCGACATCTCTGCGAAGTTCACTGGGAATAAACGGACGTGACTGTAACAAGACAAATGGAAATAGTAGGAAATGATATTGGTTTTATTAAAGCTACGGTCTAATCCAACTTCCCCTTTCAAGTTGCGCCTGACCCGTGTTGGTCTCCATTGCTTTGTCCGCCAATTGAGGACTATTGATTGAGAAAGGGTCTAGATGTCAATTTAGCGGTAATTTTTAGAAACTCGTTATCGATAGTCTGGACGCCGCTGGGGCTGAAAGGTAATTAGTGGACTTGGCAGGGGTTTGATAGGGGTCAAGCTCGCTTACGGTTATAATAACAGGTCTAGCGGTTGGAAATTTCTGTTAAGCATAAATATTGTAGCAGAAGTGAAAGCAACTATTCCAGTAAAAGTAACTTCCGAGGTAGAACTACGATTTTAGGCGAGTTCTTCGTGTAGGTAGTGGAGTAGCTTTTAGGTGTTTGGTACTTGGTTTCTGTTCTATGAAATTTCCGTTTTCAGCAATGTCAAACAAAAAACCATCGGGAAAACTGTACTCAGCGAACGTAAACATCAATCTACCAGGTAGACATGATCCCTAGAATAATTGGACTCATATTAATGTGTATTCATTAATTAGCTCGTCTGTGTTGCCACGTTCTTGCATGCCTTAGCAACAGATGCTGTCAGTATAGGGTACGAGTTTGGCCAGCTCTGTTCATCAACCCATCACAAAAACAGCGGCGATCGGCCAATAAGACAGCGCGGTTCAACTTTGGAACAACGTTAGTCCGAGATTATCAGGACCAGCGCCAGCTAAACGCTGTACCGCGATTGGTGGAGTAACTATCTAAACTCCTTTTACGGGCCCCGCCAGTCAATCTTAGACTGTTTTAAGCTTAGTATTTAACTAAAACGCTTCCGGCTCGTCGGAGGAAAGAAAAAAATGTCCACGTTCGTTCAGTCACGTTCTTTCTACCGCAGCTGAGCTGCTCATTCCATTCGTTACACCAGGTGTTCTCAATTCCGATATTACAAGTTACGCAGGCCGTAGATTTCCTTTTTTAAAAAGCTGTAAAGATGTCTCGCGATATAAGGACAGAGGCCAATGAGAAGGGCGAGCTCGAGAACTCTACTCTATTGGCGCCAGAGACTGCCAGTGGCGCTGTTTCACCTAGTCCGAGTACAAGCTCTTTTGTTTCTGTTGATATGGACGATTCCAAGTTTCCTTCGTTTTGGGAGAAGCTGCAAGATGTGTATTCTCGGAACATTGGACTGTTCTATGTCCTACTTGCACAGCTGTTCGCATCTATTGTAAGAACCCCCCAGCCACTCACTCACTATACGCGTATTAACGATATCAGATGTCAATGACTACCAGGTTGTTGGCAACTGGATTCGAGACAAAGTTCCACGCTCTGCAGATCATATTCGTTCGCATGCTTGCCACAACTATTATTGGCTCCTTCTACATGTGGCGCGAGAAAGTTCCTGACTTTCCTCTGGGACCACGTGAAGTTAGAGGGTTGTTGTTCTTGAGAGGCATGGCTGGATCTGTTGGACTGTTTGGACTGTACTGTAAGCGAAGACTGAGTTGTGCTATGGAGAGCTTTGCTAACTGTACCAGATTCTCTTTCGTACCTTGATGTGTCCGACGCCACGGTCATCACGTTCCTTGTTCCAACTCTAACAGCTTTCATTGCTTGGGTCGCTCTTCGTGAACCCTTCACTGTCAACGAAGCTTTGGCAGGTCTCATCGCCTTCACAGGTGTCCTGTTTGTTGCTCGTCCAGCCTTTTTGTTTCCCAACAAGGACTCCTTCCTCACAGGATATGCCTCTGCGGCTACTACAGCTGCCAAGGGTCTCATCTCGGCAACCAAGGCTACTCCCCAGGAACGAACTATCGCGATTTGTTGTTCGATCTTTGGCTCCATTGCTGCTGCCACCGCATACTCGACTATTCGTGTCATTGGAAAGCGAGCCCATTCCCTTGTTAGCGTCAACTACTTTGCTGTGTTGGCGACTGTTGGCTCTTTCCTTATCATCACAATCCACCCCGATCTGCAGTTTGAGATTCCCAAAAGTCTCGCCGAGTGGTAAGTTCCATGGACAATAATGCTCGACCTACGAATACTAACATGTTCGCAGGGCTGTTCTTCTTTCAATCGGTGTCTCGGGCTTCTTGTTCCAGGTTCTGCTCACCGAAGGTCTGCAACGGGAAAAGGCCGGCAGAGCAACAAACCTGATCGTAAGTATTCATTCGTCAAGATCATAATGTTACAGGGTCTAACTTGTCAATAGTACGTTCAACTGGTTTATGCAGTCATCATTGATCGCGTCATCTGGGGAAGTATTCCTCCACCCGCCAGCTTCATTGGCAGCGCTCTCATTATTGGTTCGGCTGTCTGGGTTGCTTTACAGAAGAAGGCTCCCTCAGAGCCCAAGATGGTGCCTGATGAGGAGCGAAATGCTGGTCCTGACAAGGACAGAACGAAGGAGGCGTAAAGGCAAAGCATTACACGATATGTGTGCACTCAGCAGGGCACCTACACACAAGCATTTCCGGCCAGGGCGTTTTGAATAGAAGTTCGAGAACATACATATTAATTTCCACATGTCAATATTAGAAATATACTGGATTTTGAAGTCGACCTGGACTTTTATTTCTCTACCTTGATCTACTTGATCCGCTGCCTGCAGCAAATTCAACAAAGCTCTGAGGCTCTGCTGTCCCCTCCAGCCCTCAACAACATCCGCCAGATGGCCCATCGGAAACCTCAAGATTTCGCTACAGCCCGCGACTCTCCTACTCCTCATTCTCCTCCTCCTCCTCCATCTCCTTTCTGCGCTCTCTCTTCCTAGTAAAACACTCGAAGCAAACACCAGGACGAGCTAGATACTCCACTTTCTCATTGCAACAGATGCCCCAGAAGTTGGCTTCTCGACCTGATTCACACATACCGTAATCCCTTTTGATGTTGATAACCGTGTCGCAGTCCACGCAAGAGAGGGTGATTGTGGTAGCCTAGCACATGATTGCCGATGTAAAGTATCTTTGTGTAAAGCTTATAGAATTTGTTTGTTGAGAAATCGGGAATGGCTAATTCAGAGACGGTGAGATCTATGGTGGGAAGGCGGGATGGCGTGATTGAGGTAGTGGGATCAAGGAATTATATACAGTGGTTTCACTCGTTGTCTGAGAACAAGATGGTACTGTGCCTATGAACATAGATGCAAAGGATGGTTTGTTCGCCATGAACATATCGCGTCTATCAAGTGACAGCAGGCATAGATGTTAAAAGAAACAAACTTCAGCTCAAAAAGGACTGTTTACGTGTCAAAAATATTAAACTACTAAAGATAACTTCTTTATTCCACGATTTCTAAAGTTAATAACCTTTCTACGAAGGTAAAGTCCTAAAACTCGCAAATATTCAGCGATAGTTTATGAACTTGTTGAACTTATGTAAGCGTTGATCCAATAGAACGGGGACTCAAACCTTAGCGAGACGGCTAACAACGTGATCAGTCTGACTCATCTTAAGGCAGAGGCTACGAAGACGACTGACTGATCTGCGTGGCAATCATTTGCTCTCTACATTGTTGGGTCCGCCTAAAAAGAATGTGTAGGGTATATGCAAAGCGAAGGACCGGGAACCCTACAGAATCGTAGGGTAGGTTTGTGGTCATATAGCTAGGCACTCCGAAGTCTACCTTGAACCGTGATCCGTCAGGATAATTCACGTCCTTAAACTCTAGGTACGGCTGTGTTAATTTTTCTCTGATAGGCTTTTCTACCTAAATTTGAAGTCCAAGCATGCTAGCTTCTTCGAATTCCAAGAACGGTAACAACGACATGCGGTTATGTATGCAGATATTCGTCCGAAGGCATTTACAGGGCCATGCAATTAATTCTCCGTTTTGTTGGCCGTTCTGGTTGGTCGGGAGCAGCAGACCACAGGTGACACGTGACTGCTGGCGCGGGGTCATAATTTAGAAATATTCTTTATCGTCATCCAGTCAATCGTGCGGCATTAAATAGGCTTCTAATCATTTACTCACTTTCTCAAGCTCAGCTCCCACTCCCCTATTCCATCAGTTACAGCTCGCAAGATATCGCGAAAATGGCAGAGGGCATCGGTGTTGCTTCTGGGGTTTTAACCTTGGTAACGTTCGCTTTTAAATCGAGCACAGTTCTTTTTAAAACGGTTCGCAGTTTTAAAACCCAGGATGCTAATGCACGCGCACTTAAAACTGAGCTGAGTGATCTGACTGGAGTTCTGCAATCTCTCCTGGAAACGGTTACAAATTACCCTGACATCAAGTTCGACTCGCTTGAATTGCCTCTCCTGCGTTGTGGAAAGACTTGTGAAGAGTATCATAAGCTCATTGCTCGTTGTACAAAACACTCTGATGGAACTCGTCCAAGCTTACGGGACTGGATCGGCCAGCAGTACCTGAAAGGGGACATCATAGACTTCAAAGAGATGCTTGCTGGATATAAATCCACAATTAATATAGCATTGGCTAACGCTAATATGTGAGGTTCCGTACTCGTCGTCGGTATTTGGATCTGACTGATGATAAATCTCATAGAACGATTACGGCTATTACGCGTAATGCCATCGAGGAATACAAAGATATGATAGATGATACCACCTCCGATCTCCAGAAACACATGCAGCGGCTGGATGAGAGAGTACAGAGCTTGACCGCCCCTAATGCCGATACTGTCGAGTCTGATGGCGCTGATTGGCTTGCTCTCTTTGAGGAGAAAGAAAGTACTCGAAAAGGCCTCCAAATCTGCATTGAGCTGTCTGAACATATTGAGTCACTTGAATCCACAACCAACGAAACGCAGCAGTTCTCTCAGCAGCCCACAGCAAACAAATACATCAGGAGTAGCTTGAGTTCCGCTAAGAGCTCTATCAGTCTGTTGGAATCTCGTCTTAAAAGCCATGGGAACAAGATTGATGAAAGAATGGATGCAATGAAAGTCAAAACGAATCTATCCGAAGACGACATCATACAACTGGCACAACTGCAAGAAACGAGGGAAAGCATTCGTCAGTGTATGAACGTGGTGGCTGACGCTGGTGAGGACTTGGCCCAAGAACGTGTCAATGTATTTGAAGACATAACTATGACTGATAATAGTTATGGTATTACAGTTTCAACTGTAAAAGACTTGGTTTTAGCCAGGAGAGTCAATCTGCAAGGTCAAGCGCGTTACGTTGGTGGGCAAATAGATCAGGCAAGCTATAACGCAACCATCAACGCACTCACAGACTTGGACCGAGGAAGCGTTCAATATGGCGGACGGGATACACGAGTTTCTCCTGAAGATGGAGCATTTCTTGATCGTCATGGTCGCGGCGTTAAGCTCGCATGGTCTGACATATCTACAAAGTCTCCCGGGCCGGGCTCATAGGGATACTTATGATCAGGAAAGTCCAGTTCTTCAGAGCCAGATCTAGAAGAGTTACAAAGGAAAGCCGTATTTGCATTTCACAAGATATACATATGTTTTCCCTCACCAAGCTATCAAGGGAGTAGTGAATGTTTATAATATATGCATTGAATAACACCCAGTCGTGTGGGTAGTTGATTAGATCATACTGTTTAGGTAAGAGACTTAAAATATCGACCAATACTACATCAGCCCATACAATAAGACGCATCGATGCGGCCCGCCCTATCAGGTATCATTGGTTAGGCATCAGCACATAAAAAGGCTTCGAGGGTTAGACAAAAGTCCTTTCGTACCTGTAGTACATAAATGGGGTCGTGTAGTCTCTAATCCTCTCACTTGCGTTCAGCACAACGTTTCCTCACGATAAAACCCTTCATCCACACGGCTCCATCAATTTGTACCCGACACTTTCAAAGTTCCTTCAGTATGCATAAGAAAGGGAAACTCGTTCAGGTTCATGGTAGTGAACTCAATAACTTTGTCTTGCATTCTGCGTTGCTGCGTCTGATTGACCCCATTCGAGGGGACCCGACTAGATTACTCGACGAGAATCCAGACAACAGTCTTTTGAGCGCGTCGCAACTTAAGCAAAAATTTCTCGACTCATTTGCCCTTATCTGCTCAACATCGCACTCGGGGGCACAAACAGCCGCCGCTGTGTGTTTAGAAATAAATCAACAAGCGGGGACCATACTACGTGTGGCACGAAACCGTGGTTTTTGCCCGACTGTTCTGACAAGCCTTGAAAATGTCCTCCAGATACTTCGGGAAGTGGCTAGAAAGGGTACCTAGTTCCTCAACAGTCTCATGGATTTTACTGATGTCGTGACTGATACAGAGAAGATCTCGGCGCACGCAGAGACCGAGATCCTACGGCTGGTTGTCGAGCTTGACAAAGACCGAATATTGTCGATCGCTGAGAGAATTGAGGCTCGGGGCATCCGAGAATTTCTGCAAAAATCGAAGTCTAGACTCCAAAATGGTCAGGCTCAGTCAGAGGAATTCTCAGGTTGGGTGGCAAACCATCCTTTCACCCCCACTCTTCGGAATTGGAGTCATGAAACTACAGCTATATTTATTGATTGGGCGGCGGAAGCCAGGTGGCATCATGCTGAACAACTACAATCCCTACTGCGTAATGATGACACAGGAAACCAATCTTGGCTGCATCACCTACACAAGGTTGCCCGCTACCATTCTGCGATCAAATCCATGGTAAAGCTTGCCGTTAAGGAGCCTGAACTCTTCGTGAAACTCTCTATTCGAGATATCAAGGCTCCTAATCAGCGACGGTTTGCATATCCCAATCATGAAAATCCACTATTGAACGTTGAAAATCTTGTGGGGGGAGATACGCGCCCCGTGATGGAGCAGTTGGAGAGCCGTTTGGGTACCCCGAAGCTTGAAGGGCGGCTGCGTAAAGCTTGTCGTTTGGATCTGACACTTCATGCCGAAATGCAACTTATTGTATTCTATGAAGGTAATCCTACTTGCAAACCCAGCATGCGGTTTATCGGAACGAGCAAGAAGACATGCTTTCTCTGCGATAGGTACATGCGCCACCATCCATCGAGACTCCAGGCTTCCGCGTCCCATCAAAAGATCTATCCCTCATGGATGCCACCACCATCCTATGAGATGCCTGAGAAATCTACAAGAACTCCTTTTATGAAGCTGAGCAAAGAAATTGAGGGATTGACAACGCGGGAGCTGAAGAATGGCCTAACTGTTCCTCAGCGGCTTTGGAACCATGATTCCACCGCAGGGCCTTCTTTAACAGCGACGGCTACCGTGCCTACGGAACTGAGATCTGTAGGAGCAGGTCAAAGAGAACTTACGACGACGGACAGTAGTTCTGAGGATTCAGAATGAATGCTACAGTGTGAACATGGAAATTTGCTTGCAGTCAGGAAACGTCCAACTACCTGACCTTATGATCAGGGATTCGATATGCGCATCGCGAGGATGCCAAGTCTTTGTCTTGATGTCATCACATCAGAATTGATCAAGATTACTCCAATATAAGCCTCACTCTTTCACACCACAAGTCTAAAACGCAACACCATGGAGAGCGGGGTTCAGCAAATTAGAAGACAAAAGCCAGGTCAAAGCATCATTGGTATGAGATAACCCAATCAGTTAAAAGAAGCCAAGTATCTTCGGCGTGATAGGTCATCATGCATATAAGCATGGCAAATGCATTGGTGCCCAATGCTGTGGGAGGCCGACCATCTTACCATGGGAATGCTTTGAGCCGAAATTTGGGGGGTCAGTTACCAACATGGTCTGTTTCCCGAGTATATTATGGAGGAGAAAATGCTATTAACGGCTGTAGCAAACAGATTTTGACTTCGTCTCGACATCTACGGTAGAAATGGAGACATCTATTTCCGACACGAATATCGCGGTGGGAGAATATCGCGATCTCCTGGACATTATAGACAATCTTCGATTACATGGAGTCAGTCGTTATGTTGACCTACCCGAGATTATCGTTTGTGGAGATCAATCGGCAGGAAAGAGCTCTGTCCTCGAGGCCATCTCTGGCATGCCTTTCCCCATCAAAGACGGCCGCTGTACCCGATTTGCTACGGAGCTAGTCCTTCGTCGAGGCCACAGCACTGATGTTAAAGTTTCTATCACACCAGGCAGGAACCGTTTCGGTGAAGATAAGGAACGCCTCGAAATATGGCAACCAAAAGCAGGCTTAGTTAACGAGGGACTGGGACACATAACGAAGGAAGCGGAATCTGCCATGGCTGTCCCGGGTGGTACTGGGGAGTTTTACGAAGATACACTCCGTATCGAGCTCACTGGGCCGGATCAGCCACATCTTACAATGGTGGACCTCCCTGGACTCTTCAGAGGAGGAAACAAGGAACAATCTGACACTGATATCAACATTGTCTACGACATGGTGGCGACGTATATGGCGAGACCGCGTAGCATTATACTTGCTGTCGTGTCGGCTAAATACGAGTACGTTCTGCAAGAAGTCATGAAGATGGCCAAAACTGCCGATCCAGATGGGGTAAGAACCATGGGCCTCATTACAAAACCCGACACCTTGGATGTCGGCTCCCCATCTGAAAGTTACTTTGTTCGTCTGGCTAAAAACGTCGAGGAGGAGCTTCGTCTCGGCTGGCATGTTTTGAAAAATCGTGACTTCAAGGAGCGTGATGTTACCTCAGCACAGCGCGACGAGATAGAAAGGAACTTCTTCTCTCAGGGATTGTGGGACTCTGTTGATCCTTTACACTGCGGGGTGGCGGCACTGCGGGTCAGATTGAGCATAGTCTTGAAAGATCAAATCCTTGCTCAACTTCCAAGTCTTGAACAGGACGTGCAAGATGGTATTCGTGATTGCGCGGAAAGGCTCGATTGTCTTGGCCCAGTGCGAGGAACCCCTGAGCAGCAACGGAGCTACTTACTGCGAGTAAGTGAGGAATACACGCTCCTGATGAGACATGCAGTTGATGGCACATACACCGATCGATTTTTCGGCAGTCGGAACGACCGGTCTACCTTCAGCAGAAGGCTTCGCGCGGTTGTATGTAGGAAGCTCTGTGTATTTTCGGAGGAAATGCGACTGAGCGGTCACAGTCAGCGCATCGTTGATTCCGAGAGTGACGATGAAAGTGACCTGGGGTGCCGTGACGTACCTGAAATCTCTCGGTCTGATTTCATCGACGAGGTTGCTGATCGTCTTATTTACGGCAAAGGTCGTGAGCTACCAGGCCTTTTCAATCCCCTGATCGTTAATGATCTTTTTGTTGAGCAATGCACGCCCTGGAGAAAAATTGTGATGTCGCTTGCTGAAGACATCCTCGAGGCAGTGGAAGTAACGACAGAGCTGATCGTGGCGCAAACTACGGCAAGTGAAGTTTCCGACGGGGTTCTCAAATACATTCGTAAAGAGATCAACGAGCTTGAGACGAAGATGGTCGCGCAGATTAATACACTCCTCGAAACAGCCGCACAGCACCTGATCACGAACAACTCACAGCTTACCCGGAATATTCAACGGAGCCAGCAGAAACGCCATAAACGTAGGATCATGACATCGATCAACAACATGTTTGGACGGGACCGTTTTGATGGCTCTGACAAGAAGATTAGCATCAATCCCATGCAGCTCTTGGAAGTGTTTCAAGATGGCTTTGAGCCAAACATGGAGCGGTTTGGAAGTTCGCTGGCGGTAGACTATATGAAAGGATATTACAAGGCAAGATGCACCCTTCAGCTGAACTCTTATCACGAAATTAACAATTTCAACCTATCATTAGATTGCATTGGACAGGTTCATCGATGACGTGAGCACTTTGGCGGTAGAGGACTGTTTGATAAGTAAGCTTACCGGGCTTTTCAGATCAGCAAATGTCATGAAGATGGACGAAGAAGACCTGCATCTCCTTGCAGGTGAAACTCCGGAGTCCTCTATGGAGAGGGAACGTCTGAAAGTGAAACAAGAGATCCTTGAGAAAGGCCTGAAGGACATAAAGGGTTTTCATAAGCGAAGGGCGGTTATGGATCCCGTACAGCATGATGACAAAGCGTGGGAAGACTCCGAGGAGGTCTCAGCTATAGCAGGGGGCAGGCTCGAACAAGGTTCGGACATTTCCAGCAGGGTAGAGGCAGACTCCGACCCATTCAGCACCGAGGACCTCGACGAGGTCAAGTAGCAGACAGCCCGTGTTAAGCATTCGCTAGGTTGAATTACTAAATATACATGAATGACAGTGAGCCATCTATCATAGTGCGGATGATTATCATCAATAGTTTTAAAGCATCTGCTTCCAGAGTCCATAGTACGGCAATATATGAAAGAAACGATATATCGCCACGTATTGTTGAGAGCCGTCTATTAAACTTGTATGCGAGGAATGCCGTATGACGCCGGCTTTATTCCAAAGCATACTGGCAGGATTGGTGTTTTTACTTCTAGCTGAGGGATCTTAGTATTAAAACCCCTCCTGGCCCATCGCGTAGGCCTTAAAATAGGCCTGAATTAACTTGCAAGGACCAGTGTAAACTTGTGACCGATGGCATTCTTCTTTTCTGCTCAAGACTCAGTTACCTATAGGGACCCTATCAAAACCTTCACATGTTTACTTCCCTATTTCTCTATCATGGTGCAGTGTTTATGATAGAAGAGGGAAGATCTTTCCCATCTTCTTTGAGATTTAGCAACAGATATCACAGAAATACTTCACTATCCAGAAACAAAGTGTTAAAACTACTGAACATTAAAAGCGCGCGAGTGGCCTTCACTTTAAAACTTCCACCACTCTTGTTCTACAGTTAGGTTATCCTTTGAACTGGAAAATAACCTGAATTAAAGGTTTTGTCCTTGAATAAACCCAAAGATCTCAATATCGGAGTACAAGCAAACTTCCTTTAGTTGCATCTATCGTGAAAATCATCCTCTTGGCAACCGTTGCTGCAAAACCCCAAAGACTCGATTGAGGGAAGGCCATGAGGAATTGGACGGTAAATAAAGAGGGTATTCCACTCCTTACCGTCGCACGTGTCGGTCCTCCCGCAAGTGGCCCAGGCGATGTCAGCCTGGTTGTAGCCTGTTTTTATCACGATATTAGCACTCGGATATTGCGTTGAAAATGAAAAGATTCCATGGCTGGAAACTTACTGCCGGCGTTGACAAGGTGGTACCCGCAAGCTGTGTATTGCGCCATGGCGCCAGTCATGGTGGCGGTTACGAAAAGGGGGATAGAGAACTTCATGTTGTCAGGGCAGCTCTCTTGTGAAGTTCCGCTGGGATGCAAAGGGTATTTAGCTAGTGTCTGGATGTCTGTTGATGATGAATAGAAGTTCAAGTCGAAGAGAGAATGACCGGCTGTAGGATTATATATTACACCTGTCTCTCGATATGTTGTAACTACTCCTTGCCAAACCAAGTTAATACGCTCGCTCTGGGACTCTGAAGCGTTCTTCTCTGCTTACATTAGACCGGTGTTTGTTAGGTGGGAACACAAGCCATGTTCGGCGAGTCCGAGTTCAGATACGCAGCTGAATATGATGCTGACTTGATATGCGCTCTAGAAGGAAAATGTGCATATTTAGTGCTTACGTTGGCGGACCCCTGTAGCTAATAGTAAAGGCGTAGTACTGCGATGGGAAGATGGCACTGTTTACAGACACAAGTAAAAGTCAGGTGAGAGAGCTTGTTGTTCAAAATGTATGAGGATTCAGCGGTGTGAGAATGGGTACCTACTAACCCTATCAGGGTGTTCAAGGTCATCAAAACTATTCAGCTATTGAAAAGCGGATGTGACCGTCAGATCCCCGCTGACGTTCCGTAAATCGACGGAAGCCAAATTTATACGCAAGTTCTGGGTTGCATCGGTTTCAAGACGTGGTGTGTATTAGCTGACTTCCAAAACGTTACCACGCTATGTCAAAACTTGTTGTAGCTCTAGCAAGGTCGCAGTCGCTGCCCCTGACTTCTCGGGAGCGTACCAAGCGAGCCAACTTCGGCTTCCCAGTGCCGCCCTTGCTAGCCGTGGGTTTAAATTACCTCGACGTCGACAACGAGCCCAGCGTTCGACTATTCGCCGTCGCCGAGAAAATTATGGAAAGAACGGTCAAGGTGCACCTGAGCCAGTGGGACGATACTAAGGCTTCTCCAGATGGCTCTGGGCGACCTTTGCCGCCAACAATCCAAATATCCAGGTCAACAAATTCTTTACGACCGATAACCATTCTTTGTGGGATCCCCAGCCGGACAAGGTTCGACATATTACATTCCAGCTCACCTAGGAATCTGTACCATCGCGGGATGTTATTTAATAAAATTGCACGGCCTTCGCAGCGGCAAACACCACTCGCACACTGAGACGAGACTAGAAAACATCACGATCGAGAGTTTCGATCTTTTCATATCGGCGTGCGGCGTTTCTGTAATCTACAGTACCACAGCGGTCTGGTGACCGGTAACTTCAACAATACAAAGGTCCCAATTGACAGAGTCCATTTCTAGAGACGTAGAGACACGCCAAACTGTTCTCGGGCGCTGCTTGCAGTGGAAGCTCTTCCACCATTCATAACACATAATGACCTACCGCTCTTATTAAAAGATTTCTGATTATGACTATGATATCAACACAAGGGAATTCGTTGTTCGGGAGATGGATGAGCCTAGGCGAAAGTGGTATGAGTGAGATTTTATACATAGCTCTGCAGTGGAAGCCTGAACGTGTCCATAAAAGCATGATTCCAACGGCTAATTGGCTCACGGTTCTAGGCTGAACAGCTACATAGTAAGTCGGTGAGCAGGTGACCATTCAATTCTGAAAACTGTCTGAATTTCATATAGACTGCGTTCGATCTATCCCGGCTACTTGTCTTTCTCCTTCTTCTTTGCCTCGCAAGCATCGAAAAGTCCGTCCGGCATAGGCTTTTCCTCAACACTGGACTTCCCGCAAACACCCCATTTATTCGCAGTCCTTCCCTTTGATGGCAGTGGGATTTGGTGTTGTTTGGAAAGTTAGTATGGTTAAAACAGACTCTTATTTATAGTTGCTAGTTGGTGTTTGTGATTAAGAAACGATCGCTTCAAGACACAACCCATTCATGTTCACGTGCAACTAAACCACACCTAATCTTGAGTATGGCAGCGAAAAGGGACGAATCACATCGACGTCATTCTAGGCAGAGCTTTTGTCGAAGGAAATCATGTGAATTTTCTTACAGTTTCCTTCACATTAGTATTTCTAGCTAGGGAGAGGTGGTAGACGCGGACCGTAGAAGCATGAATAAAGAAAACATCACGATTTCCAAACCTTAATGAGCGAAATCATTACTTTAATAGCGGACGATCAACCAGATATTATTTTGCTATGCTAACGGCGACCTAATGCCCCCAGAGAGGATGTGAAAACTACTCATTGTCATGGTATTCAGGCCACTTATCCAAAACAACCTTCTCACCAGTGACCTTGATTTTAACCTCCGCCTGCGTAGGCTCATCAAGCATCAAAGTATAAGTCCCCGGATAAACAACCAAGTCACCATTCTTCTCACGTCTAGCAATGTTATCCATCGTCCACTCCAGCTTGACTTCCTTGGCCGCCTTAGGCTTGATATCATGCGAGCGAGTATACGCTGCCAGAGTCTTGAGAGGGTAGGGCTTGGGTCCGACTTTGCTCTTAATAAAGACTAGAGAAACAAAGTCGGATGTTATTTTGCCGGTGTTCTTGACGCTGACTTGAAGAGAAGGGAGGGCGCATGTGTCTTTGTAGGTTGCGTCACAGTCCTTGAGGACCTTTTGGATGTTCATCTCTAGCTTCTTTGATGCGAACTTGGCTTTGAAGGTGGTGTAGTGCTTTCCGAAACCGAAAGGAAGAACAGCATCTTTGTACCAACGGTATGTTCTTCCAGGACTCTTTTTGGTAGGTCGCAGCTCCATCTCGAACATACCGACTTGCTTGACATACTTGCTTGGGTATTGTGTGAGAGGAAGACGACCAGCTGGAGCACTACGACCAGTGATGAGATCAATAACAGCTGTTCCACCTTCTTGCGAAGGAAAGTTGACCCAAAGGATACTGTTCACAGCCTTGTTCTTCAACAAAGGAGTATCATCAACCTGGTCGCCGAGCTGAACAACAACCAAAGGCTTGCCAAGTTTCGACAGCTTCTTGAGGAGATCCAGCTGAGTCTTTGGCCAATCCAGATCTGTGCGATCCAATGTTTCACCAGCGGCCTTATCATCGAGACCGCCAAGATAAACGATATAATCAGACTTCTTCGCCACTTCCAGAGCGTTGGTAGTCCAGTTATCAGGAACAGAGCTGTTTTGAAGAGTAGGACCCCAAGCCACATTGGTATTGAGACCTAACTTCTTAGCCGCGTAGGCAGGAGTGCGAATGTAGGGCGCAGGACCGCTGTATCCGCCCTGCAGCTTCTTCTCATCATCAGCCCAGAAGCCAATCAGGGCTACACTTTCATCCTTCTTCATATTGAGAGGAAGTGTGCCGTCGTTCTTGAGCAGAACTGCGCCACGTACTGCAGACTTGAGCGCAAGAGATTGTGCATGCTTGGTGTTGACGTCGTCGAAGTCGAGAGAGGCATACTCTGCTTTATCGCCGTCAAAGAAACCGGTGTGAACGAGACCCTCGAACAGACGTTGCAGAGAACGGTCCATGATCTTTTCAGTCAGAAGGCCTTGTTCGTACGAGGCGGAGATATCCTTGGTAGTCTCGTACTCGCAGCTAGAGTCCTGACCATTCTCAAAAGCGACCTTGGCAGCCTGAGCGCCAGTCTTGGTATAATTATGGTGCTGCCAGATATCCTGCATAGCACCACAGTCACTGGTGATCCAATTGTTGGTATGCGTCCAGTTCCAATGCTGTCTGAGGAGTGTCTCCTGCAAATACGAGTTTGCGCAAGCAGGGATACCGTTAACAGCATTGTAAGCGCACATAATACTTCCAACCTTTGAATCTCTGGTGCACTCTTGGAAAGGTCGGACGTAATACTCTGCCAGATCCTGGGGTGTTATCTTGGCATCGAAATCATGTCTCGTCTTTCCACCCCAATCCTCGAAGTCATTGCCAGCATAGTGCTTGCATGTCGCAACGATACGACGCTGCTTCTTGTCGCCTTCAAGACCACGTACCATGGCTCTCGCGTAGCGACTCACGTGCAGCGCATCTTCGCCAGGTGTTTCAGAGCCACGACCCCAGCGAGGGTCCTTGAAGGGGTTGACGTTGGGAGTCCAATAGTCTAGGCCACCTCCGTAGCCGCCGTTGTTCCAGGCCCGGGCTTCGATGCCGATGACTTCACCGATGTCATAAATCAGGGCATCGTCGAAGGATGAGCCCATCAAGAGAGGCATAGGGAAGGAAGTCGCGGCATCGTAGGGTGGTTCATCAGCGAATTCGGAGCCCGGAGCGCCTGCGACGCCGTGAAGGGCTTCGTTCCACCAGTTGTATCTTGGGAGACCGATTCTTGGTGCCCCAGTTGCGTTGCTGCTCGGTCAGTATGTGAGCGATAACAATGTTTGAGTAGCATACCTGACAAGGTTGTCGACTTTCTCTCGAGGAGTAAAGGCTGCAATCAGAGCTGCAGCTCTCTCAGCGGGTGAGAGTGAAGTATCGCAGATGCCATTAGATTTCAGAGGTTCCTTGGTGCAGTCGGGCTGTTGGTAAGGCGCAGCAGCCAATGTGACGCCATTGAGAAGCGTGAGTGCGCTAGCAGCGATCTGAAGCTTGGACAGCATCATCGCCAATTCCTTGAAGAATGCCGTTGCCTTGCTCAATTCCTACTATTTACCTCGCCTCCTTTTATAGTTTCTTTCCAGGGCATCATCACTATCGTCATCGTCTGTTCTTGTGGGGTAAGTAATGCACGCATTAAGGTTCTTATAGCCGAGTAAATAGCGTACGAGCTGAGCTGCTTCGATCTTGTTCTTTGCAGGTGAAACGACATTTGGATGTAACGATCTTCATGTTGCTGTCGCAATTGGGATACTTCAATTGAAGCGGTGCGGGGATGCGATGATCTTTGCGGGCAGAATAGTGGTTGGTGTACAAATAGGCTAATTAGGCACTTAACTACACGAACAACCAACACCTATATGGCGATTGTGATATAGCAATAAGACTTCCGTCCGGCATGTATGATCAAGTAGAAGAGTCAAGTAGGAATCCGAGAATCGCGTTTTGTTGTTCTGATGTGTCACTTAGGACTATCCTGTGGGACTGAGTAGCACCATCAGGCAGCTGGTGGACCAAGGAGTTTGACACATTCGGAGATTGGAACCATTGACTTACAATTCAACCGCCTGTTTCAGTCAACTACTATTGCATAATCCTCATGGGTTTAGCAGAAAGTCAAATTATTGAAGCGAGGTTTACTATTTCCGGCTGAGCTCTCGGGACTTTTGTGCGGCATCCACAGCGGTTTCCCCGCAGAATCGGCAGATCACTTGTTCTTATTCACTTTAGCCGATTCGGTTCAATACTTTCATGGAGAAAATGGACATCGGGAAACACGTACCGGGTGAATAGTCCCAGAGTCTCACTTTTACGTCATTTGGCTGAAGGCTAGTGGTATGCGATCTCACTGGTACTACCGTATTTTAGTGCACGTTAAGATCATTGAAGTTTAAGCATATCACGGGGATGCATTCAGTTGTTTGGGTTTTCATCCTTTTTTTATTCTTTTTTTCTTTTTCAATACTCACTCTTCAGATACTACAATCGTAGTCCAGCTACGATGTTCTTCATCCTTCCCGAGTCCCAGTCCAGCTGGAAGCTCTTATACAAACTCTACATGTTAGAGCACATGAATGCATCAAAGCTTTGTTGATAACGTACCTCTAATAACGATTTCGGTCGTCTTTCCTTACACAGTCCTCACGAAGAACCAATGATTTAGTAATCATAGCCGCAAGGGTCGGGGTTGTAGGCAGGAGGAGCTTGAGCTCGACCTTGACCTTGACCCGCGGCTCCCGGCTGAGCGACCATTCCAGGAGGAGGATTGAATCCAGCAGGCATTGGGTATCCCTCATCATCAATAATTCGTCCATCGGCACGAATAGTGTACATTCCAGGGGGAGGCAACTCCACACTACCAGGTGGTCCCTGAGCACGACCGGTGTATGTGTCAAGCATTCTCTGAACATCAGGTCGCGGCTGAGGACGGGCACCTTGAGGTCCAGGTCGACCCATACCAGCAGGAGGTGCCTGAGCAGGCATACCGTAAGCTCCAGGTGGAGCATAACCACCAGGCGGGCCCTGACCGAGGCGACGACCTGGGTTTTGCATTGGGTTAGCGTTGGGAGCACGACCATGACCGCCTGGGAGACCGGCTTGACGCATTTGACCGTGGTATTGAGCGGGCTGGCGGTGGCGGTTGTTGGGATGGTTCATGCAATCAGGTTCGTGTTCATGTTCATCGTCTGACTCACTGCCAAAAAGATCACTGTTGTAATCGTCATCATCGTCTTCTTTGTGATGGTGGTGGTGATGGCCGTGAGCGTGACCATGTCCATGTCCATGACCATGATGAGCATGGCCACGATGGGGTCGACCCTGGTGAGCAAGACCCTCTGGAAGCATACCCGGGGGAACCATAGCCTGAGGCCTAGCTTGAAAACCGGGAGCTTGAGGTTGACCATGAGCGCGGTGATGACCGTGATGACTCTCCGGACCGCGATGTCGTCGACTGTGGTGACGCTCAGGACGCAGAGCACCAGCCTGTCGTTGGTGAGCATTAGCACCATGGGGTCCATCAGGAGCCGGAATAGCACCCTGAGACATGAGCTGCTGCTCTTCGGGGTGATAGAAGAACTCAGCTTGACCTCCGTTGCACTGTGCACAACGGAACTCGAAAGACTCAATGTCGACCATGGTTTCGCCTGTGGTAGGATCATAGCGCCAGTTGGCGGGATCGTTGCGGGCTGGGTTGTCGATGGTGGCTCTGCAGCCGAGGCAGGTGTAGGTGATAATACGAGGCATCTTGGCAGTGTTGTTTGAGTTGTTAGTGTAAGTTGTAAGTTTTGGGTGTTGTTGGTGAGACTAGATGTGTAGACTGTAGACTGTAGATGATGATGTAAAAGTGGAAGTGTACCGAGTGGTAGTAGATAAGAAGAATTTGGATTTGGAGCGGACGAGGGTGAAGACTATATACCATGAAAGAACAGTGACCGGGATAGAACGTGCTGTGAAGCTCTGAGAATACCTGGATAGCACGAATGAATAAGTCGACTGAAATTTGGCTTGTACATTCTTTGGTGACATGGTGTTCATTGACGGGTAATAAAAATCTACTTCATTGGAGGCACGCTCTTTGTTTGTCACCAAAGCAGATGGTTTATGTAAAACACAAGCGCTTTGTCCATCTTCCATTCACTTTCACGGGAATTGTTAGAAGAAACATGCAACAGATTGTCGAAGACGGCGATTATTCAAAACTGAATGTATCGTTACGAACCTGTTATGGCTAAAACATCGAGACAATTGAAGCCCACTTGCCATAATCCTCCATTTTATACCAGCTTAGTCCATTTTTCCGGTCACTTTTCTTTAACCACGAAGTTTGCAGGATATTCTTCTAAGATCGAAACGGCCATGCGCCCAGATTTCTGAAGAGGCAAACACCTGGACATTGAATCGTGATCGCCTACCCGGTATTCACCACGGGCCATGCTCAGAAAAAGCCACGCGCTGTCGATCAGACAATGTTTTCCACTGATAAGATAAATAGATTAGATAAGAGAGCGATAACCATGCCTATCGCTCTCAAAGATCATTCAGTCGCCAGTACAGAGTAGTCAACGATGGCATGCGCGAACTCGTCCACATAGCATCGATGTGGCGTCGCCATTCAACGAGTTCCAACATTGCATCCAGCGTAAACAAAGCATTCCTCTCCAATTCTCAGAAATCGTAAAATCTTGTTTTCGACCGCGAATAAGCTGGCGGCAGTCATGTCTTACTACTCACTCCTTGCGCATTCACTGAGACAAATATGTCACCTTGGCTGGAACATGTTCTCGGGAGCAGACTTTCCTCTGCTCATTGGTCACCGTCGCTGAGACAAATCGGCCATTTTAATCCTTGTGCAGATCATCGCGATGCAGCCGATCGAGATCTTGATTCGGGTCAGGACTTTTAAGACAGTCCCGATACAAACGCGTTATGCAGTTCCTTGTTTTCACTGATCTTCTTACCTATATAATGCAGCCGATTCGCAGCCAGATTCAGGATTGTCAATGATGATCCTCTCATCGTCAACATGAAGATCTCCGGTATTGCAGCGTTTAGCACCTTGGTTTCCCTTGGCACTGCCCAAGCTGGGCCCAACACCTTGGCCAGGTACAACCCAGCCAACAGAACAATGTCAGCCAACACAAGTACGTAGTGGCCCATATACTACGAGAAAAACTCCACTAACAAAGAGAAGCATACTGTCTTGTTCCTATTGACAAGAGCCTTGTCAAAGAAATCACCGGCTATGATCCCCTTGACATTGACACGGACATCCTCCCTTCGTTCCCAGAAGGGAAACACCCCCTCATTGTTCAAGCGGGATATAACAATGATATCCGTATGACAGCCGTGAACCTCATCCCACTGCAGATTGCATCTCTTATGCAAGCCTCTTTGATCGTCCCTTATGTCGATGTTACTAAGGATGGCGAGACCCCAATCGGTGCCCCCGTAAACTACTACATCGGAGGCACCAATGGCCGCGCGCTACAGGCCATCGTGCCCAGTATTGCATCTGGGATTTCACCCTTCGAAGGAACTACAATCTTCCCAGCCGCATTTGCCCCTGATACGTCAGCCGCACAGCCCCTCCCCAATGGCGAGTACAGCATCCAAGTCAAACCCTTCCTTCTCCCAAACACCGTCTCAGGACCAGGCATCTATGCCGAGGCTTTTGACATGCTGTTCGAGTTAACAAACGACTCTCCCTACACTGCCCACACATTCCACTCCCTTCTCAACATTCCCCAACTTCTGAACAATGGAAAATGTCAGCGCAATACAGTTTACTTCAATGAGTCATTCGCAGACCCCAAGATGGCTGTTGCGGAGATTACGCTGTATCATCAGATTTTGGCGACGCCACCGAAGGGCCTGGAGGGGGTTTATGAGGATGTATATTGTTATACTGCTAATGGGCAGGTTGTTTCTAGTGTGGGAGAGACTTGCTCTGTCGCGGCTGCGAGGATGGATCCTGAGGCTAAGGTTTAAGTCGTCGATTTCTCAAGGGTAGATATAATGTTTTGCAACAATTCATTGTGTTGTAACCAAGAGGAATCTAGTCATGCAACAGTAGATGCAACGGTGTTTAGGTTTCAGTCCGGTGAGGCTTTGATACCGTTCTATTTAATGTTAGATAACCAGATTTCTATTGATACAATTGTGTCTCTGCTCTTAAATACTTCTGCCTTTAAACATGCTACTCACTAGGTGATATTTAGAAACTATTCTTTTGTTACACAATTCTGGTATTTATGGAACTGGCTGTATTTTATTTTAGGTAGTGTTCCCGAAGTTCAACTAGCCCTTCTAGAAGGGACCTAGAAGCGAAATTTAACTACCTACCATTACTGTAATACGTAATATTTCAGTTCTCTAAGTCTTCTATGTGTCCCAATGTTAAGTCCCTAAACTATGTGAAACTCTTGTATTCGACCGTCAGAGATTTTCTGTTTGTGAAACACATCAAGTGACCAGGCAATACCAATCAGTTGAAATGTTGGGTGAATTTCCGAGGAATCGATAGGCCTTAAAAGTACCCCGACCCTTCCACAATGTGTAATATCAGCAATCACGTCGCCCATTCTGACATCGTCGGGTGCTATCCAGTCGCGTCTCTTGGTCACTCCGCGTCTGAGGTCGACCGATGTCGCAATCAGTCGTTTCTTCCCTTCCCGCATCATTCTTGACAAATCGTCAAGGACATCTGACAGCTCCTGTCGGCTTTCCGGTGTGGGTGGGGGATTGCTGTGGTAATTCTGATCGAGGTGTTCCTTCAACAGTATCTGTTGCAAGGTATACGAATGTGCTTCTTCCGCCACCGGATAAATAACTTTCGCTAGTTCCTTACACTTGCTGAACCATGGTGACGGGTCGGGAGTCTCGGCCATCTCTCCCCTAGACCACCAGTCACGGGGTCGTATGTCTACATCGATAAGGGAAGACATATGCCTCGCATACCCAAAGAATTCGCTGCCGGTAACAAGGAATAATAAGCGTTCTTCAACTTCTCTTTCAATCGTGTAAGGACGGATTTCCGGATACGTGTTTTGCATGAACTTTTGGCGTATGCAGTCGGTTAGATAGTTGACCAGATGATCACCAGAATTACTCTCTGGCCATGTATCGCAAATGTTAACGACCCCATGGAGGAACTTTCCATATATAATGAGCTCGTGATGGTTACCATACGAGTACACAGTCGGCTGAGGATAGAGTAACTCGTCGGGGCACAGCGTCTTGTTGAAATATTCTTCGTCCCTGCTTCTGATGCATACAATTGGTGGCATAACCCTTGACATTGCTGTAGGCGAATCGAGCTTCCTATCTCTAGCTCTTGTCCAGTTTGGGACCCATGACGGCCAATTTGGATTGACGTCTGACAGGCGGCCAAACGCATCGATATGTAGAAGGATTTCCAAGAAGCGACCATTAGAAATGCTGTCTTCGGCAAACCCGCGGTATAAAGTGTCTGCACTAAGCGCATAGTTTGGGATAGGAAGCTCTTGCTTTGTGTTAAAGCTTTTTATCATGTGACCGGATCTGCCATCAGCAAACGGCCCCAACCAGCTATCGACTATCCGGTTATTGTTGAAAGTCTCAGCATCAGTAGGTACAGGATCCGTGTTCTGTGCGAGACCAAGTAGTGAATAAATTCTATCTCTGTGGTCTGAACACTGACTCATATGTAAGCTCCAAAGCAGGGATAAAAGGTCTGCTGGTTCTTTGAGGGTTTTCAGAACATTGAGAGCATACAGCGCGCTATGGTCGCTCTGTACACCTTGAAGTTCCTCAGATCTCCTTCGGATGTGCTTCAGTCCTTCAGTGAACCAGTGCCAGGAGACTTTACTATCGCCACATCTAAGTGTGGCGTCTCTTGCCAAGAAACCCTCCTGTAGAGTCCAACGTCGGGTAAACCAAGACTTCTGTAGAAGACTGAGGAATGACTGGAAGTTTCGGTGTTGAAATATTTCTTCAAAGGTCTGGAGAATTTCTTCTGTTGTTGGATCCTTAGCCTGACCAGGCAATGGCTCAAACTTTGCGACAAGGGTTCGAAGGAAGGCAAAGGCCAATCGTGTAGTCGCGTCAGCGGGCCCAAGCCAGATATGAACTTTGTCCGCCATGTGATATATCTGACCCATCTGCTGGACCTGGATGCTCTTTTCTTGATTGTCTTTCTGATTCAAGCAAATGGCGTCGACCCAGAGCCGTCTTACTTCACAAGTCTTTCGCAGGTTGCGAAGCATTTCATCCACAACGGCAGAAATGTAGAGGTAGGTTCCTCCGTGTTTGCAGAAGAGTGGAATATCATGCGTACCATTGCCCCACACATAGGACACGGCATCGAAAGACTTGTTGTTCGGATCCCGTAGAAGTGTAAGTCGGTCCTTAGTGATGATATCGCATTCTAGCGGCGACGATATCCCAGCTGCAGGATGCAAGATCAGGATTCGGATACTACTGCTACTAGGCAGTGGCTGGTATTGGTAAGGCTGCATAGCGCTTCTGAGGTTGTTGAGTATTGTTTAGATGAGTATTTTCTCCGATGCCACGTACCAGAGGGGATCAATATAAATATTCTCTTGCTTTCCGAAGGGTGGATAAGCTTAGGTGGCATTGCATCCGCATTTCCTGCACGACTGCCTGAATTCCTGTGGGACTTTGTAACAAGGATGAGATTCCGCTATGGGTCCAAAGCCTGCGCCGATTCATAAGTGCGGTTATGACCTGTGATACTCGCTTGTTATTCTAATCTTTAAGCCTGGTTTTGTTTCCTTGGAAGCATTGTCGAGATGCAAAGAGTCAACATTTTTCTTTACCCCCACAGGAGGACAAGTCGAATGTCGTGAGCAATAGTCACTTAGTTTTCGTCATATTTCATGTTCAAACCGCCAATAGTTCTGCAACCTAGCCGAGCGCACAGACCTGAGTTAACTCGTCCTCTTGCCAGATTTACTTGCGTATCCCAAACTGGTAATGCAGTTGGATGGAGACTATTTAATTTTGTCCGCTTCCGGAGGCAGCAATATTGGAGTTGGTCAAGATGGTGCCGATCAGGGCGTCACGTGATAAGCTCGTAGGATTTGTCAAGGGCGTAATTGTCATCTTGCGAACATTTGTAAAAAGCCCCTCGATTGCCATATCTGTTCTCCAAGGTAAACCGTCACTTTCACGATAAGGCGCTGTCAACCTTCATCATGAGTAATGCACTATCACAATCCGAGATTGTTTCCTCATTGGAAGCAATCTTTAGTGCGCAAAATGATGAGCAGTGTGACAAACTGGAATCCTCCATCCAAACAACCGTCACAGTCAACGATAAGTCACTGGGACGGGATGAATTCATCGCTCACCTGCGATCTGATGTCACCAACAACGATATCGCAGCCAAGATTGACAGTTCCGTTGTGGATGTCGACGCGCAGGCTATTGCTGCCAGAGTCATCAGAACCGAGGCATCCATCGTCCAGTATCAAGAGATTATACTAGCATGGTTCAAAGATGGTCAACTCTCAGCTCTCAAATCCCTACAAGACAACGATGCCCGACGTGCCAAAGAGCCTTCAGCGACTGAGACACCTGCGCATCTCTTGGAGAATGCGAACTCGACGACCCTTGACCTCGGTTCAATTTATCGCGACTACATCAAATGCATCAACGATAAAACAATGGAGGCCACTTTCGAGAACTTCTGCAAGCCAGTAGTCACGCACAACATCCACGAAAAGACGATCGTAGAGTACATTTCTCTGATCCAAGAAAGTCAGGAAGCCATTCAGGGCTTGTACTTTGACATACAAGATTTTCTTGTGGACAAACAATCTGGTCGGGTCGCTGCTAGACTCGAATTTACAGGTGTTCCAGTCAGAACCTGGGCCGGTGCTGAGCCCAGTGAACAAGCAGTCAAGTTCCATGAACATGTCATGTATTGGTTTGACGAGGGTAAAATTCACTGGGTTTGGTCAATTATGGATCTGGATACATATCGAGAACAATGTCACTCAAGGATTAGATAGTAATTAACTTCATAGTAACGGTCATTGAATCATTATTTACTGTATAACAAATAATCCGTATAGCTATAGCAAACTCGTATTTATTGTTTGCTGGTGTAGGTGCTAAAGCAAATAGTGTACCAAGCACCCGGACTGTTGGCTGGTCGACGTCCCTTTTTTGCTTTTTTTCGGACGTGGGTCACGTTAAATTACAGTGAAAGCCGACGACCCTGAGGTTTCGCATTTCCCATTCATTTTTCACCTAATCATGCTTTACAAATAACTTCAACATGTCTACTTCTATTACCATCGATCCTAATGGGGATGTTGTTATTGTGCTGAGAGCTTCTCAGCATGAAGATGCGAACACTCTCAAAGCGGTTACGCCGCCTGCCGTTGAGACAACAGTGGAGACAACCACTGAAGATCCCTCTGTAGCGCCTAAAAAGACGCCAGCCGAATCGCCTGCCGAGACATCTTCGGCAGCATCTACTGAGACGCCAACCAACGCCGTAGATCAGGAGCCTACAGAGACGACTACAGAGCCCTCCGTTGATGATGATGCCACCCACGCTCCTTCTGCAACACCTGCCGTGGCCCCTACAGAAACATCCACAGAGACATCAGCTGAGCCGTCTACATCATCACCTACTGAGACGCCTGAAGAGACGCCGGCAGAGACACCTTCACAAACCCCATCTACCGGATCAACATCTGAGTCAAATGGGACCACCACCCAGACCGTCACCCAGAATGAATCGAAACAGCCCAGCGAGAACCACTTCATCTGCTCAAAAAAGCACATCACATTCGCATCCCGCCGCGCAGCAAGGGAACTCACAGAAGACAAATGGACTTTAGACAAAGACTTCCCTCTCGAACCCTTGACCATAGTTCTCAAGATCATCCATGGCAAAACCCGCGATATTCCTGAGACTGTAACCTTGAATCTTCTAGCTGATATCGCTTCTATCGTGGACTACCTGGAATGCCACGATGCTCTTACCTTCTTTGGGAGAAACTGGCTTTCGCGATACTCTACTATTAACCTTCTCTGCTTTATGGATAAGACGCTGGCTCAGCTTATCCATATTTCTTTTGTTTTTGAGAATGCCTCTCTTTTTGAGAACGTTACTAGGATTGCTATTAAGAGTAGCTCCCAGGTTGTGCCAACCTATAACTTGCCTATACAAGCAGATGTTCTGTGTACGTTCACCCGCTCCCTGGTTCTTAGTCAACGCTAATAAATACAGCTGCAATCGGAAGCAAAAGCTCAGATCTTCTCAAAGTCCTCACTGACGGGCTCATCGACATCCAGTCAAAGCTTCTGAGTCAAAAGCTTGGCTGTAGCTACGGCTGCAGATCTATGCTACTGGGCTCGTTGATGCAGGCGATGAACGCAGCCTCCATCTATCCACCACCTACACCACCAAGCCCATTCTTGATCCTCGGCAGTGTCATGTTCTCGCTACGCTCAGCTCTCTCTCCCAAGTACTTCAGTTCCGATACCGATGGCCCTTCCTCCCAACATTCAGGCAAGTGGACTCTTACAATGTGGCCCGAGCAGAAGGCTCAGCCATTCGTTGGAAAGGCTCCAACTTCCAATCTTTTTAACACTACCCCGGCTACAGCGCCTGCAACAACATCGAACCTGTTTGGCCCAAAGGCTGCAGTCGCCGCTACTCCACCTGTAGAGTCTACTAGTAATCTTTTTGGCCCAAAGTCTACACCCGCTGCGACTCCGTCTACAGGTCCTGCTAAAAATATGTTTGGCCGACCTATCGCCGGAGCCAAGGGCAATGCTACATCGAATATCTTTGGCCCAAAGTCCACCCCCGATGTCAAGACCAACGAGACGTCGAATATCTTTGGTCCAAAGTCTACGCCTGCCGCAAAGGTCAATGAGAAACCTGTTTCCCAGCCAACGGGTACCGGGTTTTATGGTGACCAGACTACTAGTGATCCAGACCAGCCGTGGGCCATTGTTCGACACCATTGCTGTTTGCAGGACTTCATGAATCCGCTGTTGGATGAGGTGGAGGCCAAGATTAAGGGCCTCAAGCTGGAGGACTTTTCTCGACTTTAAAGATTGTATTGGGGGTAGGCAGTCAATGAGTGGTATTGAGGAAACAGGGTCTATATTCAATCGAGTCAGACGTGGAACATGCAGATTAGTTCTGGTCAATAGCTAGACAGACCTCACTTAAACTATTCTCTTTTAAGAGACCGACCCGAAACATCCATTTACTACTACATTTCCATCAGCCATGTACTAGACTTTCGCGTTATGAACAGGATGGGTCCAACTGCTACGAAAGCTTTCCATTTTACCAGTGCAACTACCCTCACCACCAGCCTTGCAAGCATAGAACTCCGGTGTAACTTTCTTGCGATCACATCCAGTAACACCAAACTTGTAATAATCCCCATACGCCTTCTTTTTAAGCATGAGAGTTCGCTTCATTCCAGCACCGGAATCAAAAGGGTTGTCCTCCCAGTAAATGTCAAAGTTGGTACACCCATACACTGCATGCGGTACATTATCCTTGGCCTTCTCAAAATTGTCCTTGCAGGTCCCGCGCCAGATGATGACGGATTCTCCCTTCCTGCATTCGTCTCTGTTTGGGAAGTTCACGGTAACTTGGCAGGAGTGCTCGCAGTAGACCATGCACGGTGTGTAAGCGGGCCATCGTGTATCGCATTGATTGATCCGTCCTATGTCTTGGATCTCAACCCAGGGTATCAGGAGCGGGGGCGGAGGAGGCGGAGGGGGCTTGGGCGTGAGTGCATCTCTGGCGTCCGCGCGCTATGATTGTGCGTTAGTACCTGGTATAAGAGTGGCTTAGGTTGGGTTGGGTACCGCTTGAGCATCAGCGTTTTGCTTTTCCCTGATTTTCTTGCGCGCGTATGTATTGACAACGTCTGTCACTTTCCCTGCCAGTTGTAAGTTGGGGATTGGCCCAGAGGTCAATCCCAGGTCCATGTTGGCAACACCTCCGACTTCCATGTCCATGTTGGTGATTGTGTTAGAGGTTGTTTGTGTTTAAAGAAGCGTTCCCTCGTTGTTTGATGGCTGTGCGATGTGCTTGTTGAGTGTTGAAGAAAGAGGGGGAAAAGGCAAGTGAGAAGGGTATGGGACTTTATAAAAGTCATGTTATGATAGGTCAAGAAGGAGCTGCATGTAACAAATGACTGGTTATGCTTGACGCGTAGAACTTTTGTTTCTCGTACAGAACTTTTGTCTCTCAACCACATTGACCGAGTTACCAACCCCCTCTTACTGAGTTGTCAACCAGTCATCGTGATGTACCAAATGCTTATGTGACTGGGCATTCAGAGATTAGATCATGCCACTTGCCATATTCTTGGACATCAATTCTTTTGATACTCTGTGGCCATGACCTCATCTTGCCCTGGAAACAGAGAGTCATTGAGTAGGAACAGTCTTTTCACTCAATCGTGTCGGAGAAAACATTTAGAATTCAGACTAGTCCCGGTGAGTAGCTAGACCGAGCCCAACGAAAGTGTGTATTGGAACAAAGCCGAGATGTCCACCGATCAATGTATGTGACATCCAAGCTTGGTGTAGTCCCTGCAACAATTCAACTTCTTCCCACTACAGCTACCACCAGAAACCTTGCATGACTTCTCACTACCTTCCAGCTTAGCAATGCTGCGATGACAGTTGGTGACCTGAAACCAGCAAATGTCACCCTCACCCTTCGCCATATTTATTTTCCCATTCTTACCCTTCTTCCGAATGGCGATATCGCGCGCCCAGCCAGGACCATGAGGCATAGGGTGGGTCCCCCACCAAACCTCGTAGTCGGTGCAGCCCTTGACTTGAAATTTATGCCGAAACTTGCCATTTCTGAAGTTCTTGTAGCACGTGTCGGACCAGATGGCGCTGCTGTATCCCTCGCTGCATTCGGGGTCGTCGAATTGGAAGGTGACTTGGCAGGCATGTTCGCATTTGCGAATGCAAGGGGTAAGACCGGTTGCTCGTAGATCGCAGGGATTCTGTCGGGTGATATCTGCGAAGTGCACCGTCGCGTTTGCGATATTGGGGGGTGGCTATGAGGGTATATTAGTGAATTCACTGATGGGCGGGATTGGTTTTGGCTAGGTACATCAGGCTTTGTGAGATACCTAATTAGATAATCTATGAAGTCGGAAAAAGTCTTGTCATGTTGGCGACTGTGTTCGACGTTGTTTCGGTTCAGATAATTTATAGTGCCGTTGTTGTTTGGCGGTTGTGTAGTTTATGTGTTTGATGAAAGTTGAACAAAGAGAGGAGTAAAAGGAAAGGAAAAATAAGAAGGGGATTGTAATTTATGTGAAAGCCCATGTGTTAGGTCACGTTCAAGAGGCCACTGTACGTGTAATGATTGGAGTCACGATGCTTCAAAGAGAACCTTATTATCGTGAAGCTTGCATCTCCTTGGCTACAATGTTTTTGGTTTCATTCCCCTCTTACTGAGTGGCCCTCTTCATATCCTTGCTTATCTAATGTGGCGAAGAAAGAGAAAAAAACGTCGTGTCATGTTTCTGTTGGTCAATTCTTCTGGTACTCTGGTGCTGCTGTAGCCATCACCGTGATATTCATATCCTGTGGTGTTGAAATGCTTTGACCAATCGGCAAGCTGCTCGGAGCGGCACTTGACTCGGCTACCAATCAGCTCCACAACCTCCGGACACTTAAACCCCGCGACCGCCCGTGATAAGCGAAGATAAGCACTCCATCATCATGACTTCTGTACCTTCGGTCCAAAAAGCAGCACTCATCGAGAATCCTGGCGATGATGCAAAATTAGTAATCCGATCAGATATTGCCGTTGGGAAACCTGGAAAGAATGAGATTCTGATTAAGCTAGAGTTTACTGGCCTTTGGTAAGGAAGCGAGGGTGAGTTGGGTTCCGGGCTAATGCTCTGTAGTGGCTCCGAGGTTCGTGCTGTGTCGGGATGGGGACCTTATGATCCTATTGTCGGTCATGAAGGTGTTGGAACGGTTGTTCAACGGGGCGAGAACGTGGATCCTGGGTTAATGGGCAAGAGGGTTGGCGTGAAATGGCTTTACAGTGCTTGCGGGACATGCCGTATCTGCAAGAAGGGCTATCACAATAACTGCCCCAAACAGATGAACACCGGGAAGCATGTTCCTGGAACTCTACAAGAGTACATGATCGCTGATGCGAGGTATGTGACGCCAATCCCGGACGGTATTTCTGGAGAGGTCGCTGCTCCTTTGCTATGTGCTGGTCTGACTATGGCCGGTGCTGTATCGAAGCTCGAGGGATATGCTGAGAAAGGCGACTGGATCGTCATATCTGGCTCTGGAGGTGGTCTTGGACATCTTGGTGTTCAGATTGCCAGTAGACTAAAGGGTCTGCGAGTTATTGCAATTGATACGGGAGACATGAGGCGGAAGTTGAGCTTGGATAGCGGCGCTGAGCACTTCATCGACTTCAAGACTGAGAATGTCGAAGAAAAGGTGAGGGAGGTCACCGGGGAGGGAGCTGCTGCTGTTTTGGTGGTTACTGCTTCACAGGACGCTTTTTTCCAGGCTCCGAGCTTAGTGAGGAACATGGGAATTATCGTCACGATCGGGTTGCCGAAGAATGACTTTAATGTTCCTCTCTCTGTTACCATCTGCTCTGCCAGAGGTGAGTATTCTAAGTCCTCAACAAGGTCACTGAGCTGACACAACATAGACCTTACCATTATTGGTGTTATGGTAGGAACAGAGGAGCAGATGGAAGATCTTTTGCAACATGCATTGGCCGGTACAATAAGTCCAGAAGTCAATGTCCTCGACTTCGACCAAGTCGGAAACGTCATCGAGGATCTCAAGAAGCAGCAAGTCACCGGCAGAGTAGTCGTCAAGATCCCATAGAAATGCATTGTTCCTATCCTAAGATTCGTACCCTCGATATTTTACCCATTCTAGTTATTGAAAATCTTATCATTGATAGCAATAACCAAAGCAACATACTCCACACTATCCAAATAATCGATATAAACCACATTCGGAAACGAACTCTCACTGACTTCAGGCAGCAACCTCGTAAAAAGCTCAGGGTTACAGTCCTTGGCCAAGAGCTTAATTGGCCGGAGTGTATCGGTGACACTTCCTGCGAAACCTCGCACACTACCGTCCCACTCGGGGACCTGCTGCGTCAAAGTCCACGAGAGTAAGAACATGCGCTTGTCGTTGGAGGACATGTGGTGCTTCATCTTCTCGATTTGATCGGTTACCATCACATCTGTGTCATCTTTGTTGGCGTATTCGTTTCGGATGTTGAGTTGGCCTGATTTGAAGAAGCCTTGGTTGAGGTAGTCACCTAGACTCAGACTCCCCCAGTCTTCGATCACGCAGACCACCGCTGCCTTGCCGTTTCCAATAAACTCATCCACTTTCACATTGGAAAGATTCTTGGCTTTGGATTTATCGTCCATAATGAACAGGTTGTTCAGCTTTTGAAGCTCTTTCATCAACTTGTGCCATTCCTCCTTGTTGAACTCTCGCCACTCTTCCACGTCAGACTGTAAAGAGTGCGAGAAGTTGATGATGATCAATTCGCCGTTGTCCTTCGTGAATTTGTTCACGCCGTCGATGATGTCGGCAATGTTCTCACCGCGCGCTCCGACTTTGCCGGTGTAATGACCAGTGCACCACTTGCCTTTGTAGATCTGAGGACGAATGTCAAAGTATCTTGCGCCCTTTTGAAGTTGTCCGTAAATATCCTCGCATTGACAAAGGACGTATGGATCGATTACACTGACGGGTACAAGCGAGTGCGAAGTAGTCGACATGCCAGAATCATGGGTTCCGAGAAGACAGATCTTGGAGAGAGGGAGATGTCCGATTGTCTTTCTGCACTGCTGCATCCAGTCCATAGGTGGGTTTGATGTGTGGAATTCTTCCTTTGAACCGGAGAGGACCCAAGTGAGACATTTGTCATGACGCCATCCAAGATGAATTTCGGAACCGCGGGCGTTGCCAACGGATTCAAGAGAGTCGAGCTTCACCCAGATACGTTCGTCGTCGTCGCGGACGTGAATGGTGAAGCTGCACCCAGTGCCTTCCAGGGTGTACTTTACCGAGCCACTAGTATCGGAGCGCTTCTTGAACGCGCCTTGACTGAACTCGATGTACGTTCTAGGAACCTTGCCTGTGAAGAATGAGTTGGTAATTATGTTTGTTGAGGAGGGGTGAGATTTACCTGCTTCGATGACTTCTGGAAAGTCCCAAGATTTCATCTGATAGCTCATCTGGTCCGACCGTTTCCATCGGTACGGCGTACCGTTGGTGAGAATCATATAGCCACCTTCACCCATTTTGCCGGTCTCTGAATTGTCTCTTCACACTCAATTGCTTCAATTGGAATGTGTTGAAGGGAGAAATCTTGAGCAGCCATCTCCTCTGATTGCGCAAGCACAGCCTCATAAAACGAGACTAAACTCATTTCGTTGCTTGGAGCTGAAAAGAAGGGTAGTTCCGTCGAATCATAGACTGCGACAAAAGGGAAACCCCGCTCCTGGGCTGAGGGATCCTGGTTATAAAACAGAGGTTGGCTTGGCGGGGCTGATTTTTCACCGCCTGCGATATTTGGTGGTTTGGCCGGTCTTAGTCTAGGGTGAGGTTATTCAGCGGAAACTGCACTTGGAGAATATCGAGGCACTGAGTCAGTGACAAACTGGATAAATGATAGTAAAGTCAATAAGTCCAGTTTGGATAACGGCCTCAACGATCATGTCGTACTACCTGATGATGTTTGCCTTTGACGTCACAGTTCAGGCAGTCGAAGGATTCAATGCTGCATGTCTTGGCAGTAAATTGGCCAGTCAATTTGGCTGTTGGTACAGCCCTGTCGTGGTGAATAGCAGGGTCAATACCCTGTTTACATCGAAGAAGATCATTACCATGTCCTGGACTAACGCTGCGACAGGTCCTTATTTAACTAGTCAATGTGGTCAGACAGAGTCTTTGTTCCTGTCAGATGCTTATTTCTGACTTACTTCTCCCCCACACAACGTCCAAGCCACTTTATCTTCGTTCGGGCTGTAGCGTCATGATTAATTAATAAACCGAAATTGGGTCCAATCGCTACGATAGTAACAAAATGGCATGTCATAATTTAACCCTCATTTTAATGACAGGCAGCCTTCTGTCAGGACTGGCACTTGCCATCGGCCATCATTTCTTCTACGACTATCTTGATGACAGAATTGTTGAAAGTCAGAACCAACAAGAATGGTTTCTACGCATTGGAACTGGAATGGCGTTTCTCGTAAGAGCATTGTTATCAGCAGCTGTCGGCATCGCATACACCCAAATACTTTGGCGGACACTAAGATCAAAGTCTATTACTATCGAAGGAATCAATTCATTATTTGGTGTTTCGCATACGGCATGGGATTTTACAACTTGCGAATTGTGGACCGCCGCGCCAGGACTTGCTATTGTAGCCATGATAGCATGGTGAGATATCCAAAGTACCCGGGCGATCGCTACTAACGTCCATGAAGGGCTCTGCCACTTATTGCAGTTATCACGCCGGCTACATTAAGTATTGAGATATCTTCTGAGACGAATGTAACGGTGGTCGATAGCTTCATTCCAAGTATCGATTACAGCCGCAGTCTTTGGTACGGTAGCTTCGTGCAAGGAGGTCTCACCATATCGTCACACGTCATCAGGACTCTCTTACCAGTGGCAACCCTAGGCGCCATCCTCCCCATCGCCGCTCCGTTTCCCAATTCCTCCTACGCGCTGGAATATTACGGGCCTACAATTTCATGTGGTAGGCCCCAGAACGACTCCTTGAGAGAATCGATAGAGAAAGTTATTAACAGCGACCCAACGGATGGGGATTACATGACATATGTTAGCTTTGTCCCAGTTTCGGAGAATATGACTTCCTCGTCTTCTGAGACAGGCATATGGAATGGCGATGCTATAGAGGGGTTGATGCATGCGTTGAATAGCACCCTGGTGTATACGACGCCCGCCTTAGACTTTACCGCGAATATCACGGATGGACACCAGCGTGGTAACCCAGCGACTTTCTATGTCCTCGTCCCAGATAGACCATCTGGACATGCAAACAGAACCATCGAGTGCCAGCTCCACAACGCGACTTATTCGCTGAATATTACGTTCGACAACGGTTTACAGGACATAAGATACAAGACCAAGCGACTGAACGGGGTTTCAGCCTACGATACCAGACATTGCTTTCCCGAGCCCACTAGTCATTGCAATCAAACCAATGCGTACCTCACCCTCATGTCGGCAATGGGGGACATGTTGTTCGGTACTCAACGGTGGTCTGGTCGGATGCATCGGACGCGAATAGCCCATACTGTTCTTGTTGATTTGCCGGATATGAACTATAATTATCGGGGCTACGAGAAGCCAAAGTCTCTGATTGGGGATTTGTCAATACCTGATGCGCTTGAGCAGATCTTCGAGAACGTGACGATAAGTCTGTTGAGCAACTCTGAATTTCTGTAAGTGCATACCCACATCTCTGCAGGATGGGTGTTAACACATACTTTTAGACAAAACAATACCACCCTGTCTCGCGGTCCTGTAACCCGTTTCTCTACACAGAATGCTTTCTCTTATGAGCCTCGCAACCTTTTTATCGCCTATGGAATAGGCCTCCTTTTCTCTCTAATCGTGGTCATGTTTGGATTACTATGCATCAAATCAGCTTCAGCATCATATACGAACAGCTTCTCGACCATCCTGCGAACGACACGGAATCCTGAACTTGACGCCGTCGTGCCTTCGGCAGAGAGTTCAGGCGCAGAACCCTTGTCGAAGCATCTAAGCAATGTTCGGCTGGTACTGCGACGGCAAGGAAATAGCTTGGAAGGTGACGGTGGTAGCGCTACGTTCTTCGCTGTGGACACGAAGCCAGATGGTAAGAGGGCGTCACGAGAGGAACGTCCGACTGAATCTTTGTTGAAGCCGGACAGAAGTCACCAGAATTAGGATACTAATGAGGTACTAACTACGCGAAAGGGTTCAGATGTCAATATGAATCATGGGGACAATGACAGAGTGGCCAGTTCAAACGACTAGATAGTAATTCTGGTGGAATGGCTTGTCATGTTTTGTGCATTCTGCTCTATTCAGACATTATTTCGTAGATAACATCAAGCAATACCGCAACCGATCGTCAAAAGAACCCTTCCTAGTATGGATAGTCTTTTGCCTCGAGTCTCTAATTCTACTTGGTGAGGCGATGATTATGCAGAGCATAGTAATATTGAAAATCGACTATTCTCCTATCTCCGATAGGTCGCTGGAGCCGATTTCTGACCCGCATAATTATCATCATGTACACGGTCTTTGGGCACTGATTTCTCTGATCATGGCTGCATCAATTGAATCCTTGCAAGCATTAGTCTCCAATCATAAGCCATGTTGAGATCAGGCAGAGTGAGATCAGCACAAAGCAGGCTGTGCCTCGGAGGCAGCCGATGAGGCGGAGGCATACAATTCGGCCTTTCAAACCCCGCATCTGACTGGACCCAGATCTGATAAAGACGCTGTTATACTCCCGATTCTTTGGCGTTTTCAACTTCTTCACAGCTCGAAATCTAAGTTTGCCTATCATGGATCCACTATCTATCGTTGCTATTTTGGCGGGTATCTTCAAGGTGGTGAAGACCGGTACCTCTCTTTCAAAAGACCTACATCGTTTCTACGCCTCAATTCAAAATGCGCCCCGCGAGATACTGGATATAGCGGCGAGGATATCTGACCTCTCTTTTATTCTGGGAGAGCTACACGAGTTCTTAGAAAAGAACAAAGACCTATGCAAGCGCCGTCTCTTAAATATCATTAATTCTACGATGAGCAGAGTATCAGATATACACAAGGACCTCAAAGGTCTCATGGATGGTCATGCAACATTGCAGAGGCTTCTTTGGTTATACAACAAGCCTGAAGTTCAGTACAAACTCAGCGTAATCGAGAGCCACAAGAGTGGTATTCAGCTTATACAGAACACTCTTCTTCTAGCAGCATTGACGAGAAAGGAGAAGAAGTGAGAAACCACAAATAATGCAATAGCCAGACTTTCACTGACAACGCTCAGATCGGGAAAAGCCAACACGAAGGTCAAGTCTGCCGACAAGGACGGAAAGAAGAAGAAGGAATCTAAGATCTCACAAGTTCAAGAACAAGCAGAGAATCTGACATATGCGGCTTGCAATCGTATTACGGAGCTTTCGAAGCACCAACGTCCACAGTCTGATGGGCCCAGTCTGAAACTACAGAACAGCGAGATCGGTGAAGGTGGCGAGGAAAACAAGCTGATACAGTTTCGAGTTCTGGACAACCACTCCGACGATAGTGCGACTTGGCTCTACAACCTGGTCTTCGAGCCTTTGACTCAGTCAAAACAGCACCCTGACTCTCAGAGCACCGTTATCGGTGGACGCAGCTCAGATATCACCACTGGTATATCTGCAGAGTTGCAGGCGGCCATATACGAGCCTGGAGTAAGCTCTTCTATAGTTGACAAGCTATTGGCTGAATGGACCATTGCGGACGAAAAGACTCAAGACCAAACGATTGAACATCCAGTCCAAGAAGGCACCGATACCTGCGAATGCGCCAAGAACGAGAAACAGTCCATTACGTTCAAAGCCGTTGGGCAACAATTTACATTCCCATTCCATCTTATTAGGAAATGGAAGGTCAGTCGATCCCAGCATACGGTTGCACTCCAGCTGATAACTATCAGGGTATGGAACAGAAGATCAAAGAGGCACTTGGACATCATGATGCAATTGGCCAACAGATCTTGAACGGCCAATACGACGTCATCAGTCCTACAGGCAGTATCATAATGCCCAACTGTTGGAGATTCGTCATAGAACCGGGGTGGGACGTAACCTTGATCATACCACCGATCTCCACTAAGGGCCGAGCGAAACTGTCTGCAGACTCTCAACCACAAATTGGCAAGAATGTTAAATCACCTAAAATAGTGACCTTGGATCCTGGAGTACTCAACACGGAACAAAGTCCGACAAGGAAGACAAAGCCTGTCAACCAGAATAAGGCGAAGGCTGACCCAAAGGATTCTGGGGGTCAAGCAAAAAAGGGAAAGCAGTAGATATGAAGTTACTAGAAGATCTTTGGCATTGGATCTGGTAGATGGCAGGAATAGATGTAGACAACAAAAGTCTATAGAGTTGTTTGATCTTGTCGCCCGGTCGGTTCATTCGCAGCCTTAAAAAGCCATACGCGCACACGTTACGATCCTCTAGACCAAATTGAGCACCGATCTATGACAGTCATTCCCCTTCTGTAACCAGGCTATTCAGCCCGTGGCTGGTATGGCTGAAGAGAGTTAGCCTTTCCATAAGACAGCCGTCAGGTGTCAAAGTTTACTTACCAATGGCTTAGGTGGAGCATCGATCCACGCCGCCATCTGATACTGCTGATGATCTGCCGGCGTCCACGATAAATCATACTTGACGGGCTCGATGTACTGCGTGAAGTTCATGGGAAATCCCGGATTATAAGGTGACGCTTCATGAATTTCATCGATCTCTTCCTTTGAAAGCTTGATACGCAGTGCCTCAGGCATAGCTTTGATGTGTTCAACCGTGTTGACGCCGACAATGGGAAAGACATAAGTCGTTTGGTGGAACAGATATGCAAGGGCCTGTAGATGTTAGGTCTGAGTAGCATGCGGCGATGATATGACCTACTATAGCCTGGAGTGTGGTACCCTTGCGGGTAGCAATTTTCTCCAGTGCTTCGCTCGTTCTCAAGGCAGTCTCTGAAGGCTTAGTGTCAGGTGCATCTGGGTCATTTTCCCTTTCCTTTCGCTGTTCAGCTGTAAGTAAAGAGCCGCTTCCTAGAGCACCCCATGGAATAACGGCCATGCCTTGGTCCTCACACATATGGATGACCTCTCCCTCCATATCACGCATGGCCGCATTCCAGTTTCCTTGGTACACTGAGAAAGGTGTCAGGCCGTGTTGTCGTGCATCTAACGGTATTAGCCACAAGAACAAACTGATGTCGGTTAAAGCTTACAAGCGTTGGCCTTCATAACAATCCAAGCAGGAGTATTAGAAATTCCGAGATACAGGACCTCCCTCGCCATAACGTGCGTATGCAGCGCTCTCATCACCTCTTCTACAGGCGTCGCGTAATCCCACCAATGAACATAGAGAATATCGATATAATCAGTCCTGAGCTTCTTCAAACTATCGCGAACCGAAATGTGCATGCTTTTAGCAGAGTTTCCAGTAAAGTTTGTCTGAATAGGGTCGTTCTCACGATTATACGCACGGTAGCCAGCAGAGTACTTGGTAGCGATGACCATCTGGTCTCTGACCCCACGCTCTTCCATCCATTGGCCAATCAACTGTTCAGATTGCTCTGAGTTGTAGAGGCTGGCAGTATCAATAAAGTTACCGCCCAACTCGTAGAATGCATCGAGTAATTTGAAGGGATCCTCGTTCTTTCCGGTGTAGAATTTCCATGCATTGCCAATGCTGATTCCGCCTAGGCAAAGGGGGGATACTTTGACGCTTGCTGTGGGGGAGAGGATGCGATGCCAGCCGAGCAGCGACTTGGGTTTGGGGGCAGTTTGGAAGACCATGGTGGGTAGTGTGTAGTGAGGTTCTGAAGACTTAAGGAAGAATATAAAAGTCAAAACCCAATGAAGAGTTGGAATTGACTTGCTAAATATATACACAACAGGAATAGTATACAGTCTGACTTTTGTCAATTGATCGTTGGCGCTAATGCAACCTGCTGAACGTGAATAACAGTGGGACGCTCCGGTCAACTAAGCGACAGGGAAACGCTAATTCATGCAACTTGCTGACAGTATGACGTTTGGAAGTCCATCTTCATCGCACCTATACTCTGTTTGTGTCATACCAATCGTGACTTTCCCTTCCCACCGCCCTCGTCCCATTCGTGTACAATTGGCATGGCAATGTTGGATGAAGACGGGTCCACATATTTGCAGTCGCATGATCGGTTCAGTAACACCATGCATGTAAAGTAAATGAATCTCAAACGCCTTTTATTTCATCTGTTGTCCTATCATATACACATTCATCGTCGCGCAAGTCCGACATCAAGACCCATAGGCTTCCTCAAAAATCCCTCCCGAGTCTCCATCACATCCTGTCTCAGAATAACATCATACCGCTTAATCCAAGTAGCAGCAATCAACCGCATCTGCATCTCCGCCAGATTCCTACCGACACACGATCTCGGCCCATAGCTGAAAGGAATGAAAGCATTCTTCTGCTTATCAGTCAAAGTCTCCCAGCGCTCAGGCTTGAAGTCATCAGCATCGGCGCCCCAAATTTCTGTCGAGTGGTGGATTGTGTATGTAGGAACACTGAGGACTGTACCAGGTCCAAAGTATCGTCCGTGCAGAGTAACGCCCTTGTGGTTGGGAGGGACTTCGCGAGGAAGACCGATGCCGGAAGGGGAGTGGATGCGGAGTGTCTCGTTGATACAGTAGCCGAGGTATGGAAGATGCTTAACATCTTCAAAATCAGGAATATCCTCTCCTTCGGGAACAGCAGCAGTAATCTCTTCATAAAGCTTCTGCATAACACCAGGCGTGCGAACAACATGGTACAATAGCGCACAAGAAGAGTTAGAAGTAGTATCACTGCCCGCAATAAGTTGCGTAAGCGCCTCAGCGGTAAGTTCATCCCGACCAAGCGGTTCACCCTTTTCATCGCGACCCTGCATGAGACGAGCGAGAAGATCCTTTCGGGTAGAGTCGCCGCCGCGTTCGAGACGTTCGCTGACGCGGGCAATGGCGATACCGGCTAGGTTTTCGACGGCTTGGAGACCTTGGCTGAAGAAGGGATCGGGGAGCCACTTTGCGTAGGGCTTGAGTTGGGGGAGACAGCCGAGGGTTGCGGAGACTTCGCCTCTGCGGTTCATGATTTCGACGGCTGGGGCGTAGATTGTTGGGCTGGTGGGGGAGGCTTTTACTTCAGCGATGTCGGCACCAGAAGCGAGCATGCCTGGATATGTCAGTCACCCGTTCCAGATGTACTTCAGAAAATGACTTACCGAACGGTTTTCCGAAGGCCAAATCAGCGATGATGTCGAAAGCAAGAAAGTTGACTAGATTGGTCAGTAAGTGTCAGAAACGGGGTGAGAGTAGACGTACACCAGTTCAGGCAGTCAACGCGTCCATAACCATCGCGCTCCTTGTTGGCCGAGATGCGATCCCACTGCTTGATAAAGATCTCGAGGTTCTGTCGAATGTACGGCTCAAACTCGAGAACAGACTTGGGAGCAAAGGTATGCGAAACAATCTTTCTCTTGCGAGAATGCTCAGCTCTGTCGCGTGTGTTGAACAGACCACGACGGATAGACACGAAGGTATCATAAAAGTCGCTGCACCCTGTCAGTTCTTTCCTTCAATGCCTCGATAGAACAATGCACTTACGCCTTCAAGAAACCATTTCCGTGACCGTAGATAGTGTTGATAGCATCCGCATCAGCAACACTAACATGATTAGGTGCAATTCTGACCAAAACACCCAACTTTTTATGAACCTCATCAACAATTTCGTATCTCTTTCCTCTTCGACATGTTGACAGGAGCCAAAGATTGCTGAACTGTGCTGGGAACGGGGCGGGGATGCCGCGGAGGTCTTTGTTGGAGATCCAGGGGAGGATGTACCATGCGAAGACTCCGACGAGGAGGGCTACAGGTGCCCAGGGCGAGATGAGGAGTTCTGTAAGAGCCATGATGGATGATACAGAGGTAGGGGTAAAGAGATGGGAGGTGAAGGAAGGGAGAGGATGGGTAGAGTATTTGTATTGTGTCGTCGGATAGTGGCTGATCGTCAATGGGTCTGGATTGCCCCAGATTATTTACCCCAGAGTGACCATTGATAGCTTCCGAGGAAGAACCTCCCCACATTATGTGGTTCGGCACTTGGCGTTTCTGGCGAGGTAATTGGTTAGATCGATAGCCGTGAATCCGTGTTAGACCCGTTTGACCTGCGCTTTGATGCTCATGCCCGCCCAAAGGCCATATCAACACAACCTCAGCCATGCTGCAATATCACTCTTACTCGTATACAGTCAGGATGCCACTTCTGTTCCAAAGAAAAGTTCAATGAAATCTCTTCTTCAATGCGGTAATATTGAGCATTCTCATCCTGGAGTTAGTACGTCATTTCCACTGCTTACTGCGACTCGGATTTTCCTCGCATCCGATTGGCTGCAGTTCCGCGGAAGCAATCGGCAGTCGATATCGGGAGCTGTCAACCGCCAACGTAACCTGCCACCACGAAACCTATGTCCATCAACTAACCCAATTTAGAAAACAAACAGAAACTCATCATTCATCAAGTCCGTCAAATCATCAAAAGCCTTATCCCCCACATTCCCATCAACCTCCGCTCCCTTTGCCTTTCTAAGCCGATCAGCTTCTTCAGACGAGTACAAACTGTAATCCACAATAACAGCATCCTTCCCGGCTGCTACGCGACGTCGGCTATGGTCTTTGTTGAGATAGGCCAGGTACATAGTCGTCACCACGACTAAGCCTTCGATCGCCATGTATAGAAGTAAATTCCAGGATAAGCCTCTGTGGTATTCTGGTGCTTCGCTGGGTTTGTAAAGCAGGGGACCGATTATGTTGCCGAGGGATTGGCCGATGAAGAGGACTGATGAGTTGCATTTGCTTTTGGTGTCGCCTGCTGTGTTGGAGGAGGACCATGAGTAGATCAACGGAACTAGAACAATCAGTATGCGGCGTCCAAGACGAGTGAAAAGGTGGGCTTACCTATTCCTGGAAAGACTGAGATCATGTAGTATCCTCCAAGTAGAGTATTCCTGCCCTCAGGTGTATGAGGCGTTGAAAGCATAATCATACACCCAATAATAGGAAAGATAGCCAGAAACGCGATAACGGGACCTTTCTTATGATACTTTGTCGCAACATATGATCCACCAACAGTAGAAATAAGTTGCACAATACCAAAAGGCGCATTAAAGAGAATAGCCTCGAACGAGTCGAAGCCAAAGGATTTGATGAGAAGAGGTCCGAAAGACCCAACACCACCAGAAGGAACCCTGCAATTGGTCAATAAACATTCTCAACCAATTACATCAGTACTTACGAGATGCTAAAGATCAGAGCGAACCAAAGCCACGTCTTCAAATCTCTCATCGTCTCCCAGAAATGGTCCCATCGCCACTGTCGAGACATGACACCCGTCTGATTCATTCTCAATCGTTCGATGGCAATGAGCTTATCGTGTTTATCGAGGAATTTTGCTTCGGCAGGGGAGTCGGGCATGTACGAGAACAAGACTGTTGAAAAACAGACTGTGATGATTCCAAAGGCGACAAAGATGGTCTATAGGACATTAGTATTTGGTAAAGGAGATGAGAATGGGAGGATTACCTGGTATGGCTTTAGACCGAGAGGGAGTTGGGCAAGCCACCACGTCGCCAAACTTCCAAACTACCCATCATTAGCAAGACTTCCAACGATGAGAAGAGGAGACTCACAACACCCGTAAACCCATTCATAGCATACCAATAGCTCATTCTCAAAGGCTGCTCCCGTCTCCTCCAAAACATCTGCGTAATAGCAACAAAGCTCGGCGCAATACTAGCTTCAAAAGCACCCAACCAAAACCTCGCAAACAGCAAACTATGAAAAGTATGCGCAGCAGCCATAAACGTTAACGTCAACCCCCAAAGTGTGACCATACATGCTGTGAATTTTCCGATGGGGAGTTTGACGAGAAGCCATGCTAGAGGGAATTGTGCGATGAGTTGGGCGACGTAGACTATGCTGCTTAGCCATGAGAATTGGTTTCCTTTCAAGTGGGTGTCTTCTATTAGGCCGAAGATGGAGGCATATGCGATTGTTGCTTTGTCGAGACCTACACACGTCAGCTCCACTACTCATCAACATTCATGTCAAAGAGAGTACTCACCTTGAAGGAAATAGACTGCTAGCATAAGAGGCAGAACAACCATATCAATCTTCCCCAAAACACGCGCATCATCTTCAGGCGTGACTTTAATTCTTCGTTCAGGAGATACGCCTAGTCTTCGCATAAGATCTGCGGCCGGACCTTCTGCCAGTCGTCCACGTTGAGCTTCGCCGTCCATGTCGAGGAGGCGGTGGTTGTCTGATGACGCGCCTGGGTCTGGGGAGCCTAGACGGGACATTTTGCCGGCTTTCTCTTATCGATCGAGGCTAATAGATTGAGATAAATATGGGACCATTGAGTTGACGATGTAAGAGTGGTGCTCAAAATGAGAGGAGAGGAGAGGACAGGTTGAGATGATCCTGAGGTGCAAGGGATGAGATGATTAAGGGATGGCGGTTGATCTTGGCCAATTGGGATCATGATTTCCCCGCGATGGAGCGTTAATAAGCAGTCGCGCCAAGATACAGGGTAGTTTGACACGCAAAATCATGACATTTGTGGCTGTTTGTCTTACGCGTCTGGAGCGACAGTGAGTCAGATAATAGCTGATTAAAAGTGTTGAGATTAATTCTCCCATATCTTCCGAGTGCTTAGTACTACGATGTTGTTTAGAGCATGTCGGAGGCGCTGGATCTTCGTCGCACAGCAGCTTTACTTTTCAACGGTTTTATCTTCAACGCGACGTCATAGCTCATCGAACTAACTTTCCGACCGTTGCCAACGCTCTAAAGCCACGCCAATTCTCCATTACTCTTCGTGTCTATACACAGCCAGACTTGGATCAATCTTGAATGTTGTCCTGCTGTGATACCCATCATACATGGCGATGACAATACTACTCAATTATAGCATCATAGCAATAATCCTGCTGCAGACATACACGTGTATGTACGTCATCCGCCACCCCCACTTGTAATCTCATAAAACAAGCACAACTCCAAACAAGATTTCCTAACAAGCCACATTCCACTCTTATCACTCTAGTGCATTATCAGCACAGATTCATATATAAGATACCCTCACCAAGCCTCACCTATTACACCCCTGCTCTTAACATCCATGAACGAAGCATTGGGTTCAATCTTCTCAGGCGCAATCCCCGCCCAATTCATGTCCTCCTCCAACAAACACGACAGCCAAAATGGCGAAACCCCCACCGAATCCTCATCGGCCACCAAAGACCGCATCGTGAAAGAGATCCACACACGCGTCGAAGAAGCAAAAAACCTCCAAGAAAAATCAATCGAACTTCACGAAAAAGCAGACAATGAATCCGATCCCGAAGAAGCAGAGAATATTCGATTTGAAGCAAGACAAATCGATAAAAAAGCAGCCAAACTTATGAAAACTGCTGAACGACTTGAAAAAGGCTGGTTGCAGGGCGGTGCTATGGGGACGGGCATAGGTGCTGGTGTGGCGAGTGGATTGGGCATGGGTGTTGGTGCGTTATTGACGGGTGTTGTGGCTATTCCGACTGCTGGCTTGGGATTGTTGATTGGAGCGGGGACAGGGCTTGCGCATGGGAGTTGGGTCAAGTTTACGGATGCTTTTAGTAAGGAGGAGACGGAGGGGATTGTTAATGAAGCTACTGAGGAGGCTGAGAAGATTGCAAAGGAAGCTGAGGAGAAGAAGTAAGGATGGATATCATGGGAAAGGATAAATTGCATAGCATGGTTATGGTTCTTCATTCTTTACTGTTTACGAGTATTCAACATGCATAAGTTCAAGGTAACATGGATCTATACGACACTGCAACATGCCTCCCTGCATCTCGCGTGAATCACTACCGAAGTCTGACACATTCGTTCCATTCCTCCGTTCGCGGAATCTTCCGCATCTTCAGTGACAATCCCACCTCCAACGGCCTTTTACCCCATCCTCTCTAGCCCCGCTTATCAAACTCAATTCAGGGTCAAATGGTACGTTAAATATGGAGCCACTTGAGAGGTTATCAGACCTGTCTGCATCTTATCTGATCAACTTTTACGTGATAGTGTCTTGGCAGCAGTCAGCGGCCGACAGTAACTTTAACCGACAAGTTTAAATGCAGGGATGGGAAGAAAATCTTGAGGGAGGCTTTATGCCAAGACCTGCTATCAATCAGCTATGCTTACCGCGATGAGAAAAGATCTTCGTGATTATCCTTGCGCCGGTGGGATGAGTACCGTTCCGGGGATGTGGTTGAGGGGATTATTGACGAGCTATAACTGTTGGTCAACCCAGTACCGAAGAAAAAAAACTGTTCCCCAAATCTCTGGTCCTGCCCATCCTGTCTGGCTGTCAAAATGGCGTCTGAAGCACATCAAGATACAGAGGCGGCAGAAGTCGAAACACCACGCTCCGCAAACGAAGCCCTTCGTAAACTATGGACAACCAAAACGCTGGGCATAGCAATCGGATGGTCCGTCACCCCCCTACCACATCCCACTCATTCGATTCCACAGCATCGCTAATAATTCCCAGTCTTCTTTTGATGAACTTCTTCATGAACTTGACGGTCTACACACAAAATGTCTACGAACCATACGCGACGAGCCACTTCAAGGCCCACTCTCTCCTCGCGACTGGATCAATCGTTGCGGGAATTGTGAGGATTGTTTCGTATCCGCTTTTGGCCAAGCTTGCAAATGTAAGTTACTCATGGTAACTGTGGGAGTGTATGTGTGCTAATTGTGTAGCATTTTGGTAGACCGCAGGGTTTTGCGGGTGGTGCCCTCGCAATGGCCATCGGAAACGCAATGTATGCTTCGTGTCGCAACGTCGATACCTTCCTCGTAAGTCTCCCCATCCTTTACATCATCAATACTAACAGTTTAGGCTGGTACAATCTTTGATGTACTAGGTGATTCAGCATGGAACATCGTCCAACAGATTTTCATAGCAGACATAACCTCTCTCGTAAACAGAGGGATCCTGTTCACCCTCCCCGAATCCCTCTCCGCGATACCCACACTCTATGGCGGAACATACCTGGGTGAACATATCCTTCTCAATTCATCTTGGAGATGGGGTTATGGTATGTGGAGTATTATTCTTCCCGTTACTGCGATTCCTACTATTGGGATCATGGTATGGATGAATCAACGAGCAAAGCGTGTTGGACTTGTCGCTGAGAAAGTGTCTTTCATGCATGGTGCTCAGAGTGGACTTTTGGGAAAAGTAAAGCATGTTGGAGTTCAGCTTGATCTTTTCGGTGCTTTGCTTCTTGTCGCGGGTTTGGCCATGACTTTACTCCCCATGACCATCGCAGGACGCAACAACACCGACCGCTGGAGTCGCCCATCCTCCATCGTACTCATTATCCTCGGTGTTTTGACCTTTATCGCGTTTCTCGTCTGGGATGGCAAGTTTGCTTCCAACCCCATCATTCCTTACCGCACTATCCGCGAACACAATGTCATCGTCGCTTGCGCGTCGGTCATTATCATCGCTATGTCGGATAGTATCTACCGACCTTTCCTTTCCAGCTTTTTGCAAGTCGCGGGTCATTATTCGCCTGGTGCCGCGACACGAGTTGATAATGCTCAGCGTGTGGCATATAATGTTGGTGCGCTTGTAGCTGGTTTATCGCTCAAGTTCATCAAGAACACGAAGCCTCTGATTATGGTCGGAGTCGTGTGTATCATCCTGGCGGCCGGCTTACCGATCTACCTGACCAATATCTCTGGGACGCACATCGCTAGTGAAGCTGCCTTCATCACCACCAAATCACTCCTCGGTGTTGGTCGAGGCTTTACGCAAGTCCCCCTCCAGGTATCCCTCCAAGCCGTTCTCGAAAATGAGCAAGTCGCCATCGCAACAGCCGTATACCTCTCATCTCTGGGTTTCGGTTCCAATCTCGGCGTCACAGTCAGCGGCGCAATCTGGAACTCTCTCCTACCTCGCAAACTCATCGCCAATTTCGGTCAAGCGGAAGGACGCAAGATCTTTGGGTCTATTGTCGTTGCGAAGAACTATACAATTGGCAGTGCTGACCGAATTGCTATTGATGAATGTTATCGTGAGACGCAGCAGACTCTTGCTATTGGATCTGTTTGTGTTTCGGGACTGTTGCTTTTGATGGTTTATCTTGTTAGGAATGTTAAGCTTGGAGAGGAGGATGAGAAGAGGGCTGCTAAGGCGGATGAGGAACTTGCTTGGGCTGTTAAGCAGAGAGAAACTGAGGGTGAGGGGGCTGTTGAGGTTGGTAAGAAGGAGTAGGGGAGAGCTATTGGGTTGGTGCTGCGAAGATCATGGAGTTTTTCAATCACTTCATTTTTCGAATGCATAACACTAATATCACTCCAATGTAGGCTAGTCTGTACCTTTCACGTTCAATTTGCCAGCTACTTGTTTTGTAATTTGAGAATCAGGCTCCGGGGCTGAAGGACATAATTTGTTTTGGATGCGATAATTGGTGCTGTAAATCTTACACGCATAAGCCACAATCCTACGGAGGAGGTTTACCTGACTGTCGGAGCCAGCAATAAGCGGTCCCCAGCCCACTTTGTAAAATGCCAGCTTGTTACTTTACCCTGCAACCAACTGGCTGAAGAATGATTTTGGCCTCAAGGAGTCTATAATAGCGACATGAATCCTATTACCAGCAGAAAGCCATCAGTGGGGGCCAAGATAAGTAGTTCTATGGTAAATAATAGGCAACCTCTAGGCGCTGTTCCAGCCAATGGGTAAGACACAAGTAAGCAGCCCAGTTATGCAGTCCGCTCAGTTGGGTGGTCTCACAGCCCCGCTTCAGCGGATTCTTAAGTATTGTGTTGCTCCCAAATACTACATCCCCCATCAGTGACTTTCCGTTTCGACTAAGATCAAAGTCCTGGGCGCACCATGGAGATTGTCGGCGTTATCGCGGCTGTCCCAGGTCTCATCGAGATTATCAAAGCCGTTTCCACAGGTGTTCGCGGACTAAGGAAAGGGAAGGTTGCAGCTAAAACAATTCAGGACTTGCTTACTCAACTGCAAGATCTAGAATTTATCCTCCAAGATATTCAGACCAAATGGAAGAACGGAGGGGTAGACCAGCTTCGATTGCAGAGACTGTCACCGCCGCTGAAACAACTTAAACTTGAGCTCTTATCTCTTCGGAGCCTACTTCAAAATTCAGAGATCACGAAGGAGCCCTCAAGATACCTAAAGAGGGCCTTCTTCCTCTCTACAAGGCTTGATAAGTCACTGAACGAAGCCTTTACTCGGCTATCGCAGTTGAAAACATCTTTGACGCTGCTCATTACCCATGGACAAGATGCTGTCACCAGAGGTAAGAACCTATACTTTCTACCGATGCTTAGCTTACCATTGCCTAGATCTGGAAATCAGATCGTTCACTACAAGACGACTGGAGCTACAATCGCTTCTACAACCTGCCGGTAGCAGCTTTATTCCTGACAAGACTGTTGGTACCTGCGATTGGATATGGTCTCATTCAACATTTTGTGATTGGATGCAAAATTCAGCTGTTCTTCCAGACTCTTATCTTGACCGAATCCTATGCATTGTTGGCACAAAAGGTTGTGGAAAGTCCGTTCTCGTAAAGGCCATAGCCGGGGAGTGCAGGGCAAGAAAGAAGACGGCTTTGCACTTTTCGTTTTGGTCTGGTAGCGAAGCCCAGCAAAAGCTTCTCAATCTCTTACGGACACTGGTCTGGCAAACCCTGGGTAATATCAAAGACGAGAACCTGGAGCGTATCTCCGAACCCCTAGTCAAAAGTGCTGTCCTTGATACGCAAGTGCTTACGGGAGTACTTCATATCGCCCTATCAATGATTGTGGACAAGGTCTACCTCATAATCGACGGTATTGATGAATCTTCCGACGACTGGAACAATCAGACAGAGGGAAGTCTATCAACAGTTCTAAATCTAGCCAAATGCCACAATAACCTTCACGTCCTTCTTTCCGGCCGAGAGTTATCGCTACGCACGATTCTCAAGAGCAATTGCCCGAGGCTGGAGATAACAGACCGTTTGATCCGAGATGACTTGCTCAAGGTCGTATCAGTTGAGCTGGACACATCTCTATCCATACGTTGCCAACCCGTTCGAGACATGATCCAAGCGTCTCTAGAGGCCAGGTCTCAGATCATGTTCCTTTGGGTTACCTTGGCCTTGAAAGAGCTCAGACGTTGTTTCAGTGTTGAAGAAGTTAAGGAGACTCTCAAGCAGGTCCCGCACGACCTTGACCGCGAATATCATCGTCTGTTCGCACGGCTCATGACCCGCACAGGAGGAACAGTCATAAGACCGTCTGTAACAATGAAGCGTGCGAGGTATCTTTTGTATGCTTTACTTGCTTGCCCCGAACCAATGACCGGTCACGACTTGTGTTATGCATATGCTTCACAGTGTAACTCGGGTGGTACCGTCGATGATGATCTCATCACTACGGACGGTATCGTGGATGCATGCGGAGACTTGATCGCTGTCACAGACAGTCGATATCATTTGATCCATGCTTCAGTATCTGAATTCCTTTTGCGGCCTCAGCACGAATGGGACCACGAAGACTCGGGGATTTCATACTTCAGAGTTGATCTTGCTGAAGCTCACGAGTCTATGTGCTCAGCCTGCTTCAGGTATATTGAATCGATCGATCTTGGCTATCCACTGACGGACGACAGACCTCTGTCTCTTTCACAGCGGTTTCCTTTCATCTTATACGTGTCTAAGTTTTTGCCTTTTCACCTCAGCCAAGTTCAAGATCGGAAGAGGCAGAGTCACAAAGAGTCTTTCAGGTCATTCGGAACACATCAATTTTGCGTCTTCGTTGAATACCTCTTGGTGATGTCCAATGACTCTACACAGAACCAACAACATGATATCGTTGATTACTGGACGGCACTTGTGATGGGTGAGTCAGGGTTCGAGGATCTGACCAAACATTTCAAAAGTGAACTGAGACGTCGTCTCCAGCTTTTTGGGGTTCAGCACGAACGTTATACATCATGGTTAAACCTGGCTATCTTATTCCCAAACGACAATGCCGAGCCCGCTGTCCCTTACTTGAAGGCTGCTGGTGTCGTGTCCCGCAAAGGTGAAACGATGAGAGGTTTCAACAAAACCGTGTTATCATCGCTTCCTGAGCATCTCAGCAATTCTTACGGACTCCCTGTTCAAAGGCTATCACAGAGTCTTGGGGCTGTTTCTAAGATGTTTAAATTGCTAGAGAGCTCGACTACAGACTTGTTAACCTCATCTGCAAAGTCCCTGCCTCCCCCTCTCCTACTCCTGGCGGCATGGGGGGCAGCACAGCAGGATAAGTGGCCTCTTGCAGAGAGACTTTCAGATGTCTCGATGGCCAAGACCTCGGGTCATCGAGACTTCCACGAGTTTTGCAGTCTGCTAAATCTCGCTGCTGTGAAGATGAAGGGATCCGAAGACTACGGTGAGGAGACAGAGAGGCTGGTAGAGAAGGCAATCGAAATTGCCAATTGTCTTCCTGTTCGACCACAGACCGAGTTCTACAAGGTCGAAGCTTACACCATGCAAATGCGAATACGGGCTAATACCGGTAGACCAGATCAGGCTGTAGAGTCTGCAAAGTCACTTGGGAAGATGCTTGGCAAGGAGAGAGAAAAATGCCGCAGCTTAGTCTGGGATTACAGCCTCGGCCATACGCGAAGAGGTTTCGCTTACAGAGTGAGGCGGCTTAGAACTACAGCCTTTTTGCTTGCAGATATTGGTGAATACACAGCTGCAGCTGTCTTTGCTGGCCAAGGTATCGACGTCTTTGACGAGTCAGGAGCAGAGCCGACGACGAATATCCTAGACTTGTACGATACTCGAATCACTGCTCTTTATCGAAGTGGAGGGTTCAAAGAACTCCTTTCTACATGTCACAAGCACATTCAGGTATTCGAAAGTGTCGGCTCCAAAGCCGACTATATACATACTCGGTGGCAAGTCCAATCTTTTAGATCATCCGCCTTTGCTGCTATTGGAGATGAAGATGAAGCCATAAGATACTGCTTTGAAGCCACTGACGAGGTCAGGCAATTGGGAATCCAAAAGGTACAGCCAGTATGCGAGCTCTGGCTTGTTGACATGGCAAAAGACCTAGCCCATTTTGGCCAGTACGATAAATCGATGGCTTTATCTCGCGAACTGCTTGAGGTCAAGGAGGTAACATTGACAATGGAAAATCTCGACCGAGACACGATACTTGGTGTGATTCGACCTCTCGTCTCTAAGCTTGAAAATGTCAGTCTGATGAAACCTGGCTATGACGAGTTTCTGAATTGCTACTCACTCCTCTATTTGACCAAAGACTCGGAAGGCCTGGATGAGGCAGATTGGTGGAAGAAACAAGCAAACCTCCCATCTGAGACCATCCCCATGTTCAAAGACAGGACGACATTGCTCACACTGAAATTGATTGAGACATGCTTGCGTTCTAGTGATGACTTGGATCGCGCTTGTGAAGGCTACGCAATGTTAAACCAGATCTATTTCAACGAGGGAAACTTGGAAGCAACAAGTTTGGTATCTTACGACGCTACCTCACGATTGCTTTCGGACTCCTCGCTCGATTCCTCCAGCTGTTATATGGAGGTGGGCGAGATTTGGTTGAGTGGCGGCCATGCTGCTAGGTCTAAGTCGTGGATCGATAAGTCTTATGAGACTAATACTCAAACATCCACTTCAGACTCGATCTTTGCAAATGAGATTTGGTTTGCTAGGATGCTTGGCTACTTCATTGATACCTACGGAGACCAACTTGAGAGTGCGGATGAACGAGGATCGTTCATTGAACAAGGCTGGATTCACCTCTTCAGGGCTATTGAGGAAAACAAGAATCTTGAAAGTGTACGAGTCAGCAATGAGTGTATTAGAGGCGCACTCAAGTCCCGCTACAACGACGAGAATGACCACCATAAACATGAGATGACAGGAGATTGCTGCACGGAAGTGGGAGTCCAGATTGAATCTGACGATGGAAATGATGATACCTCCGACGGTAGTTTTGAAGACACCCACAGCTTGGGAGATATCTATGATTCCAAAGAGGAACGAGATGAGCGGATACATATTGTCAGAACGCGACTTGAAGCTCTTGGGGGAACCGACTTGATGAATAAGGCTGAGGCCAGGGTGAAGGCTGAGGTATCAGAGCTGAGGAGGTTGAAGAGGGCGGATAGTGAAGAATTCTTCCAAGTAACTGAAGGACTGCGACGACGGGCTAGTATTTGACATTTTTCAGGTAAGATTGTTATAGGTCGTGTTTTGAGAATAGAGGCAAAGAGGGAATACTTTAGGTTAGGTGGGTTCTGCTATTATATCTGCGTCATGCCAATCTAATTATTTCTAATTATTCTTTTAAGAGACAGTTTTAGTCAAAGATATTATTTTCTAATACAAGACCTTTCCAGATTATCACCTAATTTATTTAGGCCTTTGCACCCAGTATTACCTATTAGCTTAAGGTACTTTACCGATATTCCAGATCCTACTAGGAAAGAAACATTAACCTTAAGCATTACAGTAAAACACCACTTACACAAGCAATAAGATCTTAAGGGGAAAGGCTCAAGACTTAACTACTCTTTCGGATCTCTTCTGTAATATCTCTGCATTACTGTCCCCTTTGATCTGCACAAGGTGATGTTTTCGACCACCCGTCCTTGCCCAGCCAAGGGTACCTTGTCGGCTCTGGTGGAGTGCCTGAGCCAAGCTTGCACTACCATTCATGAAGCCGCGATGGTTTCTGCAGATATTCTCCTCTAAGAACAGAAATGCCTCAGTGTATATACCTAGCTGAGTGACTCGATCAAGTATGTCCTGCGATAGCCTTCGGCTGATACAACTCCTCCAAATACTGAACTTCTTCCTTACTCAAGACTTTTCCTCTGGCACCCACAGCCTGGTCAATCCTCTCAATGCTACTGAATCCAATAATTGGACTCGTAACCCTTTCTTCAATCCAAGCCAACGCGACTTCCGCCATAGCCCAACCCTTCTTCTCCGCAATTTCCATGACCCGTCCGATGATCTTACTGTCAACATCTGACAGCTCTCCCGAACTTTCCTTCTCACCTTTACTACGGTCTGTAGAACCAAAGTCTTTCGGGGGTCGTGCAAGATGACCTCTGCATAGCGGCGCCCATGGAATTAGACCGACGCCAGTATCGTTGCAATACCGGATCATCTCGCGCTCTTCTTCACGGTAGAGAAGGTTGTAATGGTTCTGCATACTGATGAATTGCGTCCAACCATTCCTCTCAGCGACGAATTGCATGCGTGCGAATTGAGTCGCCCACATACTACTCGCGCCGATGTATCGCACTTTGCCAGATTGAACGAGATCGTGCAGGGCTTTCATTGTTTCTTCAAGAGGCGTTTCTTCATCATACCGATGGATTTGAAGAAGATCGATGTAATCCGTGTCGAGACGCTTGAGAGAGGCGTTGACTTGGTTGAAAATTGCCGCGCGGGAGAGACCGTATTGGTTTTGGTAGTCTTTGGAAACCGCGAACTCAGATTTGTAGTTGATGTGTCGGGCGGCTGTGTGTTGTCAGTATTGGCAAGGGCGCATGTCAGAGGTGAGACGTACAAGGCTCTTCACCAACGGCCCAGCGGCATTTTGTCAGGATGAGCACTTTGTGGCGAGGAATATTGAACTTCTTCAGTGCTTTGCCGACGATCTCTTCTGAAACACCATTGCTATAGGTGTTGGCGGTGTCCCAGGTATTGAGACCACGATCATAAGCCGCCTTGAGGAGTTCCAATGCCTGCCGCACGTTAGTACTCGTCTAGATTAATGGCTGTAAGCAGTACCTCTTCTTCGCCAATGACCCAAGGTAACGTCCGCTTGTCGCCAAAACTCATACATCCAAACACGGGAACGGAAATACGTAAGCCAGATTTTCCAAGGTTGCGATATTCGCATTTGGATGCCTCGAGAGATGCTTTAAGTTGGGCGGGGAGATCCTTGGACGACATGTTGATGATCCTGAAGGTGGTGGTTTTAATATGTGCTTTCTGTCTCTCGAGTACTCACATAGAGGAGGGATGGTGTGAGGAACGGATGGGGAGGTGAGTCTTCTTCTATAGGTGGTCAGAAAGTGAGGATGATCTGAGGTAGCCATTCGGGCAGTCTGATAGGCGGATAAATAGAGGTCTATGTCATCATTGTGCTGTCTGGTGTCGTGCAACGTTTACCCCGCTGCTGACTGTGTCTTTGAGATTCAGAGTGTGAAATGATTGACTCATCGACGCGTTTCTGTCGAGTTGGTGACAGACTACCCTGGACCTCTTGTTTTTGTCGTGATTTTGGATCTGCATGGTCCGTGTCCGGTAAGTGGAGGCCGTCGTCAAAACTTCAACAGCCCATGCCTTTTTGACCAGCAGCGGCAATGCCATCTCTCCAAAACCACGCGTTTCGGCCAACCTTAAACCTTCATGACGTTTGTTTCAATATTCTAGAAACAAAGCCTCAATCGCCAAGAAGCCTTTTAATTCTCGAATTTCTCAATCATCAAGCTCATCCGCCTTGATCGATTCGGCCCCTCGGCAAAGACATAGGGATCCTTCCCTCTGATAGGTCCTCTCGCCTAACTGCACCCATCCCACCCTACACCCGACAACTGGACACTTCGGGTTAACAACCCCATAAACAGTCTAGCTTCATCCTCTCCACGTCTAATTTTGCGGGGAACTGTCGGCAGATCCCATCGGAACTGACTGACGTATTTTAGATTTCCAATCGCGAAGCGGTAATTGAGTGAACTTAGCTTTAACATAACCCACCTGATCCTTCGTCTTGAACTTCCACTTTGTAACAATATCAGGGACTCAATATGGAGCAGACAAAGACGACGCGCAAACGAGTCTCCAGGGCCTGTAACCTCTGTCGCGCCCGGAAAGTTCGGTGTATCATTGAAGACCCCTCAGGTCCTTGTGTCAACTGTAGGCATAACGACAAGGTCTGTACTTTTAAGCGACGACATGGAATAATGTAAGTATCCTATTCTCTTTTGAAGAGTAATACTAATTTTTAGATCGACGAACCCTACACTGAGACCGAATATTCCGCCTACACCACGCTCAATTGAATCAGCAGCCGAGAAGCCCATTGAAGGGCCAATTCAACAACCTCTTCCTGCAGCACCAAGACCACAATCAATCTCATCCTCAGCCTCAATCCCCTCTCAAAACATTACTCAAGTACCGAGTTCACCATGTCACCCCGACTACGCCTTCCTCCAAGTCCCCGACACCAAGGACCTTCTCCCCCAAGACCTTCAATTCCTCGTCAGCCAAGGCTGTTTCATTGTGCCGCAAAGAGCAGCGCTGGATGACTTTTTGAGACAGTATTTTTTACATGTTCATCCGATGCTTCCGATTCTAAATGAGAAGGACTTTTGGCTTTCTTATAATTCTGTGGAGGGGGATGTGGAATATGAGATGCCTATGTTGGTTCTGCAGGGAGTCCTATTCATATCGTCTGGAGTCAGTATGACTTCCCATCCGTAACATGCGGTTTACTGACTAGCGTAGTTTGTTTCTGCAGAGACGATCAAGTTATTAGGCTTTCCCGACGTTCATCAAGCAAAACTGGCCTTCTATCGGCGCGCGAAGCTTCTCTACGACTTCAGCGTCGAAAAGTCCTGTATCGCCATAGCCCAAGCATCCCTCCTCCTGGCCCACACACACCTCATTCCCCGCTGCATCGCCGGGAACAAACCCCTAGGCTCAATCTGGCTCGGCATAGCCATATCTTACGCTCGCGTCGCCAAAGCCCACTGCTACAGTTCTCTACGTCCCTCCAATCCTACCGAAGTCGCCAAGATACAAAAACGCCGCAATACGCTCAAACGACTGTGGTGGAGCTGCATCATCTGCGATCGACTTCTTCCACTTACTTCAAGACAGAGCATAAAAATCACGCCTCACAATTTTAGCTTTTCTGGATGTTCTGTCCTTGGCAGTGCGGATTTGAGCGATGAGCTGTATAATTCTGATGTATATGATTCGGAGACCAAGACGTTGCATGCAGAGTTATTGGCTAAGCTTGTCGAGCTTTGTGTTGTGCTGACAGATGTGCTGATGGTTGTTGCGGTGCTGTATAATAATCCATCTTGGATGCTTAGTGGACGGATGAAGGATGCGGGGGTCTGTGGAATTGAGTTGAGGAGGTGGTATAATGCTTGGGGTGAGACGAAGGGCACCTTGGAAGAGAGACGAGGTGAGAGTGGAGAAATGGCAGAGTCCATTATCTTGTTCAAGAATCTCATTGAGATGTACTACCAGTCAGTCATTCAGTCTCGACTTGAGAGGTATACTGACAATTCTAGTTCTGCGCGCCTATCAGTCTGTCACTACAACATCTTACGATCAAGTCTCGTACCAACATCCCAATCCGACGTCCAACTCCGCCGCCAAAGCGAAGATCTACAAGGTTCAGCATCACGTGTAACAGAATGTCTCCTCGAATTCGACCGCCTGGGCTTATCAAGATGGCTTCCCATGACAGCGTATGTCTCCCTCCCCTTCTCACCATATCTCCCTGACAGCTCCCAGCATCGGCTGCACAGCCTTCCCTCTAGCCCTACAAATGATCGACGTCGAACTCCACCCCAAAACCTCACAAAAGCAACAACACGTGGATAATCTCGTCAAACAAATGAAGAGTTATAAAAACAAATACTACATCACAGATTGGGTCATGCGAGCTATCCGACATGTGGTGGAGTTAGCACGACAACGAGATGATTCGGGCGCCAGTAGTGCTCTTGATATGCTGAAGAGTCGACCGAGCTATTACTTGAGATTGGTCATGACTCTTGATATGAGCATTAGTAATGGGCGATTACCGGACGAGTGTGACTTTCCGCCGAGTTTGAGAGCCGGTCGGGGGACTTTTGTGAAATCACAATCGGACGTTGGTCAAATGGGGGATGAGGAATCACGGAAGCGGTTTTCGGCGATGAACAAAGACTTGATACCGGACAACCTGACAGACGAGACTGGCATCGGTGCAGTAGATCTGAAGGATCAGGTCCAAGCGCAGGATGCTATAATGGTCGACCAGGAATCCTTCTTCAACACCAAGCAACCCTTTCCAGTCGACTTGACAGCTGCGTTATGCGAGATTACGAATATTCCGCCACTGGACTTTAACGATATGCCGTTGTTAGATTCATCGCTCTTCAATGACACTGGAGGTGTGCCATTTTGGCCATACGAATTACTTGGATCACCGCCTGATAATCTGGGGCAGGTTGAGGATATTGGGATGGGTGATATATTTGCCGGGATGCTGGCAAATGCAAATAATGAGTCAGACATCACTGAGGTTACGAGATAGAGCGGTAGTTCTGTTAGTCCCTCTATGAACTGTTTGTAAAGAAAGAGAGCTAGTTCATACTTATTATACAAAAGACTATGTCCTGCCTTCGTCGTGCGCCTTCAACACCTCCTCGATTTCCGTAAAACCTTTCTTCCTTGCCCACATTAATGCTGTCATTCCAAAGCCATCCTCAATGCTTATGTCTGCCCCGAGACCAAGTAAAACCTCAACGCACGTCTGATTGCCCTCAGTTGATGCATATACCAGCGCCGAGCCGGCTTGACGAGTACGAACTTGTCTTGGTAATTCCTTACTGAGAATCCGATAACCTTTGCTGTCGTACTCATGATATCTCCTATACTGTTTGAAACCACTTTGGAAGCTCTTGATACGGGAAGGTATCAAGTGTCCGTGCTTCGATTTTGGCAGATAGAACTCAGTCGCTCTGGTATTGCAATCGGCGCCGTGTTCAACTAGGACATTGATGGCCCTATCCCAGCCGACATGGGCGGCAACAACAATAGGTGGCGCGTCTAATACCACCCATCCGGTCTCGTCCTCCAGATCTTGCCGAATCGACCACTTATCTGAGTCGTCTCGCAAAAGAGGTTCATAAAGATGGATTCTTCCGCATAGATTTATATCTGCGCCAGACTCTATTAAAACCCTTACCATTTCCTCCTGCTCTGGGTCAGGCGGTCGTGGACCCAGATGATGAAACCTAGTGTTCTGACGAAGAGAAACACTGGACTTATGTGGTTGAAAGTCCTCCATTCCTAGCAGCGCAGCGATCAGTGGGGTCACCCCATTTGCGCTTTTCGCATTGATATCAGCACCGTAATCCAGGAGCAGCTTCAGCACATCCAAACAAAAGTTTGCTGCCGCGGTGCATAGGGCATGATGAATTCCCGATTCGCTTATGGGTACAGTATTTGCCTCGTGATCGAGAATAGTCTGCACTATTGACTTACCCCTGCCATAACGTACTGCAACGCTCAAAAGTGTTGCATCACACATATGGAAGCTATTGTAACGTCTCAAACCTTGGAGCGGATGAAGATTCGTTACGTAGGGGTTCGGCTGATGTTTCGGGTAGTAAAGCGAAGGTTCAAGACTGGACCACCACCAACCCTTGACTTTTCCTTGGGCAACGTAGCAACGTTCAAGCCCATTTCCAATAGATTTGAAAAATGATCTCATCAAGTCCGAGGGGTCCCGGCACCGAACAAAATAATTGATAATATGTAGAAGTTCCACAGCAGACCCCCACCAACCTTGGAGTTTTCCCCTGATACTCCAGCGACATGAAACACCACGATCGAGTAAAAGTCGGATGGTGGCCGATTGGCCCTTCTCTACAGCATAGATAAATGCTTCTCTCATTGAAGCTTGAGAATCAGCACCATGCTCAAGAAGAAACTTGATTGTGCTCTCATCGCCCGCACCTACTATGGCCAATGACAATGGCTTGAGACAGTGGTATCTGTATCCCCATTTTCTGTAGTCATTTTTAACCGGGCCAATGTTCCCTCTGAGGTTGACGTTACTTCTCCAGTAACCATTCGTATGTCGGTGGAGCGACTCAAGCAAACGTACAACACCAAGAAAAGATGCCTGATGAAGTGAAATGATTGCCTTGCGTTGCAAAACCATGTTTTCAAAAAACGGACGGTTTATATCATCCGGGCTTATCGCCGATAGTCTAGTATGGTAACTCCAGTGTTTCTTCGCGTAAGCAGTGAGACAACGACGTGAGGGGCATTCTTTGTCGGTTTTGTAGATGTGATCAGCTTCATCGAAGTTATCGGTATCTGAGCTGTCCTGTGTATTCTGGGGATACTTTTCTTTGAGCGTTTCTAAGCACCTGTGAGCGATGGTTCCATGGCATTTGGCAAAGTTGAAGCTCTGTCCTAGGGGTGAGTCTGAATCTTGGTGAATTTTCATCAGGTATTCCTTTGCTGACTGATGGACAAAGAAGACTATACGTCGTTGCACCTGGAGGAATGGCCCTAGAAGCTGGATAATGTCTGCAGTTGCTTCTAAATCTGCCTCACTGTACTTTCCAGTTGCAGCTTTAGCAGTAGCGGCTGCCAGTTCGTTGAGGTTAAGAGGTCTTTCTGCGAAAGCTACCCACTTTAGTATCGATGCGCTGGCTTGACGGTATTCAGGCTCGATTCTGCAGAGCATCCTGGCAAAGGTCGCATTCAAGCCCTTGGGAAAAGACTCTACTGTGTCTCTTATTTGAAGACATGTCTTCTTCCCTCTCAACTCTGCGATGACAAAGCTGACCCATAGAAAGGTCCCTTCGGCTTTCTCAACCAACATACTTGTAACCTCCTCGCGAATTTGTGCAAACCGCGGCACTTTCTCGAGAGGCTCCAAACCCGATATGATGAAACATTCAACGTCGCTTTTGACACGTTGCCTATGATTCATGTCAAGTTCGATGAGATTCGGTGCATAAAAGCTATTGGTATCCCGACCTAGAACGGACACCAGGTCAAGTGGCTCCAAGTTCTGTGCACCACCCCTGGTAGGTTTCTTTTGATCCACGTCAAGCTTAATGACATGGTGTGCATCAGAACCACCAATATCTCGACCTAGCATCAGCAATTGGACCTTGGTTCGGACCGTTCGTTGACGGCAATGCTCATAGAACTTCTCCGCAAGTGTCTCGGGTGAGTGACACTCATCTATTCCGTCGATAATGCACCAAATTGTGCGAAAGTCTGGTTGGGAAAGCAAGGTCTCGAATATCTTCCATAGTCCCTCGAAATTTGACATGACATCCTTTGCCTTCTCGGGGCTTTCGAAGTACTTCAAAATCTCGGTAATCTGCGGACATTCATGACTGAATTCGAGAAGCTGGTAGATCAGGCTTCGTAAAACATTTCGTGGGTCGTTGTATCTGTTATCCTGGAATCGACAAAAGAATAGTAACAGACGATCCCCAGTTTGTCGACAAAGCGTCTTGAGCTGCTCAGTGAGAAAGAGGGCTAGCATGGTTTTCCCTTTACCCGGGCCACCAGATACTCGAAGGACTGGAAACTCCTTGGCCAGCCAGGCCTGGTAGTGTGGGTCTGGGAGGATCCAGCGGCAGGTACCTTCAGTCCTTTTCCCTTTAGCGCTAACAAGAGCTTCTATGTCCAAGTCTGGGTGACTAACAAACAGAGCATTGCGACAGCTGTCGATCTTTTCTTCGATGGTCCCTACGAGAAAGGATGTCAACGGAAGACCATCATATGACAGTATTGCTGTCTCACCAGGGTGGTTGTTTCCAATCGTGACATCTTGAAAGGTTCCAGCTAGGCATATACTTCCATTTGTAGCCGCGATGTTGTGAATCTCCTGTCCCGTCTCCCGATGGCCATTGTCGACAGGTTGTGGGACTTGTGTTGCCATGATCGTAATCGACTCTGCAGACTCCCCACTGTCATAACCAAACTCTCTTCAAAAACGTTGCATGACAGGAAATTCCATTGTGTGGACTTTTGGGAGCTGAGTCTCAATGATTAGCTCGGAAGGTCAGGTGAGCCTGTCTCGTCGTATTGTGGCTTATGCGTGTAAGATTGTGCAACGATACGTAGCGCTTCCAGCACCAATCAACGCGTTCGACCCCAGAGCCTGATTCCAGCTCGTGAAAATAGAACCGAGTAAATTACAAATACGTGATTGGTATTGGACACAGTCTCCAGGGGCTAACCACTGGAGCCTAATTCAGAGATCACGAAACCGCCGTCTCCCACTCGCAAATTTCCACTTCCCTAACGTTCGCAAGTCAGCCATGTTACCCAAAGGTTAGCAACCGTCGGCTAACAAAGTTATTCTGTTCCGTGAATCTTTCAACAGCTTCAAGAAGATATCACCCTGGACAAATAGAGAAACCAGTCCATTCACTATCGTCCTGTCCCCAAGCATGGCGGATCCACTAAGCATGACCGCCTCAATCATTGGCATCATTGGCGTAACTGGCCAGGGCATCGGCTTCCTATCAGACACGATCCAAAATATCCGGAATGCACCAGACTCTATTAAAATGATACAAACAGGACTGCAACAGCTGAAACCACTACTAGTAAAGCTTGAGTTCACGATAAAAGAGGAGCCGACAGAACTCCTGCTCTGCAGCGAAATCAGAGACGCGCTTGAAAGCTGCAATCGGGCCTGCACTGAGTTTAATGTTTCCCTTACGCATCGGACGCGGCACTCCAGGGACGACAAGACATCTATCTTTGACAACGCCAAAATCGGGGTCTTTCGTCAAGGACGAATGCGATTACTGAACGAGCAGGTGAGCCAGAGCATCAAGATATTGAACGTGACGCTTGATACTGCGACCTTGTATGTTCCGTAACCGGCCTCTATTATTGTTAAATAACAGCCCATTAATGATTCATAGTCTCAAATTGTCGCGACAGGACCATATAGCGAAGGAGTTCGGTGACCAGATGCTTGTACAATTGGAGGGCCGTCTCGTAAAAAGCATCGACGAAGCCCTCAATGATAGAATGGTAGCAACCAGGTTTGAGCAGTCAATTCTGCCGCTGGACGAGACCGAAGAGAAACAGGGTCTAGTTCGAGAACTGGAACGACAAAAGGCCATGATCGATGCTGTCGAAAGAACATCGAAAGAAGCGCTGAAAGCGGCTGTGTTCCAGCGCACCAAACAGAAAATACACGACGTCAACGCTACTGATAGCAGTATTGCGCTGACCGGATTCATTAATGCGGAAGGGGAGGAGAGAAATCGTGAACAAGACATTTCTCAGATACATGCCAACGGGCGAAGTATCTCAATCGCTGGTGTCGCGAACAACATTGATATCAATTCCATGTTTGCAAATATGAGATCATAGCAGAAGAAGCGTGTTATTGTCTGTAGAATTAGCATTTAAACATTTGGACCGGTGTGGTTAGGTTGCTGTAAGAGGTTATAGCCTTCATTCATTTGTTAAATATCTGGAAAGTGTTGTAGGATGCCAAAGGGAAGATTTGAAATAAATATTCGTTCTTGCATTTGACTTGCGGTCTACCACTTCACTAAATCCTGCACCTTGACAGGCATCCCACTCTTCATACTATGATTTGCCCCAACACCAACAAGCACCGCATTACCACCATCCCGAATATAAGCAGCCCTCTTAAAACTATCCTTCTGATCTCCCAAAATGACATCCTTCAACAACACAGAATCACCACCTCCATGCCCACCCTCTTGCTTCACAACATCCACAGCATAAGGCTTGTCAAACATGGGATACACCACAATCTTGGTGTTCTCAACTCCACCTTGGATGTACTTCTCGTCTTCACCTGAAGCATCCTTGGTAACTGGGTCGCCGAGGGGGTTGTAGCCGCTTTCCACGACGTTGGTCTCGATGCGTCCCTTCGTGCCGTTGAAAACGCAGCGGTATCCTTCCCATGGGGCGTAAGCGTAGGTGTTGTATGTCATGACAGCGCGGTTCTTATACTTGATAATCATAGAAAGATTATCCTCGATAGTGATACCCTCACCGAAACAGTTTCTGTCGCGGATATATCCATCTTCATGCTCAGCGTCGAGATAAAGCTTCTTCATGCGCTCATTATCATCAAGCTGGAACGCAAAAGGATCATTCTTTGCATCGTCGTTGTTCTTGTACCGTTCACCAAGGTTCTTCTCACCACGCTTCTCAGCATTCTCTTTGCCGTAGAATCGCAGATCTCCGAGGGCGTAGACTAGTTCGGGCTCGGTGTTTAGCCAGAAATGCACCAGATCGAAGTGGTGGATTGACTTGTGCATTTGGATACCGCCGCTCGTCTCCTTATGTCTGTGCCAGCGACGCATAAAGTCCGCGCCGTGAGCACAGTCCAGAATCCAATCCATGTGCACCGTTGAAATCTCGCCAATGACACCAGAGTCGATAAGTTCTCTGACCTTGGTATGATGAGGCGCGTATCGATAATTGAAGAGAACTCTCACTTGCTTGCCAGTCTTCTTCTCAGCATCAATCATCTGCTGCAGCTTATCCTCATCGATAGTCATTGGCTTTTCAGTGATGGCATCGCATCCAAGCTCCATAGCGCGAATACAGTACTTATGATGGAAAAGATCAATCGTGGTAACGATAACGACATCAGCTTTTTGTTCTTGGACCATCTTGTCAAAGTCGGTGTCTTTGTAAGTTGGGACTTTTTCGCCGCCGAGCTCGACGATGTGGTCGTTTGCGACGTCCATGCGTGTTTGGTTGGTGTCGCAGATGCCGACTAGTTTGGCTACTTCCTTGAAGTCCTGGATGATGGCTTGGTAGTACATGGCTGAGCGAACGCCCATGCCGACGATGACATAGCGCTTGAATTGTTCGGAAGTCATTTTGATAAAGGGATTGATGATGACGATTATGATTACGACCCCTCATGAGCGACGTAATTACTTATTAAATACCCCAATCCTACAGATTACTCAGATTGCTACTGGGTGTCACCCCGCCGGTGGTTCGGGGGAGCATTCTCCGACTGAGGTGGCATGTCTTGGCTGGCGTGCAGATCATTTCTGAGAAAGTTAGCGTTACCAGTTTTATCAAGTTTGTTGGCGTTTAATCATGGATGATCAATGTTGGAGAACTGGGGAATTTCCACTTTATATATAACTCGGATGCTATATTTATTTCCGACTATACGGAGAGGTGTCCTTGAATTATAAAATCGGAGAGAAAGGCGATCGTGAAGAATGTCTTTTGTCTTTCGGAGGTCTATCGTTGGTTGCGCTCTTCTATCATAAGCCTAACTCGTTGACACTTATTGCTTCATCAACTTGCGGAGATCAGACTCATTCTGGCTCTCGGAATCTCCAAGGCGTCCAACCTCCTCGCCCTACCCAGACCATTAGCTTCCCTTCTCCCAATGACATCTCAAAAACCTACATATTTGACCTTGACAACAGTGGGAAGACACTCAATCTTGTAAGGTGCCTGACGGTACTTGTTGTTGGGGTTTCCCTTCCACTCCTCGCGGGTTCCAGCCATGACGAGATGAGCATTAGGAGCTGAGGCGTCGCCAAAGACAGCGTTCAGAGCGGGCAGCGCATTGCGGCAGTCAGGGCACCATGAGGGCTCGCCTGAGGCAAAGTAGACGACGTAGTGAGTGTCGTCGGTGGTGGTAGGAGGAACTGAGGCGTTGATGATAGGCATTTTGACGTGGTGAGTTGTTGATAGTGGATTGTATGGTGCAATCTTGACATCTCGGTGGGAAAAGTTCAAGATCCACTAACCCCTCTTTGGCCAAGATACAGTGTGCATTGTCGTCAAGCACGTGCTCTCTGGTAACAGTTTGTGCTGATCGTACAGTGCTTTTACAGCGTTCAGCGCTTTCTACACAGTACTGCCATGGTCTTTCCAGCTTTTAAGAATTCTGCCACAGTTCGTAAGGATTATGAATTTTCATTGAAGAGATTATCCAATCATCTACGACGACTATTCTCTTCAAACTTCATTTTAATATGTGTTGTGCATGTTCAGCCATTCGCGGACATCCCATAATCCATTTTGCTTGTGTTTCATCAGGGAACGATTGGACCGTATAATAATGACTCCACTCAAACAGGTCATTGGGATAAGGGAACACTCTGGAGAGACAGATCTTCCTCGTCACATTCCTCAAGCTTCTGTTTTATTTTACCTCAGAGCTCTTACCGTCATATGTGCTCGTGAATGCAGGAAGAAGTCCAAATAAGCATCGAGATCGACTAAGTCTAGATCCTACCCCGCGGCAGAAAGGCCCAGACTGTCTAGCAATCTTAGCTGCAACAGGACGAATTGTCTCAAAAAGCGTATAGTGGTTGCTCAGCTGGCCACCGTAGCAGACCCAGAACCGGATTAGTTTTAAGACATAAGGTTATCGCCGTGCCTAGACGGAGTGTCTCATCCGACCGCTACGTAGGATAGTGGTGCTGCAGCCAGTTGTAAATACATATCACAAGTCACATATTTTCAGCTCCTATTCATTGAGCCAGTCGTTTGCACAATGCAACCTTTAGAACGAATCGGGAAGACAGCCGCCTCACCTCCTTACAGAAGGGCGGCTGACGTTTAGCTTTCCCAACTGCCGAAACAGGACCATCAATGCCATCATAATATTGATATCTGATGCAGTCCTAGATGCAATTGGATGATTTGAGAAAACCGTTCTGGAAGATGACGAATCTGAAAAGCATGTAGGAATGCTGGCTTTTAGCTGCTTATCACCTTTTCCGAGACCCATACTCCCCGTCGCGTACAAATATCTGCCAGCTTCCCACCAACAACGATATCTGCCCACACACAATCACATTCTTAAACACATAGACTTGAATCGCAACCCTGGCGCAACCAAAGAACTGGTGCGGAACCCCCTTCGACCCCTCCAAAATGTCTAACCCAGGCCCCTCAGGCAAAGAGGTTCTCCTCGACGCCATAGCCCAAAACCTTGGTGAAGAAGCCATTCAAGCCGTCCAACCCCAGAATGTCAAAGAACCCACCGACCAAGATGCTTCCAAATCCCGCCGCAAAGCTCCTGTTTGCATGACACAGAGCGCTCTTCCCCGTGGCTGGAACCAAGGCGGTATCTCTGATATTGTCGTCGGCTTCAACAGGGAGGTACCCCGCTGGAAGCCTGGTTCTGTTGTCAAATGGGCTGCTTGGCGCGCCGGCTTTCAGAGTCAGGATGATGCGGATTATGCGGCTATGCAACTTGCGCAAGCTGCTGAGGTGTGGAATAAAGCTGACATTGGCGTCACGTTTGAATGGGTTCCCCTTGCGAAAGATGCCACTTTCGTGCTTTACCACGCCGGTGACGGCGCAGGCGTTCTCGCAAGAGCATTCTTCCCGAACAACGATGATCTGAGCTCTCTGGTCGTGTTTTCCGATGCCTTCTCATCAGACTGGAAACCCTTCATGTACAAGGTGTTCACCCATGAGCTTGGGCACGTTCTTGGTCTACGACATGAGTTTGCGATTGAAGGACTTCCTGAACTCGGGCTCAGGCCTGAGGGCGCTGGTGCTGTGCAGCTGGGACCGCGTAACCCCAAGTCTGTGATGAATTATTCTCCTGATCCACCTGAGATGCAGCAGTCGGATATTGATTCGACTAAGATGTTTTATGAGTTGAAGGTTGATGCGAATGGGAAGCCGCCTAAGGTTGGTATGACTGAGGTCAAGGATTACATTCCGCAGTAAGGATGGGGAACATGTACTCGAAAATGATTTGAGTGGAGTGAGATATCTTGGACATCCAGTAACGAGGGTGGACACGTTGCCAGCCGTAATTGTCTCTCATTTGTTCCTTCATATCGTCGTTAATCCTACTTCTTAACTCGCCAAACGCATTACTAGTGAATAGCGATGTCTACCAACTCATGTTCCTTCGGCTCGACCTCCCCATACATCACTCCATGCATATAACATTCCCCCACTAACTTCCAGCCCCCATTACACTCCCTAAATATCAACGGCGTATTACATCCAGCAAGCAAAATCACACTATCGCCAACCTGAGCAGCACCACTACCCATCCCCATTCTTCCATCTCTTGTCCCGAAAACCCGTCGCCAGGCCATAGCATTCACTGCCCAAGAAAACATCTCTTGCTGCTCCTCGGTAGGGTTATACACATTCCCAGGAAACGTCTGCTTAACCCACGATTGGAACTTCTTGCGACCGAAGATCAGTTCTTGTATAGTGAAGCCGCAGATACTGAGTCCTGAGTTACGAAGCATAAAATTATGGAGGCCGAAGCCATTGGTCCAAACACCTGCAATACCTCTCTGCCAAAGCCTGGGCTGGAGTAGCCATGCGTATGAATCTGTCGCCTTGTCGCCGTCGGGAGTTGTGTCGCCTACTATCGTCCTCCAGAATGCTTCTCTAGTTGCTTCGAAATCTCCATATATGCTTTCTGATACAGGGATACTATTACAAGGGTACCGTGGATCCGCTTCTGCCTGGTTAGATGAGCTGAGTGAAGTGATGGTATCCAACACAATGCCCTTGGTCGTAAGTGTTGCTTGACCTCTGGAAAAGGTTGGTATCGAGCGACCCAGGCCTAAGTCTGCTTTGTAAGCTCTACCAAGCTGGGCCGTCGGACTAGGAGCACATGCCCAGCAGACACTCCATGATGGTAAATAGTGTTCGCACGGAACACCAACAGCTATCCTCTCAGAGCTCCGGGCAAAGGTATCCATCAGCGGTAGTATTAATGGACCCATGAAACTGTTTCTAAGCATTGGTGGCAGGTGTTCAATCTCCCAGTTCCCCCTCACATATCCCCCATGCCCAGATGCCAAACGAAGGATGTTGAGATCGCCGGCCAACATGAGCTCGATCGCGAAATTGGAGTAGATCGTTGGCATAGACAGGTTGTAGTCCGGTTTGATGTTGACTCTGTCGGCGATGGCTTTGATGCCCAAGACACCATACACCCGATCCTTGTCGTCAGTGACAAGGGCATCGCGTGCAAGATTGACTGCTCGGACGAGGTCAGTCCAGCCACTTAGCCCAATTTCAACATGTTGATCCTTTTGTATACGTGTCATGGTTTGCTGGATTGTCCACATATGCGCCGGTGCCCAATCCCTCTGACGAAGCTTTCTATCCCGCGCAACTTCAGAAGACCAGCCCATCAGCGATTGAGGCTGAACGCTGTCAAGAATCTCACGACCGAATCTTGACTCATCGGATGCTATGACCTGCACAGCTTCGTATATATCGTTCCAAGAGATGCACTCTTTACCGCAAAGAACTGGCGTATTGGGGTTGCCCATAGCTACTTCTTGCACAATCCACATACGACGCCAATAAGGTCTTGTGAAGAAATGAAAGAGCGCTTTGTAAACTTCCGTTTTCATCGGGCTGTGATATTTCGGCCACATGATGAAAAGAGGTCGCAAGTCAATTGAGAAACTCTCTTGGTAAAAGTCCTCCATCGGTTTATCCCTTTTCGACTCTCGTGATAGCCAATGCAGCGCAGAAAAAGCAAGCTGGCTCGTCTCTTCACTCGGGCCGAGCCAGATAACCACCTGCCATGCCGAATGATAAATATCGCGCATTCGAGCGACTTGGTGTCCGCGCTCCTCGGAATTCGTCTGATCAATACAGACAGCATCAATCCATAGTTTGAAGCCTTGTCGGACTCTGTAGCTCTTTCTTAATTGGTCCAGGGCGTAGTACAGATTCGGGGTAACCTTGAAAGGGCATCCATTGACTGTGATAAAATGGCAATCATCTCCATCGGATGGCTTCGGATGGCCCCAGACATATGAAAGAGCGATATAATCACCCCATTCGTGTCGCCATGGTAGGTCGGCTTCCTCTCCAGCGAGCGTCTCACCTGAGTGTCTTGAAGTGGCTTCACCGACCTGCGGCCCCAGACCAGTTTTAAAAAGAGGCGCAAAGTCGTGATGTGTAGGAAGCTCAGGCCACGTCCTCCCTTTTCCTTTGAATTGTTGGCCGTGTTTGTCTTTAGCGGCGGGTGGTAGGCAGACATGTTCAATTGAGCATGCTATTGGACGGCGCTTAGAGGTGTTGGTCGTGTCTTCAACCTCTTCAATCTTGAGAAGACGAATCTCATTTTCTAACAAAGGTTGATATACAAAGTCCAGGGCCATTTTAAGAATATTTATGAGAATTACAGAACATGAGGCTCACGGGGAATTTACTGATACTTATTGCGTGTCGGTAAGACTGTTGGTTGTGTTGAAACGTGACTGCGGCGCTTAGAATGGACCCTCACCAGCGAATGGGAATGTCACTCTATGCGCTGTTTTATCCCTACAAAAATGGCATTTAAATCGCTTACCATAAGGCCATATGCATAACTGCGAAATGAATCGATTATCTCATCAAGGTTTGACTTAATAAAAAATTTGTAGACGATAGAATTTGTCGTTGGGTCAATCTTCGATTGCGATGAGATGAGAACAGAAAGGTTCATCAATATTTGACATGAATTTTAACTGAAGGTAATACATTAAATCATAAATTAAGCGGGAAACCCGTCCTTGGTCGTTCTGATAAAGTGACGCGCTCAGAGAGGGATGATGCAACAATTAATGGGGATCGGGCAAGGAATAATGCAGCAGAATCGACCACGACACCAACCACCACAATCTTCACCACCTCTGAGATTGAGCTCAAGCTCAGAGCTTTCTTGAGGCTTCTGGGCATCTGACGAGCCATGTTAGAGTTCCATCTTCATTAAATCATCAATTAACGTACCCATGGGCTGGTGAGCCTTCGGTTGGCTCATTTCCATCGATTCAGCGGTGTATCCTTGCTGATCCACATGCGCAGGCTGAGGTTGCGATACTGAAGACATTGTAGCGATAATTATAGATTAATGGAACGGATTATTGAAACAAATATGTAGATTCTCGAGATGATGGCAGAAACAGAAAAGACACTTTCTTGGCAGGGCGCACTCCATATTTAGCCTCTGCCCGGCCCGTCGCTTATCGGCCCAAAACTTGGAAGTGACCCCATGTCGTCAGAGATCTCACTAGTCGATTCATTACACCCGTTATATATCCAGCACTCTAGAGTCATCATCAAGTTGAGGGCGCGTCATGCTCACTCAACTTTACAAGGGACCAGCAAAGCTTGTGGAGCCCTTACCTTGATCTGCTCCGTAACCCAATCCTGCATCCTCTTAACCTGCGAAAGCGCATAAATCACCGCATCGAAAAAGTCCGCATCCCATATTGCTTGACTAACAGGGTTAAGCGCCTCCAATCCAACGCGCAAATGCGCTAGATAAACCTGCAAGCTTCTCAATGCCTCCAATACCTGCAGCTGGGCGGGAAGTTTATCTGTGTCTGATTTGGGGAAGAGCGCATCGCGAAGGAGGTGGGCGGTATGTTTTCCTCTCGCTTGATTCTCTCCAAATTTCTCAACGTGAGGTCGTAACCGATCGATAGTATCCGTTGTAATTTGAATCAAGATACGAAGACCTGAGTGTGCTTCTGAGTCGTGGATTAGATGGCCGAATAATTCCTCTGTTATTTCCCTCAAAAGAACAATTGCTTCGAAGGCTTCGCCTAGCCAAGTCTCTAATTGACGTTCACGATTGTCAAGATCGTCGTTAGTAACTTTCGATGCGTCGGCATCGTATTTCCCTGCTTTGGAAACGGCGGCGGATTGCTGTTCCTTTGCGACTGGGACTGTTGCCTCAGATGGGATCTTCTGGATTGATATTGCCCCTGATTTGAAGGTTGGTTGCTTGGAGATGGGATCCCATTCAGCTAAAGACTGTCAGTATTGGGAGTAGATTACTTAGAAGTGTTCTACTTACTGATTGTCAATTCATTCGCAGCTCTCGCTCTCCCATCCTTGGAGTCAAAATACCCAAAATGGAACGGAATAAAAGCTTGTCCTTGAGAAATCTTGCCAATTTTGACCTTGACTTCAACTTGTCCCCGTCTCGACTTGACGAGCACCATGTCTCCAGTCTTCAGATCATACGTCGGCGCATCCTTCTCAGAGATCCGAATCTCAGGGTCGGGCGCCGCATTCTGCAGAGCTGTTCGTCCAGTCTTGGTCCTGGTATGGAAATGGAACACATTCCGTCCTGTCGATAAACGCAAAGGATATTCATCATCCGTGTCTTCGTATGGAGGAACGTAATCGCAGGCTTTGAAAATGGCGCGACCTGCTGGGCGGAGTTCTTTATAGTACTCCTCCGAATACGGAACACCAGTCTGTAAGTCGTGGCCATAGCTCTCACAGTAGTTGATATCCGTGAAGAATTTCCCATCGTCAAAGAGTCGTTCCTTTCCAACGGGATATTCATCATTGCAAGGCCACTGGATACCCGACCCACCAGTCAGCTTTGCATAAGACATGCCAGTATAATCACAAGGCCGTCCAGCAGAAAGACGCTGCCACGCCTTGAATACCTCCTCTGGTTCACTCCAAGGCGTGAGTGGTCCACCATCCTTGTTCTTGAAGCCCATTCTTCGACTGTAGTCCAGAAAGATATCCAGATCTGTCTTTGCTAGGCCAGGTGGTTCAACAGCCTTGTGCGACAAATGCACTGTTCTGTCAACATTGGTAAAACAACCAGTCTTCTCGCCCCATTGCGCCGCAGGAAGGACGACGTCGGCCACAGCAGCTGTCTCTGTCATATAAAGATCTTGATAAACAACAAACAGCTCGGGCATCGTAAATATGTCCCTCACTTTGGCTAGGTTCGGTAGACTAACAAGCGGATTCGTACCCGACACCCAAACCATCCGAATAGACCCCTTCTCCATAAAGTTCAACATGTTGTGAATATGAGTAGGTTGATTCCAGTGCGGAACTTTGATACTTTCAATATTCCACAGATCAGCTAGCTCTTGCATATGCGCAGCATTTTGATGGTTTCTGAACCCAGGAAACTCCCCATCACACCCTGTTTCGCGATTGTTCTGCGCGGTGGGCTGTCCGTTCATCTGGAAGATACCACTTCCGGGTTTGCCGAGTAGACCGCGTAAAAGATGAATATTGTTAATTTGGCAGGCGCTTGCTGTTGCTTGATTGGACTGGTACACGCCTTGGAGCGCGGAAGATAAGAGACTAGGGGTTTGGCCGATGAGCTGGGCTGCTTCTTCAAGTTTACTGACCGGTACGCCGGTGATTTGCGAGACTCTCTCAGGGTCGTAACCTTTCACAGTCTTCTTCAGATCTTCGATCCCGACAACATGTTTGGAGACGTAATCTTCATTTATCCAGCCATTTCTGAACAGCAGGTGCTGGATACCGTTCAGCAAGGCGAGATTTGTGCCAATCTTAGGAGCTAGATGGACGGTTGCCTTGCTCGCCGATTCAGAGTATCTTGGATCAACGACGATGAGCTTTGGCGAATGGGGTCCTGCTAAACGGTCGAGAATCCTGGACCACAGAACAGTTTGGGTAGCGGCCATGTTATGGCCTACCATGAAGATACAGTCTGTGTAGTCGATGTCCGTATAAGAACCTGGCTGTCCATCAGACCCGAAGGATTCTCTCATGGCAGCCGCTGCAGTCGCGGTGCAAAGGCGAGTATTTCCGTCCCTATCAAGCAATCAGCCACCGGTTCTTTGACGGGAAATGTCTGTACTCACATGTGAAGGGTGTTCAGTCCCGCCTTTCCAATCAAAGCAAGCACATAATACTCCTCGAGAAACAATTGCCCACTGGTATAGAATGCAATACTATGCGCCGTCAATTTCTCAACCAATTCCTTGGACTTCTTGACAATGAGATCCATCGCTTCATCCCATGTCGCCTCTTCAAGCTTTCCATTACGACGGATCAATGGATGGGTGAGGCGATCTTTGCTGTGTATCGCTTTCCACCCGTTCAAGCCTTTCGGTCCGAGTCTTCCTTTGTTGATGCGATCGACAGCGCGACCTCTCACGCCGACGACTTTGCCATCTTTGACGCCGAGGTCAAGGCCACATCCATTGCTACATGAAGTTTTAATAACAGTTACATATCGATCCCGAATGCTCACGTACCTGCATAAAACGCATGCACTCTGTACCCATTTATCGGGCGTCTCATCGCAGGCATGATCAACTCTGGTGGGCCATTGATGCACGTATGGTGTTCGGGGACCCCAGATATCTTCAATCGAGTCACGAGAGCAGTCCTTTGGGGGTTTCCCGACCGTGTCGATGTTGACTTTCGGCATTTTGTCGCGACGGAGGCCAGCAGATGAAAGGTTCAATTGATACAACCGGAGCAGGATTCTTCTGTTCAATATTCTTTGACCTTGCTCTTGGCGGTGTGTAATAAACTCAGGCTGACTGGCTACCAAACCAGCTGGTCGGCAAGCTCGGTATCCCAACTCCAACAAAAGGGCATTTTCCAATCACCATGTTGGAAGTATGATGCCAATTTGACGTTTCAACCGCTAGTGACGTAAATGACCCAAATCTTTGGAACATTTGACCTCCTAATGACGAGTGAAAACTCTACTCCAGAAACACTATTTTGATTGGGGTTATCTTGTATTATGCTGATCCGCATCGCGTTGATGTATCTCCGGGGAAGGAATATTATGGACATAGAAATCTAGCATCAGGAACACCAAAGGCAGCTACCAAATTGATCCAATTGTTACAGCATGGCGACATCGTACTCAGCCGCAAGGTCAAAACTGGAAGATGCAGCATCAGAAATTCAGAAACACCAAGATGAATTGAAGAAATATGAATCGGTAACATTGGCCGAGGCCATCGGTCGCGTCGCAGCACGTGATTATCTCAGTCCAATCTCAACACCCGAATTCGACACATCAGCTATGGACGGCTACGCGATATCCTCATCCCTCACAAATCTCGCAACTGCTGGAACACCCGTATTTTTCTGCATACGCGGTACAATCGCAGCGGGCGACAAACCAAAATCTATCTCCCCCAAAGATGATATGGCTTTGGAATCTTGTGTTGAAATCATGACCGGTGCACGATTTCCAAAAGGAGAGGAAATGCTTGATGCTTGTATCAAGGTTGAAGATACTGTTCGAATCGCAGGCAAGGTCCCGTGTATTGCGGTTAGTAAACCTGTGTCGAGATATGCGAATCGGAGGTTTGCGGGGGAGGATATTCAAAAGGGCGAGGTTGTGTTGAGAAAGGGGACTTTGATCAGGTCTTCTCACATCATGCCCCTTGCATCTGTGGGGATTGATTTGATAGAGGTGTTCAAGAGGCCGAATGTGTGTATCTGGTCAACGGGGAATGAGTTGACTTCCAAGACATCACATGTTAGGGACGTCAATGGAGTCTATCTCACGGCTGCAAGTAAAGAGGCCGGAGCAGAAGCTACATTCTTGGGGTCAATCCATGACGAGGTTGAGTCCTTGGTGCGTTCTATCAGAGAGAGACTAGAAGTGTCAACGACGGATATCATGATTACAAGTGGAGGCGTGTCAGTCGGAAAATTCGACCACGTGCGGCAAGCCTTGGAAGTCCTTGGAGCCAAGATCATCTTTCACGGCGTATCAATCCGACCAGGCCATCCAGTTCTCTTCGCCCTTCTGCCGTCACCCTTTGGCGAAGTCGCCTTCTTCGGATTGCCTGGAAACCCAGGCGCTGCAGCTGCATGCTTCAAATTCTTGACCGTTCCTTACATAAGGCTACTGCTAGGCCAAAAGCCAGAAGAACCTGTACTTGCGCGCTTGGAGAATCTTGAACTTGGAAGTTCAGCGAGGAAGGCTATTATGGATGCACCTAATAGAGGGTTGACTTGCGATCGGTTCCGACCTGGAATATTGGACTTGACTGGTAGAGAGCGCACGGTGCATGAGGCGCCAAGTGTTTTGGGACCTGCGAAGATGAAGCCTTTTGTGCAAGCGAATTGCTGGATTCATATTGAGGCGAACGAAAGGCTTGAGGCGGGACAGATGGTTTCTTCTTATCCTATGAACGGCCCTTTAATACTGTAACATAGATTGAATTCCTCAGCGTTCCCCTTTGCCATTATCTTTTTGATGCATCTGAAAGTAATCGCAAAACATTCTCCCACTCCTCCGTCGTATTAACATTCCTTAACACCACATCCGCATTCCCCTCCGGAACAATCACCAGTCCACCAAGTTCCTTGACAGCCTTGCTGGGGCTCAACTTTCCCTTCTCACAATTTTCCTTCAGATGTCTAATCGCTTCCGGACTCCATATACCCAACAAAGGCTCACAGAATCCTTCCAGGTTTCGAAAGCACGTAACAGGCGGTTTGTACGCTGACTTTAATTGACTGAAGGTAGACGTTCCAATACATGGGTAGTCGCAGGCTACAACTAGCCAGGTTGATTGAGGGTTGTGTTGGAAAGCAGCGAGGATACCTGAGGCTGGCCCTTTGGACTCTTCTGATTGATTTGTTTCTGTGTCGATAATTATCTCAATGGTTGGACCTCCGGGTATGATGGTTGGTGGACGTTTTGCAGCTTGTTGAAGGAGGTCGTCCAGTTCGGAATCTTGTGCAAGAGATATGTATATAGTTTCCGCTTCAGGGCATGATCTATGTAGAAGGTCGATTTGATGCTGGTATAGTGGACGTCCATCTGGCATTGGAAGGAGATGTTTTGGGCTACCCATTCTCGTCGACTTTCCACCCGCTAGAATGAGGGGATTCATGTTTCCAGATATTATTCGTTGCAATTTCAGATGACTTGTTAATTGATTAAGGTAAGGTTTGGGTGCCCTTCCGGTCATGATGCGGTTCCTCCCTCCCACTCTACTTTGTCACCGCTTTCCCGATCGAGAAACTAGCAGAGTCTCGACAGTAAATGAAGTGATTGTGACGTATACGAATTCCGTCTGCGCAATTCCAGACTACAGTTTCCCAAACTAAAAGTGACACCCTTCGCAGAACCTGTTTTTGGTAATTCTCTCTGTTCAGGCTCTATGTCAGTTTCAATCGTGTCAAAAGCTGAAGCTCTGCTTTGCTAGATTTTAAACTCAACATACAGTAGGAAAAAAGCAAACACGGTCGTCTGGATCATTTCCTGAGGAGAGCGCATCAAGTGCGCGCCTTATTACCCGTGTTGGGAGCAGCCTCCGCCTCGAGTACAGGAGCGATGCTACCGGAGTTTTGAATTGCCCACTGGCCGGCAGACTTGATACCGTCCCAAAGGTTGCTGAAAAAGCCCATGGCGATATGTTGAGTGATGTTTGGCAGATAATATGGCAAATGTGTTACTTTCTGGTGGGAAGACGAGGTTTAAGTTGAATGATGTGAGAACCATAATCCTACGGTGAAGATACCTTCGACTTTCATACTCGTCCTACGATAGCAACGAAGTGGAATGTCTTTGGGCAGATTACACAACGGAAGAGGTATGGTTCACTGATTGTTCTGGAACGATGTTCAGGTCTTGCTCTAAGCCATGTGGCTGGCTGAAACCGTGAAACTCAAGAGGTACTTCACCGAAAGTGTCACGGTAGTTTGCATTTGCACATTCCAACCACCCCGCATCCGTATCCTTGCTTTATTCAATTATTTGATACTCATTATTCATTCTCCCACATCTGTAAGAGCCGAGAACACATGTACCGTAATCCATCCTAATATCAGACCACTATAGTGTTTGTGTCGAGACTTCAGGCTTAGTCTAGACAACGCGAGGGCAGTCAACTCTCAAAGGCTATATATGCAACTGTAAGCACCACTGTAATCGCTCACATAGTCATTATACCCCAATACTTTTACGTTTGACCCAACGGTTAGGCGCAACCGTCACAGTACTCGTAACACGAGACGCCCCTATTCAGTTACAAACGAATGCTCACTCCAGCCATAAGCTCGACTCAATCGTCTCGCCAAGATCAGTGTTATGTACCCCTCAATCTGAGACTGATGAGGTCGGTGGATATTGATAGGCCTCTTGATATCCATATCATCAGCAGGCCTGAAGGTGTAAACGGAGCCAAAACGGGGTATCACCGAGAATCCCAGTTCTGACATGGCCGCTTCAAAAGAGTTCCAGCTTAGTGACCCTCGCGACTGGGCTTTGTCGAATAGAGTTGCAAAGACTTCAGCTGTCGATGAGCTGACTTTTACGGGCTGAGGTGGCTTCGCAGCCTCTTTCTCTTCATTAGAGTCCGTCATGGTGGTCGCATAGATAGAGGAATGCTCTGGGCGTGTCTTTTCTTTTCGCTTCTGGGTCTCGGTTCGGTCCTTTGCGTGCACGGGAGTGGTGTTGATGGGCAGAACGTCCGCCTTGGTATCCGTGTTCGACTTCTCCTTGGCCTTCTGGTACTGCTCTTCGATATTTTGGAATGCCTTCTCCAGTTGATCTTGGTACAGAGACCCCATCTTTGCGCCTGTCCTTTCGGTGACGAACTGGTCGAGGGCTTCCAGTGCCTTATGGGACACGCCAGGCTCGAGAAGACTGATGATAGGTGCAGCAAAGTCGCGCATATTAACCTCTTTCTTTACTTGGCCAAGCGCGGCTTCAACCTCCTGCAGCCCAGCAACTAGCAGTGTCCCCTTCTTGCGTGACGAAGAGGGAAGTGAATATACGGTGGAAAGATCCTGGATGAAGACGACGATTGCAGCCATGTCATAAAGGGTACGAGAGACTCCATCATGAACCTTTTCTCGTTCCAAAGGATGCGCGTTGTAGAGGTTGGTGAGCTTTTGCATCCACTCAACAGCTTGGGTGATAGTTGTTTCCGGCTGACAAAGTCGCAGCAAGTAGTGCAGCTGAGGATCAGAGCGTGTGAGTTCTTCCGGTTTGCCCTTCATTGAGAGCTTGGCATTTCCTCCGCGATCGTATGCGTTGGACAATCGTTTGAACCACTTGGATCCGGTCTTTGTCGAGATTTGACGTCTGAACAGTGCTTGAGTGCGGTCGTACTCGAAATGGCACATATTGGAGAGCTCTCGAAGAACCGTCGACTTGTACAGCTTATCGGTGGGTGGTTTCTCGAGGAGGTCAAGCAAGCCAGTGATGGATTCCCAGATAGTGATCCCCTGGACTGCATTGTAGATTGTCTCGAAGACGGCAGGCCCAATGTATCTATTTGCGTTTTTCGAAAGTCAGTTATCGAGTCGTATAATTCAAAGGAACACAATTGCCCAACGTACCTGTCTGTGTGGACTGACAGAGATCGGCCCTTTTCGTCAGGCAAAAGCTCAGGGCGGCTGAAGAACTCCATGTTGACGCTGGAACAAAGAACGTCGGGTTCTGTGCGAAGAAGCGACAGGTACTCTTGAAGAGACGATTTCTGGTCGGAAGCAATCGCGGAAAGATCTTGGGGGTTGAGCTTGACGGTGACCTGCTTAGACATAGAACTGGGTAGGGGAGTGGTCGCAGGCTTGGGTCTCTTGACCAGCTGGCTTCGGTCTCTAGTTTCAGAGCGTTGGTGCAGAACAATATCAATCGTGAGGTTAAGGATTTGAAGCAGCAAAAGTTGACGCTGAACAATGAGCTGACCCAGCGACTCTGGGATGATGTATCGTTGCCGGAAAGCTGACTCCAGTCCTGACAAGAAATCCTTGCCTTTCTGACTATCAGTAACACGGAGCGAGAATCCATACTTACCTTCACAGAAGATTGTGAAGCAGTTCTTAAAGTCCCCAACATGGGGCATGTTTCGTATTCGCGCCGTCTTATCAATGAGATCGAGATCTCCAGCAGTCCCATTGTGGCCGCTGCGGTATTGCTCATACAGGGACGTTGTAGCGCGGTGCTTGAGGATATCAAGGAACAAGTTCGATTCGGGGTCTGTGATATCTTTCAGATTTCATTCGGGTATGAACATGCAGACTTTGCCTAGCGAGGCATCTCGGGAATGCTTCAAGACCTCTCCCTCAAATGCTCCAATCTTCATGCATTCTGCTCGCTGCGGTTTGTTGAATGATCGCCGGGCACTTTCGACCTTGGCGCGATGAGCTTTCCATTTGCGCTCCAAGTCGCCATGCAGCTCTTCAAGCAAATCTAGAGAGCTGGTTTCCATTTTGACTGGGCTTGTCGATCTCGGTGTTTTGTAGGGTGTAGATGTGTTGCAGACTGATGCTCGTTGTTTGGAGTTGGGGACAAGGAATGGTGAATGTGATAGGCACACGGGTCGGGGTGTGTTGCGTGTTAGGTATTGTGGGCCGGCTAGCCAGAGACCTACAGTAGAAGATGGGTGCCTGAGGCTGTCACGTCTAGCGGAGGAGACTTGCGCCACGTTGTGGCTGTGCTCCGGGTTGTGGCTGTTGAACGATCAAATGGAAATGAAAGTGCGACTTTCCATGATCATAAAAATAATAAAACCACACTAGATGGTGGGAGGAATGAGGAGTGGCATCTTCGAAACGTTTGGTTCAAAGTACTCCACCCCTTCACGGATGCTGGAGTGAATCAATTCGCGAGCGATGGAAACGCTTCAACTCGAGACCGGTTTTGATAAAAGTTTTTCGCTGAGTTCCGACCACATGGTTTTCTGGATCTTCTAATGTTATCTCTAGTAGCAGAATCTCTGGCAATGCATCCATAATAAAATAACAATCTTTGATCACATGAACTCTGGACGTCCCGAAGGCACTTGATCCTTAGGTCGTACAGGGTAGGTTGGCGCTAATCGATAAGATAAGACAAGACAAGATAAGATGAGATAAGATAACATGCATAACGCCAAATCACCGCAGAACAACAAGCGGGCAACCTCGAGCCAATTGAGAAGCACTGGTTTTCATGAAGCCAAGAAAAAGAAATTGCTTCAAGGAAACAAACTCATGATGCCTTGTCATTCATATTTCAACAGCATTGGACATACCTAGAGTGATTGCAGTCCCCGAAAAGCTGAGATGTAGCTCTCCACCAATGACCGCCCGTGACGTCACGTATCATGTAATCACATTCGTCAGTTCTGCGTCAAGCAACGCAAAATAAATAACCTCATCCACAGTTCACTTTTCACTATCAATTCCCTTTAGGACAACTCAAAAAGTCAAAATGGCATCAATTATTCCCCGAACCTTCCGCAACGTCACCGCCCTCCCCAAGAGGGCCAATTGGTCCATGGGCATGAAGCCTCTTGCGCAGCCAATGGCACGCCGCTTCATGGCGACATCTCAAGAACAGCCTCGCCTACGACTGGGATCAACCGGTATGCTGAATCCATGATCAGAGGTGAATAATTCACTGACGTATAGATAGCCCCCAACTTCAAGGCTCTCACTACCCATGGAGAGATCGACTTCCACAAGTTCATCGACAACAGCTGGACAATCCTCTTCTCCCACCCCGCAGACTTTACTCCAGTTTGCACAACTGAGCTGGGTGCCTTTGCCAAGCTCAAGGACGAATTTGAGAAGCGAGGAGTCAAAATGATCGGTCTAGTAAGAAAAAGCATCCGCCAATTGAGGTCAATTACTGACAACTCCCAAGAGCGCCAACGATCTCAGCTCCCACGACAAGTGGGTCGACGACATCAACGAAGTCTCAAACACAAACCTGCAATTCCCCATCATCGCTGACGCCGACCGAAAAGTCGCCTTCCTCTACGACATGATCAACGAAGAAGACATGGACAAGCAAGCCATCGCCTTTACCATCCGCTCCGTCTTTGTCATTGACCCAAGCAAGAAGATCAGACTTACGATGATGTATCCTGCATCTACAGGACGAAACTCTGCTGAGGTTTTGAGAGTTATTGATAGTTTGCAGATGAGTGATAAGAAGGGTATCGCTACGCCTATTGATTGGCAGAAGGGTGATGATGTTATTGTTCCGCCTTCGGTGAGCACTGAGGATGCGAGGAAGAAGTTTGGAGATGTTAGGGAGGTCAAGCCTTATTTGAGGTTCACTAAGGCCTAGAGAATGGTATTGAGTAGTAGGCAACAGTCGTATGGTCTGATTAGTTTTGGCCCAATGCTGATGTGCATGAAAAGACTTAATGTATTGAGTCCAGATACGGTACAACCGTAATGTAACCTGCTGTTGCATATTGTGTTATAACCTCTTTTGTCTCACAAGTGTAATCTCAACGACCTCTTACAATCACATAAAGTGAATTGTCTCTGAGTATATACCACTGCTATCCAACTTCATAGATCACCTAAAGCTAAACCTCATCTAAGGGTTGTGTGCGACAACATGGAAAGTAGCGCCGTCACAGTTATCTCGGGTTGGAATGCTGAGCCCGCAAGTATTGGACGTGGAAATAGCAATTCCAATAAAGTCAATCGACGCGTCTACCTCTCCCTTGAAAGACCTCCCTCCACTGGTAGTCACGTCGCAGCCCTGCATACGGGCAAAGACATCCGTACCACAGTTGAAGATGTACTCCCCGTCCCAGCAGGATGACCAGATCTTGAGCTCCATGTTGGGGTTTGCACAGGAAGTCGCACCGCCTGGCGTTTTGTCGTTCCAAATTGGCTTTCCTTCCATATCGGCAATGGTGATACCGCTACTGTGAGAGTGAACATTGCCGCCTTTGGGGCCGGCGATCGTGGAGAAGGAGCCGCGGGCGTAGATAACATTGACCCTATTCTCGGCATGTGCGGACATGGCCATGACGGCAGACAGGAGGAATGATTTGAAGTTCATGATGATTGAGATTGGGTTGTAGTGAAGAAAGTTTGTATTGTATGATTATAGTTAAGGAAGCGGTTCTTTCTGTGATTGAATTGTTGGCGTTGTGGTTGAGTCTGGTTGAGCATCGAGAGAGCGCTGTGTGAGGACATTTTATATATTTCATTGTATACACGGCGTCAATTGAAGTTGGTGCCCACTGACCATTATTCGGCATTGACTACCTATGTTTAGTTTCTTGGAAGCCGTCGTAGGTTACATTATACCGAATCCCGGTCATACCGGCCTTAATCCTTGTCTGAAGGATTTCACCCGCTCCTTCGACTGGCGATCGTGACTGAATTTAGTAGGTCACTCATATACCCTCAATCCTTCAAACTCTAATATACCTTTGATCTGCATAATCGTATAAAAGAACTGCAAAGTGACGTAGGTAGTTTTACAATGCCAAATAGAAGAGCACTATTCGCAGGTGATGTTCCTTAATTGTGGTTCTGCGCTTAGATTAGATAGTAACCGCGATCACCAAGATGGGCTACCCCAGATGCCTAACTTAACCTTAACTACTCCTGCTACTACATGGAAAAGACTGGGATCTGGGGACTGGGACCAGGGATCCCAAGCCTGGTGGGCAGGCGAACAATTATCCTCCAAGACTCAAGGTGCCAGAGATGATTAGCCTCAGTGCCTCACCACTCGTCTAAACTTGCATAACATGATAAACCTGTTTTCACACCCTGCTCTTCACACTTAACCATTTGAATACCCTGGCGCGAGCTTGTGTTACGATGGCAGGAACTGGTCTCCAAGTACCAGAGGCCTGACGTTGCATATAGGCTACTGAGGGAGGGTAACAAAAGTTCAAGCAGAAAGAAGGTGGCTCTAGAATGCCTCTTTCATACCATAGTTAGTCGGCGCCTCCGTTGTCACTTCCTTCAAATTCAGTGATTCGATGACATGGATATAAGTTTATCCCAAAGCGCTTGATATATTCATTGTCCTCTACTAATGACCTTAGGGCCAGTGAACACCGAGCTATTACTGGTATTCTTCAAGTATTGCCAAAACATCATACTTCCCTCAAAGCTAAGTCATACGGAGTCATTCCCCTCAGTTTCTTGTTATACGTCCGAGACCCATAAGAAAGAAGTTGCTGAACCTTTCCATCGAATTCTTTGAAAGCAGCCATGACGTCCTGTTTTTCCCATGTCTGAGTTTTTCCGAGGCGTAAGTCCCCAGTATACATATCAAATACTTGCCTTGAATTTTATGTCAACGCCCTAAGTGAGTAGTCACTACCGACTTTGCGAGCCCGGTGAAGTGGAGTGTCACCTTCTTCATCCGTGTGGTATGTTAGCACCGGCCTCCATCAGTTCCTTCACCCTCCGTACATTGTTCTCGAGACAAGGCTTGGCCAATTCGATCTGACTTCGAGCGGCAGACTCCAATTTGGCTTGTTCCAAGTTTTTCTCAAGCTCACTCAGCATCATGTCGGTATTGATGGCCAGGCCGACGGTGACATCGACCATTCGTAGCGTAATCAGCGTCTTGTCGATCTTATAAGAATTCCTGTGAACGATATTGTGCTGCCCTTCTTGCCACGCCTGAGTCACGATATTATTGACTCGGATATGAACCTGTCACGAGTGAAAGATGGTGGTCAGGGCCAGACATGTTTCAATCACGCTCAGTGCTTCGGGATAATGTAGCCTCCAAAATTGGACAGCCATTTGGCAAGACCTGATTAATCTGAAAATAGTGAGTTCGCCTATGTGTGATGTCATGGCTCTCCTGCGATAACCGTATTTGAGTGCGTCCCGATAAGTGAATTAATTGCTTCTTGAATACAATTTGTTGCAAGCGCGAACCGCCTCTTCCCGATCCACCCAGCTGCGGCGTAACGCATACATGGTCGTCCATATGCCTGGATGATAACAAGTTTACCATTAGGGGAATGGGTCTTTATCTTCCCATCCCGAAAATCATCCATTGTACATTCGAAAGCTTCCTTAACGATCTGGAGTGCAGGGTTCTGTATTGGAGCGACGTAGCTCTGGCAGAAGAGGACGTCGGTCAATGAAGGGTTAACACAACCTATCCTGCGACCTTCGAAGCGTAGGGTGAGTAACATTGTCTGTGGATTGCCGTTCCAATCCGGTTCGATGTGTTTGGTTAAGTCATTCTTAGGGCCAGTAGGCACCAAGTCCTTCTTGAGTATCCCGCGCGCTCCCACCCTTGCTAAACTCTCGCCGGCCACGGAGTCAGTAAGAGTACCACATCGGATTAGCCCTTTATGATCTCGCGGGATTCCACATGTGTCGACATCGAGTAAGGTAAATCCAGCAATGTCTTCTGGGGTCCGACAGGCTTTGATGAGGCTATTACACAAAAGCGATCGCACCCCGATGATACCGAGACATTTCGACTCCACGTTTCCTGTTGCGGGGATGACGATATTTCCGTCACCCAGAAGGGTCATTGCCAAGAGCGTTAATATTCGTTCTCTTGGCAAATATCCTTCACGGAGGTGTTCATTGCTTAGATCAAGAACGAAGTATATGATGTTGAAGTTGAGATACCCCCAAGCACCATCGAGCAATCTAGTTGTCAATGTTGAGGTGTCAACAAGCGGAAGGATTGCGCCATAGATATATCCCATCCAGAAAGCCTGAAATGTGCAGATACATTTGCAACAGGCATCGTCTAGTTCAGCCACCTTGGGGAACATGAAGCCACGATTGACTTGCTTTAGCAGCCACTGAACCGTCTCCTTTGGGTTATCATTTACTGTTTGCGACAACGCATCGCACAGCTCTTTATTGGCCACGAACGCGAAAGTCGTAAGTGATAGTATGTCCTCATCCACCCATTCAGGCTCAGTCCCCAGGTCCTCAACCTCGTACCGAAGATCCATGGCTGCTGCGAATGCATTTGTCCATTGATTAGGTAGCTCTGGACCTTTGACACGGATTCGGATTGACTCTGCTGCCAATTTCCCGCGCTTCCACGCAAGACGGCAATAGTTGGATATAGAGGCCTTGATCGGTAAAGTCGAGAATGACCCTTCTGGCTGATCCAACGGTATTGTGGAAACCTCCCAGCGGGAACGTTTCTTGACTTTCGTTTTCCAATGACGATGATGTTTGAACTTGCTGTTGTCGTCGGAGCTATAGAATACCCGACATTCAGTGTCAATAGGATCGAACCCCCGACCTTTCACACTGAGCCTATCGAAGCCAAGACCTAATAGACATAGCGCTATACCAAAAACATCCGACGAGGAGGTACCGTACTCTTGACCGGCATTTTCAGCCAGAAGCCAATATCTACATGACACCCCTCGGGATTAGCATGGCAATATCCAATATCGTCAGGTAACTTACAGGAAATCTGCGACTTCGTGTAATTCGCCTTTTGGGAAATACCCACTCAAGACAAGACCAGACATTATAAGTTCATGATGCTTTTGACGGCAAGCTTCAGCAAGGCCCCTGGCGACAGAGGCCGACCGCCATGCACCAACGAGCGATTGGATCTCTGCATCGAGAAGGGCTGTGCCATATTCATGTAGTCCTAACAGACGATCCAATAGTGTTGCCATCAGCAGCTGGACAGTCTCAGAATGTGCGAACTGGTCAAGCACAGAAATGAGGCTTATCATCGTTGCGGTGTATTGGGACACTTCGCCGTGTACTGATTCCGCCCAATCTCCTTCAATAGTAGCAGGCTTTCCATCCTTGAGGATATGAAGACGGTGGGCCCACACCTTATTCCATTGTTGTAAATCAAAAAGCCCTTTTCGTTGCAAGATCTCCGTCTGTTCTAAATTCTGCGAGGCTAGAAACTGTGCATCTGATTCCTGAACACTCAAGAAACTCCCAAACCTCCGTCCGTACGACGAAAGCCTCGCAGCTTCAAGCTCAGTTACACCCCCACCGATGAGAGCGCTGATCCTGTGGCCTTGTGTAAGAGCCATGTCAAAGAACCTAGCAAAAACTAGAGATTGGAAGAGGTCAGAGAGTATTGTGCATAAACGGAAATTTGTCTCCAAATTTAACCACGGGAACTAGAACCTTATCAATCCACCCGTTTCAACCGTGTGATGCGAAATACGATAAGGCCACAGAAGAGATTGATATGCATATGCTGGGGCCTATGCATGCCACCTTTACTTCTCATTTTCTCATTTTCTTATTTGAATTTTGTTTTGTTATTTACTCTTTTGTGTCAGCGTGTGTCAGCGTGGATGGCACACTGCCTTCTTGTGACGGGTAAGCTGGAATGGCCGATTGGAGGAGAAAATCGATACTGAGAATGAGATTGGTGGGAATCCAATGCATCTAAATATGAGATTTTGTAATTCTTGATCCTTTCGCATTAGTGCATAGCAGTTGCTTGCCTCACTATTTCCAGCCTACATATATTGATTACAATATTGGTGCGCCTCGCAGCATCAGGTGATATTTTGAAGACATGGCATGGTCTTATTGGTTGCCAAGAACAGAAATCCTTGCCTCATTACTGTCAACCTAAATTGTAAGCCATTGATGATGCGAATTTGCTGGCCACAACAGCCACCGCACATTGAGCTTATGGACCCCTCTTTCTCACAGATTGCTGCCTTGACTGGCAATCTTTTATTGGACTCTGACCATGACCTTGTTTTCCCTTCTCTCTGGTCCACTCCCCAAGTTCTACTCTTCTAATAAGTTGGACAAGTCCTCCTCTTTCGAAGATTTCAACTCTCACCTACGGATACAGTCTGACCCCTACAGAGCTCTCCTACCACTTGTACTGTTACTAGCAATAGCTAAGAGCGTTGGGCAGAGTGAGGCAACACAATGGCAAGTAAAGTACCATTCAGCATTTTGTTCGTTAGAATAAGTAACTGATTTTGTCACTTCAGGAGGTAAGAGAGAGTTCCAACCCCTGTTTCCATGCATCGGCCACTAAACGTTGCTAGATTGAAGAGGTAAGTGACTCCGTTATGCGACATAATAGAATTCATTGGTAACCGAGATCATATTGAAGATCGTAAGTCAAATTAACCTTGATTCATCATCTGCAACTGAACAATTCTCGTTTTAGAAAGTGGGTTCCTTACCTACAACGCTGCGTAAAGAAAATAATAATTGACATGACACTAAACAGCTGGTTTGTAAACCCTGGTTATTATTAGATACCTGTTCACCGCTTACCCGACCTTCACTAGCTGGTAAGAAATCTCAGCTATCCTAAGAGCCCATCGGTTGATATATATCCATTTCATCTTATAGCGAGTAAGTGTCTCCTGCTACGCTTCCATCTGCATCGCTTTCCTGCCCATTACTAATGACTCTGAACCTGATTGTAGAGAGTAAGTAACTCGAACCAAGCGACTGCTAACTACGCTGCATGGATAACTAACACATATTCTTCCCTCTTAAAGAAGGTAAACTTATATCCAAGTTTCCTAAGGATGCTCTGTGTTGCTTAATTAGTTGTTTTTAACTCTATATAGTTAGTATGTGATGATCTCTGGCTTGAGATAAAAACGACTTCTTAACATTATCTACTGCAGGAAGTAAGCAGTCCCTTTCAAGCTCAACAGATACTTTACTAACTGTGCTACCAAAAAAGGACCGAAGGGATCAGAATGGGTCATACTGGCCAAGGCTGCGAGTAACAGCCTTTACATGGAATTCATTCATCGCCATTTTACTTTCATTAACGTTTCTAAGTGGGATGATGCTTGCGTTTGCCATGCATCAGACAAGAGAGGTAGTATGCAACCCCCAGCGTAACAAGCTTTCTTCAGATGATGGTTTCTGGGTGTTACTTAGCCAGCTGTTTCTTCAAGCTCTCTCCGCCTATTGCGCTCTTTACCCAGTCGCGAACGATGAGAAACGAAGACTTCGAGAAGGTGTTTCAAAGATCAACAAAGAGACACTTTGGTGGTTCAAAAGCCTTCTCATCATCAGTATTCTCACTTCTACTGCGGCTGTTATTGTTTACCCTTCAAGCTGGAAGGTCGCCACTGCTTTGAGCTTTCTATCAGGCTTTTCCATAGTGGTTGCTACTGCACAGCTGGCAAGAGGACTGGACGATGAAGACAAAAGGAAGGATTGAACAATTCTCATGGTACAATCAAACGAAAGAATCAGGAGAAACAGAGCAGGTAAGTCTACGTGACGGAGTACCCGTTTGTAGCAACTAACTGGTTAGTAGACTTACCAATTACAGGAGACAAGCCCGTATCGTACTGGAAAAGGTGCACCATGCACAGCAAAGTCTCTCTTACATGATGGCTGAGACTGGGGTATAATTCAAGGACAAATATAAACTTTCCTCCTGGGTGCTAGACTGGGGATGGTCTGAGGGAATTATGTTATCAGAGCTATCTGCCCCCATGATGCACAGGTTGATACCATGGCAAATGTAGCGGTGCTACAAGGAGCTGATTTCATGGTACGGGTTCATGGGGCTGATAATCATGTCGTCAAAGCTTGCTCCCGCAGGCTGGTATCAGGGAGAAGACGTCCGAACAATCGCTTGCAACAATCGAGTCGGTGCCTTTCTGCCCTACACCTACGTGCGAGCGGTATGTGCTTGTTCGCGACTGCTATGTCCATGGACTAATGGATGGCGAAGCGATGGATATGTTGGCTCAGAATGAGCTTCAGGAAAGGGTCTTCGATGTTGTTTGATGCCTTACTACAACTTTGGAAGGCATACAGTGATCTCTATCTCCCTGCATCACACAACCTGTGATAAATGCTGTTTGTGGCATATTATGTTTACGACCTCCTCACTTGTCTCACAATTGTTGTTCCACGGCATCCCGCCGAGTTCAATAATGCGGGGATCAGTTAGCCGTGCTTGAATGAAGATCGATGCTGGCCGCTAGTGATGGCGTCATCGAAAATGTCGGGACCAGATCGTGTCCTATGCTAAATTCTCACAACTCAAGTAACATATGTGAGATGCTATTGTGTTGAAAGTCCATTGTTCAAGTTTTGTTTAACGTTCAAAATGTCGCATGATGTCGTCTCACATTCCACCCGTCGCGTTACAAGGTCGATGATCAAGAAGGAACCGAGCCCAGAACCAGATACCAAAGTCCTCATCAAAGTCACCAAACAGAAGAAGTCCCCTCGGAGGGCCTCAGATCTTGTCTCATCAGCATCCCGCATCCCTCCAATCACCGCTCCTAACTTCGGCCTCATTCAAGAATCCCTCTCCACAAACCTCTACGCCCTTCTCGTCGCCACAGTTCTATGGAATCGTACACGCGGCACCCAAGCACGACCCGTCTTTGACAAATTGATCACCAAATACCCCACACCGAATGATCTTGCTGCAGCATCCTTTACGGATCTCGCAGATCTGATTCGGCCTATCGGGTTGTACAATTCGCGTGCGGCACGGTTCATTGCATTTGCCAAGACCTGGATTGAAAATCCACCATGTCGGACAAAGCGGTATAGGAAGTTGCATTATCCAATGAAAGGCGATGGGCTTGATGTCGGCAAAGATGAAGTACTAGATGAAGACGATGAGAGAGCGGGGTGGGAGGTGGCACATTTGCCGTCCCTCGGCCCTTATGCCATTGATAGCTATCGCATATTCCACCGTGATATGCTACGAGGACTAGCAAAAGGTTGGAATGGACAAGAGGCAGAACCGGACTTTGAGCCAGAATGGAAAAGAGTAGTGCCACTGGATAAAGAGCTCAGGGCATTTCTTCGCTGGATGTGGCTCAATGAGGGATGGATATGGAATCCCGAGACGGGAAATAAAGTCAAGGCGTCGGAAGACAGGATGGAGATGGAGAGGTTGCGGACGAGAAGCTTGTCTCCGGAGGCATTTCGGGTTGTGCGACGGTAATCCTGATATATGTCTCGGCTCTTCTTACTGGCTTATAGATGCCGATGTCTGAGATGATGATGTAACCCACATCAATGGCTGGGATATTTTGATCTGCAGAAAGCTCCATTCGACTCTGCCGTGTCCTACAATGTTCTGTTCAATGATTGAGATGTCCTCGTATTCCGGTTCTAGTGGTGCAAGACGTTGATCTTGTATGCGCATTGCTATACGCAACCCAATCACCAACCAGATAAGCGTGAATACAGTCTTACACAACTGGTTACTCCAAGTCGAGTATCCGTTTGTGTTACCCCCTACCCCTCTTGTGTTCGGGAGCCAGAAGTGCAAGATACGTATAGAAGATCTGGTAATCACAAGTTATCGTCGCTAGATGAAGATTATCTATAAAGAGCCGCTGCCGTCGACCTCTTTCTCCTCTCATCATCCCTACAATCATCACAAAGAACAAAAAGCACTATATCAGCAATACTTAGAATCAATTTCCTATTCGAAATGAAGTTCTCCATCGTCTCCACTATTCTCCTCGCTCAAGGCATCGCCTCCATGCCGTGGTCCAGCAGCAAAGTCAAGACCACCGAAGACATCACGTAACCCCTCTTCACTAGTCAACATTTTCTCCATCGCTAACTCCTTCTCTCAGCCTTCACATCCAAGTCTCTCAGGATCAATCCGGCAACCCCGCCCATGCCCAGCACAACGGGCTCATCAACCACGCCAACCACGATATTTGCTGGTTGGTTTGCTGGAATACAGAGCCTCAATGCCCTGAGGGATGGGTAAGCTAGTGACCCTTACGCCGACGTTTCAGCAGCTTACTTGATACAGTATTCTAGCCAACAGGGTGAGTGTTGGACTTGCTGCAGGAGCCCTTCAGACATAAGCAAGCACTCCAAGGCCTCATCCGGCAACCGCGCCCAGACCAAACCCCCCAAGCTCAACGGGCACATCAACCCCGCCAATCTGGATATTTGCTGCGCGGCGTGCTTTAATGACGAGCCTAATTGCCCTGACGGCTGGGTAAGTCGAAAGCCTTTGGGTCGACGTTTGAGTAGCTGACTTGGTTAAGTATTCTAGCCAACTTGGTAATTGTTGGACTTGTTGTCAGAACTCTGAGGACATCAGCAAGCACTCCAAGGGCTCATCGGGCAACGGCGCCCAGGCCAAGACCCCTAAGCCCAACGGGCACATCAACCCTGGCACCTACGATGTTTGTCTTCGGGTTTGCTGGCCTGAAGAGCCAAAGTGCCCTGACGGATGGGTAAGTTACAGAGGGCGTGGAAGATTGTTCTGTAGCTAACTCGATACAGTATTCTAACCAGATGGGAACATCTGATAACCCCTGTTGGACTTGTTGCAAAGCCCCTTCCGTTAGCCAATATCTCTAGATGGAGAGAAGGTTTGGGTTTGGTATGGTGCTGGTTCCACGAGTTTGAAATTGTTGGGACACGTAGTTCGGAGAAATTTGGACATTCGTTATTATGTATTTGTGAATTTCGAGATGACTGATGGACTTTGGAAGAATCTTGGTAATCCGTTTTGACTGTCGCAAGCATCCCTACTGTTCAATGATTACAAGATGAACCTCTAGGGTATGGCATGTGAGGAAGGTGACTGCAAGCAAACCAAGTCCCCCACCAGTATCGCTAGAGGTCCCCATATCCACGGAAGTTCTAGACCAAAACAGAGGGACGGTATAACGTAATACAAACATCCCCGTTCTTTGAGTCTGGGGAACACTGGAGGGTACGTATACAGACCAATAGCGCCCAGATGATTGATCATCAAGATTTAAGCTTGTCCAGCTCAGCCAAGATCCTCGGCATGCAAGTCACAGGGCGTAGCTTGATAACCGTAAATCACATATAAAACCCGATGCCTCCCATCATCGCCTCCCTCTCATGTCTCCATCTACTCCATCAACACACAGACTGTGACGGCTGTTCTCGACCTCTGCCCAGACCATCTCCACTTCTTCAGTCTGGAGTTCATCTAGTTCCCCCGGAGAACAGCTCCACCCTCAAACGCCTAGAACCATCTTGTCGGACCGTGATCGGCGCCCTGAGTCATTCCGAAAATGGACTAATCTTTCCACGCTAGAAATTCTTTAGAAAGAATTTTTCTCGGCAGAGGCTGAGAATTTGAAGATGCCAAGTTGAGGCTCAAGTGAGGCTCTTCCCATGCATCCTTCTTCCATGACAACATCTATCTTCAATCTCAAGCTGTAAAAACGGTGAAAGAGAAATAACCCTCAATCTGGGGAAACCCTTCGGTCCCTCTGTGGAGAGAGTCTGGAGCCGAGTCCTTTACGGTATCCCACAGTGGAACCTCATAACGTAAAAGTTTGCGAATTCCATCTGAAGCTCTTCAAGATCTGCCCACATTATCACTTCTATCGCTTGCAGCTGTCCGATCTCGCCTGATCCACCGTGACATTTATGCGAGTCCTTTAGCTTCTGTTCCTGGTCTAGATGCTCAATTGCCCGAGTTCGGTGCGCGATGCGCCCCTCGGCCTCCCCCGATGTAATGGTTTCTCGGTGGGCCGACTAACACTAGAAGCTTTTTTTTTTCTCGTAGCGCTCTCGGCCAATTTTGCCCCAGAGGATTTGTAGACTGTATTTAAAGGAAGGGGTTTGCTGTTGGAATTACCTTTGCCTCAATTGGCTTTTACTTACTCTCACTTTTACGGTGCCCTTTGACTCTTTTCAACAAGCGATATTTCTTCAACAATCGCAATGAGCCACAACGATCACAACAGCGCTTCGGCGCAAGAAAAGGGCATCAGCGAGGCTCCTCCTGCTTTCGACCCTACTACCAGAAAGGAAGATGCTGTTATGGCTGGCGAGGAAGCTGAGCTCATTGAGTACAAGCACTTGACGTGGTGGTATGTTCAATCCTTTCTATCGTCTAATAGAAGCGCATACTGACAAATTACAGGCAAGGTGGTATCGTCCTCATCGCCGAAACAGTGTCTCTGGGCATTCTATCCCTCCCCTCCGTCCTCGCCACCGTCGGTCTTGTCCCCGGTATCATCCTCATTCTCGTCATGGGTTTCCTGTCCACATACTCCGGTCTCGTCCTCGCCGAATTCCGTGAAGCATACCCTCACGTCCAGAACTTCGGTGACGCGGTCGAAGTCATCGGAACGTCCATCGGCATGGGTCGCGTGTTCCAAGAAGTCTTTGGTTGGGCGCAGGTTATTTTCCAGGTTTTTGTCATGGGAAGCCATCTTCTTACCTGGACCATCTGCATCAACACTCTTACTGGCAGCTCGACATGCACTATTGTCTGGGCTGTTGTTGGTCTTGCTATCTTTTGGGTTCTGAACCTTCCTCGTACGCTCAAGTACACATCTTGGATGTCCATGGCTTCTTGCATGAGTATTACTCTTGCTGTGCTTATCACTGTTGGTGATGTTGCACATGAGCGACCTATCGGTTCCGGAAGCATCGTCATTGCGCAGGAGCTTGGCTTCACTGGTGCTTTCCTCGCTGTTACCAACATCGCCATCTCTTTCTCCAGCCACTCTTGTTTCTTCACTGTTATCAACGAGTTCAAGGAGCCCAAGGATTGGCCCAAGGCTCTTGCTTTCCTCCAGATTGTCGACACCACTCTTTACCTCCTCGCCGCTATCGTCATCTACGTCTTTGTCGGCCCTGATGTTCCCTCCCCCGCTCTCTCCGCTGCTGGGTCCGCCACCATGCGCAAGGTTATCTGGGGTATCGCCATTCCCACCATCGTCATCGCCGGTGTTATCTACGGACACGTCGCCTCCGCCTACATCTTCCAGCGCATCTTCCGCAACACCAAGCACATGATCCGCCGCACCAAGCTTTCCACTTTCGCCTGGGTTGGTATCACCTTCGGTATCTGGGCTCTGTCCATGGTCATCGCCGAGTCCATCCCCGTCTTCAACAACCTCCTCGGTCTCATTTGCGCTCTGTTTGCTAGTTGGTTCTCCTACGGTCTTCCCGGTATCTTCTGGCTTTGGATGCACTACGGAAACTGGTTCAAGGATGGAAAGCAGACTTGCCGATTCCTTGCCAATGTTCTCCTCTTCCTGACTGGCTTTCTTATTTGTGTTCTTGGACTGTGGGCTTCTATCGAGGCTATTGCTGAGGGAGGAAGCAAGGAGCCTTGGTCTTGTGCCAGCAATGCTGCGGAGTAATTTGTACTCTTTTGATGATGATGATTAGATATAATACGCATAATACCCGTTGCTTTTAGTAATAATTCAAGAAGTTAGAAGTTCAAACCAACCCCCAAGACCCAAGATGAGTGATGTCGTGTTTTATGACTGAAGTCAGCTAGGCTGGTCTTAGACATTGCCTGTTTGGGAAACTTTCGCCGATCCGTCATCGACCCCGCGTCATCATCGCCGACTCCTACTCTCTTCATCCATCTACCCAAAGACATTGATAGACCGTGAACTAAGCCCTACCAGCATGCCGTTAGTAAGGAAACCATGTTCAGAATGCAAAAGTATGGTCTACACCAATCACGCGCCGCCTCACTAACAGTAATCGTCTTCTCTAGGCAAGCACCTCAAATGTATGTGAAACAAATATCCCCAAGCAAGAAGATTGTTAACAGCCCTTCAGGCAACCAAAATGCAGACAAATGCAGTCGATGCCAAACGAAAGGGCTGGAATGTGTGCGTACGTCGGCTCGTGCTTTCAGACATGGCTCGTCAGCCAAGTACGATGCCCAATTCTCTGATGCACAAAGTTGGGTGAATAGTAATGCAAAAGAGTGTACGTGAACCCATACTTGACGTTTGCTAAAATACTGAGAGACATGCTAGTTCGTGTTCAGACAGGACCTAGGAGATCAACCCAAAGAATTGCTGTTGAAGACCACACAGACACAGGGTCACCTTCGGGATCAGCGGGAATAGCACTGCCTACAGATAATTATCCTTCCAGCACACCTCCGGATCAGAGCTTCGGCCCGGCGTTCGACAGTTCCACTTATACACCTGCAACATTTTCGCCCTCCAATACTGACTTCCCAGGCTCATTCCCAATTCAACCTTTTGGAAGTTCTCAGCGAGGTCCCTCATGGGGCGGACTTCTACACACCCTCGAACCACCACAAGGAAGAGATGTACCTCTTGAGGGTGTCCAAGAAGCATGTCTGCTCCGTTACTTCATTGAAGATCTATCCCCATCGGTAAAGTACCAGCCCTTTCTAATCCACTCTACTACTAACATCGCCAGTTCGATCTAGTCGACCCTCAAAGACGTTACCAACTCATCGTCCCCGAGCGAGCCCGTCGCTATCCGCCCCTTCTAAACGCCATCCTCGCCATGTCCGCCCGCCATCTCTCCCGTCTGCAAAAATACAAAACACACCATGGAATAGTTTATCGTGGCCAACTTCTACCCAATCTTACCCCGGGTACAGCAGTAGAATACATGCTAAAATGCATACAAGTTCTAAAGGACTTTCACACAACCCAAGATGGCGAAATTCGAGAACTCATCGTTACGACAGCTGTTATACTGCGACATTTTGAGGAGCTAGACGACCAAGACAGTGAGTCTGGCACTGAGGTGGATGAGGGTGTTAACTTCCTTGCCATTCTCAATGCCGTCTTGAGGAGCCTGACTGCGGATGATTTGAGTCATCGGAGGGAGTTGCTCAATGCGTCTTACTGGATTGCGCTTAGACAGGAGGTCTATTATGCCCTGTTGAAAGGGTTTGCGCCGCAGATTGTTGAACCGCCGGCGGAATGGGTTGATATATCGCCTGCGAATAAGCTTGTTTCGCATACGAATCAGGTTGCAAAGTGGTTATTTAGTGATAAGTCTGGGAGTGGGTGGCGTGAGTATTGTCTTCGCAGTGTCGGAGGAATCAGGATCAACGGGTCACTAACTATACTTTTAGAAAAACTCAAAGAACAGGAAGAGTATCTCGATGAATACGTCACCGGCCGTTTCGCGCCCATTTTATATCGCCCACCAGACAAGGTCTCAGGCGAAGTTTTCCCAACAATGTGGTTCGCTTCACCAATTGCCCTCACAGGCATGCAGCACATGATGATAGCAAAGATGATTCTGCTCGCCGAATCACCACTTCTCTCGTAAGTCTTGTTCCTCTCACTCTTGTCTTTCGACTGACATCTTTGAAGACGAGCCGAGGACGTTCGTGCAGCATACCGTAATGCAGAAGGCGACGTGCGAAATCTGGTACTCGAAGTATGCGGTACAGCAGTACAACATCCGGATACTCAGCCAGGTCTTGTAAATGCTACTTTGGCTATTCAGATGTATGGGAGTTATTTTACTGATCCATGGGAGAGGGAGGCTTTGAGGAAGACTGTGAGGATGTTTAGGGGTTGTCAAGCTTGGCCTTTGCCGAAAGCGTTGCGGGACTTTCTCTAGACTCTTGTGCGGTCAACCAACGCCCATTTACCCAGGAAGAAAATACTCAATTTCAGCACCGAATCTTTAGGAAATAGTATCAGTTGATAGTGAAGTCTTGTTCTACGTCCGGCATAAGATTATTCCGGATCCGTAATTTAATGCAGTGAGATTATAGGCAGAAAGCTGACTCTCTCTTTGTCTAGACCATTACCTTTTCTTGATAAGTCCCAACATTGCCTACTAACGATGCTTTCAACACGGCGCAAATCATGTCGAGCATGTGTCAGGTCCAAGCGCCGCTGTGATCTCGGTCTACCATCCTGCGATCGTTGTCTCGCTAGAAAGGCATCTTGCGAGTACCCTTGGGCAGATGGTAACTCTTCACTATCGACTCAAGACTTCTCTTGGGTTAATGGAGCATTCAGTGAAATATCAAATATCTTGATGCAAGATACTATCACCATACCTCAACCACTCTCTCCTGCCATGGCAGCTTTATTAGACGGCCTTATCGATACTGGAGAGGCTGCACTGAGCTTGAGCTTCGGAAGACCACCAGGACCGCCGCTGTCTCTCCAGCCAGAGGGGGCTATACCGAGTAGCGGCAGGTTTCAAGCTCGAACAGAGTATGTTGGGAGGCGTATTGCTGCGCAAGGCATTGCCTTAGCTCAGACCGGTCACACAGCTTTCATTCATCACTCGCAAGTCGCAGCATCGCCCGTGTTACAAGATGCTCTTGCAGGTAGTTCCTTACATGCTATGCGAAATCCAGCTAATGCGGATATTGTAAAGAGGGAAGTTGCGAGACGGGCAGCACTCTTGATACAAGCGGTGGAAAGATTACTGGTCTATAGCCCGACCGTTAGACTCGATATTCTCCCTCCAGTCCAGGCCTTGCCTATTTATCAGTCCATCCGCCTATTTTCAACTATAGACATCAGTCAACAAGCACAGGCAGAACGTGATGCGACATATTTGTCATCATGGGCTGCAAAGCTAAGGGACGAACTACGACCATTTACTACACCAAGAGACTGGACAGACTGGGTGCGACAAGAAAGTGTTCGAAGAACGGTTCTATTCGTTGAAGTAATCACAGGAGTGTACAGATTCCTAAAACTCGGATGGGACACAGGCGAACGGGAGATAGACAATCTTTGCTTCACAGCCCAAGCGGCACTATGGGAAGCCAGATCTAAAGTTGAATGGGAAATGGCCTGGACTAAATATCCACGTCTTGAGGCTACTATGTCGACCTTCAGACGCGATACGAAGGCGGGAAAAGCTGATGACTTTGAGGAAATGGGGATTATATTCCGTGCTACCTTCACTGGCTTGGAAGCTTTGGAACGGTGGCTTGGTGGTGATAGAGATCTATTGCGGAAGTGGGGACTGAGAGAGCAGACCCTCCCTCAATATTGAGGTGATTGGCACCGCTTGAGTCCCTTACTTAGCCACTCCATACTCCAAGCCGTGCACCCCAACACGAAGGAAGTTTTCATCACTCTCAATGCGTTGTCTAAGTTCGCCAGAAGCAAGTTCCTCGACATCCCACGAAGACCACATGAACCGGCCATTCATGAACGCAGCCTCATCAGAGGTGGCCCAAACTGCGGTAGACGAAGGTAGACTAACTGTAGGTTGTTAGCGTGTGATGAAGTGATGGAGTGGCCTAACTTAATGTCATCCCAGTCAAGAGTAGTTTCGTCGACTCCGAGTTCCGCAGCAGCTGGAGTAAGGATCGCGCCAGGATGAATACTAACGAACTGGATCTCGGAAACTGACAGTTCACGAGCAAGGAGCTGAAGCAAAAGGCCAGCTGAATTCTTGGTCAAAGAGTAGGCGGGAGCATAGGAAGCCGCTGGGAAATCCTGGATGGCGGAAGTTGAGATATTGACCACATACTTCTGTTGAGTGTCGTGCTAGTAGGATATATGGTACAGGAATGGGATACCATGTTGGCATACCTTGCGTCCATGGCCCAATGTTTGCTTCCTCAGCCTATCGCAGAACTGATGTGAAGATCGGACGTTGACCTCATAAGCTTTCCAAACCTCTTCCCATCCCAAGTCTGTCATCTTGCCAAACTGGCTAGTCAGCGCAGCATTCAGAACAATAACATCAACATCGATGCCATCTGAATTGAGCTTGTCCCACAACTCGTCGACACTAGCAGGCGAGGCAATCTCACAGCTCCGACCTTCGAAGACACTACGTCCAGTCAGGACTGTGAGTTCCTCAGCGGCAGAATCAGACTTGGACTGGTCTCTGCCAAGGATTATTACTCTTTCAGCACCGGCGTTGGCAAATGCGCGGGCAGTTTCGAAGCCGATACCTCGGGTTGCTCCCGTGATGAGGATGGTCTTGCCAGATTGAGATACAGAAGGATTGGAGGGCGAGATGGCAGGGTAAACGGCCTTATGAGTTTTGTTTGTGATAGGAAAGAGGCGATAGCCGATTTGGACACTTTCGTTGGTCATAATCAATAGAATAGAGATAATATGACTATTGGAGGCAATGAAGAGTTTGTGTTTATTAGCGTCAAAACCAAGCATGCTGTGTCTCTTATAGTCAAATAAGCGCCTAACATTATGAGTTCCACATTACAAAGACTGTTAATAATCAATAATTTGTATGACTTGCGTTGCGGAATTCCGCGACGTTGTCTATGCGAAGCTACATCAAACGCGGATTTCCGCGTGGAGATCCGCATCACCATGCATGTACCAAGCCAATGATAAATCTCATTTTTGTACTTTCGGCATGATTGACCACCAGGACATCAGTGATCATGTCAGCACATTACGAATCAAATATTTATTTGCATTTGCAACGTGGTTCAAATCGACTTTATATCTAATAATCGGAGCCTTCACCACGACTCGTGATCTATCCGCGATTGGTGGAAGGAAAATAATTTCATCATGATACATAGATTCAATGAAATTGTAGCTGTGGAATGAAGTAAAGACGGTAGTCAGACTCTGTAAGCAACATTCTCAGCCCGACTTTGAGCAATCAGCTCCGTAAAGAATAAAGACCGTTCATAGTGTGTTATAAAACAAGCCAAGGTTTAAATGGAACTACTCAAGATTCCTAATATATTTTATTCTGTCATAGTAGAAAGATATAGCACTGATGATAGCCGAGTTTTGGTGATCCTTAAGCACCAGAAACAGCCATTGCTGCCTGCAGTGCGGCGTATGCGTTGTGTATCTCATCCACAAGAGGCACGAAGACGGCTGAAGGGTTAGCTTCAGCACCGGTGCTGTATAGCTGAAGTTCCCATATATGCTTTTCCTTGGCAAAGTTGTACGCGGCAACAAAGTCATTTGTAGAGTTTTGGAAGTGAAGATTAGCTGATTCCCAGGTAAGACCAATATTGATGGAAGTCGAGAGAACAGTCCCGTAAAGACGCGGGAACGAGGCGGCGTAGGTACCCGACTGGAACTCCGATACCTTGTCGCTGAAAGCTTGCAGGGCAGTAGTCGTTCTCTGAGCTGCAACTTGTTGAGGTGCTGTCACCTGAGCAGGATTCGACTTAGCTGCTGGATTGTCGCCGTTACCACCGTCGTTTTGGTTGGCACTGCCGTTGTGCGTTGCGCTACCATTTTGCTTTTCAGCATTACCCGTGGTCTCAACCTTGGAGATCTGGATGGCCGGGAGACTGACAGTGAGGCTAGAAGTGCCCGTGAACGTTTGATTCGGGTTATAGCTGCCAAACTGGGTTGGTTCAGCGGCCATCCAGTCCTTCAGGTACTGATATGGATCGGGTGGAAAGAAGATCGTGTCGATCAGAGTGACGCCAATCGCAAGGAGCCCAACGACCAATCCCAACGGCCCGCATACAGCAGTCAGAGCTTCGAAGCCCAAGATGTCGCCCATGACGGTCCCAAAACCAGCAGCCAGCTCGACGCTACCAAGAGCGACGTTCACTGTTGCAAATATGCGTTCCCGTGCTGCTACAGGGTCGTTGGGGCCGGACCCCGTCTGGTGCATTGCTTCAGCCGACATGTAGATATTAAAGACACAGCCGATCAGTCCCAGTGTACGTATTGCCTTTTCAAGATCACCGACCAAGGCCTTGCCTACTTTTGACCAGCTGGGAGGGCCTTTGAAAGCGTCTTGCAGCCTTTGACAGAACCACGTTCTAGTGGTCTGAAAGAGCCCGCTCTCTCTGAAAGTCCATCCCACCGCTCTGGTAATGTCAGGCAGAACTTCGGTCAGCTTACCGACGAGTGTTAGGCCAGCCATTCCCATGACGCATACTGCAGCGCCAATCTCGCCCGGTGAACATTGGCTGAGCCCTCCTTCCAGAATTCTAAACATGAATGCTATGGCTGCAACATGTACACCAACTCGGAGGATGCGGCCAATCCACCTCTTTCCAAACTCTCCAAGAGCCCTGGCACCTTTACCCATCTTCTTCAAGAGGCTCTCTCCGGCTTCGTTGATGGCTCGTTCAGCAGGACCATCAGGAACCAGCTGGTCGTCCAGATTTACAGCCGCTGCATCTGGGTTCGGAGGAGCCGGCTGTCGCACAGCAGTGAGGTCAGCAAGTTCCAGTCCTTGGTTGGCTTGGGCGACTGTAAGGTTCTCGACTTTCACGCCCCGTGTTTGACGGTTCTTCCACCACCCCTTAATTTTCTTTCCGAGCTTACTATCAGAATTATTGATCAGCTCGAAAGTGCTCACGGCGATGATGGCCAAGTCATTCGCCCCGGCGGACGTTTCGTCCTGCATCTTGTTGAGCTGGGTCTGGAATGCTCGGGCCAGTGCGGGATCGTTTGGGCCTTGTCCGAGGAGCGCCTTCGCTTCGTCTACCATCTCATCGTTGATGTACATAGAGTACGCCATGTTCTCGTTGTGCGCGGCTTCAAGCTTCCTTACTACACCGTCAACATCGAGATTGGGCTTTGCAAGTCCTGCCTTCAGTGCGTTCTTTTCCGCTGCATGCCTGAGAATGGTGAGCTTGTTGACAATCTCTCGCATAGAGCTGGGGCCTTCGCTTTTCTCATCGCTTACGCCTGGGGCATTTGCAGACAGAACAGCCATCCTTTCCAAGGCCTCTGGAGTTGTGATGTAGTAGGCATAATAGTTGAACCAGGCCTCCGCATGTGCCTCGTAGAGACTCCATTCATCAGACTGTTTTCTGTATCCTAGAGCATAACAGTCCATGGTTGCCTGGCGATACTGTGACTGCAATGTTTCGAGCAGTGTGGCATCGGCCTGTTTGTTGTTTGGGTCCAGACCATACATTCGAGCAGGATCCCAAGACGAACTTATTGTTTTCTGACCGTCAGCCGGAGGGGGGACCGTAGGTTGGGAACACATAGCAATGAAGATCCTGTTCTTCCATGCGATGTGGTCAGCAATAGTGTTTGGAACCTGAGTCTGGCTCTTCAGGTTGTCACATAACATGTGAACACCTCCCCTAAAGAAGAACTCTTTGTTGGCCTGGTAAATCTCCATCTGTTCGACGTCGGTCACCGGTTCGATTCGACCGAGCACAGATTCTGCCTTGGTGCCAAGCAGACTCTGCATCATGAGGTTCTGCATAATGGTGTTTCCGTGGATTTGAGCTCCGTCTGCGCCAATGTCAAAGCCAGGTGTCTCCACAGTGACGATGGGTGAGATGGCTTGAAGGGAGGCAAGACTGGTCCCGTCATTGAAGTTGGGCACCTCCATGGTATCTGGAATGACGGTGACCTTGACCTCCTGACTAACGGGACCATAGTATGTACCATATAAATCCCACTGCGATCCGTCCTCCTTGATCATCGTGCCTGTGAAAGCAGAAGCCTTTCCACCAAAGTCGGTAAAGATGATATCAAACGACCAAGGAGAAAGTGGGCTTTTTGCTTTCAACATCTCCAGGTTTGCGGCATTCCCCGGCACCTCCTTGGAAGTCACATCGTGGGAAATATCCACTTGAGGCCCAATCTCTTGATTGTCAAGGGCTGCCGAATAATAGACGCAGTTAAAGAGGACACCGTTGACGATCTTTCCGTTCTGCGATGTACCAGCGACGGTTTTCAGGCCTTGGTATAGCCACCCTTCGGGTTCATACTGACTAGCATCATGGGGCTTACTCGAGATTTTATAGGCAGTCAACGAAACTGACTGAGTTGCCTGTGAAGGCTTCTGCACATCGGCATCGCTAGTCAAAGCAATTGTTGTCAGAGGGTCATTCGACGCTTTCTCATAAGTGGAGGGTACTCACAGAGGGGTAGTACCGCTAGGGATGGGAGTGAAAATAGTGCCGGAAGACATTATACGTCGGTTGTGATGTTATAAGTGCTTGTGCTGGTTCGAATAATGGTGTTACGATGGTAATCTGCCGGGGTAGGAACCTACGACGTAGGATCCCTTTATATATCCGAGACGATATCTATCAATCGTTCACAAACCTCTACGAATGAAGACTTGTCCTCAATCCGGCTAATTCACTTTCTCGTAAAGGTAAACGGAGCGGTGAGATGCCAGCTGGAAGAAACATTGTATAAGCCATCTGATATTCTAGACGCTGCGTGTCTTGGGCCTTTGCATCAAAAGAGACGTTCCGCAGGCATCATTCGCAACGATCTATTACTAGCGTGTGATTGTTTCCTGGGACTTAAAACAAGAAGACGCATATCACATACTCGGTGTCTTAGAAAGGCAGTGATAAGTTTGAGACATGGCCTGATATCTTTGGCATTTACAAGAGAACTTTTAACGAACAGATGATAGGCTCATTGTCTGGTCTAGACTCAACACTGGACCAGCCGGAAAGGGACGCTGGTCTTTCAGCTGGCCGAAATTAGTAATGTTGACATGTGCTTCTGATAAGATTCAATTGACACTTTAATCAAACGGTGCAAATGGTCCACAAAAGTTCATCGTATCTCTTTTAGTATAGATGTAATCTTCGAATTTTTCCTATCAGTTTTACAGACTCTGACAATGGACAAGATATTTTCCAGCGCTACACATCCGCCACAAAGGTGTATGACTCTACCTATCAATCTGGTTGGTCCGACTCTGTCTCCTGGCAATGTGGTTTTGTAAAACCCGGCCAAGAAAAGGTCATTCATGCCATGTCTTCTCCACCAATGCATTAATGTGCAACAGAGCAGAAGGGGATATTTTATAGCATATAATACTAGTTAGGTTATTTACCACAACCGAGCAAACGGAATCCTGGGTCTCTCGCAGCGAGTCTCACCAATGAGACACCTTATGGAATCTCCCTTGCCCTGAATCTCACTTCAATGCCGGTTGATATTGCACTTGGACTTTCGATCACGGTTATTTCCTGCGGTATATCTCCCAGGTACAATAGATCTTTCAGTGAGGGCCGAAGTCAAACAAGAGGCCAGAAAGGCCTCGAATTGGATGAAAAGTGGAAGATGGGCGCTGCATCCGACTATAAAGATAAGTCTTAGTAACTTGTTCAAGAGTGTTACTGATACTGACCTTTCTGTTCGTTTTGGTCAGCTCTCCAGTTTCATGTATTTAGTTACTCAGCTACAGTCAGACATTATCTACAGCGTCCATGAACCTGAACCATCTGATATGTGTTCCGGTTGCACCAGTAGTATCGCGATATATCTGGATAGTGTTTCTCACAGTCGCGTGTATCTTTCTGGTAATATGCTGCTTTATAACATTCTACATCCATCAATGGGTCTTGGTTCCCGATGTCTTTGGATTTGTAGCGACAAGCGTAAGCGAGAACCCTTCGTTTGCGAGATACCCTGTGGGATCATACATGGACGGCTGGGAAAGGGCCAGGGCGCTTGGGGATATCAACGTTCGCTTTGGGGATATCATGCCCCATGAAGCCCATGGAAAGCTGGCTTTAGATGCATCTGGATCGACGACAGGGCATACAAAGCTTCTAGTCAGGAAGCAAGGCTTGGATCAAAGGTTATTTGGTTGAAGCAGAACGGATTTACTATGGACTCGGTTACATGTTAAACACAGGTGCTGGGGAGTAGCGTAAATGGATACGATATACGCGACTCAATGTTCCCACTTTCTATTAAATATGCACGCAATTCCAGTTTGGCGCTAACACTGTTTGAAAATGTTAAACTATTAGGGTTAGAGATAATTATTTCAGATCCGTACGATAGTTACGGACTGGAATGCGGCGGCGGGCATGGTTCATATTTTTTTATTGCGCTGATCCTTGTATAGAAACAGCTTGGTACTGTGGTCTAGTTGGTCATGACATCTCGTTAACACCGAGAAGGTCCCCGGTTCGAGCCCGGGCAGAACCTCATTTTTTGCCTTCTAGCGAAATTATCTTATCTTCCAATAACCTTCTAGAAAAATAAAAGAAAAACATTAATTATCATAACAAAGCTCCATGATCCCTCCAACCTGTAAAACGGAAAGCAACCGACCTATTGGGTAACTTGATAACTCTGGGACACACGGTAGCGCATGCCAAAGGCACAGTCCTGGCGATACACCTTTATCTTGCCCATAGTATCGGTTGTGACTATTATGTGACCACCGAAATGTCTGCTAGAGCCATTCTCCAACGCATCAATTATCTTTGGCGTTGGCTTGGTGGAGGATTCAAGTTTCATACCGGCCATCGCTGCATGGTTTCTCGCACCATGTAAATCAATGTGCTTCGTTCGACAGCCGCAAAGATCGTAGATCGGGTCTTGAGAGAGACCAACAATTTCTCGCGTAGCCTTTGGGGCTATAATGGCGTTTGTGACCGCTTCGGAGTGTGTATGGAATCTCTCATGAGCCTCCCTGGGTTCCCCAGAGTTCAGGTGCCAGATATGCACCTCATCATCCTCGCCACCGCATATGACATATTCTCCACTGTCGTTGAATCGGGCGTGGATTTGACTGGACTGATTTCTTATCCCCTCGAGCGTGTATTGCAAACCATAGTCGGCGAGATGGTATATCCGGACCAGTGAATCATTTGTCGTGATCATTAACGTTGCTTGTCCCGTCTTGTCGATGCTGTCGCGGGAGGTTATAGTCTGGAGACCTGTGATCTTGAAGCAGACCCCATCCTTGGAGCCAGAAGACTGGATACGCAGCCGACTCTTTTCAATCAAGCCTTTAGTGCTAAGAAAAATGCAAATCCCATTGAAAGTGCCGCATATCGCGACCTTTCCATCTGGCGAAAAAGCTACAGCGGTGATGATATCTGCCATCGGTGCTGAGTGAACGATGGATATTTCCGTGATACTCCAAAGCCTAAGTATAGCGTCGAAGGATCCAGACAGAAAGTAGCGGTCGTCAGTGGGATGGAACGCAACTGAGGTCACAGTCCTATCGTGCTGAAATACGCGAATGCATGTTGGCTGACTTGGGTGCCACAAGCGAACAGTTTTGTCAGCTGAACCCGAGAGCAGAAAGTCATTTTTACTCCAACTCAAAGCTAGGACCTCGGCTGAATGGCCCTTGAACACTCTGTAAGGCTGTGACAGAAAGACCGGTGCCAGAGGGCTTTTCGAAGCAAGTGAGAGCTGACTCTCATATTTCTCTTGTTCCCCACGTTCCTCCTCTGTGGCGATGACCTTGAACACTTTGATGGACCGATCCTTGCCTGCGACAGCCAGGTACTGACCACTCAAACTGAAATCAGCCACCCAAATAGTAGCATCACCGCCGCTTGACATCTTGGATCCTATGGCAGTCTGCGGAACTGATTTGGCATATCCAGGTTCTGGCTGTTTACCACCTGTCAATTCCTGGGCAAGGAATAAATTAGGGAATTGACTGTTCCGCGTGCTGTTTGACTTGATCCGGATGTATCTTGGGATCTCTCTTTGAAGGTCGGATTGATTTCTTTCTATGTGCGGCCTAGTCATGTTACCTCTTTGTTGTGATGTCAAATTGTATTCACACGAATATGATTTGTTGTCCAGTCGAGTGTAATGATGCGTGCGATCCAGAATCGTCGCACAACCTTGTGGTCAAGATTGGGTATGGTGGTTTTGTGATCCTTCGCTTTGCCTGAATTATGTAAACATAGTGAATCCATGATGGTTGAAAATCTGACATGACTTACTGGTAAGGCTCGCTAGGACTTTCAAGTTAAATAATGAAAGATTACGAGGGTAATGTAGTCGGTACCATTGCCATGTTCGACGCTTCAAGTAATTGAATCACGTTGTGAATACTTTGTCTACACAGGCGAGCTTTGATATACACAAATTACAGAACCGGAAGCGGCGGTATATACTATACGAAGCTGGGTCCGAATCCGAAATACGGCTCCGCGGACCGAGCTTTACGGTTAAAACCTCGTTCAGACAGTCCCTGCGTAGCGCAGGTAAACGAGTAAACGAGTATACGAGTATACGTGTATATCGTATAGCTTGTTAAAAGTCAAAAAACCTAGACATTGCCTAGTTATTATTTCTATTATTAAAGATAAAATCCAGTCACATTATAGATACTAATTCTAGCAGATAACAATAGGTATATCTACGATTCAACTCGACGGTAATTAAATAAGATTAATTTATCATCAGTTAATTGAATTCTTTGTAATTTAACAAGTTTAAGGTGAATAGAAAAGGCAACTCTCTGCAGTAAATTTAGACTAGCTTAACATATATTCCGTCGCAAGTCTGCTCTGAACATCTTTCCAGTTACCAAATCTATCAAATACAGCAATTTTTCTTTTCTTGCATCGCCTCTAGCTATATCTCCAGCGTCCCCAAGACTTGCGCTCAATCGCTGGCTCCTACTGATTACGGCTAGAGCGTGCTAGCGCACTACACTCTTGGTAATTTTTTCCGGTCAGTTACCCCAAGTGGCAGCTGTTTCCATCAATTCTCGTCGCAACCTACTTGATTAAGTAATTGTGATCTATTTCTCAGAAGGCAAAGACATCGGAGATACTTCGCGAAACACACTTGAAGTACGATCAAGATGTAGCGAAAGATGTATAAAGAGGTCAGTCTCTGTCACCTCAGTCATTAATTATCATCACTTTCAATCTCATCAAAGCACTCCTCTCCATCATTCCACCCATCACAATGACTCAAAACCTCAACATCGCCGTCGTAGGCCTCGGCCGCATGGTATACCACCCTCTCACAAGTCCATCTCTCGATTCATTCTAACACATCCTCAGGGCAAGCGGCACGTCCATACCCTTCTTTACCGAGTCCCTCGTGCTCGAGTAGTCGCAGTGTGTAGCTCTCTCGAGCACGAAGTCACCTGGGCAAAAGAGAACCAAGACTACAAAGACTTTGATATCTCTGTCTATGACAGCTATGATGAGATGCTCAATCACTCTGGCCTTCAAGCAGTTTGGGTGTCTACCAGCACGGACGTTCACTCCAGTCAGTCCCTGGCGGCTATCGACAAGGGACTTCACGTTCTTTGTGAGAAGCCCTTGAGTACTGATATGGCCGAGGTATACACCATCTACCAGCTTGTGTTCAACTACTGACAATATTTCAGGCCCAAACTGTGGTTGATGCCGCTGCCAAGAACCCCCATCTCAAAGTCATGGCCGGTTTCTCTCGTCGCTTCGACGCTTCTTACCGCGATGCAGCCGTTAAGATTTACGAAGACAAGGCCATCGGCGAGCCCTTCATGGTACGCTCCAACACTTGCGATCTTCTCGACGAAACAGGTTTTTTCGTGCGCTATGCCTCTCGCAACGGTGGCATCTTTGTCGACTGCGCCATCCACGATATCGATCTGTCATTGTGGTATCTTGGGAATCCTATTCCCAAGGCATGTTGGGCGACCGGGACCCTGCAACACCATCCCGAGCTCAAAGGGATGAATGATGTGGATAATGCTGTCGGAGTAGTCGAGTTCTGGGGTGGTAAGATTGCTTACTTTTACTGCTCGAGAACTCAAGCTCGCGGCCATGATGTGTGCACTGAGATTACTGGTAAAACCGGTAAGATCTCGGTCAATGTTGTTCCGAAAGCGAATAATGTTGTTGTGGCGGATAAGTTGGGTATCCGACATGAGGTCCAGCCGGAGTATTGGCAGCGCTTTGAGGACGCGTTTGCTTTGGAGGCAAATGAGTTTACCGAGGCTGTTCTGAAGGACAAACCTGTTCCTTTGCCGATTGAGGGTGGGATGCAGGTCATGAACATTGGTCGCGCACTTCAGCACGCGCTTTTGAGTGGAGAGTTGGTCAAATTCGATAAAGATGGAAAGTGGGAGTAACATATTGGAATTAGGGTTTATAGGCCAGATTTCTTGCGCGCAATAAAGATAGCTCCCGTCACCTTGATACCGACGCCAGAGCCCGAGGGTCTAGTGAACGGAACAGCCCGCTCCCACACAATCTTCTTCATGACCGCAGCGCCTTTCTCCTGTTCCTCCTCGGTCCAAGACCCAGACACCTTGGCACCGAACCCATGAATCAAGACATCAGCGACTCCTTCGGTTGTCTCGTTTCCAAGATACACGTCAACTGTAGTGGTGCTCTGCACGTCGAGCCCGGCATCTGACAACACGGCCTTGGTATGTTCAGGGTCGAGCCAGATTTCAGGCATCGGTGGCTTGAATGGCGTATCTCCAGGACGGATCTGCTCCTGGACCTCCTGAATAATCTTGATATGTCCCATCATCGTCCAGCCGGTGACAACGGCTACTCCATCGGGTCGAAGTGTGCGCGCGATCTCCCGAGCGCCCTTGCTAGGGTCGGTGAAGTACATAATGCCAAGATTCGTGATAGAATGAGTGAAAGCATCATCAAGAAAAGAGAGTTCCTCCCCGGCCATAACGGTCACGTGGAGGTTAGTGTGGGAGGGAAATCACCCTTTAGCAATGTTGATCATATTCTCCGCGACGTCGACGGCGTGGATCTCAGGCTGAATTCCGGAGTTGAGGATGATGTCAGTGACGATACCGGTGCCGCATACGTTGTCGAGGATCTTGGAATCAGACGTCAAAGGCTTTAGGTCCGCGATGGAGGAGATGGCATGCTGTGCGAGTTCACGAGTAGCTCCACCGGTGGCGGCCTCGTACTTTTCTGCGGTCTTATTGAAGTGTTCGACGGCTGTTAACGGCATGGTGGCAGAGATAACGTGTCACTTCGAAATAACACTGTCGGCATATTGTGGCAGGTTCGCTGGTTTATATGACGCCTTCCAATTAGTGATATGGTAATGATGGTCCTATGAAGTTCGGAAGTCGGAGGAGTATCTATTTACTCATCTTTTTGAGGCGGAGGGTTCATTAGGTTACGCCATTCTCAAATTAGATCCACAGTCGGCATGTTGAAACCCTCCGCGGAAGGTTGTGCAAGAGATGGCTGGTGGTTCGGCTGCTTTCTGTGCCGTAGGATCTTTGGTTTCCTCTTTTTATCTCATGAACTCTTCGCTTTCTCCTGTACAACCATACATCGACAGTTTTTCCAAAGCTCTTCCGTTAAACCAATTGGAAACCGAATTCCTCCACGATCAACGACTTACTCTTCGGTCAAACTGTGGTGTTTCTAACAATTTGTGACACGACTTCTCAACCAACTTTTCATTTCTTCGACTGTTGATCGAGAAAAATGCGGAAAGTCCTTCATCGATTGCAAATACGTCAATATTATAACGATCTAGTCATCTTGTTCTGTCCTGCGTCTTGACTCGCCAACGCATTATTTGATGCAGGGTAAATTGACGGATATAGCATGTAATCCTTCGCTATTCCCAGCCACACTTTTATGCAGCTTGGTCGCATGACCCATCCTGTGTCTACCAATCAAAAAGTGGGCGTTTGAACGTTTCCCCACTCCGACTCACGACCGAGAAATGCCGATCAAGATTCTTATCTCTCACCCAACCTGAGTCCTCAACATCCCTCACCAAACCTCACACCTCACCGCAACCATGGGCGTCTTCCGCATAGCAAGAAAGGCTATAATGCCAACTCTACTCGCCACTTCCACAGGCGCAGCATACCTCGCTTCGCAAAACCCCGTCATCTCCCCGCTCCCAGCCAACGATCCCATCTGGTCTTCACGACTTTTCCGTAGAGCCAACCCTAACGGAAACCCCGCTACTCAGGATGTCGTTATCAAGAGAATTCCTCTAGAGAAGATTAAGCCTGAGCTTTTGCAGAAGAATGGCGATCTTGCGTTGGAGTTTTGTCGTGGTGTTTGGAGTGGTTGGGGTAAGTACCTCACTTATCATGAAGTTAAACCAGGTTTTTGAGAACATATTTCTCAAGAGCTTATTTAGCTCAATGAAGGGTTCGATAATTACGATCAATATTTGCTAACTTATATGTCCAGGATACGCGATTCAGCGCAGATATCTCAGCCTCAAGTACCGCGGTCCTGAGACTGAGGGCCAACTCTGGGATCCCGAACAACTCGCCACAAGTACCTACGACAGAGGCACCGCCATTACTGATCACTTTGAGGTCGTGGAAAAAACCAAGGAGTCCATCACCGTTCGTTGCGGCGACTCACCTCGCAACCAGCCCTTCCGTCCCTCAGACGGTCTTTTCCAGATCAGCGCCACCATCGACAAGCAAAATGAAGAGGTTGAGCTGCGCCTCAAGAGCGTTCTCTTCTCAAGTGAAGGCAAGATTGCAGGAAACAAGGGACCTATGCCTGGCTGGATGACCGAGTTGCATCAGTGGTATGCTAGGATTTGGGCTGAGACTGGTTCTTGGAGACTTCTTAAGTAAGTGCTGGGAAATGAGGGATGATGATATACCAAGAGAACACGGATGGAGGATTTCATAGTATATTTATTGCAGAATAGGAATGAAAGTATTTCTTGACATAAATCAAACGATCAGAGTCGTCGGCAGAAAGAAATTGATCAAGGTGAAAGAATTAATGTACATCGGAGATTTGCAGAGGGGATCTCGAGCCATGACCAAGGACGATAGCCTCAAGATACTATCAAGTCAACGAATTGTTCACTCGTAAAAAGCAAGTTCCATCGAAAGTATAAAGCGTTATTGGAGGCCACCGCCCATCTACTCCAGTCCCCATACTGGTCTTCGCAAGACAGTATCTCACCCTGTGTCATAGGCGGCATGCATACGATAAACCGCGCTCCAGAATCAGACTTGGTGAGGCCGACATTGGCACGATTCTCGGGCGAGACGACATAATGGTCGCCCACCATGAGGTAATTTGTCTCTGGCTCGATAGAGAATCGTGGGACTTGGTATTGACTTCCAAGATTTGGGGGTGGCCCGATACCAATTGCAAGTGATTGGTGCAAAATGACCCATTTGCCGTTGGCTGAGGTGAAGGCTGAGTTACCGGCCTTGAGGAAGAAGGAAGTAATGAATGGGGGAACCTCAGATGTGGTAGTTGTTTCGACGGTGGATGTTGCGGTGAACCCGGTTGTGGTATCGGCAGTAGCCTCGGTGGTCAGAGTGACTCGAGTAGTGGTGTCAGCGGTGGTTTCGGTAGTGACAGTCGTCAAGTCAGTGGTGTCGACCAAGGTCTTCGTAATAGGTCCAGAAGAAGCCTCAGAGGTGACTTGAGAGATAGCCTCCGTAGAAGAAACATCAATGGTAGTAACATCAGTTGAGGCAGTTTCAGTAGAGGGCGCATTGGTGCTTGCCGTGGTGGTCGAAAGTACCACCTCCATTGTCGAAGTGGCATCCACCGGTGAAATTGAAGCAAAGGAACTACTCCCCGTACGAATCGGAACCTCTGAGGACTGTAGTGTTGGCTTGGGCTTACACGGACTAGCGGTAGTACCGCAAACCAACAACAGACTGGCGACAAGGCCAGAGAAAGTGTTGGTGCAACGCATTATGCGAACGGTTGACTGGAACAGTAATAAAAGAGCGTAGCGAAAGATAAAAGAGTGTAGTTACAGAGAAGGGCCCAAAAGCAGGAAATCCACGGGTTTAAGTCATTGAGGCAGCTGAATAGAATCCCTGAGAAATCGATAGTCTGGTCTTGGCGGCAATAGCCGCAGCGCTCCAGCCAATTCCAGTTTACTATTCCCGCCTGCAACCAACAGCGCAATTTAACAAGCAAACATAATTGCTTTTGACAACCCAAACGCTAAACTGACACCTCAAAAACATTGCATGAAATGGTCTGAAGAAACAAGACACAGCCGCTGTGCTAGGCGCGATCTGTACCGACCTCTCCACTGTGCCGTGTTATACAGCTTCACGTGAGAATACTCGAAGGGGGCTTGTAAGATGGGTAGAGACAAAGAAACTGGACAAGGATATACACCAGAGAATCGGAGCGACATAATAGTCGAGTTTGTTGCATAAGCCCCCAACTCCTCCCTCAGCACCTATCTCTAAAAACTTGCCCTCTTCTTCTCCAGTTGCACAGAAGCGTCGCAACGGGGACAGCGATAAGCGCACCGCTGAAACACCACAGGAGAATATGACAACAAGAACCGCTTAACTCGCTACGACAAGCTCTCCAGACACACCTTCACGTCTTTCACTGGGAACTGTTTGATTGAATGCGATCTGGCTGAGAAGAGTGACCACTGGGTAACAAGAGATTATTCTAGGGGTTAGGGAGCTGTAATAAACTGACGCCGATACTGGTTCAAACTGCCGTAAAGCAACCGAAAGATTTCGGTTCCTGCGCCCTCAGCATGCAATTCTCCTGGTACCCTGACGATGCGTGGGATACGCGTATACGCGCACGATTTACAATGTATGGATTGGATGTAGTCTAGTAATCTAGAAGTCACAACGTAAAATGCCCAATGATATTACGTGAATCCCGGAAAGAATCCCGACTTCAACTCATTTGCGTCACGGTCAATTAACTTAAGTTGCGAAGTTTAGGCGAAGATCTTCTTCCCCGCATCGTTCCTTGGTTTAAATGCACGCGATGCTACCAAACCATCACTAGGTGGAGATCGTCATCACAAGAGTGTGGGGATTTCCTGGAGTCTTGACGTCTCGATACCCCATCCGGTAAGTATTTCTACTGCCGATGTCACGATCGGCACATTATAAAGCTGAGAATTTCCCGCAATGGCGATGGATCTTGTAGGTTCAGTTGCGCAGAACTTTACAACGCCTGTCATGTTTACTCAACTCATTGGGGCGTTCGCCCTGTTCAATGCGCTGCCTCAAGTTTGTGCAGTACCCAGCGCAACAGCACCTAGCGCACAAAAGCAATGTGCGACATCTCGGCTCGAGCACAAGCACAGACTGTTTGTTCTTACTGATATCAGCAATGAGCCGGATGATCAGATGAGTCTCGTCCGTCTGTTGACTTACGCCAATGAAATGGACATCCGAGGTATCGCAGTAACTACCTCGACATGGATGAAGGATAAGATCGACTACGAAGCTGTCGTCGGTGTGCTCGATGGATACAAGAAGGTCGTCGCAAACCTGAGCGCCAATGTTCCTGCATCTGCACCTTATCCTTCGCACAAATATCTGCTCGACAGAGTGCACAAAGGCCACCCAGTCTACGGACGAAAGGCCCTCAACATGACAATCAGCGATGCGGGCAAGGCTCTGATTAAAGAAGTCGATCAGTCAAGCACCAAAGATCCTCTTGTCGTGTCGGTGTGGGGTGGACCTGCGATCCTAGCCGAGGCGCTCCAAGAAGTCTCCCGTAAGCGATCTCAATCCGACGTGGACAAGTTCGTTGAGAAGCTCCGGGTCTACGCCATTTCCGATCAGGACGATACCGGAATCTGGTTGAGGCTCAATTTCCCGCTTTTGTTCTACGTTACCTCTCTCACCGGATTCAGTGAGTACACGGTAGCAGCGTGGAACGGCATCTCTGGCGAAGAATATCGACACTTCGACCAAGGCGGCCCCGACTCAAGCCTCGTATCAAATGATTGGCTCGAAAAGAACATCCGACTTGGTCCATTGGGCTCACATTACCTTAACTGGACGTTCATCATGGAAGGCGACACACCCGCCTACCTCCCTCTCGTCCGGAACGGTCTTGGAGACATCAACCATCCAGATTGGGGTAGCTGGGGCGGTCGCTACACTCTTCTCGATCAATCAGGCCAGTCAAATGTTTACGCTGACACGAGCGATTACGTGGTTGGCAAGAACGGGCAGAGCTTCATCAGCAAGTTCGCTACGATCTGGCGATGGAGGGAGGATTATCAGTTTGACTTTGCTGCTCGTATGAAGTGGACTGTCAACGGCAATTATTCCGAGAATAACCATCATCCTGTTGTTGTTGTCAATGGATCTTGTGGGCCTGAGCCCCTTGAACTGAAGTATAAGCCTGGCCAGAGCATTGTTCTCGATGGATCTGAGAGTTGGGATCCTGATGGCGATGAGCTCAAGTACGACTGGTTCCATTACAGGGAGCCTGGGGAGTATGGACGAGGTCTGGAGGGCTTTGATCCGTCTCTCAAGATGGAGCCCTTCTTGACGCAGCAGAGTCCCAATGTCAACATTACCAACATCGAGGCAGATGGCAGTGTGGTCAAGCTGGAATTCGCAAAGAAGCTCAATGATGTAAGTGATACCCACGACATGGTTTGCGTACGTACTAACTTTATCCAGACTCTTCACATTATTTTCGCAGCTCGCGATGCGACAGAGCAGCCACTGGCTACCTACAGGAGAGTCATTCTGACGGCCGAATAGCTCTGAATACTTGGCACAATTTGCACTCTACATGTTCTCAATAAACTTGATTACCTTGCCACAGCGCCATACGTGTCAGCCTGACAGGCAGAATTTATTTCCTGTGCCTTGTTCGGAACACGGCTTTCCTTAACAAGTTTACACTTTTGAAGCATCATGACTCCACGGCTTGCACGAAGCTCTCTTTTGTCCTATCCTGATTGATAGATCGCATTGAACCTTAATCGTCTATAAGCTTTGCACACCTATATATAAGCACCCTTGTTTCCTTTTCTCTCACAATCTTTCCTCCTCTCTGCTAGAAACAACCCACCGCGTGCAAGAACGAATACTATTTAACCACCACCATCACACCTACCACAACCGCTATCATCATGGGTAATGAGATCAAGCGCGCCGAGGGCCAGGTCTCTCTGACCAAGTTCGACCCAGAGACTCAAACAATGACTCAGGTCACAAACAAAAAGCTTTACCATGAAGAGCCAGAAACAAAGACAAGCCATATTTCTCAAAGCATCAAGTCTACCGATGGCGCTACATTCTCGTACTCCAGTTACTCTTCGATGACAAGGACTGTCAAACGTGTTTCGAGATAGGACCCAGATGCAAGACTCTGCCCGATTGACTTGGTCGCCGGAAAACAATCTCACACCATCCGATAAGGTTTCTGAGAATATTCACATTTTTGACAAGGAATTATTATGACTACTTTGCCTACACGGAAACAATCTCACTGATAAGATAAGATGGGTTCAAAATCATAAAAAGATTGATACTTGTCAAGATACCCTGGTAAATAGGTAAGACCAAGTCTTGAGTGCAGCGCCTTAGACCACGCGGCCATCTTGACAATTTGATTTGCTTGTTGTTGCCACACACATTAGAAACCAAGTACCAAGACCTGATTCCAGGCGTGATACTCTGTCTCAACCACCTCAGCCAGAACAGCGGTACTTTCAAGCCGTCTTCATACACCGGGCTGGAAGTACGTCTAGTCAATCGAAAAAGCCATGAGAATATTATTTGCATACACATCATTGCAGGGATAAGCAGAGGATTTCGGTATAGGCAGAGTCGCAACGTAGTATGGGTATAGGGTCGGGATGTCAAATACCGGGGTGGTGACTGTGTCCCAGAGCTGTTCTAGTGCCGCAATGTAACAAAAGCTAGATGACAAAAACACAATAGAACAATCCTGGCATCTTTCAGCTGCTGCAAAGCCCCAAAGAGGGTGTTTACAGATTAATTGGCTCAACCTGGAACTGTCCAGGGTTCAACACAAAGTGCCCAGATGAATAGTAAACTGAAGATCGGGATAGACATTGAACAAGCACATGCGTTTGTAGATAGCGAACCTCCTGTGTTCGGTAAGCCTTTCCCTATTTATAAATTGTCCTTACTTTCCTGATCTATCAGGCAAACCTTCATCTTCCATTCAATCACTTCGCCTCCACAACCAAGAGCACAACTATAATCTTTGTCAAGATCACAACCATGGCCTCGAATCGGATGATCACCCATAACACTCTGTTCAGAAGCCTCATTTTCCTTCTCGACGACACAACCGCTCTCGTGCCAGACAACACCCAGTTCAAAAAAGTCGTAACTCGTTCGTCTGAATTTGACCCAGCGACTCAAATACGTACACATGTCATCGTAAGCGAGTATTCCTTTGAAGGACCTGGTACGAGCATCACCCAAAGCGTTCGAGAAGAGACCAAGCGTCGCAATGAAACGACAATTCATTCTTCTCGCACAAGCTTTGTGAATGTTCTGTCAAGCTAGATCTTGTTCGAGTTTAGCACGATTTCGGGTAGCATTCGTTGGCGTTGGAGATGGCGCATCTTCTTGGCGATGGTTCTAAGGTCTACAAAAGAGAACACCGATGTTCTTTCTAGATAGCTCTCGCGATTTGATTGAAGCAACAGCAAAGAAGGCTGGATAGTGAAGGATCATTGTAAAGTATTAAATAAACCATAGAAGATGCGAAACCACTATCTAGTTCGTAAGCACAGGTGCCATTCCGTCAAATTCACTTGTCTCAGCAGCATCACAAAGCCACTTCCCCACACTCTCCCTCGTAATTTTAGGCATCCAAGCACAGCCCTTCCCATCATCAGGCCAGACCTTTACCGGTTTTGCCTCACCCTCCGCAAGCATGACCGGCCGCGCGAGAACAAAAGTTAAGCCACTCTCGCGTACAAGACGGTCGACCTCGTTGTGGTCCTTTAGGCCAATGCCCATACTGCCGTGACTGAATAGCATTTTGCCAGGGAGGTTCATAGATCGCCATGATGAGCCAGCGCCTTGAGCTGAGTTGACGATGACCTTGGGCTTCGTGGGTAGGTTGGCGTTGTCGATGGCGCTGATGAGAGCTGTCATGCTAACGGCCATGAAATCAGGTGTCGTGTCAGGGCGCAGTGCCGCGAAAGGTGACTCCGTGACCCTCACTTGTGCTAGAGCAGAGATGATGACTTGGGGTGGTTGAGGAGTTGTAAGAGCCTTGATGATGTCGGACTCTGAAGTGGGTAGTCCTTGGACTAGAGTGAGGTTTGTGTGGGCAGCGAGCTTAGCGTTTTCTAGGTTGCGTACCAGGGCTGTTACTGTATGGCCGCGGGACAGGGCTTCGTGAACGGCTAGCGAGCCGTTGCGGCCTGTTGCGCCAATGATGAGGAAGTGCATTTTGATTGAGTTGGTGGTAAAGTAAAGTCGTGATTGAGAGTAAAGCAAAGAGTAGATGTTCTTGCAAGAGGTGAACAGTGATTGAGAGTTTATTGGGAGGGATTGATTGATGATGAGAAAAGCCTTAGCCTCCTCCCATCGCCAGTCTTTATACCAAAACCTCTCCTCTTCTCCCACCGAAATTCCGGCCGATACATCCGGCTCCGTTCTTTCGGCCGGGCGCTTACGGCGAATGCGAGACTCGGCCAGTGGGCTTAGATATCAGCACTAAAAACCTTCTGACAAACCACGTAGCAAAATAGACGGTCTAGCCAATCCTTCACGAGCTGTGCCGTGTCTACTCGGCCGAGAAACTTTGTCATCCACTGTCGTTAGCTTGAGTTTCGGCCGGATGGAATCACTCGGCCGATAGTCTGAGGGGCTGAATGATCGGATCTCGAAATGATTGGACAGGTCGGAATTGAACGGCACTTTGTGTTACGAATATGCTTATTGAGAGAGTGAATTTTGTAAAAGACCGAAATTACCGATAGAGTAAGACGGTTTAAAGGAAATTTGACGGATTTGGGAGGTGTGGTTTTGGCGGCGTGGTTGTGTATATATAGGGCGGTTGTGGAAGTGGATATCCAGCATCAGAACCATCAACACTCCAGCCATCGACACCAACATAGATTTTACCATCTCTCCTAAAACTCATCATAATTATACTCCACTTAGACTCCTAATCTAAACGTCTCTCCTAAATCCCCATTACACCAACATGTCTTCCCCAAAAGTCGCCATCATCGGAGCCGGCCTCTCAGGCCTCTCTCTCGCCCTAGCCCTCCACCAACAAGGCATCCAAAGCACAGCATACGAACAGGCATCCGCCCCGCTCGACATAGGCGGCGCGATAATGCTCTCCCCCAATTCCCTTCGCGCTCTCGATAAGCTGGGCGTGCTCAAGCGCATGCTCCCTCACAGCTATAAGTTTGACGAACTCTTCTTCCTCTCACAAAACGACGAACTCGTCGATGTTTTTGAGTTCGGGAATGAGGAAAAGTACGGATACACTGGTATCAGAGTGTATCGTTTTGAACTTATCAATGTTCTTCTTGATCTTCTCCGTGAGGCCGGGATTACGGTCGAGTACGGTCGCAAGTTTGAGAAGATTATTGATGAGAGTCAGAGTGGTGTTACTTGGCGCTTCACAGATGGATCTGAAGAAACCGCCGATCTTCTCATCGGCACTGACGGAATCCACTCTCGCGTCAGATCTTATCTCTACCCTGACCTTGCACCAAAATTCACAAATATGATTGGCATTACAGCCGCTGTGCCTACTAGCCAACTTGGAGAGCACGACTACAAGCTCCCCGCGACATTCATGCACGACAGGCGCGGGGCTTTCGTCATCGCTCCCCAATTGGCAGATGGTTCAGAGGTTCTTATCGGCAAGCAGAAGGTGTTTGTCGGTGAAGATCCCGGTCGTGATGCTTGGAAGGCCATGAACTCTGACAAGACCTGGTGTGTCGACTTTCTTCGTGAAGGAAAGGAAGATTATCCCTCCATCGTCAACAATGCGACTTCCGATATCTCGCCTGAGCGAGTCAACCTGTGGCCATTCTACCTTCTTCCGAAGCTTGACAAGTGGGCCAGCGAGAAACACAGCCGCGTTGTTATTCTCGGTGATGCAGCACATGCTATTTCTCCCACCGCCGGGCAAGGTGTGAACCAAGCTTTTGAAGATGTCTACACCTTCGCTGGTGTTCTTGGTCTCACGAAGGGACAGGATTTGAGTGGATCCCTAGATAGGTGGCAGAAGGGACGACAGGGGCGTGTTGATAAGATTATTGAGTTGAACAGTGAGATTAATAAGCGGAGGATGCCTAAGGTTGATGGTGTGACGATAGAAACTAAGCCATTTGATGTTGATTGGCTTTATAAGGTTGATTTGGATGAGCAGGTGAAGCAGTTTGCTGAGAACTGGGATAGGAATGGTAAAAGCTGGTGTTGAATTGGTTTTAGCAAGGTTATGCTTTCAGGATTTTATTGGTTTCACTTCACCCATGGTTTTCCATTTTCAATACTGTTAATACATGTTTCGTTTTTTGAATTTGAAGCTACTGAACCGTTGTTGGTCTTACCCTGCAATCAGGGTATCAAGGGATCTAGATTTGAAAAGCCTAAGAGATCAGGCAATTTACTCTTTTTATGCTAGGTTAGACTATGACCTAGGCAGCCTCATCTAAATCTTAGACGACAATGGCTCCATTCTCTACCAGACAGCATTCATTGGTTGGCAGTTGGTGGGTGAGGTGAACCAAGGTACTGCGAAACTTCCACCGAGCTGTCGACTACATGCCTATGCAGTCACCCGTACTGCTCAAGTTATTTTTGCATAGAGATTAAAATCTTTGGTGACAACCATTGGTATCCCAGATCTTGACTTGTCACTTCCTAGTCTGAAACCAGCAATCGCCATGAACCTCAGCAGAGACATTCCGGCTCTTTCTGTTGGCACCAAAGGTTATACAACAAGACAATGCTTCATGATGCGGACCTAATGCCATCCGGATCCTCAAACGATGGCCCGTTTTAGCAATCACCGAGCCTCTCTCGCCATCTGTAATCCTGCTGGGATCTTCTTCCCAAGCACAAACGTAAAGGCCAGCCTCCACAGATGTTATCCCGACAGTCCGTTTCACCTCGGCAGGCGCTAATGTCAGTTGCCACGTTAACCTTGTTTTTGAGGAGGCGATACGGTAGCATGCATATCCTCATCGAACTCTCTAGCCCTACGGGGTAGGACAAAGTGGTATCTTGGAGCGCTTAGATAGAGTTATCGGGTTGGTATCCACCTATCTTGAGACAGCTTCATAGTCTTGGTAAACATTTCCATAGGCTGACCAAAACTGCAGCGCAGCGACATCCCGTTTAAAGGTTGACAGTCGCCTAAAACCAGTGCCACCTTCTATATTCGCTCCATAAGACCCTGTCAGCAGAACTTCTGTAGCTTTTTCGTAAAGCATGGACCGATCTATGCTCTTTTGGAGTGAAGGATTGTCTTGGCAGACATAAATTCCCAGAACACGTCCAATTACCAGCCGCGTCCGAGATCGGTCGGCTGCTCTCGATCAGTCCATCCCCTATCTGATGCGACGCTGACAATCTTCAGGGACGTGGCAACGGGTATCGTGCGGGTAGTGGAGATGGCTTCACCTGCCGCTTTGGGCTTAGTGCAGGAGTCGACAACGCAAAAGTGCCAACTGACCACAGGACCGACTTCCGAAATTGTGAATAGCTGAGTTGATAGCTTAGGATCTTTTGTTGATACTGAGTAACAGTGGCGTTGGGTATATACTCACCTTGATAGATGGTTTTGTGTATAAAACAACTGAGGTTCGCCGTCAATTGTCAACATTCAACAACCAGACAACAACTCAACAGCCGCCAAACCACAGCACAACAGACAATTAAGCAGCAGAAACTGCCTGTCAGAAACTTGCTTAGTCATTAGCGTGCTCTCTGAAACTACAACCGCCAAAATGAAGTTCATTCCTGTCGCCATCGCTTTCCTCTCCACCCTCGCCCTCGCCGCCCCCTCTGCCGAGGGAGGTCTCGAGAAGCGTCAATGCACTTGCAAGAAGGTCGGCGATGAATGGATCTGTACTGGAAAGAAATGGTTTGTGTTTTGACTTGCTTGTGACAACGAACGAGACCCTAACCCACTCAACAGCTACGACAAGGTCAAGCGCGACGACACCCCTCTCGAGAAGAGACAATGCTCTTGCAAGAAGGTGGCTGGTGAATGGATCTGTTCTGGACGCAAATGGAAAGTGTTTTGTCTCTCTAATGGCGATGTTGAACGAGAAACTAACCTACTCAACAGTCCCCGCGATATGCCCGAAGGAACCAATCTTGAGAAGCGTCAACAATGCCATTGCAGAAAGGTTGGCGATGAATGGATATGCTCCGGTCCTAAGTGGTTTGTCTATTCATCGATATTCATGTTGCATAATGCTAATCCATCTCAGTATCAGCAAGCGGGATGTTTCTTACATGGAGGAGGTTGACTAGATATGCTGTCAAGCAAGTAAGTTTCTCCACTTTTCACGACAGGACGAGACTAACCACAGCCATTGAATAGTGTAAACTACTCACTTGAGTGGTATGAGATGAGTGGATATGTGTTGCGTTATGACAATGATGGGAGGGATGGTATTGCAGTTAGTTACCCAGCCAATCTTTATGAGCACAAGCCAGCTTTCCAATCGTTTGCCAGTCGTCGATCGTGACTCCGGCTCAACTATACATTGATACAATTCAACAAAGATGGACTGGGTTGCAACCGCTGATTGATCCATGAAGTCCAGTACCCCATTTGTGTAATTGAAGTTCAATGTCTTTATCCTTATCCTTATCCTTATCGGCATCGACCGGGCCGTTGACGCACGGACCACATGGCCCGTCCCGCTTCGGTAGCAAGATCTAGATTGGCACTGATAGGCTGTCCCACCCGCCACAATCTGGTGCAAGCAACGAAGGAAGGCGCACTGAATGACAGGAACAAAAGAATAGGCAGGCAGAAATTGAAATGGAATTCAAACTTAATTCAACATAGACTCTACCATTCCCCGCATCACCATCACTGCCGCCGATGGCGTAGACCAAGTCCCGGTCTTGCTTGTACCGATCCCTTCCCCAGCCAGCACGATTGTCCCTTCGTCAGAATTCGGGGCCAGAACTAGAACAAAAGCTAGCAATCAATATCTTCTATCTTAGATTGGGATTAATTAAGGTTCGATGATGCGCATGAGCATCTTGGAACCACGATAAGTGCCGCTGAGAAAGACCAAGAACAGGCTGGTGAATGAGCTTTACTACGAGTTTTCTTTCTGAGCATAGAACCGTGAGGGTAGAAGGCAATGGATCTAGTCATTTCGAAGAATCAGCTGCCGCAGGCATAAGAGACGAAATGGAAAGATTGCCTTATAATAAATTAGACTAGCACTTAGGCTACTTTATTTTTGTATCTTAAGTCTTGGAGTATAATTCTCCTAAGATCACCGATCAGGGTAAACAGGCGTTGGCAAGGGTATCGCTTGGACAGAGGTTGAATCTTCCTTGTCGGAAGCATCATAGAACTCAGGCACAGGGGCATCAAGACTGACAAGCAAGCAATGCGGCTCCAAACACCAACTCATCGCTCATGCAAGGATCACCAGTTCCGGTCATACCGATCCAGTTACCTCTTCCTAAGCGCAACTGTCCCCCCGTAGGAATTCTTCCGGTCTGATATTTAAATCGATTCAAAGAATGCAACATTTGAACAATAGTACGTCTGTCTCGAAGCCCACTTTGCCATTGCCGAAAGAAAAGGCAGATCAAGTGTCTGAGAATGGCCAGTTAGGCACAAGCAATTTCTCATTTCTGTGCTATTGAAATTCAGTGTCGATCAACTCATTTATCTTTCTGTCCAGCTTAGTGCTGAGTTTCGCAACGGTCTTGGTCGGGATGTCGGCTTAGTACAAAGGATATCGACCATGGAGGATACATCTCGTTTGAACTCGTCAAAGCCAGCCGTCAAGGTGACAACCCACGTGTCAGGTTCCTCGACGTTAGGCTCTGTCTTTATCGCGAGGTAGTTAACAGAAAGATTATCCTATGATTGGCTGGCTAATTCGCCCTGGCATCTGCTCCTGCCAGAAATTCATATCGAGTGTTCTGTAATCCAACGATCTAAATGGACGACTGAATCACCATCACAGTGTCAAATGGAGAGCATAAGATACGCCTTGAAGGGCCCGTACGATAGGGTAGCTTTGGCATCGCCCGTCGTGGCCTATCAAGTAAAGAATGAATTTTGATCTGTCACCAACGTCTGACTAAGACGCATGGAACAAGAATTTCCCGGCGGAAGCCCAGTCAGCTGGCGAGAGAACATATGACGAGCGCGATTTTCTGTTTCCATCCACCATGGGGAATAACAGTGGTCTAAGATCAACAAATACAACCATATTGGGAATGGTTTGGGTGCCAGTCTCGGCTCTCTCAGTCTGATATGTGAAAGGGCGTCTGTCTCCATCATTCTACTTGTTTGAGACCAGCTTGAACGTGAAGTTACAGCAAAACAATTTCCTTGCGTGCAGATCTGGCGGATCTGGCGAAATGGCAACTGCACACCATCCGCGGCAGCTGTGCGCTTCATGCAGCGCCCTGACGTTTACCATGCTTCGAGACGGCTATACTCACCCATTAACATATTGTGACACCATCACGTCCGGAGAAACATGCGCATTATGTCGGTTGATGATTTGCTCAACTGGCAAGCTTCTAGTCAATCTTGGCTCCTATGAGATGCACAAGCAATATGACTCTTTGGCTCCCAGATTGCCCGAGCTACCAGCGGTTTCCAGGGAAGAGAATATAGTTTTGGGACCATCGCCAGTCATTGAAAGGTCAAAGCCAGTGGTCGAGTTGGACTGGAGCACAGGCCAATATTACGGTGACCTCGAGCATAGCTGGAAACTTAGAAAGGGAAACTTCAACGATGGTGAGACCATTCAGATTACAGCTCCAGCAGGTAAGGACTCTTTCTTATCATGTTTAAACAGAATCGTCATTCTCATGTATAGGTAGACTCGCTGTATGGAGCTCATGGCCTTGTACCGCTTACCGATATCGAGCCGGCATCATCCAAAAGAAACTACAGAGTGCTTCGAAAATGGCTCTCTACCTGTATGGCCGAACATGAAGGGTGTCGTTTATCACACTCCATGACAGATAAATCAACCGAAGAGACCACGTTATTACCGACAAGAGTCATCGACGTGGGCGATCTAAAAGAGCAAGAGCACTGGTCTAAACCACGGCTCTTCATGTCGAACAACGCATCAGGACAGTACATTGCCTTGAGCCATCGTTGGAGCAAAGCAATCGCAACGAAACTAAAGAGTGACAACCTCAGTCGATACCAGAGAGAGCTCCCGGTAAATGATATGCCCCCGACGTTTCGAGACGCTATTGAAGTGACACGTCAACTTGGCTTCCGCTATCTTTGGATCGACTCGCTTTGTATTATCCAAGACGACGAGTCTGATTGGGCGCTCGAGTCCCTTAAGATGGGAACTATCCTCGAAGAGGCCGCTTGCACAATCGCTGCTGTTGATTCCGTAGATGGCAACGGGATCGACCACGGTTTGTTTCTACCGCGCGACGCCGATCCGCTTTCAGTCAAACTTACCATTCCCTACGAGAAGCTACCTCTCAGCAAGCTATCCCAACGGGTATTTAAAACCCATACAGCAGTCTATGTTTGGAAGATGCGATGGTTAAGGGAACTACCAACCATGAAAACTTGCGACAGAAATACCATCACGATTCGTCCACGCATAGTGTCGTCTTGGAAACGTGTTCCACGTTCTAACTGGTATAAAAGGGGCTGGGTTTTACAGGAGAGACTCCTCTCTCGACGACTGATATATTACACCAAGAACAAGCTCTCCTGGTCTTGCTTCACTGGAAGTGGTGAGGAGGAAGGCGGTGATCCCGAGGAGGCTGCCAGAATCCCACTGCTTCGTCTGTGCAGAGGAAGCCGTGACTCAATTTCCCTCATCTGGCGGCGTATTATTTCAGATTATCAAAGCTGCCAACTCACCTTTAGTAAAGACAGGTTGGCCGCTGTTGGTGGTATTTCTGCACAGCTAGAAGCCCACTTCTCGTGCAAGGTCTACGCCGGAATCTTGTTCCACTCGCCTGGCGAAGCGGCGGATAATTTGCTCTGGCATGCCAGTAAGGCGCCTTTGCGCACTTTTAACGAGTTCCACGCGCCTTCCTGGACCTGGGTTGCTTTTAATGGCGAGACATCATTCTTCATGCCGACACCCCTTATAAGTAGCGAGCTTTTGATAACCAAGCCAGACTTCAAGATTCGTAATCAGTGCGAGTCAACGGATCCATCGAAGAATTGCAAAGGAACCTGTGTGTCTGGAAGTGTTTCCTTTGAAGGTCCGGCCGGAAAGCTTACGCGGCAAGGCAAGTTGAAGAATTTGAAAGTTGCGGAGGAGCTGATCGACTCCATGAGCGTAAGAGAGATCCTGGCTAAAGTTCTGGGCCATAGTCTTGTGCGAAATATCCCCATACCGCGGTTTAACGAATTGGGAAACCAAGTTCAAATGCCATATGACTCACCAGTCCCAGGTCACACAGAGATACTAGTAGACAAATACGGCTGTATCGTCGGGTTTCTTATACCGGACCTTGAGGAAGACCTTGAGCATGCTGGAAGCGAGCAACAGATCACATGTGTTGGCGTAAAGCGCTATGAAGGGCAGCATAGGCAACAAAACGACACTATCGACATCATTGGACTCCGTGAGACATGTCATTCTCCAACGAGATTTCGGAGGTTAGGAAGAGGCAGAATCATATGCAGCGCGTGGTTGCAAAATTGCAGACAGTTGAGTTTCGAGATATGTTAATGTTTAAATTTTAGCTTGATAGTCATTATGAAAGCTGAGACTGTGGGTGAAAATCCAGTCATAAGGCACTGTCCCTAACCCTACATGAATACGGATATTAAGTCAACGATGGTAACACAAACAGGAATTACCTGGGTGATCCAATCAATGGTCACGTCCATGCAGCCAAACTCCATCCTATTGGAGGCCATATAACCGCGTGAGCCTCGCCGCCACGAAAGGGATACCCCGCTTCGGGTTTCGCTGGGTACCATATTTTCAGTTACATAACTCGTGCTGTTTCCTTTTGCTATGGAGGGCGTCGTGCAAGATACCGGGATCTCGGTCGCTTACGAGCCTGAAGGCGGTCCTCCTGATGTAGAGTACGTTATCCCGTTTGCAGCCTGTTTTGATGCTCTGTGTTGACTGGCCAGCATCTTGTTCGTACATGGCCTTGGTGGCCATCCTCGAAAATCATGGACTAGTTCCAGAAAGACACCCGGAACATCGGAGTCGTCACCACCCTCTGAGTCATCGAGTAGGAGTCCTCGGGGGAGTGTCCTCGGTCGTGCTCTGGATCGCTTCCACCGAAAGCCTCGGAACAAGGCAGCAGAGGCTGGGCCTGAGACACTGAACGACAATGCCAGCACCGCCGCAGTGTTTTGGCCGGTCGACCTTCTCTCCAAAGACCTTCCAAATGCTCGTATTCTCATGTTCGGATATGATAGCAAGATAACTAAATATTCGGCTGGAGCGGTCAGTGAGAACAGTGTCTTTTCACACGCCAAAGATCTTCTTTTTGCGCTTAGCCCGGAGAGGACCCTTCGTCGTCCTCTGATATGTGTAGCCCACAGCCTGGGTGGCATCATCGTCAAAGAGGTATGTCAGCTGGTAAGATTTATCTTCAGCTAATGATTTATCCTCCAGATGCTTTCGCGATCTTCATCGTCTTCTTTTAGCCTGTACCAGGATGTCCTTGAGTCGGTTGAGTCAGTTATTTTCCTTGGCACACCCCACCGCGGTAGTGTAGACATTGCCGCCAAAGGGGAAATTGCTCGGTCACTTCTCAGCGCCATAGGTGTGACCACGTCCCCGGCCATTCTAGACTCTCTCGGCCTGAAGAACACTGATCTGGAGAGAGCCCAGGAGGAGTTCTCCCGGCTCTGGCACACGAGGCACTTTCGGGTAAAGACTTTCCAAGAAGGGCTCATTTTCCCCAAGTTTGGAAAGAAGCTTGTTCCTAATTACTCTTCTCTAATCGGAAATCATTTTGAGAATGCCGAGACGCTGCAAGCTGATCATGTGGATATGTGTCGGTACTCCGGAAAACACGACCCAAACTATCGCAAAATCATCGGAGAGACCCGCGCTACGTACCTTATGATAGCGACAGCAAAGATGGCAGACTCAGTTGGTCAATGGCCAAGAAATATCCACAGTCCAATACCGGCGAGTGTTACTATGTCTCAAAGTTGGGAGAATGATCTTCATGATCGAGCCAATAAAGCATGGGTCCAGTCGTTATGGTTTCCAGCTATCGATAGACGATACGAGACTTTGGGCAATCCGGCTGAGCAGACATGCCATTGGCTCTTTGAAAATGCGACATTCCAAGATTGGTTGGACGAAGTAAATCAGGAAAGACATCGAGGACTTGTTTAGATCAGGGGTAAACCAGGCTCCGGAAAGTCAATGCTGATGGGAGAAGCGTTCCGAACAGTAACCCGCAGACAAACAAAAGCATCTGATCCGTCTCAAACAGCCGCTTTCTTCTTCAACGGCAAGGGTGATGAGCTTGAGCACTCGGTTGTTGGCCTCTTTCGGTCACTCATATATCAGCTTTGCTCCAAAAATCCCATCTTCCAACAGTCCTTTCAGGAGATCTGGGATGAAAAGATCAAAACTGGATGCTTTATGACATCAGGACCTATTTGTTGGCAAGAAGCAAAGCTCAAGACAGCCTTCCGAAAGATGATGCTCCAGCAATCAAACAGCAAAGTATTGATCTTCGTTGATGCTCTGGATGAGTGTGACTCAAGTCGTGTGCGAGATCTAGCCTACTTCTGGCGTAGCCTCACAAGGTCAGCTTTCGCTTCGGGAATCAACCTAAAGGTTTGTCTATCAAGCCGGCATTCACCTTCAGTCACTGTGAGTGACTGCCCAGAAATCGTCATGGAACAACACAACAGTCACGATATCTCAACATATCTAAAGCAGAGAATCGAAATCGGAATTGGTATTCAAAACGCACAGTGGCAACCTTTAGAAGAAAAGATCACAGAAAGATCGAATGGCATGTTTCTCTGGGTAGTCCTGGTGGTTGATGACTTACTTCGAGGTTGGGATGAAGGTAGGAGTATCGAATACTTGATGAAGCGAGTTGAAAACACCCCACAAGCTCTCGAAGCTCTATTCTCTGATATGTTTTCCAATTACACACACGAAGCGAAGAAGGTTGCTGTTAAACTATTCCAATGGGCTATCTTATCCACAAAGCCACTTCGCCTTCACGAATGGCATCACATTATGGGGTTCATCAGGTATCCGACGCCAAGGTCACTTGCTGAATGGCGAGCATCAGATTACTTCACAGCAACCGATGAGCAGCTGGGGAAACAGATCAATACTCTTTCCCTCGGACTGGTCGAGGTGACAAGAGCGATCGAGGTCCCACTCGATACCTCAGGCTCTGAGCTATCAGTCGGTGTACATGCAGGGTCTCTGACACTCGAACACGGTGGTAGTAGGATCGTACAGGTAATTCACGAGTCAGTGCGGGACTTTTTCTTGAGGGGCAATGGCTTTTTGGTGCTAGACCCGAGTTTATCGACCCGTCCTATCGGTCGTGGACACTTTTCTATCGTTGCCACGTGTTTGGACTATCTGCAAATCACTGAGCTCGATGCTTTAGTAGGGGCGCGACAACGGTTTACCGATCAGACAAAGGATAAAGACAAAGCACAGAGCCCGATGTCCTCAGCCCAGTCGAATAGCGAAGGCCCTTTGTCTGTCTGCTCTCTCGGAAATGAAAGACATCCCCCACAAGGCACATTCACCCTACCCCTATGTCACCAAAGCAAGCCGAAGGGCACTAGAGCATCAAACTTAGTCATAACAAGCCTTTCGGAGTCGCACCCTACCATCGATATACATCGATGGCTGGCAGAAAGCTGCAATGTGACTGTTGAGTCGGATGTGCTAAGCAACATTACACACGCCCAAAGCTCCGATAGCTCTGACACATTTCATACCCAGATTCTGGAGGATCATCCCGCGCTTTTGTCGTATGCTACATTCGCATTGTTCGAACACGCCCGCTTAGCGTACATCAATGGGGCTGATCCCACTCCTACCCTTGATCGCCTTGCAGGCGAGACAACATGGGCTCGATGGTTATCCTTGAGGCAGGATGTGCCAGGAGGGATGAAACAGCTCGCTTTCTTAATGCAGTGGGGACTTACGCCTCGGAAAAACTCAAGAATAGATCGATTGAACCCTGGGCACGGGGAATCACGGAGTGCCATTAAAGGAGACGTTGCAACAGCAGAAATTGATACTCAAAAGCGCACTCGCTCTTCAACTCCCCAAAGTCGCGATTACGTGCCTAGAAGACAAGGTAGCGTGGCCAGTTTTGGCTCTGCCAGTAGTCACGATGGATACGACTTAAGTCGCTCCAGAGTCCAGTCTCCGGCTCCGGCCTTGCGACCGGCATCCTATGCCAGTTCGCAATGCGCATCAAGGGGTAGGGAATCGTGAAAATCAACTAACGGTCAGTGCGATTTGCCCTGTTTACTTTCCTTACGTTACCTTCCCCTTTAGAGTAGCTTAGTACATTAGATAACACTTATTACTATTAAGGGTTAGTAGCGACTTACATACTCAACTTTACAAAGATTAAATTTATTAAATGTTACTGTTAATGATACTTTTAAGAAAAGAATTACTGTAGACTTACTGGTTAGAGATATCCTTGTTATTCTTTAGAGCCGGTAAAATCTAGGATTATTTCAGGATCCTTTATCTGTGGATACTGCCCTAGAAATTCGAAAGGGTTACACGAGAAGAACTCACGAAAGTCTTTCGAATATGAGCTTCAACTTCACTTACATGTATAACAGAGCGTATGGGTCTGAGAGGCAACACGGGTGTTCATTCTGCGGTGACAGATTTAGATCGAAATCCGAAGCCGAAAACCATCAGAACGCAAACCATATAAGACGTTATTCTCGTTCCTGCTCAAATATACAAAGATACGATGGCGTCTTTCAGAAGTCTAGTCATCGACCCAAGAAGTACCATACATGCGGATATCGTGGCCAGGACTTTCCACGTTCTGGTACCACTCGTGGGAACACAGTCTACGCTACATCTCACGATTGGCACGAACGCGTAAAGCACTTGCGTGACATTCACGAGTTTAAAGAATGTAATAGCAGTAAGGCAGTAAGAAGTTTTTACGAGAGGATCACTTTCGGCAGCATTTGAAACATAGCCATGCTGGTTTTCATAGGAAGTGGATAGATACATTAGCGAAATTATACTTTCAAGAACTACGTTAGAGTGAGTGGCAAGACACAGAGGGTCCAGAAATGGTAACAGGAACGGAACCAGGCTGTCGCACAGACAAAGGGGTGACTAGAGCTGATGTGGGCCGACGGGCCGCTAAGGACGGGAGGGTGATGAATATCTGAACCGAAGTTTGACCAGCGAGCGGGGAGAGCATAAAGCTGGCAGTGCGAGGCAGGTCCTGTGTGGCTTGAGCTTGGTCTCATAATAATAACCGTATGTTTGTTGATCCTACAAACTCATTTCCCAGACGCGTCTTATTCATCCTTTGTTTGTCGACTTAGTTAAATTCGACGATCAAAATGGACGAAGACTCAGACTTCATCCCTCAGCTTACCATCACCGGCTCTAATGGGGAGCAAGTCCCCGTTATGCTCTTTCCGATGCCGCTACATGAGAGCAGAATCGTTCCGCCGTGGGAGTTCTTCCCCGCGCCTGAGCTTGAGCCTGAACCGGAAACAACCTTCGGTAAGTCTACCTTACTTTGTGTATGGAATGTAATTAATACCTGGATGTCTAGACTGGGATAATGTAAGCTTTGAGGAAGCCTAGGAGTATCTTCAAGCTGACCTTGCCGCCGCCGAAGCTCGAGCAGAACAAGAGGTGGAGGATCGTTTTTACCGTCACCTCTCAACCGAGCTCTTCTCTGAGTATAAAGAAATGAGAGTACCAGCCGAAACATTCCGAGCGCACTGTTGCCGCATTTGCGGCGAAGAGATGAGTCCGACCAGTCTTGCCCGCCATCTTGGCATATGGACTGGAGGACGGGAGGACCCCAGACTCCTCTGTCCAGCAGCTCCTGTATGCATGACTCATGATAAGCTTATCAACATATGGCTAATGAAAGGGTAGAATCTTGTCGAGGGCGCTGAGGTGTCTTGGGTTCCCAACCTGGTTGCAGCTGAGGTCGAAGACGAAGAAGACGAGGAAGATGAAGACGAAGGAGCACAGTCACCCATCTACTGGGACTTTTCCTAAGGACCAGAAATGATTTAGTGTAAGAGCAAGTCTAAGCTATCCTAAAGCGAGCAAAACATTTCGTCTCTCATGCTCCAATCTTCTAAGCCATGAAGCCTCGTTCACTCCCCAACCTTCAAAATCTCAGCAGCTCTCAAAACAGCCTTCGCACTCCGCTCAACCCACTCCTCAGCCTGCGTGACATTGCCCTGATCCAGACTATCCTGCACCGCCGGGAACACATCCGCTCCATAACCACTCTCCAGACCTGGCGCACTAACAACATTGTAGAAAGAGTATCTACCAGGCAACAATCCCTCGCTAGCGAATCCACGGCTGAACTCTCTGAACTTGGTGTTCACCTCGGACAGCAAAACGGTGTCATTAAGAGCGAGTGCTTGTTTGGCGAGTTTGTCAATTCGCTTTCCTGCGGACTCGAACGCGGATACTGCGTCGGAGAGGGTGGTGAGGTCAAGGGTGTAGTTGGAGAAACGCTCTTCGAGTTTATCTTCGAGATCTTGGTAGATGTCTCGGAGGGCGGAACCGGCGTGGGTCATGTCCCAAGGGATGAGGGGGTCGTCGGCGATGTGGTAGGTTAGGAGTGTTACGTATTGACCCATTGCCTTGTGAAGATGGAACCCGGGGTCGGCGTAGTTGGTCATCCAGTCGTGAGTGTCGTAGAGGGTGTGGTAAGCGTAGACGGGATCCTTGGGGCCGGGTCCGCCAGCAATATCGAGCTATACACTGTTAGCCAAGATGTCCTGTGAGATATACCGGGAGACCTACCGAGCTGATTCCATTGTGGTAGAATGCTGCGTAGTCACTTCCACTTCCCATAGCAGGAAGGACACCCTCTGTAGCATTGTACCAGGCATCGTAGAGTGTGGGTCCTGCGCCATAACCATCGGGGTAGATGACCTTCTTCATCGTCTCGATAGCAATCTTTTGGATCTCGCCAGATCCAACGATCTCGGCGCGAGGGCCAGATACAGCGGTATCGAGGTTGATGTATGCAACCACCTTCTCACGCAGTTCAGGAAGATGATCCTCCACCCACTCTGTGCTTCCCATGAGACCAAACTCTTCAGCGTCCCAAGAGGCGAGGATGCTGTTGAACGTTAGCTATGCAGGGAGTGCTGGGCTGAGGTGACTCACATAGTTCGGCGAGGCTTCCATCCCTTCTCAACCAATTTTCTAAAAGCCTTAGCCATCTCAATAAGAAGCGAGCCACCAGAAACAGCATCGGCCGCGCCACCACCAGTCCAACCATCGCGATGGTTTCCGATGATAACATACTCATCTTCATTAGTACCATTAATGGAAGCAAGAACATCCCACGCAGGCTCCAATCTCTTATCCATGATGTTCACAAGGTTCAGCTTAGCGCCAGGTGCTGGACCACTGTGGTATGTCACGTTGGAGAAAGCGCCTTTGTAGTTGGTGCGGTTGACTTGCTCCGGAGAAAGACCATGACCGTCCAACGCGTGAAGAAGCTGGAGGCCATCGCGAGGAGAGATGGGGATGGAGGGTGTCGAGGGGCCATAAGGTGTGATGTCTGCTCTGGGGGCGTCCTTGTGCGAGGCGTAGCCGATTGTTGAAGGGTCGCCAAAGGAGAGGGAACCCCAGCGGGTGCTACCTCTTTGGATAGCTGAGGGATGGCGAGCAGGGCCGTCTGGGAGATGTTAGATGACGTTACTAGGTGAAGATTGCTTTGACTTACCAGGGTACGGAAGGTAGCCGTTCTCTTCGGTGATCTCACCGTCCTCGAGGGGGTCGGTGTAGATGATCGTGCCGATCATGCCGTTTGCCTACAGATGTTAGCACGGGCACTTTAAAAGGTCGTTTGGCTTTCTCACCTCGGCGTTCTTGATCTTGACACCACGGTTCATTCCACCATATTGCACCAATGCTATCTTGCCAGCGAGTTCAACACCAAGATCCTTCAACTTCTGAAAGTCTGCCTTGGCACCACGTCTACCAAAGTTAGCTCCCATCAACCCACAAACACAAATGACTCACCCAACGTAGACATATTCAGCATTAACACGTCCACTTCCCGCAAGCGCATGGAAAGCAACCTTCTCCTCAGGATTCCTCGTCTGCGCGTCCCCCTCCAAGGGATCCTCCAGTCTCTGCACCTCAAAAACACTCCCATCAGCTCTCTCAAGCTTCAGCGTACTCTCAGTAGGCTCGGTATACGTAATCCAATACTCCTCAATCCACGATTCCCAGCCGTGCTCGGACCATTTGCTCTGTGTCCATTCTGCTTGGCTGCGGTTGTGGCCTGCGAGACGGTAGCCGGAGGAGTAGTAGAGGGACCAGTCAGAGATGGAGGCGTTGTCAAATGAGTTGACGAGAAGAGTTTCAGTTTCAGAGAGGACAGGCGGGAAGGGGACTGTTTCACGCTTGGTGAGACTACTGTTGGAACGGGAACTGCGCTTTGAGCGTAAGTGTGCGAGCTCGTCCTTGTCTGGCAAGCAAGCGTAGACGCATGCTGCGGTGAGGAGGGCGGATGCTAGAGTTCTAGACATGATGAAAATCAACCAGAAGACACCTCAAGTACCGTGACGAAACACAATGTTACATGCGATGTGAGCACCTATTTATACCCCCAAAGAACTCACGAACATCCGGCTTGGCCTATTCATCGATCCGACAAGCGGGGAACTTCACATCGCAAACATGATAACCTAGGTCTTACACCGCATCGAACCTATCTCAAAAAGGAAAGTGAAGCTTCGAGACGCAGCAGTATGCGGAGAAGACGATAAGCATGCAGAGAAGCGATCCTCCAGGATCAGGGTGCCAAAATGAGAGCGACCCAAACAGCAGCATTACCACACATGAAATGAACATTGTTTTTCGTCTCTTGGACCAACTTTTTTGATACCCCGACGGCTTACTGCGTCATTGCTTGGCATCGTGTTATTCTGGCTGTGCTCACCTTCCAACTTGGGCTACGATCCGCGCGGCGTTGCATTTTGGCCGATAGAAGGCGGGGTTAAAGCGAACTTCTGTTTTTGTTCCCGGGATGTCCGTGAGGTTATTATGTTTAAGCTTGTTTTTGGGTTTGTTTGGAGCGGGGAAGTTAACTTGGATGTGTTTCCTGTCACTGGTCTTGAAGAAGAAAAGACTGGTCCTCAGAGTTGGACGTTGTCTTGTAACGATACTTGCGGAAGAGTATTATCGAAGAATAGAAGCGAAGTGAGTTCACCAATTTGTTTGTATGGTCTTCAATCATTGAAAATATGTGTGGTTAGGAAACCAAATCTTATGGCCTGAGTTGATCACCTTACCAACTTATGGATAACAGTAAGACTTTACGTAGCGCTGATTTGCTTTCATGATTCCATTTTATTCTGAAAGTTCATTCAGGTACTTGTGACCAGCGCAATTCCTTGGGCGACTGTACTTGGTCATTTTCAGCGGGGGCGACGATGATGGGTTGAGAATACTGTTACGCATCATCATGCCACCCCTCAATATCATTCTTCTAAGAGAGTTGATGTCAAGAAGCACCATATCATTTCCCACAACGATAACAAGTCTGATTGCATCCTTCAGAAAGTTCTCCCTCCGACAAGACGCAGGCTCTTTACTACCAGCCACCGAGCTCGCCCTCCTAACCGCGCCAAAGTCGAGCGACACTCTGCTGCGGCCGATGGTAGCGTCGGAGACTATACCGCGTGAGAAGGCTCTTCCTTCGCCAAAGCAGAAGCTTGCTACCTCCAACTCTCAGCTGCACAGTATTGAACACATTTACGGGGTTCGCTGTCTTGCTTCGAGAGGATACACAGCTGCCGAGAAAGCAAGGGTAGTGTGTTGTGTCAATCGCCTTGTTTCTGCACTCTTCTCGTCAGACGACAATCCTCTTATGACGTTGCCGCATTACCAATAGTAAAGTGAAACGTGAATCCATTAAATATAACTATTCATACAGCCAGGTCCAGCCCAGCAAATTACTTCCTCACTGCTGTCCATTAAACCCCGTAAATCCATTCCCCAAGTTCTCAAACCCAGGATACATCTGTCCCCAGTTCATATTCATATACTCCGGCTGTTCCATAGGCATCTGCTCACCCATCATCGGCTGATACATAACCCCATTATTCCAAGCCGCAACATCCGCAACATCCATCTGTCCCAGCATAGAAGGCTCAAACCCAGTCGTCGGCGTAACAATCTCAACCACCGTCTCAGGAACTCTACTTCCCCTCCCCACCGTTCTTAAACTATCCCTACTCCTCAAACTATCCCGATGTCCCAAACTACTACTCTCAGACCCATCGTCTAGAATAACACCAGAGTCTGGCCGGGGCATGATTTCGCGGCTCTTGCGCTGGATGATGGTTTGAGGGGGTTGAGAGCGGATTATTTCGTTCTTTTTGTTGCTGCGGTTTGTGTAGGGCATGTTTTGGGCGTTGGCGATGCATGTGTCTAGTGTTTCGACGAAACATTGGTAGAATTTCGTGGAGAGTGTTTCGAGGGTTGCTGGGTTGGAGATTTTGTCCATAAGGTCTGATTTGAGGATTTCGAAGGCTTCTTTGTATCTGGCTGAGATTTCGAAGTGTTCGATTACGGGCGTGTATTCTGCAAACGTCAGTCTATACCCGTTTACCAAGCATCGAATTTACTCACCGTAAGGTCTCACTTCACTGTCATCATCATCCGGAAACACAATATTCCAAATCTCCTTCCACTGAACCTCAGGTGAAGTCCCGCTCGCTCGCTTCCTACTAAGCAACTTCGTAGCAGTTTGAGGATCGATTCCACTTTCGGCATCGGCGTCTGCGATGTCGCACATATACTCTTTTGGTAATCGCTGATGATCACGGAGTTCCTTTCGCGTGGTGAAATCTCGACTGCAGCGATCGCAGACGTAAGCTGAGGGATCATCGCGCTTATGCTGCTTGACGATGTGTTGTCTGCCATAGATCATTAGCAAGGTTTATGAGAATGGGTGTGAGTACTGACCTGAGTTCAGCAAACTTGGGAAAATAAGTCATCGCGCAGCTATGATGGTCCCTCACATTAAACCGATGAGGATTCCTCTTTCTAAAAGGACAGCTCAATCTCAAATTCTCATCATCCTTGGGATTAGGTCTCGGACGCTTCGCCGGTAGAAAACCAGATCCTTCACCGTCACTGAACTCATCGCCATCATCTTCACGTTTGCCCGCCTTCTTGCGCTTGTTGCGGCGATCCGCATCTTGGGAGGGTGTGGAAGATGAGCTGGACATTGACATTGTGTGGGATAATTGGCCATCGGAGGCAGATTGCCAGATATGCTGGGATATGTCTTTTGTGAAGTTGGATACTAGGCTGTGGACTTTGGACTGTGGGATTGATGTGTCGTTTAGATCGACGCCGTAGATTACTTGCAGGGCGTAGTTGAGGACTAGATTTGCGTCTTCGGGTGTGACAGCCTCAGAGTCTTCTTCGTCGGCGTCAAAGTCTGTATCTGTGTGATGAGATTCCGTAGGTGTGAGAACCCTCTCTTCTTTGATGAAAGAGTTGACAGGACTGAAACAGTCAGCGACACATCGCGCACAGAAAGTCAAAGGCTTACCTCGCAGGACGAAGCTCAACAGCTGCTCTCTCATTCATTCCGCGAATCTTGATATCAAACTCGGGATACCCGGTAACAAACGCATCATCATCCTCATTCACAAAAGTCGAACAAGTGCCATTACTCGGATTATGTCGATGACATATCCGACTCGCAGGTCTAGATTCGGCATCTAGTTTCGCTGCAGCAAACTGTTCCTGAATTGAAGCAGCATACGTGGTGCTTATCGGGCTGGCCAGCGTAGAAAGAGAATGCGTAGTCGCAGAATCAGGAACATTCGCTGAAGAAATACTGCTCATGGATGATTCGGTGGGTGAGCGCAGACGAGTAAAGTTAAGACTCTCAGGTACTTTCTTCCCATGTCGGCTTGGAAATCTGGAAACATGATTGTCTTTGGTGCGAAATGGCAGATGGTGAAGACCAGCTTCGCCGATCTGGTTGCTGTGATCTGTCATGGCGATGGTGAATTATGGAGATGAATTCTAGAAACATTCGAGGTCAGTGGAAGTGGCATAAGCGTTGGCATAATTGAAGGGTCTAGTCAATGCTTCACGCCATCGGTTTCGGGTAGATTTGACGGGTGTCGCTTACATGGATAATAATTATGCAAAGAAGAGACGAAACAATTAAATGATAAAAATAAACTGTCGAGGCTTCAGTTAAATTGAAAGACGAGAAACTTGGGGTAAAAGAGTGTGGTTGAAGCAATAAAAATGATACAAAGAGGGAGCCTAAAGAGAATCTGACAGACAGAAGACAAGGGAACGTCAGCATTATAATAAGAAACAGAAAAAGGGAGCGTTTCAAGTCATGTCCTCCCTGGTTCTTTCGCACAGGTTGCCTCGCCTGAGTCCTGCAGACAGAAATACGGTTGGGGTCCACTGCACTTATATAAAAATGGAAAAGACCGCCCCTGAGGGTGATGCTGATTCGCTTGTGATGGCCGCTGTTGCATGGGCTGTGTTTGTAGCGAGCACAACGTTTCCAGGCACCAGAATTGAAGGAGAAATCAATAAATTTATTGGTCAGCCTTATGGTTTCAGCGGTTTGAAGGGTCGATCATAATATGATGTGATCAGATGAGATGCCGAGGAACGGATGTCCGTGTATATCTAGGACTTTGTCCGTATATACTGGGGTACCGGATGATAGGGAAATAGTCAAGGGTGTCAGAATAAAGCAGGCTAAGTAATGGTTCAAGCTGACATAAAGTGACTAAAGTATTTCGTCTCTTATACTCTCGGCGGCTAATTATTCTAATGCCCTGACAAGTGTCTATGTGGTGACAAGAAGCGACCAAACTGGCGGGATTCCGGACCAACATCCACCCAAATCATAGAACATCCTGGTCTCAACTGCCCCAGCATTACCAGCACATCCCATTGAACATCCCATGCGGATATAACATCAGTCTCTTAAAGTAGGTACATCATTATATACAGAAATTACCTCCATCACTCTAATATCCCGAACTCTTAACCTACAAACCTATTAGCCCAAGATCACAAACACAGCCAAAACAACACTCAATCCAATAACTCCGAACCTCTCCTTCCCCGAAGCCCCATTCATCACTCCCTCCCCCGACTTCTTCTCCACCGGTTCACGTACCTTGGTCAAAGTAATATTGAAAGCAGGACTCTTAACAGCCTCAACAGTATCTTCACCCATAAAGACAAACAAGTCGAGAGGAAGGTAGTTGTATACTATACGATCTTGCTGAAACCAAGTCTGACAAGTTCCATCCTTGAAGAAAATCTCCTTCTCGGATTCAGTGTTGTTCGCAGGAGGAGTCTTGTCGAACACCGCGCGCCATGCCATCTGACCCTTCGTCTCCAAATTGGAAGGATAAACACGCGCATCGACGTAAGCAGTCTTAGTCGAAGCACCAGACTCTAGAGCGTTGAAGTTGTAAGAACCGATGTGGTTCAATACATCAAAGCCGCGCATCTGCCAGCTCTTGATCTTGAAACCAGGACCAGAATCTTGAGCGAAAGTGATACTCGAGTTTGTCTCCTTGTCCTCATAAGTACCACCATAGGTAGTCTTTGCATCTTCGCGGCCGGCGGCTTCAATAGCGGGGAGGAGCGTTTGGATTACAGCGCTGAGAATCTGAGCTGTTACGAAGGCGTCCTTGGAAGCTTCGCGGCCGCCGGTCATGATGGAGATGACGATGTCGTAGTCGGGAATCATGACGGTTTGAGAGTGATAGAGACCGAGATCTCCGCTCTTGCTGTAAACATCGATAAGGCGAGCGTCGGATGTGATGTTGTCGCTGCGGAGGATCTCCCAGGGTCCGCCGACTTGGTAGCCCCAAGACGCGGTGTTGGCCTCGGGCTTCATCCACTTGCGAGTCTCAACAGGAGTCAGGAACTTGTTTGCAAGAATTCCTTCAGCGAGGAGAAGCATATCCGAAACAGAAGAGAAAATACCACCAGCCCTAAAACTGTCAGTCAAAATCGCAACTTCGATATAGGGAAACTCACGAGCCAAAAACGCCAAGCGTAGAGTTCCAAGTAGATTCCGTCTCAGGAATAAACAGATCCTTCTGAGGAGGAGTCTTGTCGACATAAGTGTGGTTCATGCCGACAACATCAAGGATATCCCGCTTGACGATATCCTCATAGGGCATGTCCTCGACTGCCTCAAGGACAAGACCGAGAAGAGCATGGCCGACATTGGAGTACACAGGATTGGTGAAGGGACTGTAGACGGGAGGTCGAAGGTTGACCTGCTCGAGAAGATCGTCACTGGTACAAGGAATTGTGCCTGGGAGACCGGAGCAGTTGGGCCCTTTGCCCTTGGGGATGGGAGGAAGGCCCAATGGAGCCCAAGGCTCAGAACCGACAATTCCCAAATCCTGAGCCACTATCAAAAGTCAGTACCGATCAGCCATGCTTGAAAGACAAACTCACTGTCAACACCGACACCTGAAAGATGACCAGCGAGCGATCCGACAGTAACATCCTCCCACTTCATATTCAAAATCTCATCATCACCCGCAGTTTTGTTCAAACCAGGAAGATACTTTAACACCGAAGCATCAAGATCAATCTTGTCATTAACCCTCGCTGCCAAAGCGGTAAACAACTTTGAACCAGACGCAATTCTGAAAACAGTATCCAGATCAATCTCATCGGTACCCAAACCTGGATTGGGTGGTGTAAAGCTGTACGTAAACAGCGAATCATCCTCGTGAATTGACTTGACAGCGATTGAAAGACCGTAGGTGTTGAATTGGGGGGCTATTCTGGCTTCGAGGGTTGATTTCAGTGTTGAGGCGGCTTTTTTGATGTAGGGACTTGAGCTGGGGGATTGAGGTGCTGGAAGGACTGCGCCGAGAGGGGGACAAGCTTTGGCTTCGGTGAAGGTCAGTAGACCTGCAGCTACTGCTGCTATTTTAGTGAGGGAAGGCATTTAATGCGATGTATCAATGGGATTGTGAGTAAAGAGTGATGTGTATATCAGAGTAAACTGCGACGTTGGGAAGTTGGATTATATACACAACACCAGCAGCTCAGAGGAATAGCACTAAACTGCCTGTCAAATGATTCTCGCATTTCCAACATCCCAACAAGTCCAAGATTCCATCCTAGTTTGTTCATCCATCGTGTCTTGTCGTCTCACTCAGCCTCCCCGCTTCCAATATTGATCCTGCAAATGCCACGCCAGATGGGTACCAGAAACATCAACCACCAAGACTCCAGGTACCAAAATAAAGTAACTTACATGCCGGTCTAACCAGGAATAAGGTGGTCCGATTATTTAGTCTGCTAAGCTCTACGGATAGGCGGCCGACTGATACACGCACACTTGTAGATCTTAGCATAAAGCAAACATGGCTGCAATCTCGGACACTTGAAATGCGAGAATTAAGCCAAGGATCCAGCTTTAGTTTCCGAGCTCACAGAGTCCGAGCCGACCAATGAGCCTCTGCTGTCCACCTACCCCAGCCCGGGCGTCAGAAAGAACAAGCCCAAACGACGGCCTCAAATGTCCCAGTTATTTTGACTTGCGGAGGATTCCTGCCGCGGGGTTCCATTAATGGATTTAGTGATGGAACGTTCGCTAGGGTGCTGTAAGGCTGAGCGCGCGGGGAGCGGCCGCGCGGGTGTTTGGCAAGTTTTTGGCGGCGGGCGCTTAACTGCTTCATAGATTGTATCTATGACGAAAGATTTATGCTTGGAGCTTTAAGGTTGGGATATAGACTGATTGATAATTGTCTAGCCGTTCGCTCGGTGGGATAGGGGACCATCTGCAGAGTAAAGCTCCCTGTGGTTGCTAACTATGATTGCCTCAGTGGATGCACTTTCTCCCATTATCCCACCCGGGCTGTAAACATCTTATCAATCATCTCTATCACCACCAAAGATAATTAAAAGGATCACTATCATAAGCAAAAGCTTCATCACTGTAACATGGTAAATCATTCCCTCATACATCGTCACAATGGCCCCCAAACCATTCTCACTGCGCCACGATCCTACAATACAGGGATTTACTTAGCCGTTGCACTGCCGTGGGGCCGATCCCTCACCCAGAACTCGCCTATCTTTATCCTTCCAGCGGCATGGATAAAACTACACATCGCCCACTAGCATCACCATCCTTCCTCATTTCTCCAGCTCGGACTCTTCACCTCGGACTTTTCTATACTCTTCAGCCTCAGGTCAGCCCTAACATAGACTAAAGCTCGTACCTTGCAGAAAACATGTACGCGGTTCCGTCTCAGTCACCGCCCAAACAATCGGGTCGGAAGGGAAGTAAAAAGGTTCGCACTGGTTGTATTACCTGCAAGTAAGTTACTCCGCTTCTCGAGCATCCATGTACTAACCACGACTACCTAGAATTCGCAAGGTCAAATGCGATGGTAAAGACATAACTTCTCTTCAATTAATCCCCCACTAATAGTCTTGTAGAAGCCAAACCATTCTGTCTACGATGCATAAAAACAGGTCGTCAATGCGACGGCTACCGTCCATCCCCAAACTCCTCCCCAGAACCACTATCCCTAAGTCCAGCACCAGGCTTCGACTCGCACCAAGAAGTCCACGCCTTCGACCACTACCGCCTGCGCACCGCGAAAGTCCTCTCCGGTGTAATCGACGCCAGTTTCTGGGGCGGCGTAGTTCTTAAGATGAGCGCTACAGAACCTGCTGTTCGACATGCCATTCTTGCGATTAGCAGTCTTCATGAAGCTGTTGAGAACAGAACAAAGGGACTTGATACCCGCTTTGCGTTTCGAGAATATGGAAATGCGATTACCTCGTTGAGAAATTGGGGGGATCGGAATGAACCTTCTCTTGTACCATTGCTTGTTTGTGTACTGTTTATCTGTGTTGAGTTTCTTATTGATCGGGATACCGCTGCGCAGATGCACATCTGTCAAGGACGACAGATTCTTTCGACATTGGGTAACGGGCGATCACCAGCCATGGAAACGATCAAGCATGTTCTCGTGCCCATTTACGCACGATTGAGCTTGTCGAGCTTTTTGTTCGGCAGTCGTCCTGCGCCAATTCCAGCACATTTACGAAGCTGGACTGACATGCCCGTCATGTTCAGCAGTATCGAAGAAGCGCGATATGCGCTGTACTTGTTACAAGACGATACACTGCAGTTCGCTTTTGCTGTGAGGAGTATTATTTTCGACCCGGAGGCAGATCCCCAGCAAATCGTCCATTTCCAACATGAACAACAGCGCCTTTTGTCACAATTGACTCGGTGGCATGCTGCATTCACAGTCATAACAGCAATGACGCCCCAATCACCCGCCCTCGAAAACGCCCTCAACGTTCTCAGAATCTACCATCAATCCACGCTCATCTACATCTCCACGGCGCTAGACACGAGCGAAATGGGCTACGACAATTACACCTCCAACAGCGCGACGATAATCTCTCTAGCATCCACCATCATCGGGTCAGGCTCAAACTCCAAGCTCGAAACATTTAGTTTTGAAACAGAAATCATACCGCCCGTTTACTGGGTCGCTATCAAATGTCGCCACCCGTTACTTCGAAGAGCAGCGCTGAATCTTTTGAAAAGAGATCAGATGAAGAATCGCAGGGAGAATCTATGGCATGCGCGTGAAACATCCATCATCGCAGCACGAAGCATCGAAATAGAAGAGTCCGACTACGACACACCAGATCGAAACACATCCAGTCCACGAAGTATACCTAGTCCCAGCTCACTATCCTTCGACTCCGAAGAAATGTTTGAATTCCTCGTCAGCAAAGACATAAAGATAAAAATCCCTATAACGAAACCACCCAGTCTTCCCGCACCACCCCCATCATTCACAGACCCCACCCCCGAAGAATTCATATCCGGATCACCACACAGTCTAGGCTCATCGCCAGAACCTACGACGCCAGATGGCGTACCGCAGTTGGATTTTACAGCGTTGCAGAGCAGTGGTTTGGAGCCGCCGTTTAATATTCCCAATGAGAGAAGGATTAAGAATGCGGTTTTTGGACCGGCGGAGATGGATGGGATTTTGGTCACTTTCTTTAGGGATCCGGAGCCGGGGGAGACGAAGTGGAAGGTTACGAGGGAGTTTTTGAGGTTTGGGAATGGATATGGTGTACGATGATGATATACCCAGGAGTTTTGATAGTTTTAGCTCTTGTTGTTTATTGAGACGTTTGTCAATTGGAGACTACGTGTGGTAGATAGGTGATAAGTCTTGATCCGACATCAGAACACATATGTGATGGGAATGATTGACGTTTATGAGCAATGACCATAAACAAGAGAACTTGATTCTACAAAAGAACAGAATTACATCATGCGCTTAACTCAGAAGTCAACCGCGTTGAAAATTCGACTTGCTGAGCATACTCCACTGGTTGCCTACCCTGCACCACCTCACGATCTTGAAGTGGCAGCACCCTCAATTACCGAGCCACGAATAAACAATCTCAGAGATCCTTATTTATTCATTCTCCAATCTACATTATTAGGCGTCTGTTGGGACATATGTTTTTCTGTTGTTATGTCGCCCATGGTATGATACGAAGATGTATCGTTTCGCGACCAGCATGGCACATCATTTCCAGTACGCTCAACAATCTGCTGGCATCAGCACCACCTCCATTCGACTCAAAGTCAGTTATCAACAGCATCCATGGGTCAATCGTAAGTCACTCGATTCGAAAGTTGACCATAGTGTTCATAGGGGTATCATTATCATTACTACGATCCTTCTCAAGTCCTCCTCACCCTCTAGCAGCCTCCGCCACAAGTTTTCGCCTCTTATTCCTCTCATCCTGCTCCGCCAAAACCTTGGCCGTCAACGACGCCGCAAAAGAATTATTAATCCCACTAATTCTCGCATCCTCGCTCTTCTTAGTCTCCTTCGCCACCTTCTCCTCCTCCTTCACATCATCACCCTTGCGCTTCTTCTTCTTCTCCGTCTTATCCTTCTTCAAAGTATGCGTCAGCCCATCAGCCTTGAGCTTCTCAATCCTCTTCTCCAATCGCTCGACATCCTCTTTTGACGCCGCAAGTAGTGTAATGATGTTTTCTTGCTCGAATTCCGTTCCGCACTCGGGACATGTCTTTTCTTGAATCTCCTTCATTGCGACATCCGCAAAGACATGACCGCAAGGAACGAGGTACACGGACTTGACAGACGGACCCAGCTCTTTCATGGAAATAGGACACACAAGCTTATCGCCATTCTTGGAAACCTTGAGCTTTGCCACATCGCGCAGTGACTTGACTCCCAGACTCGCAGGTGTGACATCGACGGGTTCATCGGAGGGCATGAGTCCGTTGAGGATGGCTTCGTAGTTGTATAGGCGCCCGCGCCAGTCGGAGACAAGAGTATCGATATCGAGAGGTTCGCCGCTGAGGGCGCAGTGTGACCATGCGTGGGCGAGTGCTTCGAGGGTTGTGGCTTTTAGTTCGGATGTTGTTTTGGCGCGAGCGGCATTCTTGACGAGCTCGTGGCGCTTGGGGATGGAGCCTCCGTCGTTACCCATGGTGATCGCTGGGTCGTATTTTGTAACAATGTAGTGTATGTATCAGTGAAGAGGTGTGTTCGCAATCGGAGGTGATGCACGTAGCACAGCGAAAGGGTGGGATGATCGTAAAGGTGGATAAGTTAGGAATGTCTGTCTACCAGGAAGGCGATTCCTAAATCAAAAGAAGAAAGCTTATCGATAACAGCCGAGGAACAACGGTCAAGCATAAAGTACAAAGTCCGTGCGTAAACTCTCACCAACTGTGACACTGCGCCGTCGTTGCTAGCTATCTGTACCAATCAGCACTGTGAATCTACTTGTACACGCTCCACCAATTCCCAAACATCCACCTCCGCCTGACCCAAGCTCATCAACCTTCAACTTCGACCTCCCCCCCAGGTGCTATGCGCCTTTCTTAATATCCTCTTTCGGTGGCGCCTAGTTGGAGGCATTATTTATAACACACGATCGTCCTATAGTTGCAGTTCTTACGAATTATTCACGTCCGACACGCGCGCCGACCTCGAAGCTCCCCACACTCTCTTGACGACTCTGCCCCCGGGCTTTCCATAATCAAGTACATGCGCCCTTGATCGTATCCATCTCAGTGCCATGGCACAAGCACAGCAAGTCGCTCTCGAGCGACTGGAGCAAGTCACCCGCGGCCTCAAGTCAAGGTATGCTCTTTCGTCATAGCAACGAAACAAACCTAATATCCCCGCAGGATTAGCGACGACGTGCGAAAACGATCCGCCGTACAGCTTCGCGAGCTTGTGACGGTCTGCCATCGAGATCTTTCCCCCGAACTATTCCAGTCCTTTTACAATGCCGTCAACAATAAGATCACACAGCTCATCACACACGGGAGCGACTCGTCCGAACGTCTCGGCGGCATCTACGCTCTCGATGCGCTCATCGACTTTGAAGGTGTGGATGTAGCCGTCAAATACACGCGTTTCACGCAAAATCTCAAAACGATCCTCCGCGGAAAGGACATTAATCCCATGCAACCGGCCGCCATCGCGTTAGGAAAGCTATGTCGACCAGGCGGATCCATGATATCAGAAGTAGTAGACTCGGAAGTCAACACAGCGCTCGAATGGCTCCAGAACGACCGCGTGGAGGAGCGACGATATAGTGCCGTGCTCGTCCTGCGAGAACTGGCACGCAGCGCTCCAACGTTGATGTATCAGTACATCCCTACAATCTTCGACTGGATCTGGATTGGACTTAGAGACTCCAGACAGCTTATCCGGGCGACGTCAGCAGAAACAGTTAGCGCCTGTTTCCGAATCCTCCGCGAACGAGATCAAGAGATGAAGCAGCGATGGATGAGCAATATTTACAACGAGGCGAAGCAGGGTCTCAAGGTCAACACTGTTGAATCGATTCATGGTTCGTTACTCGTGTTGAAGGAGCTTCTTGAGCAGGGCGCTATGTACATGCAGGAGCATTACCAGCAAGCGTGTGAAATTGTGTTCAAGCACAAGGATCATAGGGACCCTACTATTCGAAAGACTGTGGTTCTGTTGATTCCTGACTTGGCGAGTTATTCTCCTGCGGACTTTGCGCATACTTGGCTGCACAAATTTATGGTCTACTTGTCTGGTATGTTGAAGAAGGATAAGGAGAGAAATGATGCTTTCCTGGCAATCGGTAATATCGCCAACTCTGTTAAGAGCGCCATTGCTCCATATCTCGATGGTGTTTTGATCTACGTCCGGGAAGGTCTGAGTGTTCAATCACGAAAGAGAGGCTCAGTCGATCCAGTATTCGACTGTATCAGTCGTCTCGCCGTGGCGGTCGGTCAAACTCTCAGCAAGTATATGGAGGCACTCTTGGATCCCATCTTTGCGTGCGACCTTACCCCCAAACTTACACAGGCCCTCGTCGACATGGCCTTTTACATTCCTCCGGTCAAACCCACGATCCAAGAACGACTCCTCGACATGCTCAGTATAGTCCTCTGTGGCGAACCCTTTAAACCTCTAGGAGCACCCCATCCCAACACCCTCACCTCCGTCCCTATCATTCCTAAAGACGCCAAAGATCCTCTCGCCTACGAACACCGAAGAGCTGAGGTCAAGCTTGCCCTCAACACCCTCGGCAGCTTCGATTTCTCAGGCCATGTCCTAAACGAGTTCGTCCGCGACGTCGCAATCAAGTATGTCGAAGACGAAGATCCAGAAATCCGAGAAGCAGCAGCGCTTACATGCTGTCAACTCTACGTCCGAGATCCAATTGTCAATCAGACCAGTTATCACGCACTCCAGGTAGTGGGCGACGTTATAGAGAAACTCCTCACTGTCGGAGTCTCAGATCCTGAGCCTAATATTCGACGGACAGTTCTGGCAGCTTTGGACGAGAGATTCGATCGACACTTGGCCAAGGCTGAGAACATTCGTATCCTGTTCTTTGCGTTGAACGACGAGGTGTTTTCTATCCGAGAAGTCGCGATCGCTATTGTTGGCCGTTTGGCTAGGTACAATCCGGCTTATGTTATTCCATCGCTGCGAAAGACGCTCATTCAGATGCTCACCGAGCTCGAGTTCTCTGATGTTGCTCGTAACAAGGAGGAGAGCGCCAAGCTGTTGAGTCTTTTGGTTCAGAATGCCCAATCTCTTATCAAGCCTTACGTCGAACCCATGATTTCCGTCCTTCTCCCCAAAGCGAAAGATAGCAATCCCTCGGTGGCCGCCACTATTCTCAAGGCGATTGGTGAGCTTGCGACTGTTGGTGGTGAGGATATGATGCCATACAAAGACCGATTGATGCCACTCATCCTCGATGCGCTACAGGACCAAAGCTCAAATGCAAAGAGAGAAGCTGCTCTTCACGCGCTGGGTCAACTTGCGAGTAATTCTGGATACGTCATCCAACCATACATCGAGTACCCTCAATTGCTCGAGATCTTGCAGAGCATCATCAGGACAGAGGGACAACGGGTTCCCCTGCGGCAGGAGACCATTAAGCTGATGGGTATCCTGGGTGCTCTTGACCCTTACAAGCATCAGGTGAGTCGCTCTATGTGATGCTGGACAACAACTGACCGAAACAGGCTGAAGAACGAACTCCCGATTCGCGACCCGGCGAAGCTACTCAAATGACGGACATCTCTCTCATGATGACTGGACTCACACCATCCAACAAGGAATACTTCCCTACTGTCGTCATCAACGCTCTCCTCCAAATTCTGAAGGATTCATCCCTTGTCCAGCACCACGCAGCAGTAATTGAAGCGATTATGAACATCTTCCGAACCCTGGGCTTGGAGTGTGTGTCTTTCCTCGATCGCATCATCCCGGCTTTCCTTCAAGTAATTCGATCAGCCACGTCCACCAGACTCGAATCCTACTTCAATCAACTGGCGACCCTCGTCAGCATTGTTCGACAACACATTCGAAACTACCTCCCCTCCATTGTTGAAATCCTCCAAGAATACTGGCATACCTCTCCGTCATTACAGACTACTATTCTGTCTCTCGTTGAGGCCATCTCCAGATCCCTTGAGGGTGAATTCAAGATCTATCTAGCCGGCTTGCTCCCATTGATGCTCGGAGTCTTAGACAAGGACACTTCTGCCAAGCGTACACCTTCCGAAAGAGTTATGCACGCCTTCTTGGTGTTTGGCGCCAGCGCAGAAGAGTACATGCATCTCATCATTCCGGTCATTGTCCGCACATTTGAGAAACAGGGTCAGCCTACATTTATTAGAAAGCAGGCTATTGATACCATTGGCAAGATCTCTCGACAGGTCAATCTGAACGACTATGCGGCCAAGATCATTCATCCTCTTACTCGTGTGTTGGATATGGGCGAGCCTTTGCTACGAACTGCTGCTTTGGACACGCTTTGCGCTCTCATTCAGCAATTGGGCAAGGATTATTTGCATTTTATGGGTACTGTCAACAAGACCATCAACCAACATCAAATCCAGCACTCCAATTACGAGCTTCTTGTCAGCAAACTCCAGAAGGGAGAGGTCCTACCACAGGACTTGAGCTCGGGCGCTGGTTTCGGTGATGGCGCCGATGAACCAGCGTTTGCGGACCAAGGCACTAAGAAGCTGGAGATGAACGCAATCCATCTCAAGGCCGCCTGGGATACAAAGGGCAAGTCGACGAAGGAAGATTGGCAAGAGTGGCTACGACGCTTCAGTACGACGCTACTCACCGAATCACCGAACCACGCCCTTCGAGCTTGCGCCAGTCTTGCATCTGTGTACCTCCCACTCGCCCGAGAGCTCTTCAACTCGGCTTTCGTGTCTTGCTGGAGTGAACTCTACGAACAATTCCAAGATGAACTCATCCAAAACATCGAGAGCGCGATAAAATCGGAAAACGTTCCACCTGATCTGTTGGGTCTTCTTCTCAACCTCGCCGAGTTCATGGAACACGACGACAAGGCTTTGCCAATTGACATCCGAGTTCTCGGTAGGGAGGCTGCTCGCTGTCACGCGTACGCAAAGGCCTTGCACTACAAGGAACTCGAGTTCCTTCAAGATCAGAGCAGTGGTGCCGTGGAAGCTCTGATCGTTATCAACAATCAGCTCCAACAGTCTGATGCTGCCATTGGTATTTTGAGGAAAGCTCAACTCTACAAGGAGGGGATTCAGCTGAGGGAAACCTGGTTTGAGAAGCTTGAGCGTTGGGAGGAGGCGCTTGCGTTCTACAATAAGCGTGAGGAAGAAGTTCCTGAGGATCAAGCGATACCTGTTGATATCGTTATGGGTAAGATGCGTTGTTTGCATGCGCTGGGAGAGTGGGAGGCTTTGGCTTCTTTGACTGGCAGCACTTGGGCCAATTCTACGCCTGAGGTTCAGAGGATGATCGCGCCTCTTGCGACGGCTGCTGCTTGGGGTCTCAACAAGTGGGATTCCATGGACAACTATCTTTCCTCGCTCAAGAGGTATTCGCCGGATCGTTCATTCTTCGGTGCCATTCTAGCTCTCCACCGCAACCAGTTCCGCGAAGCGATCGCTTGTGTCACGCAAGCTCGTGAAGGTTTGGACACCGAATTGAGCGCACTGGTCAGCGAGTCATACAACCGAGCATACCAAGTCGTCGTCCGAGTTCAAATGCTCGCAGAATTGGAAGAGCTCATCGTTTACAAGCAATGCGACGAGAAGAAGCAGGCCATCATGCGACGAACCTGGGAGACACGTCTTAAGGGCTGTCAAAGGAACGTCGAGGTTTGGCAGCGCATGCTCAGGTTACGTGCTATAGTGATTGCGCCTACTGAGAATATGCACATGTGGATCAAGTTCGCCAACCTTTGTCGCAAATCTGGACGAATGGGTTTGGCGGAGAAGTCGCTCAAGCAACTCATCGGAACCGACGCTCCTTTGGAATCTATGATACCTTACTGGAACGATCAGCGACAACCTGGTCCTGGGCCCAGAAGTGCACCTGCGGCACAGGTTATCTACGCTGTGCTCAAGTATCAGTGGGAGCTCGGCCAGCAGTCTGCACAGAAGACCAAGATTCCTGAAAAGACGCTGTACTGTCTTCGCAAGTTTACGAATGATGCTGCGCATAGACTGGACGTTGCTAGAGCGCACCTCAATGCCCAGGCTGGTAGTGAAGTCAATATCACGAACGACTACGGATTCCAGAACCCGATGGACCCTGCTGTCATGAGTCCTCAGACTCAACGGGCGTTGTATGACCAGACTGTTCTGTTGGCAAAGTGCTACCTGAGACAGGGAGAATGGTTGATCGCACTCAACAAGGATGACTGGCAATACACCCAGGTCCAAGACATCCTTACTTCGTACTCGCAGGCGACCAAGTACAACCCTCGCTGGTACAAGGCATGGCACGCTTGGGCGCTGGCCAACTTTGAGATCGTGCAGACTCTTACGGCCCAGAACGAAGGACACCTGTCGAGGGCGGACCAAGCGATGGTGGTTGACCATGTCGTCCCCGCCGTCAAGGGCTTCTTCAAGTCAATTGCTCTCTCCGAGGGAAGCTCCCTACAAGATACCCTCCGTCTGCTAACTCTCTGGTTCACTCACGGCGGCAGCGCAGACGTCAACACAGCTGTGACAGAAGGGTTTGCCAACGTCAGCGTTGACACATGGCTCGAGGTCATTCCTCAACTCATCGCCCGAATCAACCAGCCTAACAAGCGCGTTCAACAATCGGTGCATAACTTGCTTGCCGATGTTGGACGAGCTCATCCTCAGGCTCTGGTCTATCCTCTCACTGTCGCAATGAAGTCCTGGCAGAACACAAGGCGATCTCGTTCCGCAGCTCAAATTATGGATAGTATGCGACAACACAGCGCTAATCTGGTCGCTCAGGCAGACACTGTCAGTCACGAACTCATTCGTGTGGCTGTACTGTGGCATGAGCTTTGGCATGAAGGTCTGGAAGAAGCTTCGCGTCTGTACTTTGGCGATCATAACATTGAAGGCATGTTTGCCACGCTTGAACCTCTTCATGAGCTTTTGGAACGTGGCCCTGAGACGCTCCGTGAGATCTCCTTCGCGCAGGCTTTCGGTCGCGATCTCAAGGAGGCTCAAGATTGGTGTCGACAGTACGAGACGAGTCAAGACGTCAACGACCTCAACCAGGCTTGGGATCTGTACTACCAGGTCTTCCGCAGAATTAGTAGACAGCTGCCACAAGTCACTACTCTGGAGTTGACGTACTGCTCGCCCAAGCTTCTCAACGCAAAGGACCTCGATCTCGCTGTACCAGGAACGTACAAGAGCGGACAGCCTATTGTGCAGATCATGTCTTTCGACACGACGTTTAGCGTTATCAACTCTAAGCAGCGCCCGCGAAAGCTCAACGTCAACGGAAGCGACGGAAAATCCTACGCCTTCCTTCTCAAGGGCCACGAAGATATCCGTCAAGACGAACGTGTTATGCAGCTTTTCGGTCTGTGCAATACTCTTCTCGCGCACGACTCGGAATGTTTCAAGCGTCATCTCAATATCCAGCGCTACCCAGCTATTCCTTTGTCTCAGAACAGCGGTCTTCTTGGATGGGTACCCAACAGTGACACCTTGCACGTTCTCATTAGAGAATATCGTGAGAGTCGCAAGATTCTGCTTAATATTGAGCATCGCATCATGCTTCAGATGGCGCCTGACTACGACAACCTCACCTTGATGCAGAAAGTCGAGGTGTTTGGTTATGCGTTGGATAACACCACTGGCCAAGATCTCTACCGAGTCTTGTGGCTCAAGTCAAAGTCTTCAGAGGCTTGGCTCGAGAGACGAACAAACTACACAAGATCTCTCGGTGTTATGTCCATGGTGGGCTACATTCTTGGTCTGGGCGATCGTCACCCGTCTAACCTTATGCTTGACCGTGTCACTGGAAAGATCATCCACATCGATTTCGGTGATTGTTTCGAGGTTGCCATGAAGCGAGAGAAATACCCTGAACGGGTTCCCTTCCGATTGACGCGCATGTTGACGTATGCCATGGAAGTCAGCAACATTGAGGGTTCTTTCAGAATTACTTGCGAGAACGTGATGAGAGTGCTCCGAGACAACAAGGAAAGCGTCATGGCTGTTCTCGAAGCCGTAAGTTCCCCCACCACTCACTCAATTGACAGATACTAACAATCACAGTTCATCCACGACCCTCTCCTAACATGGCGTCTAACCAACGCCCCATCCCCCGCCGGTCCCAACTTCCGCAACGACCGCGACACAGCAATGCCCGTCCCCGGCGGCGTCCGCGCTCGTCGTCAAAGCATTCTCGACAGCGACGTAGCACCCAGCGAACTCCTCAACGCCCCCGAACCATCCATCCAAACACGCGCCCGCGCGCGCACAAATTCCTCTGCCGGCGTCCCAGACACCAACGGCGCACCCGAAGTCGAATCCCAAAACGCCCGTGCAGTCGAAGTCCTGGATCGCGTCCAACAGAAACTTACCGGAAGGGATTTCAAGAATAATGAGGAGTTGGATGTGATTAATCAGGTGAATAAGTTGATTATGGAGGCTACCAAGTTGGAGAATTTGTGTCAGCACTATATCGGATGGTGCAGCTTCTGGTAGAGGGTAGATTGTCTTTTGCGGGGAGTGGAGGGGAGGTTCAAGTTAAGTTTGTACATTGGAGTTTCGGGTGTTTGGGTTGTATGATATCACGTTGGCCTTGTTGGACGTGCTGTACATAGCATATTTGTTGAGCTTATGTTTGTATGAGGCGGACGATAGACCTTTAACATTATCTTTTTATTGCATTTTGTTTTCATTTTGTGATTGAGGGATGCATGCAAGTCGCATTGTTTGAAGCGGCAATTCAAGATAGCCAAATCCGCAGTGAGTCTACGCCGAGATCTATGATTAATGTCTTCTTATTGAGTTTGTGCCCCGTGATTGAGACAAACAATTTGAGATAGATGAGCTTGGATTGAGACCATCGCGAAGTGTACGACGTATAGAGCGATCAATTCGGCCATGATCAGATGTAGTGAGTAGCACAACCACTGTCATCTACAGCTTATGGCACCAAAATAAAGTGGCCTAAATGCCGACCTACGCTTGCATGAAGTGTCCAGATTATTCCGTCTCTCATCTCAATTGTCTTATGACCCGACGACAAATAAAGCGATTCGGCCATTCTAAGCGAAGCCATTCAGATGCTGCAAAGCTGCAAAGCAACATCACCACACCATCCGGATCATTCGGAGACAAGTGGCATGTTGTTCAATTTGACAGCGCATCCACTTTTGCAGTATCAATATTCACAAAATTCGGTGAAGATAAGGTCAAGATGAAACAGGGCAGATCACCTCCATTTTCCTGATTTTGCTTGACGGTCCAGGTACAAGGATCAAGGTGACGGATCATGACGTTTACTGGGGGATGCCGAGTCAGTACTGACGTCCACTGATTGCAGATCTCCAGCCCGACATCTATAGGTAGCTTTCCTGTATAAATGGAATGTCGTGCTTAGAAAAAGCAAATGCAGGTGCAAGTTGGGCATCAGGGAAATAATAAAGGCTGTCAATGCAGGCCAAGACGCAGCTAGGAATTATTACCAAGGCACAGTTGGGCTGGCAGCATGAATGAATTGACCACGATCCAATCTCTCACCCCAAAAAAAAGTTCCGCACCAAAGAGTTTAGCAGCTTACTTTAACTCCATAGCTTACGACGCTTTAACTGCCCCAGCTCCATTCAATGCAAAGGATCTTTTGACTGCCCGGGCAGTCAATTCAGGCTCGGCCCACCTGAAAATGTATCCTCAGTCATCAATCCATCTTTAATCCCTCGTAAATAATGACATCCAAGGTATCCGTACCTGTCATTCTCTTTCATGCTGTCAATAGCCTCGCGCTACCCCGCTATCTAACGTCCATCGGATTCAGCGTCTGCTTTTACCCGCCCGCCTGGCTCACGGGCTCCAGTATCCGAGGCCAAGTGAGGTCCAGACCTCTAAAAGTTAGCAGGGGACTAGGCCGTTACAGCACATGAGGCAGGTGCTTGCTTCAGTGCTCCACTCCACTAAAGTGTCAGAATAAACTCCTCCAAATACTACCTGTATCTGATCGAATTATTCAGTCTCTGGTACCCTGTCTCCCCCAACCTCCAGTATCTTTCTCATCAACAAAAACAAAAAACATCCGTTGTCGCTCTCAACTGTCATCATCAAATCTCACTCAACTTGGCCAACGCATTATCGACTTCCAGGGCCCTCGTCTAAGCGAATCGACTAGATAGTGTCCCCCATTTCTGACGCTGGCCCCTCCCCCGTCCCATTCCCTTAACAACTCCACTTTAATCCGTTGCTATCGCGGGACATCCGGTACCTTCCACCTTACCTTCCCATTCAATCCATCTTGACCAGTACATACCTCCTCCCAACCAAACGTCCATATCGCGCAACAGCTACAAACACAGATTATCACAATCAACATCTTCTATCGATACCGTTGAATCGTCCCTCGGCTTGACATCGGCCAAGTGCGCGATCGCGCCACAAGCTGATAGCGCCATCATGGGGAACTCTAATACGAAAGAGTCCCGCGAGGGCGATGCTTCTCGCCGTTATTCACAACAACAACCCGTCGATCCATCCATCCGCGATCATCTCCAACGACAAGACAACTCCAACAATAGATCAAGTCGTCGTATCAGTAGAGCTGAGATCAATATCTTTGGCCTCGGTCCTTCCTCACGCAACCGTGATCAACAAGATGCTCCCTTTGAACGCCGCGAGACCAAACAAGAGCGCGAGGCAAGACGACTAGAGAGGGAACGTGTAGCTCGAGCCAAGGAACGAGAGAGGAGCATGCGCGAAGAACATGTTGACGGAGGTTATTTGGTTACGTTGGGTACCTATACTGGTACTGAGGACTTTAGCAAGCCAACAGTGAGGCAGTTACAGGTACGATCTCTGGTCTTTGTCTTGAGGTAAGCTGACAACTATAGATTGAAAGAAAGCTTGCGCCTTTTTGGCGAGGCCTAAATGATTGGTCTTCAAGCTGGGCTGAACATCAACTTATCGCCGCTGCTCGTGGCCTCGACGTTCCTCCCGCCGATGCGCCACCCGACCCAGAGCTTGTCCCTCAACCGCTTCCCTCATCAGCAGACAACCCATCCTCGTCGAACAATAACCTCCAAAACTTGACCGTCCCGATGGGACCCAGGACTCTCTCTGCCGCATCCGACCGCAGCGGATCAGGATCACCTTCAACTGGACAGGGTAAAACACCATTTAAGCCTCGAGCTAAGGCTCTCGCGGCTGCCCTCAGTGGAGGCTCTAGAAACGCCTCGTCGACCGATTTGACTCCCAAGGAGATTTCTCTACCCAATGATCCTTTCGTCAACGGACAACCTCTCGAGGTTTTCCTGTACAAGGACGCCGATGAGTGTCCTATCTGTTTCTTGACATACCCACCTTACTTGAACAGCACCAGATGCTGCGACCAACCTATTTGCAGCGAATGCTTTGTTCAGATCAAGCGCGCCGATCCCCATCTTCCAGAGCATCATCCCAACGGTGAAGCTCGAGATCCCAACGAAGGACTCAACGCCGATGATCCCCCCGAACTCCTCATCTCGGAGCCTTCTGCATGCCCGTACTGTCAACAACCCGAGTTTGGAGTGACCTACGAACCTCCACCTTTCCGACGAGGCCTTATCTATTCAACAGGCAACAACCACAACACAGCCATGTCATCGCAGACTTCATTGAACAGCACCCTTCAAACCCCTACTACGCCCGGCCGTCGACGCGCACATAGTCTGTCCGCGAACGCACCGAACGTTATAACAACTGACCGCGTGAGACCGGACTGGGCGGCTAAGCTTGCTTCAGCAAGGAACCATCAAGCCCGTCGAGCAGCTGCCGCTACAGCCCTCCACACAGCTGCTTTCCTTATGGGCGGAAACGAGCAACGAACTATCCTGCGCGCCCCGAGACTCGGCCGAAGAAATACACGACCCACCGAAGAAGGTACTTCCAGCACAGGTGCACCGGCTGAGGGCGCACAAGAAGAAACAGGCGAGGGACAGCCTGAGGCAGGAGCTCGAGGCACACGGAGGAATCGCATGGAAGAACTCGAAGAGATGATGCTAATGGAAGCCGTTCGTCTCTCGCTTGCTTCCGAGGAGGAAAGAAAGCGTAAGGAAGATAAAGCTATCCGAAAAGAGACCAAGAGACGAGAAAAGGAGGAGAAGAAAGCTGCCAAGAAAGGCGGCAATCCTTATAGTGGAAGTGCCAGCGGTGCAAGCGGCAGCAGTTTGTCGCTAGGAGGACTGGGTCGTCGACGTGGTAATAGTACTGCCAGCAATTTACGTGTCGAGGCGACCATGTCGAGAGCTTCGCAAGCGAGTACCCCGGATTCACCTGAGCCGAAAACGAACGATGGTGGAAAGGGAAAGGGCGTTGATCGAGGAACAGCAGAATCTCAACCTGGACCAGCTTCTTCGTCGAGTTCTTTGCCTCTACCAGCTAATCCCTCGCGCGGAGGCTCTCATCTTCGACAAATGAGCAACGCTTCTTCAGTAGGATCTTCCGTCAACGATAGTCCCGTCGGCACATACACAGGCCCCGATTACCTCGGCACCGAAACCGCAGGTCCGAGATCAAGCGGCCTCAGTCTTGCCTACAGCGACGACGGAGAGCGTGATGCAGGCAGTGCTGGCTCAGAACCAATGTTCAACTTTAGCAGTCTTGCCCAAATGGTCGGCGCAGACCTCGACGGTGGCCGTCACGAAGATGACGAAGGATACGCCCGACCACTTTCACAAGTGCGAGAAGACGACAAAGAAGACGCAGAGGCAGAACATGTCGAGGCTGTAAAGACCGAGGTTGTGCCTAACAGCAACCTAGCCACGCCCGCGCTCATGGTCACTCCTGAAACACCTGCGGCACCGGAACATGAGGCGGAACATGAGAGTAAGCAACTTGGACACTCTGTCACACAAACATACCGGGAACAAAGAGATGTATAAGAGTTTTTGGAAAGATTGGCAGAGCGTCAAAATAAAAATTTGCCGTTTTGAAAGATGATGGAAAGAGCATATGAGAATTGAAGCAACGTGTAGTACTTTTGTATAAGGTTATGTAGTAATGGTTGCAAATAGCGGGCATATTGCCATGATGAATCTATCTCTATATCTTTATCATCATTCCTTCGTGAGATATACCTCCCTACTTTATGATATGCCTCCTTTGTGACTTACCTACTTCGTAGGAGCCCATGCTTGTAACCAATCCCTCATCCTTTCTAAATTCCCCTTTTCTGCTTCTGCTGCAGCAATACACCATTCTATTTCCCATACACCCTCGCTTGCCATCATCTCTGCTAACTTTCTGCCTCGTTGACTTCCCTCATCTGTACAGAAATACAGAACATCCTTTATCTGAGCTAGTAACGGTTTGACAAGCGGTAGCACTTCTCTTGTGTTTGAAGGCTTGGGTTCAAGACCAGCGTTCACGCGACCGGTCTTGCACCACTCATTCCCACAATGAGCCTTTCCACACCCACTCATCAACTGCCCCAAATACCTCCTCTCAATCCTTCGTCTCAACGCTTTGCCTTCAGGATCATGCATGCTAACATAAAGCGGTCCAAAGCAAATAGCACAAAGCCCAATATCATTACCCGCCTGCTCTTCAGCAGGTGCTTGTCTAACCTGTCCTCTCGCCCCAACCCCAAATTTCGTTCTTCCGCAATTAACGTTATGACAAATAGGCGGAGTCAGTCGCGAAACTTTGTCCAGTTCGTGATGTTTGAGATGTGTCTCCATATCTTTTAAGCGCACGATTTTATCGCACAGATGACATTCCGTTGTTCGCGTGCCGTCTGCTAATTCGTGCGCTGTGAGGCCTGACATTAGGACTTCGGGACTGGGGTTGAATGGGTCGCCTTCTTGGGGGACTTCAAGATGGCAGAAACGACAGAGGATGAGTTTTCCGGGACATATACTGGTCGCATGTCTCGCTAAATCCGGTAGTGAATTTGTAGAGAATTCGCAGTGCGGACAGTGTCGCTCTGTGTGGGAGATGTCGTCGTGCTTTGCCTTGCTCTCCGTGGAGGATCCGAAGGCGTCGTCTTTTTCGCAATGCCAGTGTGCTTCCCATTCTGGAGAACCTTTCTTGAAGACTGTTTTGCAGTCTGGGCAGACGATGTTATTTCTTCGGCAGAAGTTTTCGTGGAGCATCATTGTGCGTTTGGGGATGTATTGTAGACAATTGCTGCATTGCTCGTCGTCGGGAGAGTGCTCTTCTGTTCCGTGGGTGCCATTCGACTCGGCTTTCTCGTCTGGGAGATCTACTTTTGCTCGTAATGTGTACTGCAACGTCTTTGCTTCCTCTATCGCATCAGGGTGTTTATACCCATGCACCGAAATAGCAATCTGTTCTGCGCCCTCGAGTTCGATGTTCGTCGGACTTATAATAATCTTCTTCACGCCATTGACCGTCGGTGAGAAATCGCCAAAGACATGGACTGCCTCCCTCGGTAGCGCTCGTTGTCTCGAAGACTTTGGTGTAATAAATAGGTCGAGTGCGAAATCGTCTTCGTCGGTATGTAGTTCAATGGCCAGAGGCTGCGATTTGTTCCATGAAGGAAGCGTGTAATCGACGTATTCGCCCTCAACGACCTGTCCCTCAACAGGCTTCCAAACATCAATCTCCCCACCCGTCGAACTCCCATCAGCACCTTTTTGCGCAGACATAATCCGTCGCAACGTCTCCCTCGCCTGCTCCTCATCCAACGCTTCAATATCGACCTCAAGATCCGTATCAACCACACAAATCCCATCTCCTTCAGGCGCAACTTTATCCACGAGAAGTTTAAACTCCTCCCCGCGTGCGCCTTTGACGGCTAACATGGATCCTTTGCTGAGTGTTGTGAAGTTCTCTCGGAGTTGGCGCTCGAGGAGGGGTTTCCAGTCGTCGGGGTTGTAGCCTGCTTCTAAGGGTCTAAGACGGACGTATGTTCCTTTTGGTAATTGCCGTGCTTCGACTTTGATGTGAACACCGTCAAGTTCCATCTTCTCTGTATCTGTACCCTCTTTCGCAGAAACGTACTCATCCTCTTGTATCCCCAGTGCCTCGGTCAACCAAGGACTCAACCCCATCGTGCCCTCCTCGGCAGAAAACTCCCTAATTCCTGCATAAACAGCATTTTTATTCTTCGGATTCGTAAGAAGGAACGTTAACGGGTTCGGTAATTGTTGCGCGCTGTCGGCGTCGGTGGACCATGGGTTGCTGGTCGCTGATGATTGGGATCGAGCTGCGGCGAGGAGTTGTTCGAGAGCAGATTGAGGAAGGAGGATTTTGTCGCCGCGAAGATTCTTGGTAGTTGTTGTAGAGGGGCTTAGGATTGGGAGGGCGCTTAACCAGCGCAAAGGTGTAGGTTCTTCCATCGTAGGTTTGTGGGAGGAAATGGTGAAGGCGGCGATACTGGAAGGTATTTGGTGGGGGTGGATTATTACGTAGTGGGCGGTCAAGTCATGACAAGCACGGGTGCGAAAATGCGAGAAGGAATAGAGTTCAAATTAATACAAGCTTTCTATCGAGAGTATTGAAATTACAGCACCAGAAAACATGGAATGGACAATTAGGCGGCATTGGATGGAAGGCAATGCTCAGTCAGCCACTTCGGTGACGTTCTTCCAGCACCATCCAGAAGACGCAACAGAGCTGCCTGACCTGACAGCTTTACTAAGCGGTATCAATAACGGAAAACGGAAGAGGGGAATTTCCGTCAGCCCTCCCCAAGAGCATGCTACTGTACCCCGGATTTGTGATGGAGACAGCTGTTATCTTATCGAACAGAACACTGTCACAGCGTGTTTGAGCTCGAGTTCAAGTTCTAATCAATCTATGATACGCACTGGCCTTTGCACAGACAATAATTGAGCTTAACAACATGGTTAAAATTAGAGTGTGGACTAGAACTGAGACACGGCAGTTAAAACATGTTCTAAACGCGATGGACTGTAGATCTAATCTAGGAGAGTGTCACTACCAATTGCGCCCAGATTATTACCTGTGATTAGAGGCTGTTGAGCTCCTCAGTTGACAGTCAACCTACTCGCAATCTAAAGTGAAGCTATACGGATACGCAGTCGCATTCTTGGCATTTACCCTATGTCGATCGCAACAAAGAGAGCAATCCTCCATCAGCTTCATTTCACACCGCTATTGCTGCATCTCTATGTCTCTGTCCAAGCATAAAAACAGTGAAACACACATTGTGTTGTTTGCAACCCCCACAGAAGAGCTGCAACGCAACCATCCCATCATGGCCCGGTCATGATGAACCGGGACTACATCCCCGGAAACACAAAAAAGAAAGGTGATCAAAACCTTGGAAACAAGCAGTGATGATCAGATTGGTAGTGCAAGTTTCAGTGATTGAGGGGGCTGCAGCGCAGATGAGGCTTTGCTTGGCGGTATCTCGGACCCCGAGTGAGCTGTAAGATTGATCTACACGTTGATCTGTACAGCTTGTCATTCGGGGGGTTAGAGAGAAGACGGCACAGCATACCTACCAAGCAAGCATACCTCTTCCAGCCCATCTCAATTGAGATACCTCTTACCAACCTCGATTCAGATAGCTCCGTGACCGCTATTATTTAGCCATTAATTCTGCCGCCCATCTTGCAGGTGCATACTCTGGTTACAGTGACCGTAAAGCTCCATGAAGAAAGGGGAACAGTGCTGTATCCTTGGCGCAACTAAACCCCTGTAGGACCCTACATGAGCCCACGACCCCCCTCCCGACAATTGAATGGTGCGCTTTAAGATAAGATGCGCTTCTTGGTGATGCCATCTCAATATCTGGGATGGTAGCTCAACAATTCCCCACCCCATGCATGACTCCTCACACGGGCCGATGTCCTACAGCCTATACCCTCCACGTAGTATTGCAGATGGTATTATTATTTTTTGGTGTTTTCCGGTCCAGCCGAGTAATGTTGAGCAGCATAACCCCCACCCATCTGGTCTGGCACAACCTGAGATGTATTAGTGTGTCACTGTCTATCATTGCCCCAAATGGTGTATCAAGCTTTAGCTCAACTAACAAGCTTGTGTAATAAATAGAAACTCTTGTTTGAAAGCTGTCTTGTAGATCATACACTCGACACACACCCTGTTTTTCTTGGCTCGCCAATCCAATCTCATCTCAGACCACATCCCACGCTCATCGTCTCATTCTACTCTGTATTCAGCTACCTATATATCGTCCAAAATGTCCTCCCCATCTTTATCCTTCCTCTTCCTCCTCAGACACAAGAATACTCATGCCAGCCTGACATGAGCCTGACCACCAACACCCACACTACACGCGCAGAGATCAAGGGCTTGACCCTTTTCGACACCTTATACAACGACCTCATCCTTCGCCATACCCTTCCTTACCTCCCTGTATCTGGCATTCTTAATCTTGCGGCTACTTGTAAAGATATACGGTATCTGCTTCATAACACACCTGGTGTTTTTAGACACCTTGATCTTACAAGAGTCAAGACTGCGCATGTTGAAGACGTTAAGCAGGAGAGGAATCTGGCGGTTTGGCATAATGTTGAGTTGGAGGATTACTTGACTGAAGATGAGTGAGTCGATACCCACATTCTGCGACCACTTTAGCCGGCGCGATACCCCAGCAATCGCTAACATGGTACAGCTTCTACGCCGGTCCCTTGAGAGGCATCTTCTCAACCCTCCGCAACCGCAACATTCTTCAGAATGTCCAATCCCTAATCCTGGACGGATTATCAGTAACAGCAGAGCTATGCCACGACATAATCAACAACCCAGATTACAACGTCCGCATGCTCTCAATCCGCGGCGCAAAGAACCTCAACCAAGCAAAACTGCGCGCCGCACTAGCATACGCCTGTCGTCCCACCCGCCCGTCCAACCCCCGTCTAAAAGCGCTGTACATCTTCAGCGAAACTACAGACGACGATGCGTACTGGCACAACAAGGGCCGCGTGATGGAGTCTACAAGCGGCATGGATGATTGGGCGCAGTGTTTACTGGCCTGTCAGGGAATTATTTCTTTTGACGCTGTGCTTTGTCAGGGGCCCAGACATGTTAATTCACCATCGTTTGGTAACCCGCCCGTGAAGACAGCGGCCAATCCTGCCGTCGCTACATTCGCAGTAGGAGGCTGCGCATCCTGTGGCAAAGCACCAGAAGGAATTATGACCGCTGAAACACACAGCTCAGCTCTGCCACTGCTATCACCCCCGCCGATCCTATCGTCATCAGTACAAGCAGCTACAACGCCACGACCAAACCACACATCATTCGTGCCACGCTGCGCAGGATGTTTAAACGATAGATTCTGCGTCACATGCAACAAATGGTGGTGCGAAGCATGTTACCAACCCTTCAACAACAGCTGCGATATGTCTAAGCGACAGGTTTCGCGCAGTTGCTGGGAATGCGGAATGAATTGCAACGAATGCATTGAAGCCACGCAAAAGAAGTGCAAGAAATGTTGTGGTGGGTATTGTCTTGTTCACAATGAGGGATCTTCTGAACAATTTTGCGATTGGTGTTTTTCGTCTGGTCGGGGACTTAGACGTGTTTCGCAGTCATGATGGGTGTTTACAAGCAGGCAAGGAGTTACAGTGATTTTACTTGGTTTGGCTTGGAGTCTGGAGCGTTTGTATGTAACGGGATGAAACTACTCTGCTCTTACCATCACCATTCAATCAATTCCCACCTCTAAAGTTTCCACTTTCCGTGCCCCGCTTAGTAATTTTCAACATGCTTGTGTGGGGCGACAAATGCCCAGCCGGAGAGATTAAAAGTCCGTCTTATAGAAGGGTAATAGAACGGCGATAGAAGATCTTAGCCTGAATGACTTTAGCTGTCACTGCAACCTGTCAGTCATCATGATAAGAATACGATTCATCATGACAGAACCATTTTCAGCTTCAATCCAATATTTCCCATTCTTGTCCCTCCATGTCAGACAACCACCATGTCACCACAACTACCACAGCAAACAACAACCAACATTTGACAGGTCTCGGCAAATAATAACGCAAACGAATGCTTAAATTACGCGATTCTGCCCAAAATGGTTTGGTTCCGGGTCCATTCGGTGGTTTATCATGATTCATTATTTTGCGATTGCGATAAAGCGATCGTGCTTGCATCGCTCGATGGAGGGACCCTGAAATGAATTGCCGATAAAGACCCTTGTTTTATTTACAGCGAGCAAGAACTTTTAATATTTGGCAAGCACACAAAAGGAAGGACCTTTGACAAGCTCACATCTCTTGCGATTCTTTCTGTTCTAGATCCTTCAGTGCCCCTCCACCAAAAATCCCCCACTACCCGAAACCGCCGCACCTAAAAAATAAAACATCGCCGGACCCTGACGATCTCGATCAAGTCGCAACCTTTTTCTCTCCTCCACGATATCTCCGCCATATCCTCAGTTGCAATGGCTCAACGCAAGCCTTTGTCCGAGGTCCTCCCCCCTCTGATCCTCGGAACAGCAACATTCAACATCCAATACCACCCAGACCCAACACACATGCCATACACAGACATCGTCCGCCAAGCCCTCTCCCACAACATCCTCGGCTTCGACACATCTCCCTACTACGGCCCCTCGGAACTCCTTCTCGGCGACGCCTTGCGCAAACTCACACCTCCACCGCCCAGAGAGGGATACTTTATCATTACAAAAGCTGGGCGCATCGCAAGCGACCAGTTTGACTATTCACCTGCTTGGATAAACTACAGCGTGTGTCGCAGCTTGGAAAGACTCGGAACACCATATCTTGATCTTGTGTACACGCATGATGTCGAGTTTGTGTCCCCCGAGGAGGTTCTTGCTGCTGTGCTCGAGCTGCGACGGTTGAGGGGTCTGGGTCTGGTGCGATATGTGGGCATTAGCGGGTATCCTGTTGATACGCTTGCTTCTCTCGCCGAAATGATCTTGCGCGAGACAGGAGAGCCTTTGGACGCAGTCATGTCCTACGGCAACTTCTGCATACAAAACAGTAAACTCGGCAACCAAGCACTACTGAATCGGTTCAAGGCTGCTGGCGTGGAATGCCTTCCCAACGCCAGCATGCTCAACATGGGCCTTTTGACCACGAGGGGCATTGATGCAGGTCCTCAGCGATCCTGGCACCCCGCGCCACAAGACCTCCGCGACCTGTGTCTTCATCTTTCCACCCTAGCCCAAGACTCAGGCGAACACCTCGAAGAAGTAGCCATCCGGTGGTCCCTCGACAACTGGGCGCGCGTGGGCTCTCAATTCGGCACAAACGTAGACGGCACCCGGATAGGCGTTAGTGTAATGGGAGTCTCCAGCGTCGACGAGCTAGAAGAGACGTGGGCGCTGTGGAACAGTGTACTCAGCGATGATGCGCGCAAAGCCAAGATCGAAAAGATCGTGAGGGAAAAAATGTGGCCTGCGCTTGGAGGGTGGAAGGATTATGCGTGGGAGAGCGGTGGTCCTGGATTTGTTAACCAGAGAAGTGTAGAGGATATGGGGGTTGTGCCGAGGGATGATGTTGCGAGACGTTGGAGGCTTATACCCGGTGGAATTGACACGGCCAAGATTTGATGATAGACATGATTTGTTGCGAATAGACATGGTTTACGTTCACCTACATTGTGGTGTTTGGGGGTTCCAAGAGCTTGGCATCGTATCTCGCATTTGATCTTGCTTTAGCGCCACACCATCGAGAAGTGCCGTGCAGATCAGTAGATCTACAGGTTACAAGCTCAATTGAGACACAGGTACAGGGCTAAGCATCGTATTTCGTATTATAGACGCGAGCACATAATTGAGCTTGGAGGATCATGAAAGTGAAGTATAAGAGGTTCCTGTAGACGAAGATGATAATAGTATACAGAAGTAGTTCTGATCTTTCCAGTTCATCCATGATGTTTTCTTCAATTCTCATATTATTGGCAGTCTCTGCTTCAGCACTGAAATGCCACCCCGAAGGCCCCATCCTTCCCAAACCTACATCCCTCACAACCTCACCAATCTTTATCTCCGCAGCACTGAACTTAACAAACATTCTCGACGCAGCCATCGCTGGCAACATCACAGCAGGTTGGCCAGTGAACAACGTTTCCTTCTCCCTAGCTGTTGTAAGCGCAGATCAAGATGCGCCGATTTGGGATTATCATCACCTCGCGCCAAACACAAAGGGTACTAAGAAGCTTGATCGGGATTCGCAGTATCTTATTGGGTCTATATCGAAGGTTTTTACTACTTATTTGCTTTTGAAGAGTGGGCTTGATTTAGATGCGAGAGTTACGGATGTGCTTCCTGGGCTTGAAGAGGAGTCGGGGGTTGAGTGGAAGGATGTTAGTTTGAGGATGTTGGCTTCATACCTGAGCGGCTCTCCAGCAAACTGTAAGCATCCCATCTTCCTTCGCAGGAACGCTGTACTGATTGTATGTAGATGGATTCTCAGAGTTCTACTTCCTTAAGGACCTATTCCTCACATACGGTCTTCCCCCTATAGACGATGGCGCCTATCCATCATGTGGTGTCACAACTCTCAACAAAGCATGCAACCGCCAAGGTAAACTTCCCACCCCATAAATCCAACTATACACTAACGAATTAAGAAATCCTCGATGGAATGAAGAAGTCCTATCCCCAGACTGCACCCAACGAAAGACCCGCCTACTCAAACATGGCCTTTGTCCTCCTCGGCATGGCATTAGAGGAACACACAGGGAAGAACTTTACGCAGTTACTCAAAGAGGTTACGGATCCTTTGGGCATGAACAATACGTTTGCTTCGCCAGGGGATGATGATAAAGCTGTTATTCCTCCTGATAGCGGTTGGGGTTCAGACTATGAACTCAACACTCCGTAAGTTCACTCCCAAGACTATCTACTGTTTACTGACAATTGGCAGAGCAGGTGGTTTAGTTTCATCTCTATCAGATCTCTCCAAATTCTCCCACGCTCTCTTATCCAGAACTCTCCCTCTAACATCCTCCCAAATAAACGGTTGGCTTAAACCCGCTTCATTCGCAGGTAACGCGCACACGTTGAGCGGCATGCCCTGGGAGATCGTCCGCTTAGATACCCTCACACCCAAACATCCTCACGCTGTTACAATTTACAGTAAAACAGGCGGCGCGCAGAACTATAGAAGTCAACTCAGCTTCATAGACGAGTATGGGCTAGCCATCATTGTCCTAACAGCAGGACCCATGAAGGCTGCGCCTATTCTAGCTGATGCTGTGATTTCCACGTTTGTTGGGGTCGCGGATGAAGCCGCTAGGGTACAAGCGAAAAGGTATGAGGGAGTGTACAAGAACGATGATGTAGAGGCCATTCTGGAACAAGATGGAGACTCCATGGTTCTTACATCTTTACGACGCAACGGCACAAACATCGTTTCATCACTAAAGGACATTTGGGGTATCACATTGGGAGACTTTCTCCCTGACATCGGAGACAAGATTCGAGTTTTCCCAGGTCAACTCCGCGAGGACGGGAGGGAAGTATGGCATCTATGGTCAGACCTTGACGCAGGCTTCGAAACGGATCTTCCGGGCGGTATGATTGAAGAGATGAACTGTGTTGGATGGACGATTCAGGATTGGGTTCACTATGGTGGTGAGCCGTTGGATAGAGTGCTCTTTCACGTTGAGGATGGAGTAGTTGGGTTTGAGGTACCGTTTTTACGATCGGGGATTATGTATCCTTCAAAATGATTGATCTTGTAATTGTACTTTATTTATACTCTCTTCATCAGGTTTCACGCCTTCTTAACTTCAACCTTGAACTTCTCCATCCACTCACTAAACTCATCACTCTCCCCCTCCCACCCCATCTTAAGAACCTCACTCACACCAACAGCACTCTCAAAGCACTCCTCCATCAGCGAATCAATCTCCTCCGCATCCAACTCATAAAACGCCTCGGCCAAATCTCCAAACTTATCCGGCAATGCGCTCAACACATTAGCAGTGCTGTCCAACTTGGCGGGCATATCGCCCTTGGTAGTATCCTTGGGTAGTTTCTTGAAACGCCGCTTCGAAAGAGCTTGGTATAACAGAACGACCATGCGCAGACGCTTGAGTGTGGAGTCAAGACGAGGGCGGATTTTATCGGGGTCAGACTTTGGGATTGCTGATGAGGAATTCATCATCTCATCCAGCATTTCCTGGTTTGACAATGAGGCATCATTCATCTTGTCCGCAAGATCATCCACCCCATCTTCATCTTCTTCATCGTCTTCCTCTTCACCCCACTCCTTCAACTCCTCCATAACATCCTTAAGCGTATCCCTCCACTCCTCCGCTTTCTTAACAAAGAAACCTCCAACACCCATATTCGCAAGCGCAACAACTTCATCACACGCAGACCAAAGCATACCCGTCAACGCCAGACTTCCACTCCCACTATCCCTCCCCACGCCCGACAAAACCTTCCCATCCTTGGGAACGCGGTTCAACAGGTTGTTTAGCTCGGCGAGGACTTTGCCTACTCTATAGGCTAGTTCCTTTCGCACGACGGAAGTGTAGAGGGTTGTTTCGCAGGCTTGTGCGGCTGTTGCAAGCCCGGGAATGGGACCTTTGACGAGTTCACGGACGACGGTGGTTATGGCGCTGGGTGTAAAGGGCTCGTTGATTACGAGGAGCGAGATCTTTGTACCGTGGGCGCGGATGAGGGAGGAGCAGTCGCGGGCGAGGGCTAGAGCGTCGATGTCTTTTGTTTCGGAGGATGTGGCGGAGGGAGTTGTAGGACTGCGTTGGATTGACGTAAGGATAGATTGAAGTTGTTCGAGGAGTGTTGAAGCAGTCGAAAGAATAGTTTCAAGGGCCTTTCGCGCCTCTTCGTCTGTAGGAGGAGCCATGGTGATGTCCTCTGTATCATGTGCTGGTGATGATGCGTCAGACTTTCTTGGTGTTGGAGGGGCATTTCTCTTTTTTTCTCATCCCCCACCTCTAGTGCCCTCCCCCCCGCGGATCAAATTCCGTTCTCCCGAAATTCTACCGTCCAGGGGCCGCTCTCCCCGGAAGCTCTTTCAGTGGAGACCTCTAGGTCCCTCCAAATAGCTGACCTGGCCAACTCCAACTTAACTTGCATACCGACCGACTTTGGGAGGATCAATTCATTTTCCACCATTACACGAACACCAAAAAAATGCAACATCCAAACTCTGTAGCGCTGCTTAGCGCTATATACGCCTTCACTCTGGCAGCTGCTGGCGGCGTGCCTAGAGGTGTTGGTCCTGAATGTATGTTTGTTGATCACTGAAGCTATCGTCAAGCTAATGAATGGTACAGTCGTTTCTCACTACGAGGGCAAGGAGGAGTTTTCTTGCATCACCAATGCTGCGATCAAGCTCAGTCTCGACCGAATCAACGATAACACGTGCGATTGCCCCGATGGCTCAGACGAACCCGGTACCGCAGCCTGTGCCAACATCGATCCTCTCTCCCCCGAACAACCACTCGCCGGCTCACTCTCCGGCACGACCAACACGACCAATGCCCTTCCTGGCTTCTGGTGCGAAAACAAAGGCCACATTGGCATGTACGTGCCCTTCCTCTACGTCAACGACGGCGTGTGCGATTACGAACTCTGCTGTGATGGCTCAGAGGAGTACGCTGGTGTCGGCGGTCTGAAGTGCCAGAACAAGTGTGCCGAGATTGGAAAGGAGTATCGCAGATTGGAAGATGAGAAGAAGAAGGCTATGTCGAATGCGGCCAAGAAGAGAGGTGTCATGGCCAATGAGGCCAAGGATTTGAGGCAAAAGGTCGAGAACAAGGTTGCGGACCTCAAGAAGGAGATTGCTGCTCTTGAGGCTAAGAAGGAGGATCTTGCGCAGAAGCACCGTGAGGCTGAACAACAGGATAAGGGCAAGGTTGTTCGTGATAGCGGCAGTGGCGGTGGGAAGCTTGGTGTCCTTACCGGCTTGGCCAAGACACGTATCACCGAGCTCCGCGATACTCTCGACAATGTGGTTAACCAGCGCGATGCTCTTAAGGAGCGAGTCGGTGAGCTTGAGGAGCTTCTTACCAAGTTCAAGAGCGAGTATAACCCCAACTTCAACGATGAGGGTGTCAAGGCTGCTATTCGCTCGTTTGAGGATTACTCTGCTCGCAAGGCAGATGATGTTGCCAAGGTTCTGCCTGATGAGGATATCCTGAGTGTTCTCAAGGAGGATAGTGAGAGCAATGGCATCAACTGGAGTGAGTTTGAGGATGCTGAGGGCAGCGACACCGATATCCGTGAGTCAATCGTCACTCCCATGGAAAGATGCACACTAACATATCCAGTCTACAACTTCGAAGCTTACCTTCCTCCCCCCGTCCGCTCATTCCTCCACGGTACAATCGACTCCCTCCGCGTCTGGGCCATCACCAACGGCATCCTCGCCGACAACGCCACCCCCGGCAAAGAATCCACCCTCGTCCGCGCCGCCCGCGAAGCCCTCGACGCCGCAAACCGCGACCTAACCGACAAACAATCCGCTCTCTCAGTAGAACAATCCGACCTAAACACCGACTACGGCCCCGACGACATCTTCCGCGCCCTCAAGGGCAAGTGTGTATCCATCGAAGCAGGCGAATACACCTACGAACAATGTTGGCTCGACCGCACAAAGCAAAAGTCCAAGAAAGGTCACGGCTCAAGCAACATGGGTAACTTCAAGCGCATCGACCGCGAAATGGCCGACGAAGAAGACCGTATCGATGGCAAGAGTCTAGGCAAGGGCGAACGTATGGTGCTACGGTACGAGGATGGTCAACAGTGCTGGAACGGACCACAGCGACGAACGGATGTTTGGTTGGGATGTGCTGAGACGGAGGAGCTTTGGAGGGTTAGTGAGAGTGAGAAGTGTGTTTACAAGATGGAGGTTGGTACGCCTGCCGCTTGTGACTTTTCCAAGTGGGATGTGGGCAGTCAGCCTAAGAAGCCTAGGTTTAGGGATGAGCATGATGAGCTATAGGGGATTCGGGGTGTGATTCAGGCGAGCTATGTTTAGAGGAGTTTGTTTAATAGAGGAATAAATCTGCCTATACTGAGAGACTTGATCTACTGGCTGTTGAATACGAGGCACTCTCCGCGTGAGTTAAAATTGCAGTGCGGCGGTGAAGATGCATTCACCTTGTATCATCGCATCAAGTGATGTGATCTGTTTAAACCTGGGAGGGGGTTAAATTTGCAGTGAAGTCCGTGTCGCAGCTAGCGCATGTTCTGTGGAAAGCTGAACATGCACCGAGTTTGGGGCTTAAGAGAACAATGCTACCTTCCTCGTTGACTCGTAGCGGCCATGTTCAGTCCTTAGATGGGGTGAAGATTCCATGTTACATTCAGGCAAGCTCCATCTAGTATCGTTCAGGAGTCAAAAGTGGCAATGAAGTTGAGGCAAGATGACAATGCCAACTTTCTAACCTGCCCAATCAATTATCCTGGCCAGAAACAGTGGTGATGGAATTCGCAGCGCACGGCGGCCTGTACTTGAATGAGAGCCTCGAGAAGCATGTCCTTGGGGGAGGTTAAAAATGCAGTGCAGTTGGGGCGTTTTCCCCACAGCCCAGGTCATCAGCGACGCCATCTTTAACAGTGCCCGATCCACGACGCTTACTAAATCGCAGCTCCATGGGGGAGGCCAAAAATGCAGATTGAGTGTGGCTGATGACGTAGACTAGAGTGGCAGTTGACTTGCCTTGGGAGTTGGCAAGAGCCACGGTAATTCAACAAAGTTCGCTTTAGATTCAGTCTGCTATGCTACAAGCTCTTGGGGTAGGTTAAAATTGCATTGAATCGCACCCGTTATGGCAGTTGGCCAGGTTGTTTTGGTCCAGCCTTTGACGGGGTTAAAATTGCAGTGTAAGCGCCAGCCTCTCAGGGCAGACTTTGTTCACAGCCAAGCACACTTATATCGTTTTCTCAGACGGTGTTCCCTTAGACTGTATTGCAACCTGTCGAGGGAGTCTAAGATTGCAGTAAATATTTGGATGCATTTGCGATACTTGCGCTCCATTGGGATTCTCATAATTGGGTGCTGGTCCGTTGTTCTGGTGAGCCTCTGAGGGGGTTAAAAATGCAGTGAAACCATTTGCCGGTTTAGGGAATGGCAATGGACACACCCCGGTCGACTTTATGCTCTGCTTCAAGGCAGACTTTGCCGAGGAACCAGAGACATGCTCTCATCCATTGTTTTGTTCAGAATTCGATTGAAGCTTCTTGAGGCTTGTCAAGATTGCGGTGAAAATGTCCATCGGATGTTTTGTTTCCACTAACGCGGGCTTTGAATGTAGCGACAAGTAGTAGACAGATGGTTGACCGTCTTCTCTATCTCAATGAGGCGCCCCAAGAGCCAAAGGCATACTTACATTATCCTACGCAGAAGATACCTCCTTAGACTATTACAATCTTCAGGGAGGTTAAAATCGCAGTGAAAGACAAGACCGACCAACTTAACTTGCATGGATACCAGCTTATGTCCTTGGGGAGGGTTAAATTTGCAGTGAATTGGTAGAGTTTTGAGGCCAGCCGCGATTGCGAAAATGCAGTTGAGTTTGGGCTTAGAGAGGCTATGTCGACTTTCTGCGCTCTCAAGTCATACTCGGCCTGCTACAGTATAAGCTCTTGGGTAGACTAAACTTGCGGTAGAAACAAGCTGAAGGCCAGGGTTTGAATCTTCTCCATACTGCACCAAACGACTGTTGAACATTGCCGTGGGCGTTTTTACAAAATTGATGCCTTGTTTTGCTTGACTTGAACCGCCGAGAGAGTTAAAAATGCAGTGAAGATACAAGTTGTGCATGAGTCTTAAATTGAGGCCTTCCAACAGACATCAGACGGAATAGACCTTGATTGTCTCGATCGCGAGCATGTCCTCAAGGCGACGACGTTCTATTTACATTGTATTGTCAAACCCAGAGAGCGTATTTACTTTACTGCAGCCAATGAGCAAAGCAACAGAGCATTCGCCCCAAGGACATATCCTGGATCACTCGTAACATTCTGATATATGTTCCTTATCAGTCGCTTTCAGTCAGCAACAGTGTATCAGCTTATCGATTTCTCGGGCCTTTGGGCAGGTTAAAATTGCAGTGCAAAGAATGAGGCAAAAGTGGTCTCTAATCTAGTGAATACGTAGATCCATGTCAAGCACCTTTCACTGTAGTCAGGCTTTAGAGAGGGTTAAGAATGCAGTGAAGAAATATGGATGGCGCTGAGTCCTAGTAGCGACTTCAGCTTCATAAGGTGGGTCCAACTGCTTTACTTCAAGGCAGACTTTCTCGAGGGCCTTAACAATGTTCGGCTCTCAGGCGTGGTTATAATTGCAGTGAAATGGGAGTGATTGGGTCGTGTCTTTGTAAGTTCAAAAGTCCCAATATCCATTTAGAGCAATGTTCAGCGCTCTCGGAAGCGGTTGCAATTGTAGTGAAGCTCGCCACACTTGGAGTCCTTCGTCAGGGTAAAGGGCACACTCAGATCCACGACTGCGGTATTTGAAAATTGCAGTCAATCTCGCTGGGCACATTTTGCTATTCAAGGGCATGATCAAGGCACACTTGGGTTAACTTTCTCAGCATCCATAGAGATATGGTCACCTTGAGGAGGATTGGCGTAAAGCGAAGCATTGGGTCATTTAGACGATCCGTCACGAGAAGTATTAGGCCTACAGTGAAGTTTCCAGCCTGAAAAACGGACGGGCATCCAGGGCCAGCTTTGGGGAGGTTAAAAATGCAGTGAAAAAGGTCGAGGTTGAAAATATTTCTGTGGCAAGCCCTACTTTGCTGTTGGCGCAGGGCGGAGTCAGTCTATCGCAGTGTGTCCTCGAAAAGGATACCTAAGAATGTGGTGTAGTTTCTTGGCATTAGGTGAACTCTGGGAAGGTGTCAAAAATGCAGTGCAGGGAACTCGGCGAAACCAATGTCTAGTCGAGTTCGTACTTCGCAATGGTAGACTTCGGAGGAGGTTAAAATCGCAGTGAAAAAAGGTCTCGCGAGACAGAAAGATTGGACTTTCTCAAAAGCCAGTGCATGTTCAAGACTCTTGGGTGCGTTTATAATTGCAGTGAAGCTCGCGACGCCCTGATACACACTGAGTCGCTCAAGGCAGATTCCGTCAATTGCCAGAAGCATGCACACATCGGTTTCCTCAGAAGTTAACTCTGCAGCCTCTGAGACTCTTGGGGGAGGTTAAAATTGCAGTGAAGGACACAGCTTTGTGCTGTCAAAAACCCGCATTCAGGAGGCTCCCCTCGGCATAGGATCTTACTGAAAGACACAGAGTCCATCGTTATGGTTTCCTCCCGTCTCGACGAAGGTAAAGATTGCTGTCAAGCAAGGCGAAAAGCAATCCGTTAGGAAGATAAAGTTCAAGTTCTATTACTACATCGACCTTGGTGAATATTAAAATTGAGTGCAAGGAATGAGGCAAAAGCGATTTCTAGTGAATAGACGTTAAGCACCTTTTGCCGGAGCCGGGTCTTGGCGGGGGTTAAAATTGCAGTGAAGGGTCAAAGCTCAAATTAATTAGACGTCTACGCTTAAGGCAGACTTTCTTAAAGCCAAAACCATTGGACGCTCACAAGTCAACCTCGCAGCCTCTTGAGGGGGTTATAATTGCAGTGCAAAGGGGCAAAAGTGTCTTTGCAAGTCTTCCAAAGTTCAGGGTCTTCGTTGACCCCCGTGAAGTTTCTAGCTTAGATCATGCTCACTCATTTCTGTAAGAGACCAGCTCGGTTTCGATGCTTGATCTCTTTGGAGCGTAGTTCAAATGGATGACAGAGAATATCATCTGAGCAGGCTTGCTTACCGCAACCGTAGTGACTATAGTAATGATGGCCTGTGGCAAGTTCAACTGCAGTAATATTCAGCGCAAATATACATCTCGGTTTAACGTGTAGTGAGTTTGAGCCATGCAGAAGATGCGCCACAGGAGGAGTCAAAAATACAGTGAATTCCCCAGCCTCAAGCGAGATATTGGATGAGCGCTCGCCTTGGGGAGGTTAAAAATGCAGTGAAAGAATGACTTATAGCCAGGGCACCCTATAACTTACGTAGCCTTTTCGGGTTCAATCTTCGGGGAGTCTTACTGGTCTAGTGCTGAGAACCAATCTCCAGCGCAATGTCCTCTCATAAAGAATACAAAAGCGGTATAGCAATGCTTTAAGACTCTTGGGTGCGGGTTAAAATTGCAGTGAAGCTCGCCACGCCTCACACGCACTCAGATCCACTCAAGGCAAACTCCCTCAAGAGCCAGAAACATACTCACGTCGTGTTTTTTTCTCAGAAGAACTCTGTACCCTCTTGAACGAGGTTAAAAATGCAGTGAAGGTCATTGCACGCCCCTTACCTAACTTGGCTACGCTTGGACAGACTCTTTCAAAAGCCAGAATCATTGGATGCTCACAAGTTAACTCCGCAGCCTCTTGGGGGGTTAAAATTGCAGTGAAGGGCGATCACCTCTGACAACGAAAAAGCGTTTGTAAGCGTTCAGGGTTTTTTTTTTTTTCATCCCCGTCAAGTTTCTTGCTTGGATCATGCTCACTTATTTCTGTAAGAAAACAGACCAATTTCTAGCCGGGAACTGTAAGTTGCGTTGCAGTGAATATATGTGTTTGAGTGGAATTTTTTGACCACGACCGTAGTGACTATTGTCATGATAGCCTAGGACAGGTTCAACTGCAGCAATTCTCGACTTCTAAAACGACATGTGTCCTCAGTACATGTCACAGAGGTCAATGGAATAGTAGACCTGCTCGGTTCTAAATGTATCCAGGTAAAAGATGTCTAATAAATTCAACGCAAGCTCTATTTCTATCTATATCACCACTGAAAGCTCTCCTCAAAATATTCAACCCCTCTAACACCCGTCTTTAACAACCCATGAACAGTCTTTCTAGCATCATCAGCCATCTGCGCAGGTCCACACGCAACAACCGCCAAACTCTCCCCCTCAACCCTCTCACTCATACTACCAACCACCTTGGCCGCGTCTATTCTCCCCTTTCTAAGTACAACCTGCGATGGCCACTCCTGTAGTTCATCATGAGGTGTATGTGTAGTTAGATGAATCTCTATACTCAGATTCGTACTACCGAGTGCGTCTGCTATGTCTGTCTTCAAGACGTCGAGCGCAAAGGCAGGTTCCCGAACTGCCCAGTGAATTTTGACTGTTCGTGGTGCGGGATGCGTTGTTAAAACGTTGAGATATGACAGTGGAACAACAATACCACTGCCTCCGACCACGAAAAGAACATTGTCGAAAAGATGCAGTGGTTGAGTATGTCCGTAAGGTCCGTCAACAAGAACTCTTTGTGGTACGTTCTTCGGCCACGCTGCAGAAGCAGTATCTCTCAATCTTGAAGTAAACCCATCATAAGGACGAATCAAGAAAGTCATCGTCCTAGAATCAGAAACTTCCTCTGAGCTTCCTTCAGGCGCGTTTTCAAGAAGAGGAACCTGCTCTCCAATCATCTTGGCTCCACGTTGTCCCTCATCTGTAACAGCGGCTACAGTGAAAGGATGACTCTCCCAGCATCTTGGACCATTAAGAACATGAATGTAGTAAAACGTCCCCGGAGCAGGTTTATATAGACTTGTTGACCAAGGGATCACAAGTCTGACGATGTTTGATGTAGGATGGTAGATAGACGTGGCCCATGTGTCCCATAGCTTAGGGTTGAAAGCTGCGATGCGCAAGGCGCGGATGACGCGGTCTGCTACCCAGATGAAACAAGGCACCCAGAAGAAGATGTCGTATTCGCCCTGGAAGATGGAGACGTGGCTGCTTTCGTTAGATTTTGTTGATGGGGAGAAGAGGCGGACTTACGCAAGCATTGTGATTAGGAGTATTATTGACATTATAATGTGAACTACTAGGAATAGTTCATATTGTTGACGACGGATCCAGTAGAAGGATGCTCCGACAAGGAGGGACATGACGATAGTTGCCTGTAACAAGTAAGTAACAGTTCCAACTGAATATCGCGTCAAGAACTTACTATTTCACCAACCCACCAAAACATATAAGACCACCAAAAGACATATTGTTCCCAACCACCCTCTACTTCAAATCAGTATCCAAATGTTTCCAAACAGAGGGTGTTACATACCAACGTAGACCAAGATCGAATAACCGATCGAGTGAATAATCGCCTGAGCAGTAGCAATCCTCGCAACCCACCGATGAAAGTTATTGTACGTTCCGAAATCCCAGCCTGTTAGCCACATAAGAAGATTATTCCGCATTCCGAAAAGCCAGATGAGAGGAAAGTTGGCGAATGAGATGATTCCTGTTCGGTCGGAAGAGTAGCGAAGGATTTGCTTTGCTGTAGATGGGAAGCTAGAAATGTCAGCTCACTTCTCCCTTTGAAGGTAGCAATACTTACTACATGTTTATCGGCACAATCCTATATCCATGGATACTCAACACAATATTAAGAATAAGGAAAGCAAAGAGCGTCAGGGACTGGATCCTCGGCGGAACTGTTCCCCAACCAACTTTCTGAGCGCATCGGTCTCCAAATGTAGCTGGAACGATCCATCGATTCAAAGTCGAGGTGTAAAAGTTCCAGAGTTGTCCACCTGATTTTGAAGAATGGTTGCGGATGATTTGTGAGTGGCCGATCTGTTGGATAGCGTGGTTCAAGACGCCGATGGCGATGACGATGATCCAGAAGTATATCATAGCACGACTGTAAACGTCAGCATAATTATTGAAAGATGAAGAATATTGCATACCCGTATACGTCGTGTTTCGTATATGTATATGCAACAGAATCCTATAAAAATCAGCTTCATCCTTATTCTGGTCACAAACATCTTACCAAAGTATCCCACCAAATGCCAAACCACTCTTTAGAAGGAACAACAACCTCTCCAAAAATCTTGTCTCCCTCCGTCTCATTCCTCTCCAATCGATGAACCTTCTCTCTATCCTCATTCTCAACGATACTAAACGGCGGGAGAACGATATGCGCCTTCTCCTCACACGTTTGATTCAACGGTGCAAGTCCAGCTTCTCGTGCGCCCGGCGTACAATACTCATCAAGACAGAGATATAGCGACAAAATAGCTTTGGGGCTGTAGCATGTTTTTGTTTGCCAATTGGTTCCGTTGAGCATATCGTCAAAGTGCACTGGTTTCAGGCACGTGTAGCATGTATCGTAACATACTCGTTCGGGTGATCTATCCTCTGCGAAGACAAGGGAAGGGCATATTGAGAGAATTGTGAGCAAGGGGCTCAGAATCGTGAGTTTCATGGTGATGGTGCCTGAGAGAAGGGGGCTCTCAGGTCGCAGGGGCCCGATGGTCGGTTAGTCTTGTGAGAGATTTTTATCAGATGATCAGATAAGAATCGGCAGCGTCGGTTAAAATCACATGACTCAACCAATCATCTCCACGGTCGAATTTAGCTTGGCACTACCGTTTCAAGGAACAAAATAATTTTAAAGTCAAAAGCATTTGTACTTGCTATTCAATATACATAAAGGTCATAATCTATAATATGTACAATCCCAAAGCTAAACTCTAAATTTAAGCAGAGTACTCAGAGTACTTGCAGCTGACGGGCTTCTCAATCTCAGCAACGCGGGCGTTGAAGCCAAGGCACTCGGCATCAGTGTTACCAGGCTGCGAAACGCCGGCAGAGACCCAGACGCTCCAGGCTCCGTCCTCGCCGTTATCGCAGGCGATAAAGGAAGCGTTGTTCTGGCCGAAGACGAGGTTGCCGGCGTCGTCGATCTTCCAGCCCTTTGTCTCGGCGTTGCGAGGGTAGGAGTCTCCGGAAGTGTACTGAAGAACACCTTGGCCTGCACATTATTAGTATCTATTCGCAATATTATTTGGAGAAAGTGAGGTGACTTACCCATGCCAGATCGATCAGTGTAAGCAATCTGCTGCTCCTTTCCAGAGCTGTACAAGAACAGTTCACCGTCCTTGATGGTGAAAGTAGCGGTACCCTCGTCCTTACCGTCGCACTTGGCGCCCTGCTTGTCCTTGGGAAGCTTCAGGTCGAAACCGCTCTGGGAAGCGCTGAAGCTGGCGAAGTGAATAGGGCTGGCGGAGCGGAGGGCAACGAGGCCAAAGGCCTTAGGGGCATCACCAGTGGCCTGGGCCTTGGGCTCGCTGGTGCAGGTGGCCTTGGGAGCGGCGGCGGCGATACCGCTGAGGAGAGAGGCTGTGAAGAGGGTCTTGAACTGCATTTTGGTGGTGTTTTGGTGGTTGTTGATTAAGTTATTGAAGTAGTGGTTGTTGTAATGAGTTGTAGAGTAAGTTGCAGAGTGTAGAGTGTTGGTGGATTGAATGATGAGATTGAATAGACGGACATTCAAGATGTTATATATTCATGAATACGAGCTTCCAAGAGATCTTCGTGACGATCCCCTCGGAAATGAGTCCATGCATCGGTACTTGTTGACATCATATCAATTGAATGGGGTATCCGTCCCCGCACTAAAATGGAACCTCGAAAGAGTGAGGCCGTGAGAGTCGTATTCTTAGATCTATGCCGTCTTCCGATTTCGCCACTGCCGAGCACAGCCCCCGAGGCTGGAAGCTAAAAGCTGAACAACTCCATACGAACCACAACAAATGAGTTGGCTTAGCTGAGTATGTGGACTAGAACAGTAATGAGGCTGCTCATTCATGCATTGTTTTGTTTAATACGGATCATCTGCCGACAGCCGAATACTCGGACTGTTGTATTACAAAAGGGTAGCATTATTATGATTATCCTTGCATAAACAACAAATAACCCTGCATAAATTCATCTCATCGTTCGAGCTTGGGTCTCCACCTGACGTCAATGCGATTCGATTACTCCACTCAATTTCAGGAGAAGAAGACGATCGAATTACTGCTCTTGACTGAAGGAACTTTTCTAGAATGTCTGAGCCTGACGGTTTCTGGCTTGAAAGCCTCATCTTGTTGGGTTGAACGTTAAAAACGCACGAGGCGCGTTGGCGCTGGTCTAGACAGCGGGAGACCAGCCACGTCATAGTAGCAACCACCGATGGACACTAAAAATAGAATTGTGGTTATGCCAACAGTGACAGACTTCGTATTCTCCCTACATGTTGTCTATCTCAATTCCAGTAACCGATGGACCAAACATTTCTGACCGCTTTGCTTGTTGTCTCGACAAGTTTGACCGCTAATTCTTGACCATCTCCTGGATAGTCCTCTCAAAGTCCTCAGGCTCCCTTCCCAAAAGCTCCTTCAAAGTATCCGTCACACCAGCAGTCTCTCCATCTCGAATAGCTTCCCACGCAGTAGCCCACGTGGTCGCTTTTTCCTCTGTACCGAAATATTCCTTGATCTGAGGTAGATTGACATACTCTTCCACACTGATCTCTTCAATCTGGAAAGGCTTTCCTGCGGCGCGCGACAGGACCTCGACTGTTTCTATCAACGTCCATGTCTTGGGACCCGTGAGAGTGACGATCTTGTTCGTATGGCTGAATGATGATGGTGATGAGATATATGATGCGACTAGACGCGCTGTGGCTTCTCCTAATTCATCTCTCTTGACCCAACTCACACCCGGACCACTTCCATCGTGCGGAATTTGGATCTTTGAAGGCGGGTTCTTGAGGTCCAGGAAGGAAGTGTAAATGGGGAAGGACTCGCTGTAAAGGCCCTCCCTCACACTCGTAAACGTGAATCCAGGGTTCTTTTCAGAGATTTCTCTCAAGTGTTTCTCACTATCAAGATGAGCCCCCATGACCTCCGCCTTTGTACTATCCTTCCCGATAGAAGCAAATCCAAGAGAAGAGTAGAACACATGCTTCACACCAGCCTTGACAGCCGCATCGATAGCTTTCGTATGCACCTTTGTCCTGTACTCACGGACATGGCTGGGATACGAGATGAGGAATAGCACATCGATCCCGGCAAAGACGGCCTGAAGATCTTCGGCGCTAGACTCATACGAAGCTTGCTTCTTTGTAACTGTATATTTCTCAGGGACCTTCTCTGGAAAGCGGTTGATCAATGTGACTTTGTCATTGGGGACTTGGGAGAGAAGGTGAGTGTATGTGCTTGTGCCGAGGGCGCCCGAGGCGGGGAAGATCCCGATCTGCGTCATTGTTGGGATCAATACGAGGCTTGGCGGTGGTGGTGATGATATATGTGTATGGATGTTATGAGGGAAGGCGATTTTATGTCTTGCTTTGATGTCTCCGTGGAGTTGGACTTTTAGTAATCCATCTGGTCAATATGACGTATTATCTCCGAAAGCTCCATTTGTCGTTATCGCCAGTTGGTTATCGCGACTCCGATGATATTGTTAGCTTCTGATTGGACGAAGCTAGGCTGAAAGTCCACAGCCAGATCTTGAGGCCGCCATATTTACTTCATTTTCTCCATTGATGAGTCTTAGTGCCGTTGTAATTGGTTGATCTGGACTACAGCTAAGCTGCGTTTGCATTGTGCTCAGAGCCGTCAACAAGAATCCCGGATTTCCGCAACTCACTGCGTCTCTTGACGCAATGTTTTTTGATCGCGAGCCTGTCTCGCAAGCCATTCTGATTGACAGTTCAAGGAAACATGCTCTCTGACACTCATGCAAATTTTCAGAATGCTGGAAAACTTCAATTGGACTAGAACTGCTGAAAATTGACGGGTAAGTTTCCATCGTCACTTTGCAAGATCATTACCCTGTAGCTCGAGCAAGAGTCATCTTGGCGTAGAGTTGAGCCATCCTCTAGGAATTGTGGCTCTCCGACCTTTGGCGCTTGGCTAAAACAATTCGATTGAAACCACTACAAGACTCACTGTCATACTGTGTATCGGGATTTCAGTAAATCCCTCAGCCCGTATCTGAGAATCCGGGGTAGAGAGGTTGGCGGACAGCAGGGGTCGTTTTATGGCTTGCAGTAGTCAATCTGACTATTTCTATACTTAGCACCCATGATCCGATTTTAGCTTCACGATCGAGCTACTTCCCTTTCAGCTGGCTTGGAATAAGCCTCATGTTCTGGCCTGCTCCGCTCTACAGCTGACCCAGCAGAATCCATGTAAGCATCCTGAGTACAGTTGTTAACTTCAGATCCCGTATTCGAACCATTACCGTACCATGTTCTTTTCACCTCACGTCCTACCCAAGATGAATGATCTGTTTTGTTTGGCAGAGGGGGTGCCATATCTGTCAATGGACATCACACTGTACTCTGCAGATCCAGTCTGAGCATCAGTCATAGGCAGTGACTGAATCTCATTCCAGCATCCGAGTATCTGAACTGAAGCCTGAACGAGCTGAGAATATTCAAAAGGGCACAATCTTCAAACTACTCGTCTGTCCCCGGATAACGAAGAGACAGTGGCTGTCATTAAGATACATAGAATCCATTGGGACTTCCTCTTCAGCGAGGTCGCGAGAACAATTCGGCGACAGTTCACCGCTGATTTCTGTTCCACTTCTTCTTAATTCAACATCGAAACCAGAACCTGACTCGCCTTTTGCATATACCCTAGGGATACTCCATAAATGCCAGCGCCGTGATTACATACCGAGCGAACAGCTAGCTTACCAGCAGAACCGCTATGAGTTATCTCCCTCCATGCTCTCCGATACCAAACCGAAGAACCTCCTAAGAATACTACCCAAACACTCCCCGAATAATTCTTACACCCATCCAATCTCGGGGTCCTTAAAGATCCAATTATACCATAAGATCTTTAAAAATAAGCATATCCAGAATGGTCACCGCAATGTTTCCGTTGGCTAGATCTATCCGAGTGATCCGGCCAAACCTTCTGAGCTCATCTAACCGCTTAGCACATCAAATAAATCTTATTTGAACCTCATCTCGCACTTCTATCGTTATATAATCATAAACACTCAGGAAATTAAGTATTTATTTTCATCAATTAGGCTTCTGCGGGAGATATCCAATATCCCTTAAACCTTGATGATCTTGGCAGCGATGCTCAAAGTCTGTTTTATACACTCACTCCTCTTTGAGATCAAACATTCCGGATCTTGAAGGATCTGCCTCTAAGAAAGCTTAGATAAAGTTCAAAATGCGAGCGTTTCTTAAACTCAGTATTAAAGTAAAATCCACCTTGTGGCTAGTGATCATTTTGAGACATGTGTTTCGTTGCTGTAGTAATGCCACGCGAAATCGCAGATAGAGTTTAAGACAAATACCTTACAACGGCTTGAACGAAATGTAGATCATGTACTCAAAAGTTTCGACACGCCTCAGTAATTGCGCGGGGTAGAGATCGGGTTGAGTTGAAGACTTGTCCGACGCTGGTGCTTACCTCGAGAGGCACCAGGTCGGTGATTGAGACGTGGAATAAAGTAGTCCCAGTTCAGGCAGGCAAAGACATTCACAAAGGCAGTGAGACAGTGATGGTTTAATAACTTGGTATCATTCTTTGAGATATTTACGTATTATTCTCATGTACTTCCGCGTGCTCATCATCTTAGATCATAACACCATGACCTTCCAAAACATTTCAGGTATAATAATTAAAGGAAATATCCTCCTCGTCAAAAATAAAAAGTAACAACACTGTAGTCCGGTAGAGACCAAAGCTTAGACGTGGTCGTCGTGCTCAGTCTTGGGGACAATCTTGACATCACCAGCATTGGCGAAGGTCTCGTGAGGTCGCCACTTAGCAGAGGTTCGGGGAGTGGTCTCCTCCATCATCTTATCAACCTGCTCGAGAGACAGACCCTTGGTCTCGGGAACGAGGAAGTAAGTGTAGACGAAGGCGCAGGTGCAGAGACCACCCCAGACGAAGAAGACGGAAGACTTGAGGTTTCCGCGGTTCTCACCGACCATGTAGGGGGTGATGACGGCAATGATGGTGTTCCAGAGCCAGTTGGAGGCGGTGGAGAGACCGACACCGCGAGATCGGATGGGGATGGGGAAGATCTCGCCGATGACGATCCAGGCACCAGGACCCCAGGTGGAAGCGAACCAGAAGATGAAGATGGCGATGAAGGCAATCTGGGCGTTGACAGCGCTGATGTTGTTGGCGATGACGGCGTCGGGGTCGGCCTCAGTGGGAGCGGCGTGGGTGTGGTTGAAACCGACAGTGACACCAATGATGGCAACGAGGAACTGGCAGATAAGCATACCGAAAGCACCGACGAGAAGGATGGCTCGACGACCGAATCGCTCAACAGTCCAGAAAGAGAGAGGGGTGGAGCAGACGTTGACGAGGGTGAAGACGAGAGAGATGAGGAAGACGTTGTCGATGGCACCGGTGGACTTGAGGAAGGGAGTAGAGTAGTAGAAGATGAAGTTGACACCGGTCCACTGCTGCATCATCTGCATGGAGGTACCGAGGATGGTTCGGCGAAGGTTAGACTTGGCGTCCCAGAGAGAACCCTTGAAGCAGTTGGCCCAAGAGCCGAACCAAGTGGTGGAGGGGATCATTTGACGCTCGTACTCCTCGTTGGCGACGATCTCGGCAATCTCAGACTGGACGTACTTGGAGTCCTTGGGCTGACCACGGACGCGAGAAAGAGCATCAACAGCCTTTTCGATTTGACCGCGCTTGACGAAGTATCGGGGAGAGTCGGGGAGGAAGAAGAGACCACCAGCAAGGATGACAGCCCAGGGGAATTGGATACCGATGGGGATCTGGTATGACTTCATGGAGTAGAACTTCTCGGTTCCATAAACGATGCAGGCGGCGAGGAGGAGACCGATGGTGATACAGAATTGGTAACCGGCGACGAGAGCACCACGGACACTCTTGGGGCACTGGAGTCAAGCTGTTAGCAAGGGGAAGAGAAGCCGAGGTGGACAATGTGTAACTTACAATCTCGGACATGTAGAGAATGACGATGGCGGACTCGAAACCGACACCGAGACCAGCAATGAGACGACCAACAACAATGCAGGCAAGAGGGTCACCGTGACCAGTGATCATCTGGATAACGACACCGATGCAGTAGATGAGGCAGCCGAGGATGACGGTCCACTTGCGACCCATGCGGTCGGCAAGATCACCAGCGATCAGGGCACCGAAGAAGGTACCGCAAGAGAGAATAGAGACGATGAGAGACTGGTGGCTCTCAGAAAGAGCATCGGCACCGCGGCCCTCGACCTGCTCGATGAAGTACTTGGAGCCGTTGACACCGTTGATGTAACCGGAATCGTAACCGAAGAAGATACCTCCGAAAGAGGCAAAGGCGCACATCATGTAGGCCTTCCAGGTGACGGGAGCCTCGATCTGCTCGACATTGTCGGCAGTCTGGAGGGCGACAGAGCCGTGTCGCTCGTCGGCGTGATGATCTTCAACGCCCATGGTGGTTGTTGTGGAGGAGAAGAAGTTGGCTGGTTTGTTTTGATTCTGGCCAGGCAGAAGAGTTGGAGGAGAGAGGAAGAAGGAGGAAGAAGTGTTGTTGTTGTGATGTGATGGAACGAAAGAAAGTTGTACGAGGGGGGAGAACCAGGTCTATTTAATCTCTGACGAGAAAAAGAAGAAAGAAAGTGTGCTCTCGTGTGTAAAGGAAAGTCTAGTCTGATTTTGGGTCTGCCTGTTACCGATGGCATGAGCATGGGGGGTGCACGAGCAGCAGTGTAGCAAGGTTCGGAAGCAGCCATTGCCCACCAGTGAATAAAAAGGTGCTAAACCAAACTAGTCCAAGACCAGTGACACAGATTTTGGGAAATCTTCTACCCAACTCGGGTAACTACCTTTGGCCGTTCACGAGCAGAGAGCAGTCCAGATGCAGTGACAGCTGGAGAGTTTCCCTCTCAAAATTAGGTGGTTCTCGGAGCATGCGAAGTTAGTGGTTGTTAGTACTAGCCCCTAGCAATAAGTCCCCGGGGGCCCATGGGGCACGGTAAATGGGGAAGACAGGGGTTGAAGTTACCTGGGGTGAGTGTCTACACGCCCTGGGTCCCGTCTTCTCCAGTAAAGAAAAGAGTGCGGAGGCGGCCGCAAACAGGGTGTGAAGGTAGAAAAAACATGGCACCTTTTGAAGATGGATTCATTTGACGGTTGATGGCATTCCATAACACTGAATAGCTACATTTTGGGAACAATTATTTTATTGTTAAGACGCTCTCATTCACAGCATCCCATTTATTGACACAGCGACACTTGTGCGACAGAACTTGACACGATCTTCCCATTCGCACACTCTGAATCACTCATCGGAAAGTACCTAGACTCCTTCAATTAAAGAAATTAATTAAAAAAGAACGAAAAAAAAAACCTGCACTTGCACGCGCCCAGGCTAGAATCTTTTTTGCATCTGGGGAATCGCGTGGGGACCCATCTAAGCTACGAGGTAAGGCCGAAGACCAGCGTTGGGGCCCATAACGGCTTTGGGGACAGGGGGGGAGGGGGGAGGATTGGCCCAGAATGGACATGGTACCAGAAGAAGCGCCGCGAGTATGGCCGGCCGTTTATTTCCTGGTCTGCTTCTTCGGGAGTGTGCACGGCTTCTTGCTTCTATCGACATGTTCTAGAGTTGGATGTTCTTCCGTAATTGATTCATCAGTACGGATATTCGAGTCAAGTCTGACACAACGGGAACGAACCATCCTGGCGGAACCCTTCTTTTTGTTAATCACCCGTATTGAGGCGCCAAGTAGTATCTTGAAGATCTCAAAGTCTAGATGGGTGATGTGCTGTTACGCTGATCTGGTGGTAGCATCGAATGCGTGCCATGCCATTCAAAGTAAGCATACCATATTCTCATCTACCAGTCACGAGCAAATCCTACACTCCAACTTATTTTTTGCCGACGCGGGGAAATAGTCCATCCTCTCTATTCTTCCCCTTTTGCTGGATCCCCCTCCAATGGCACATTCTCGGTGGTACTCGAGACGGTAGCGCTACGCCCCTGCCCAGCATGGTTGTAATTGACCGAGTTCACCACCGTCCACTGGGTCTTTGGGGTAAAATAGTGTCTTTTTTCTCATCATCACCTGTCAAAACACGACAAACACCACTTCTTTTTTCCCCTCCCCCAGAAAACAGAGTCTCTCCGAGTTCAACACCGAAATCCCCCAGAGTCTTGGTCTCGTCTCCGGATTTTCAGCATCAGACATAAAACGCGGGGAGAAAAAGGCCGAGTTTTGTTATTTGACCGAGTAAACATCTTAAACTCCTGCCAGAACTGGTGATGGTGATGTCTGTAGAGAGCTTCAATAGCCAAACGATTGAAGGAACAAACCAAAGGATTGTAAGCCACATCGTCACGAGAACCCGCGAATCGACGAATGTCTTTGTCATGCATATTTCCGGGCCGAAACGCGCCAGAGTCCAACAGCCCAGCCAAGAAAATGAAATGTACCAAGTGTAAAGGATTCAATTACCAACACGCGGTTGTCGGGATGTGGCCTAGTCTGAAGCGCATGCACTTACGGATAGTCGGATATGGATACAGCAAGACACAAGAAAAAAAGTCGATAACGCCGTTTCCGTAGCTTAGCCGCCATTAACCATGGACTCCATTCTGCAACGACGTTGCAGAACCAACAGTCGGAACAACTATTACGTGAAATATATTCCTTCGGGAGATTACTCGACGGAAAGGGGGTTCAAGTTGCACGAATACAAAATTGTAACCCATATCATACTACAGTACAGTAGTTTGCCGTCTGCGTGACTATAAACTCCTGCGGACATGTCCATGATCTCTAAAAATAATACACGATTCTAGACAATGACAGTTTTCTCGGATCAGCAGAGTTACCTCAAGATCGGGAGATGCGTCCGATATTCTTCTCCCCTTTTTTTTCGCCACGAACCGCTGCCTCGGAATTCGATGGGTCACGAGACGAACAAAGAACGGACCAGAATTTGGTCAATATGGAGAGAATCCACTGAAGCATGGAGAAGGGACATTTGAGATAGAGTAATGAACAAAGTTGTCAACCATGACCAAGCAGACTTAGCCGAAGAGAACCCAGAGAACAGTGTCCGCACCTAGTAGTCTCCATCTCAGTGCCTTGAGTGCACACCCCCAGCTCCCCTTACCCTTTGGGAGTGACCCTCTATTGGTTGACACCAAGTGGGTCTCGGCCGGACTCACTCTGAAGCCATCGTGTCAGAAAAAATAAATGTACGCCTAAACCGGGGGTAGATCAGCTCGTGACTGCTCGGCCGAGAATTTGAGTCTTGAGTCTTGCTGACAGAGAGTAAAGAAGTATTAGCCGTGTTCCGAGAATACACGCGCTGAAACGGATGAGAGTTTCCAAATGTGGTAGCAGTTGCCCGTACGGATACAGAAACTGTTGTGATGGGAGATCAGTGGCGTTGTGACCATTCCAGTCTGTCACCAGGTACAATTGAGCTTTCTCCAACTAGCAACAGGAGCTTCGCATTGGATCCAGCTATACCTTTAATGTACAGTAATGATCATTCTGTTTGCCTTTGGCCACTGGTGCTTGGTCCATACTATAGCAAGTAAGCAGACGGTAATCTCCATGTTCTAGATGCAGTCTTGTCTCGAACCCCAAGAACAAGTCATCATCATTGTCTCAAAAAGTCCTGTCGCTTGTCCAGTGCAGATCAACGCTGCTACCCACCATCTCCCCGCACAAGCAACGTTGAATCTGTCTCTGCCAAGAACAGTAACGAACACACACACATGACCTTCTTTTGATAGGGTTTATGCTTTTCAGCCATTGTCGCATGGTAGAACTCGATGCTCGAATGATAATTCACTGTAGCATCAGAGGCTTTAGTGCCAAGACGCCAAGATCGTCAGAGCTGCAGTCAGCTTTTCCATGTCTATTGATTGAAAGGTCTCGTGATGACTGTTTTTGGTCTGGTTGGAAAGACAAAATAAGTGTAATTGTAACTTTATAACGGTGATCGCTTGAGCTGAAAGATCGTGTGTTCTGCTCATCCGATTCTGGACGGGAGCAAGCGGTTTCTGTGGTCAATCGACTGATGAATCGATGATATGATGATACAAATGGGGATCTCCCCGCCACACGACGGTTTTCTGCAAGCTAACCTAGACTACAACGACGATCTCAAGTTCCAGACATCAAAGCACTTCGCTCCATCCGAAAAACATAGCTCTAAAGTATAGCTCTCTCGATCGCAAAGTCCGTCAACAATTCATGAAATCTACCCTAGATCTTAACTGACCCAATTTTCTACCCCAGATTCGACGATCACCACAAGCGAACTCCATCAAAATAATAACACCGAGACGTTGTTGTATCATCCCCAGAATCATAATAACACCGAGATCCATTGTTGTTTATCTATCCATTCCCCAGATTCCTTGATCATGACCGAGATCACACCGAAACTCGTCTGTGTTTTAAAGTTGACGTGCCCCGCGTGTTGATCAATGGAGTTGGACGTGCAGCAGAATATGGGGATGGATGAGGTGATATAGATAAGATGCATGTCACGATTGAGGGGAGATTGCTGACGCGTGATTGAGGAGAGTGAGGGGATGAGGATATATTAATCGTGAAATACCAGGTGCGACGCGACTCAATCACGCATTCATCCACTCGACATAGTACCTCCCATCCATATCTACCTCCACACGGTCGCATCTTGGCGATTCTCACCACGCGTTTCGAAACCGGTCAGCATCTCCTCCCGCGACACCACCACGATAACGATAGCGCCCGTGAAGCCATCGTGAAGACTGCCAAGACAATCACTCAGAAACCCGACGCGCTCAATCCGCCGAAATATCCATTTACAAGCGCGACTGCAAGCTGCGTCCTGGGCTGAGGGATTGTTTCAAGGCATTGACAAGTGTCAATGTTTTAATCACGGTGGTGCGACTGCTTTAGCAAAACGACTCCGGGCGCATTGACGCGAGGGTTACAGTCAATGCTCGGCGGAGATGACATTGTGCGACCGACACAAAGGCGCGTTAAAGTCGGTGATTGCACTGAATGAAGAATTCTGGAATGAAAGGTGTCAAATCCGGAGGGAGGGTCTCACTGAAGTCTCGGTTCCGTCATTCACTGTTAGCAGGAAATGCGCCGCAAGAGTGAGTATGGGTCGCGAACGGCATCATGACAAGCTCAAGCTGCGACATTCGGCACATCATCACAAGTATTGTACGGTAGTTCAATTAATAACTATATAAATGTCAATTAACCATATTTAATAGAGCTTTATCTGTGTCTATCGAGGTAGTGATAGCTTCGAGAATATCTCTGGTCTGTTCGGCTCATACCTCGGCGTATCCACTCCGTTCAATTTTTCGCCTCTTTTTTCTTCCAAGACGTCATTAACATTTCACATGGAACTGATATCATATCATACCCAATTCCAGTGATTGAGTTTCGCAATTCACCATTGACATACCTTGCTACCTTTTGAACTCCCACCTTCAACTCTTACTCTCAGCACTCACTCGACTCACCAGAAGCGCATCAACTCAACCCGCACAGCTCAAGCTCCGTCGCATCGCAGCATCACCAGTTCCTACCACAACATCCCACGAAACAACACCAGCAATGGCAGAGACAATGCAAGCCTGGCAATGCGCCACCCCAGGAACCTTCGAATCAGTCTTCCAACTCTCCCAAACCCCAAAACCAACCCCCCAATCCCTCAAACCCGGCCAAATCCTCGTCCAAGTCTCCCGCGCGGCGCTCAACCCAGCAGACTACAAGATCATCGAACTCGGCATAACATCCCGCGCCCTAACTTCCTACCCGAAAACTCCCGGCATGGATCTCAGCGGTCACGTAGTCGCTGTAGCGTCCGACGTCACCGATGCGAAAGAAGGAGATTTTGTTCTTGCGCGCGCAAACCCCCTCAAGGCGTTCGGTTCGCTGGCGGAGTACACCGTGGTTGATAAGGAGGGGTATAGTGTCCTTGGTGACAAGGTTGATCTGGATCAGGCGGCTGGTGTGGGAACGGCTGGACTTACGGCGTATCAGAGTATTCAGCCGTATGTCAAGAGCGGTGATAAGGTATTCATCAACGGTGGTTCGGGTGGTGTTGGACTTTGGGGCATTCAGATCGCCAAGGCTTTGGGATGTCACGTCACAGTGTCTTGCTCAACTGGCAAAGCAGATCTGTGCAAGTCCCTAGGCGCAGACGATATCATTGACTACAAGACAAGTGACGTAATGACCGAACTTCGCAAGCGCGGCCAAGTCTACAGTGTCTGCGCCGACAACGTGGGAAACTCACCTCCCAACCTATACGGCTCATCCAACGACTTCCTCTTGCCGGGAAGCAGCTACGTATTCGTCGGAGGCCATGTTTCACCGCGAAGTTTCCTGAGTTTGTCTACCAACATCACCCGACCTTCGTTCTTGGGTGGTGTCAAGACCAAGTTCGTTGCGTACATGACGGTGAACAAGAGTAAGGACCTGAACCAGTTGAGGGATTGGATGGCTGAGGGCAAGGTTAAGACTGTTGTTGATTCGACTTTTGGGTTTAAGGAGGCGGATAAGGCGTTTGAGCAGTTGAAGAAGGGGTCTAGTGGGGGTAAGATTATCGTCAGAGTCGAGGAGTAGGTGATGCCTGGGTGGCGCTTTGTATTGAGTAATGTCTATGTATCTAAAGTAATGTATTGACCTCAAGGGCGTGCCGTGTCTCATCCGTGATGTAAGCAATGGTGTACCCGACGCAGCCTCTTGGTGGCCGTCTCCAATACTGATAGGTAAACTCCAGTACAATGAACCTTGGATAAGACATGCGCGGGTTCGGAGCGGCCCGAATGCACAAGCGCCCGCCGAGTTAACTTGGCATTCCGGGTAGCCATGGCGTTTAAGCCGACACTCAAAGCTTGTGCAGGCCGGGTCGGGTATTTGATGTACGACATGCCCATCGTCTTTGCGCCCGAGACCATCCTCAGCTGAGTATGTATCTCCGAGAGGCCTGGCAAGCGAAACATGGTGTCGCCGAACAGAGGATCTTTGTCAAAAGTCTGATAAGAACCTCCTCACGTCCCCAACCCAGTAGCAAACTTCTTCCCAACCCACGCAGCACCATACTCCTCATACTCCGTCTTCGTAACGACCAACCTCTCAATATTCGGATGACTCGCCAAATGCGCACCTCCATACCACGTATGTGTGATCGGATCCGCAGGTCTCGCAACCCTCACTATACAATCGTCCGGCACACGCTGCACAACCTCTTTCTGTAATCGCTGTATAAACCCGTCAAAGTGCGTGTTACCACCCACCACGATAATGTTGGCGAGAAGACTGGGCCAGAGACCGATGGGGAGCTCGTTGAGGGACTCTTGAACTAGTTCTGCCAGGCCGGGCTGCCTAAGTCCGACGTCTGATGGATTGAACAGTAGTTCTGGGACGGTGAAGCGTTCGTTTCGGAGGGTGAGGGCGTCTTCTTCTGACTGATTTGCCATTTTGCGAGCTTTGGAATGTCGGGAGGCTTCGTAATCGACTAATCTGCCCTTGGAGTGGGTATGGAAGTCAGGGAGGATATAATCTTTTGCAATACCGCCTCCGGATAAATAATCTGGTCGTCGATCTCCTCTTGTGCCCTTCCATGACTTTTCTAAATCGGATTTAAAGTCGGGGGAGACGTAGCAAGATAGCTCCTTCATTTCGTTGACGATGTATGTATCGTTTCGCATGTCGAAGTGGCGGAGGGAGATTAATCGCGTGAGGTAGTTCGTGAGGACCTTGCCGCCGACATCTAATCGCTTGACGGCGGAATGTAGAGGTTGGCCGCGCAAGAGTGGTGTGATTGTCGTATGCGAGTATCCGGAGTCAATTACCATGACTGCTTCAGCCGGCGTGTTGTCGACGGTCGGTTGATCTTGTGGTGTTCGGAAGATATTCTGGATATCGTGGTAGGCATTGAACGTCGGGCCTGCAAGATCAGCAGCAGTCCAGATCAGCGTACTTGACCAACTCACCTATACCGCGGTAATAACTCTCAAACCCATATTCCTCAAAAACAATCTGATCGCAAGTCGTCTGCAAAATCGGCAGCCCATTCGGCGGTTCAGCAAGTATCAACCTGCTGCTCCCAGGCTCAAACCCATCCTCAAAAACCTCTCTATCCCAAATCTCCTTCTGCGCCTCCCAATTGACAATAAACCCCTTCTCAACGGGTCTTCTGAACTGTATCTCGCCGAAGTCGCGGCACTTTTCGAGCTCGGATGCGACGTAGACTTTGCGCGCGCGGTCGCGGGCTATGACGTTGGGGATGATGCGAGGGTCGGAGAATTTGCCATCGTGGACTACTCCGGCTTTTATTGTTGCTGCGCCGTTGTCGAGGACGAGGGTTGGAGGTGTGCCTTTTGGGGCTGCGGGTTTGGCTTTGCGGCTGGGCATAGTTGGGATGTAGAGGGATTGATGATGATTTTGTTAGAGGTTTGGATGCGACGCGATTTCAGGTGGGGCGCTGGTTACATAAGCTATCATGACCACGATTCATGATGGCAATTGATGGATGTTGATGACGTGAAGGTACTCTATCATGACTTCTAATTGTAGGAGATGACTCAGTCCCGGCTTATATTTTATATCGTCACGATATATCCACAATTAAGGCACCTTGGGTGACCTTTTTCATCTGCCTCAATTGACTTTCTTTGCTTTCCAGGCTCAAACACAAGCTCCTCACCCTGTACTCTTGCTAATTTCTTTGCTTCAGGCTTCCCAAGGATAGACTGTCAAAACACCGGCCTGATCTCGTCCATTAGAAACAAGCTAATAGCGCAGTAAGTACGACTTACCCCTCCATCTTCCTTCACTGCAATTTTAACCCCGCGCGAGGAAGTGCGATTTACAAAGCGGCGTTTAGCCAGGGTCAGTCCTGACCCCGGCTTACATCTTCACTGCATTTTTAACCCTCTCCCAGCGTCCACGTCCTGAGAGAGATCTCGGCGCCAAGAAGCGCACAACTGCTTAGGTTCTTATCCTCTTCAAGAACATACTGTACTCTCGGCCCTGCTCCTGCAATAGTAAGCATGTGTGGCCCAGTAACATGCACTGTCAGCCGTCCTCATCATCAGCCTTCACTGCATTTTTAACCCTCACGGCAGGCATAGTCTTTCGGCACGTAGGAGCACCTGTTTTCTCGTAGCCTAGCGCCAATCATGCTTTTCACTGCAGTATTAATCCCTCCGAGGACACACTGCACTGAAGACTGGCTCTTAGCCCTGCGCTTGCAATAGAGTAAGCATCGTGGCTCAATAATATGCAAATCAGTGGTGAGTAGTGGTTGGCACCATCTTCTTTCACTGCATTTTTAACACTCTCCCAGCAAGCCTTTTGAGACGCTACCTAACTCGGGAAGAGTCGCTTCCTTCACTGCATTCATAACCCTCTCAGAGACACACTGCGCTAAAGGCGGGCTGCCCACAACAACTACTGTCACCGCTATTGGCATAGGCAGGCCCGACCTTCTTTTAATCTTTATCAAGAGGCAAAGGACCACAGAGCCTACCATAAGTAGACCGATAGGGCAGTAGCCTCTAAAAGCAATCTAGGCCTTTAGAAAGGAAAACCAGGTTATTCAGGACGGGCTTTCACAAGACGATCTTACCCGCTATAAGGACATGCTATCTCAGGGTATTATCAATACTATAATATAAGCTTTTTTCTTCCTTGCCTTCTTAAGCTCTATAAGACCTATAGGCTTTATAAGCTTTATTAACTAATAATAGGGATGGCCAGAAAAGAGCTCCTTTTATGTAGAACTATCCCTAGGCTTATGTTAATCTTGAGTTATAACTAAGACATAAGGCGCAGGTAATAGACCTTGGTTATAATATCTAGAAATAGGAGAGCTTCCACGTTACATACAAAGAAGTAGAAGAGGAGCTTAGGCTACAGAAATAAAGTAGCCTAAATAATTGTCCAAGTTGGCATAATGTGACCAAGTTATTTCGTCTCTTATGCTCTCAGCAGCCAATTCTTCTAACACCCTGCGGACCCCGTTCAAGATTGGTGCGTGGCCAATTTTCCAATTTCACTGCATCTTTAACCCCCCTCAAGACAGACACTGAAAGCCTGCTTTCAAGACCGAATGTTCCCCTGTATTTAGCAATTACCAATCTTCAATAGAACTTTAATAGCAAATGCTATGATGGGAGAAAACGAGTAGGAAGTCCTCTAAGCCCAGCTCAATATCCTATATCAATCTGATAAGCTATCTTCGCTATTGCACAAGTCCATACACAAGACCCTTATCAATCTTCCGTCTCATCAGAACCCAAAACATCCAGACTCATCCCATTATTCTGCTGAGTTGCCTCCAAGACAGTACGAATTTGCTTCAGCCCCAGCATTTCCTTTTCCTTTCCTGCAAGAATCCTAGAAATCTTGACCACGTTCCGAATCTGTCGACCATTCATCGGGAGCTGAGCAAGACTTTTCAATGCCTGATCGCTCAGTGAGGTCTCAGCGTTGCTGTCGATAGTGCAACGCCTCCAAACTTTCTCTCTTGCGGTCGCATCGAGGTCTGGGTAGTGCAGTGTCAGATGGATTCTGCTCTGGAATGCTCCGTCGATTGCATTGCCTCGATTGGTGGTCAAGATGAGAATACCACGGTAGTACTCGATAACTCTTGAAGCCTGTTAGTAAAAACTATTCGAGAAGAAGGGGGATAGGTACCTCAGAAACACAGCGACAATTTCGTTATGTCGTAAATTGTCCATCGAGCGTTGTTGCAGAAATACGTCGCACTCATCGAACAGCAACACGGCATCCCACTTCTCAGCCAATCGCAGGACCTCATTAAGACGACGTTCTACCTGCTCTGCTTCGTTTCCTAGCTCTCCCGCGCTCAAAATGTACAGTGGTTTTCGAGTATTGTCAGCTACAGCCTCTGCCGTTAGAGTCTTACCAGTGCCTGGAGCACCAACGAAGAGTATCACGACGCCAAGTCCTTTGCCTTGGATAATGTCATCAAAATCAGACGTATGCCTGGCCTGGCCCTCAACGAAGCATGTAACGAGGCTCTTGTAACCTGATGGAAGTACTAGATTCTCAAAGGCGTCGTCGTTCCAGGCAATGTTCGTTATGTCATCGACCTCGATTTCACCCCATGTCTTTGTCATGAGAGGATATGCCTTGACCTTGGAAGTGCAGAGAAGAAGTTCCCTCTCGTTTAGAACGGTGTCTGTCAAGTTAGTCATTCGTGCTATGTATCACACAGCCAGACTTTATTATATACCTGATTCTTCTACCTGTTCGTATGACTGTTCCGAGTCAGTCATGCTTCCATGTCGTCGATGACGGTATTCATCCCTTTTGGATTCCATCGTACGATAAGAATCCACAATGGGCGGCGGGAAAGTATGAATAGGACCCATAGTGGGCGGCGGAGGCGGCGGAATTGAATGATAAGAACCCCTCATGGGAGGCGGAGGCGGAAGTGAAGTCCCCATGTGTCGGTTATTGTCAGTAACTCCAAGCCTGGGTTTGATCGATTCTTCAGCCAGACTGTCCAGCGATAGACGACTCCCTTTATGATCAAAATAACTGGCGGCATCGACGACGACTCTTTCTTCGATCTAGAAACAGCTTGTCAACACTATGGCTAGGAGCTAGATGGGCCAAGAATACACCCACCTTTCGCTCGATGGCTTGGCCTTTAATTCCAAGGTTCAGTGGTCCAGAGTAAGCCTTGTAGTGAGTTCCTTGCAGTTCTTGGAACTTCCTTCCCCGCTCGATAGCTCGTTCTCTTACCGAATTTGCCGAAGGATGGAAGTGAAACGGATATATGGGCAAGTCTGTGATGTTCTTAGTGCCAGAAAAGTGGCAGATCGAGAAAATCTGGTTATCATATCCAAACCCCTGGCCATCCCAGTCCACAAATTTGGTATACAAAGTAAGGTAGGTTTGTCGTAGATAGGAGTAGTCGCTAACGATAAAAAATCGTTCTTTTCCATCAATGAGGCTGAACAGCAATGTGCCCGGCTCGAAAAGGGCCCAAAGGAGCTTGAATGTAACGATGCCTTGTTCCGTATGATCTTTGATCTCATCCATCTCACCACGAATCTCAGCATGCAGCACCTTGTACAGAAGCTGAGAATATAAGTAGCCGGGGTGGTCCTCCTTTTTCTGTCTCTCCAAAATGTCACTGAACTGGTTCCACTGATGATAGAAGGGATGGAAAGGTGCTTTGAAGACGAGCTTTTTGAGCGGTGTCGTGATTCCTTGATAACCGTCGAATACTTCGCTCAGCGTCTGCTTTAGCGATGAGTTCTGAACAACGACAGAGTCGAGCTCGAGGAGCTTTCCTTCGCTGTGGCTTTTGCGCATGCGCACGACGATGGCTTTTTGCTTGATTTCCTTCTCTTGCTCGATATTCACACGAAGATTGTCTGGGTACTCCTCTACCCAGTTCTTGCAACACCCACACTTTGGGGGGCCTTCGTACAGAGTTTGTATTTCACATTTTTCGCCTTCTTCGAGATCATCAATATTTAGGTCTGGGGAACTGTCTTCGGGCCTGGCCTGTGTCATGACAACCTCACTGACTTTTGTGCGCTTGAGGCTTGAATCTCTCAGTGGTGAATTTGGTCGTTTTGTTGACTCTGGAAGTGTCTGTGGATTGCCAAGTGATGAGATAGGAGATGCATCCGACTGGCGATCCGGAGCATCATCGACTTTTTGGGATGGCAACATGGCCGTGTATAATGTTTTGGAACGTGGTTGAATTGGATTCATGGGTAGCGGTGATATGCTTTATATTATAGTCATCATCCTACAGTATACGTCGCGTCGTATCATTGTCAGCCTAAATGCCACACACCTTTCTTGGCAGATCATTTTCAACCCTTCTTCATCACAACATACACAAGTGATTGGTGCCCTCATATGCCGATTTCAGATTTTCATCCTACCTACAGGCACACCAACAGGCAACAATGCCATTAGCCATCCAATTGAAATCACGTAAACACATAGCCTCTTTGTGTTTGGACTTCCAACACCCAGCGGGCATAATCTCAGTTGCCGGATAGCATCGAGGTCTCGAGACTGTCTGTGAAATATCCCAAAAGTTGAGAATGATGCAAGCTTCAAAGAATTTGAACAAGAGACAGAATGAAGCCGTAGCAAGAACGACTAAACCTTGCAGTAGTGTATTCGTTGTTGAAAAATAGTATTGAAGCCTTAAAGTATTTAAAGAGAGCTTTCAGTAGTAAATTATGTCAAGTTTACACCAAACCTATTAGATTTATTCTATTTAGACATAATTCATAACTAGCGTATATTAATCTAAGAGTCATAAGCAACATAATCGTGTTCGTCGTATATCTAGCCATAAAATCGTATCTTCCCAAACTATGCTTCATGTCTTCACAGACTCCATAATACCCTTTTCTCTAAGTAAATCCCCCAAAACCTGAAGTTTGACCGGCTTCGCAAGAAACAGATCAAAGCCACTTCCACGTGCCTCCCTCTGTGCCTCATCCGTAGCCAGACCCGATACCGCAAACATCGGAACACCCTTTTTAATTCCCTCGCTGCTTTCAAAAGCCCTAATCAATCTCGCCGCTTCGAAACCGTTCATGACGGGCATTGAAATGTCGGACAATATACATGCAAAGTCCTGTGGTGACTGCGTATACTTCTCCACTGCCTCCTTTCCGTTAAGAGCCTTATCGTACCTGATTTGGAGTTTCTTCATGTACGCGATAAGGATCTTTAGGTTGATGTGATTGTCTTCAACGAGCAGCATTCTCGGAGCGTGGTTGTCCGGATTAATCGGCTCTTGCTCAGTCGGTGCTGGTATGGCTGCACTCCCAGCATCTTCACTTGCAACAGCAGCAGGCGGGGGTGTGGCGCGGCATGTATCGTCCGGGTCCGGTTGTGGAGGAAACGAATGGATCGAATTTTGACTAGGCGTTGGACTTCGATTGACCCCTGGTGGGCTACTAGCGGGGAGAGGCGGGGAGAGACGAGGTTCCTCGTCTTCTGCCCAACGACTGTAGGCGAGTGATAAAGTCTTTGCGAGTTTTCGTGGACCGACCCTACATGATATGTTCGTTAGTCTTGAATGGTACATAGTCAGTGGTCAACTTACGGCTGCGACACGAATTCAAAGACACCTTTCCAGTCGGCTGCACTCGTTCTCTCGTACGCCGCCAAGGCATCCTGACATATGACTACATTTGGAACCATAGCAAGCGAGTCCTTGTACTGGGTTGTATCTGGCAATGAATGCTGTGTCCAGAGTATGAGATCTGGTTTTCTCGAATTGTCGTCTTCTGCTACTATCTCAAGCTTCAACCATTCTTTACAAATATGATCCAAAGTGTTGCGCAGGACAGGAGAAGAGCCAGACACAATCCGCACACGCAGTCCCGCCAGATCCTGGACTTGTTCATTGAACTTAGCTTGAGCACTGGATGTAACCCCAGACGATCTGGGCCTCTCGAGAGGAAGCAGAACAGTAACCGTTGTGCCGACGCCGACTTGACTTTCGATCGATATTTGGCCTCTGAATTGTTTCACAATCTGTTTGACGAGACTGAGTCCAATGCCGGTCCCTGGGGACAGATCATTCTCCTGAGTGAAGGGCTTGAAAATTCCCCTCTGGAGATACTCCTGGCCAATACCTCTACCCGTGTCTTTGACCACGAAACAAACAGCTTGTTCCGGCCTGCGACGCCTAACAGCAGTGACCTGCTGCGTGAGCGAAATGGTGATAGTCCCTTCGGTTGTGTATTTCAACGCGTTGCCAACAATGTTCATGACAATGCGACGGACAGCTCCCACGTGGAAGCGGAATAGCCAATCGCACCTAGATTCTAAAGAAAGAATGATGGTTACGTTTCCGAGACTAAAAGTCATACCCGTTGATTGAGTCACTCCAGGGCTGAGCTGATCCATAGCTTCAAGATAGTCCGACGCGGTATTGGCTGTATTGTCTGCATGGCGTGAAGTGCTGTGTGCGTGCGGCCGTTGAGAAATATATTGGTTGATGGATTTGTGTTGAAAGTTGAATCCGGCAAAGACACTCTCAACCACGTCCTCTACCAGTTCGTCAAGTGAATAATCGGTGACGAGAACCTTACTAAAATGCTGCGAGCCGGATTTGTTGAAATGGCTCGTCGGTTGACCACCAGTGGCCTTGTTGTTTGAATTGGCGAAATTATTGACTCTGGAATAATCGAGAAGATGATCTATTGTGTCGAGTAACGTTCGCGAGCACGTCTCGATAGTGTGAGCGATGTTGGTCTGAAACACGTCAAGGTTCGTATCGGCTATGAGCTCCGTACTCAACAGTACGCCGTGAAGAGGAGAACGTAGTTCGTGGGACAGAGACCCAAGGGCATCCGATTTAATCTTTGCAGATTGCAGAGCTTCAAGTCGTGCAATCTCCACTGCAGCAAGAGTTCCAAAGCCGCGCAGGTAGCTTAATTCCCCTTGGACGGTAAAGGTGCGCGTGGGAGTATTGGTGTAGATTAGTCCGCTGGCACTCCATCGTTCTTTTATCGGATCCCAGACTGGAAAGAAGGCTACGCTGCGGGCGCCTGGAAATGCAGCTGAGATTATTCGACCCTCCCGCTGACGAGACAAAGGTTTTCTTTGTAATTTTGTGTGTGGCGAAGACGATAGCCGAGTCTCTTGACCTACTGGCCGGCCACGGTCTGCCGATGGCGACCAAGAAAACACCTCGTCAGACGATGAGTCAGACGTTTGAAGCTCCCCGTCAGCATTGAACATGAAGACCTTCCCTCTAGGATATTGGTTCAACATTTTCTTCATGAACTTTTCACTGAGCGCTACCGAGCCCCCCGGACCTTGAGCATGGTCAATGCTAGAGGTTCTAGAGGTGGAATACCCCTTGATGTCACAAGCGCGATCAACCTTGCCGTCCTCTTGGGAATAGGGACTGTCGTCGCTGCTTGTTGAGGACGAGTGCCCTGCGGATCCGGGCTTGCCTCCTGCAGTGCTAGCCTTTTGAGCTCGATAGCTCGCCATGGTGGCGTCAAGAAAGAGGCAGCCCTCAACTTCGACCGACTCCCTAATGATATTGGCAGCCCTTGAAAAGACATTGGCTAGGCTTCGGTTCTCCGACATGGTGTCTTTTGTCCGCTCGGCCAGAGTCGTCGGGGTACTAGGACGACGGGTCTGCCTTGACAATTCATCGTCTTCCAATGGCGGACCATCAGATGTGACACTCTCCATGTCGCTCTCCAAGCCCTGCTGCTTTGAATTGAGATTTCCTTCGATCGATGCAAGAGTATCCTCAAAGGCAGTGGTGTTTGATTCATGGCGCCAGCCTGTGAGTGTCGAGCCGCCCTCGATAAAGGATCCTATGCCTCTGTTCATTCGGGCATTTCTCCTGTTGATGGCTTTGAGGCTTTCCGTCTCGAGGTGTTCGGAGATGGCAGAGGAAATGTCGCGCAATCGATCGCTGTTGACGTCGGTCCACGTGCGTGCAGACGTATTTACGACATGGTATACGCCGATGTTTATGCCTCGTTTGGTGCGAATCGGGACAGCGGCGTAGGAAGTGGCATGGGAAGGACCCAGCATGGGAATAGCATAGGCCGGGAACCTGTCATCCTCTTCCAAGTTTGGTACGACGGTAACAGGGAGTACCGCATCATCTTGATCGCCGGCCGACTTGTTCAAGATGGTATAATCGCATGCATCATTGCTTCGACGAGCGGCGGTTCCGCAAAGTCGAAATGGCTCGTTGTATTCGTGGTTCGGTACCGAAGAGCGCAAATAAGTACCGGAAGTAGCTTCGGCTATGAAGTATTGATACTCGGAATCGAAAAGAGAAACAAAGGCTCGCTCTGCGCCGACGTGGTATATGCCGAGTTGGGTCAGGGCCGTTAAGATGGTGCTAATAGATGAGAGGCGCTCGAGCCCGTGGGTTGAACGTCGAAAGTCTTGGACGACTTGAGAAAGTTGAAATGGAAGCCAGTATCTGTCGATTGATCATCAGGGTTTTTGTCGCGCATGGTGAAGAGGACGAGAAGGGAGGGGTAAAGAAAAGATGCATGCAATTCTCACCTAAAGGTCTCCCTCTCGCGGACAGTTTCGGAAACGACCTTGTGAGGCGTTACAGGCCTGGGGTTCGATTGGGCGGACATGACAAATTCGACAATGATGGGAGATGTATCATGATGAATCTAACACGAAAAGGCGGAAAAGAACAAGAAGCATTTTATTTGAACTGGACCCTGGCCTAGGGACGAGAAAACAAACATGCGCTATTGAGACCTGAGAGATTAGCGACATGGTCTAGACTCTAGAGTACTGGTACCTACCCACCACGCTATGGAACTTTTTGCCGGGCTTAGTAGCCTCAAGCCTGCCTGTACCTAATACCCTACGTCACTCTCACTCCTCGGTAATGCGAGGTAGCTTTCTTTCTGCCATCGAGAATTCCATGTTTACAAATCCATCTTTGATCAACCAATCATATCGAGTACGGACTGTCTCCGGATGATGTCTTTTTTTTTTAATCCTTTCGGAAATACAGGCGGTAAGAAAAAGACTGGAAACGTCCACTTTTCTTTTGTTCTTCTTTTTTACTCTCCCGCTCTTAGGGTTGATATTCTCATCACCTACAGGCACTTGTTCTCTCCATGTATTTCTCAGCCATCGGACTGGTGTCAGCACATGACCAGGATATTGCTTTACTTGAGCATAATTGATAGACGCTCAGGTCTGGGTAGGTGTCAGAAGATTTATCCTCTCAGGCTTAGGCTGCAGAAATAAAGTAGTTTGAATACTAGCTTTATACCTGGCACAAGATAACTAAATTATTTCATCTCTTATGCTCTACATAGGCAATTCTTCTGCTACCCTAGCGACATCATATGTACCAATGATACGTGGTTCTCCATGTAGTTCCGGGCCATCATATTGGTGTCTAAACATAGGTCAAGTGTGCCGCACAACACAAAATTGCAAAGACCTTGCACTACTGGTTGCAAAAATATTTGAAATGGAGCGGATGAGAAGCCGATAAAATGTGAACCTTACGACAGGGAAGTTCGCCCGATGAGTGAAAGTTCTTTGTTCCGATAGCAAACAACAGCGATTGTATCCACTATTCCAGATATATGGTTCGCAGTACTCTCTTTATGGCTGGGTAGTACAGAATTTTGAATTCCTTTGTCTTGAAACTTGTAGTAAAAAAGAACTGACCATTTCTTCATTCACAATGTCTTCTTGGACTTCTCATATTAAGCCAACTCAAAGTTCTGGCCTTCATGCTCTGTAAGAACGGGTGACACAGACGGTTCCGAGAGAAGAAGCAAAGTCAGCCTCAACGCGCATCGCTTTATGGCCGTTCATAACGTGATGTTAATCTAGTCTTTATGTTTTTGATAGTGGACGTGTAAGGCTGCATGAACTATCGAGACAAACATTCTGAGCGACGTCCGCTTTCCTGAAACGTGTTACTTCACCTACTGTAATCCTTTGATAGAAGAATACGGTCCTTTGATCATCAGTCTCATATGAGGCCTATCATAAAAGCGCATTCAAATGTATAATTGCTCCAGAGAGGCGCACATTTCAATATGCTTGAGTATATAATCGCCATCCACCATCCATCCTCTGTCCCGATTCTTCAAAGTTCTATCTGCGCACAAATACATACCCGTATCTATCTCAATCCATTACCAACACTGCAAACCAATTCTATTGTTCTTGAAATGGCAATAAATATACAAACACTCAACACATATTTATCTTTCTAAACCCGCAACCGCCAAGATGGCCCATCCAGCCTCGGGCCCCCTGTTTGGGGCCTCCATCAACATCTACATGGACGACTCCAACATCGCGATCGGAGGACGCAAGGTTTACGACATCTACCAGAAAAGCCATCCCGAAGCCCCACGACGTCGATTCTGGTACTATGACTTCGAAAAGCTCGGTGAAATAATCACGAAGGAACTGGCCAAACAATACGGCTGGAGTGAAGATGATCCCACCGTCCATAAACAGTACAACTTCTACGGCGTAAATCTTAACCGGAACCCTCAGCTGAGACGCCTGCCACGTCGTCATGATGTCAAGCTTTACCACTGTATGAAAAATGGCCTACAGAAAGAGAAGGGGGCCGACTGCAAACTCACTGCCGACTTTACTGATCGAGTCAAAAGCACTAATCCGTTTCTTGAAGCGGCGTATTTTGTCGTGCTCTCTGGAGACGCGGACATGGTTCCTGCGGTCGAGAAAGCTGTGGAACATGGTTTTGTGGTTCATGTTTGGTCTTGGAATCGAAGCCTTTCTTCGCAATTGAAGAGACTTGAAAAAGATCCTCGGCGTCTTGTCAAGGTTCATCATCTCAATGATCGGATTTCAGATTTCACCCTGTAAGGAGATGGGTCTCTTGTTATGTCCCACCTCGATCGCGCTTTCACTTATGAGGCACGGGAATGTGGGGTAAAGGGGGAAATGGGAGTATAGCAGGGAGATAAGCAATCTTGGATGAAGAAACGGATGGGGGCTGGGGGCTGGACCTTTTGCAGCTCAGACGGAGATCAGTCATTGCACAACTTGAGGGATTTGGATAGCAAAATATCATGATCAATGAGAGAAGGCATGTGTGCGAAAAATCCAAGTTTTGGACGTGCGTTCATGTATTGAAATATGCTTTTCTTTAGTAGATCAGTTATAGAACTTGCTTTGTTTCCGTACTCCTTCTCTCTCATCTATGAAGACTGCTCAGCACTCAAATGTTCATGTTAATCAGAGCCCAGTATTCATCCTATTGCTAGACATTCTTGTGCAAGTCTGTCTTAAGTAGACTGCGGGGAACAAACATGCCACCGTGAAACTCGGGAGCACCGCCCCGCGGAAGGATAGAGGCTACCCTAGGTTGGCAGGAACCGGCCAACAAATAAGACTGTTATTGCAACTGCTTTTTTCATGGCTGCCAACGGGTGTGACGCTGCTGTATGTTAACTCACCAGAGCCTCCAACGGATAAGTGACGTCAAGTGGCAGCTCAGAGAACGAGGGTCTGCAGTTGTACAACCTGTGGCGTCTCCCGGAAGGTTCGTCAACATATATTTACTTGTGACACTATTGCCCCTCGTCGCTTCGTCTTGCGCAGAGGTACCATGTAACTGTGCAGAGAATAAGATGAACAATTGACTTGGAAAAGACGTACACTTTCTTCGGTTGAGTTCCGTCCTTTTATTAGTATCCGATGATTGTGTAATGATAGCGATGAGGCTTAGCTATTTGTGACTCTTGATAGACGAGACTCACAAGTTCAACTGAAGAACGCCCGATATGTACAATCGTCAAGATGATGAAGCTGTGGCTGCGAGGTGTCTGTGTCTGTGCTGATTGATGGGAGTCTCGCTCAGTTGTGGAGCGCGTCTGGTTATATAAGTCTTAGTCCCGTCTGGGTTCTACGGGACATCCATGACCTATTAATACCACCTCTCTCTAAACAATATAAACCAGTTTATCAATAGGGTCGAAGACAGTTTACCAGTCCCTGTCGCATCCACGATGTCTACCACCTCTGAATCTAGTGAGACTAGTGAATCTAGATACACTACACCCGAAGGCTTTAGACTTGCATACGTCTACGTAGACGAATCCAACTTCTCCATTCAAGGCGGCAAGGAATGGGCCAAAAAGCACCCTGAATCGCCCAACCATCATCTCAACTGGCAGTATGATCTCGGCGTTCTTGTAGATCGCATTGAAGACGGGTTGGGATTCAACGAAGACGACGACAACCAGATATACTTTAGACGCTACGGTTCAGATCTACAGCCCATCAGCGAGGAATTCCGACAAGCCAACCGTCACTGCTTCGAAGACATGACATTCGAACGAAGCTAGTTTGACGGACGTGAGAAACAGGTTGACACTAGCCTTGTTGTCGACATGGTCCATCTAGCCACCTCTTACATGCATCTCAGATACAAATGTACCTTTGCATTTGTTTCGGGCGATGCGGATATGATACCAGCTGCCGTGACAGCTTCGAAATGCGGCTTCAACGTGCACGTTTGGTCTTGGAAGAGCGCTCTCTCCAGCACCTGGGGAGGAATATGGAACACTGAAGAGGGCAAGGGAGCTACCGAAGGGCTGATTTCGCTCCATTATCTCGATGAATATCTGGATAGACTCACGATGGGATTCTCTGAGAAAAGCAATGAGTTCACGATCTCTGCTGTTCAGCGTTGTAGGTGGCGGGAGTACTGCAACAAACGAAATCGGTGCAACAGACACCATAAGGACGAGGAAAAGAACTTCTTCTCTTCTGGGAAGGCCAAAGCCCTGATGAGGCACAAATGGTGTTTTAATGGGGAGTATTGCAGGAGATATAACTGCCCGTGGGCTCACAGTCTAGATGAGATCTTCTGCCCTACCTGTCAAGTGACGGGAGACCATCACATGGAAGGCTGTCCTGAGAAGTGAGGCAGAAAATTGTGGCAGACGATGTGTGTAGTCTTTTTGCTTTTGGTCTTCCTGCTCACTCCTGTTTTGTTGGCCCTGGATGGATATTTATTCGTTCTGATACCTTCTCTACCATAATGTCTAATACTCGAATTCCTGTGTCTTAATTGACAAGATAATAGTTCCGCAGTGGTCTCTCAATAGTTTTCTACAATAGTTTTCGAGCAATGGATATCAGCCATGACAGTTATCAGCTTTGTGGAGGAATGACAAGAGATTGTTCGCGAGGTTTTCGAGTCTCCACTGACCGTGAATGACCCAACTTCAGCTGGCTGCGACAGCGCCAAAACGTGCCTATATTGCGATCTGTCTCTTCTCGAAATAATGCAAGCCTCAGGCCGTGGTACTGACCTGGTAAGAGACATCAATCTTACACCATACTAATCCAAGGCGGTACCGACCTTTTGAATCTGAGAATGAACCAATGTTGGCAGCTCTGACGGTGTTAGTGAGGTTGACTATTCGGAATAGTTATGAGACATACTCCACGTGGAAGGATGAATGGAGCATGGCAGATCTATGGTATCCAATCATTGCAACTCAGTGGCTTTCATAATGGTAGCTGAGGGCGGTCTAGACCGTCGTCGACAAACGTCGCTTAGATGGCCCCATAGTATAGTCCTGGGACTCAGCCAGCCTCATGGACTACCTGTTCATCGCGATGCGGTGTCGAATAGGTGACAGAAGAATTGCGTTTTGAGTCCTAGGGTGTTACAATAAAGTAGTCTAAATGCTGATCCAAGGCAGCCTACTATGAGTAGGTTATTTTGTCTCTTATGCTTTCAGCGACCAATTATTCTGTTGCTCGCTTGGCGGTGTATGTTTCACTCGCCAGTGTAAGTAAAAGTTATAAAGACGCAGCAATATGTCTTGAAAAATATCACTCATCAAATATTCCATCAAAATTACCCTATCATCACCATTGCAATCCACCATGAAGCTATCACTGGCCATTCTGTCTCTCGTTGCTGTGGGATCTGCTCTTCCCGTTCAGCAGGTAAGCTATCATCAACAACACCACTTGAAGGGTATTTTCCAACATAGGTTATAGGCACAAAACGAGGTTCAATCCCGTGGTTGGTTCTCCAACGCCGTTCCGATTGGAGAGGTAATCATCCTCGACCGCATTGCTTCTAAGCCATCTTCTGACACCCTCGATAGACAGAATATGAAGGCCATGGCCGACGATGGCTCGGTACTAAGCTCAAAATAGGTGGAGGAATAGGTAGGACGAATCTTACTCCTTGTAACATGGGTACTAACTCTCATAACAAGCCAAGGGTCTCTTCAGCGCTTTCGCGAAATAGATGACGAGCGAAATCCCACGAGGTGGAAGAGAGGAGAACTGTTGAACACAAATCATTCTCATTAATATACGTCTCATATGTCAAGGTATAACGCAAAGGATCATACTTATATCTATGTCAAGTGATAGCTATAAACATTGACCCTATTATCTCTGAACTTTCTACTCGTGAAAATTACCTCTAAGCATTACTGTAAAAGCCGGGTATCCTCATCCAAAACACCAAAAAGACTCCCAATCTCCTTCCCCACCATCCTCAACTCGTCAGCCACCTGCCCCGTAACAAGAGCATACGCATAAAGCAGCGCATAATCCCTCTCCTCAACCAGCACCCCACTACCACCCTCACTCAAACTCTCAAGCCCCCCATGATTCTCCTTTCTAAACTCAAAGATCTTACTCAACAAATTCTCCCTCGCAGAAACAATACTCCCCGTAGCATCAGCAAACGGATACTCCAACATAGTCGAACTAGCAACAACCTGAAAAGCCTGACAGATATGATCGCAAAGAATAGCCCTTTCCCTCGCAGTGTGTGCTAGTAACGCTTTTTCGCCTTCTGTGAGATGACCTTTTCGACATGCTACAAGACTCATGTTATAGAAACTATCCAGAATTCGCATGGTACCCTTGAGGACACGACCGTAAACGTCCATGGGGAACGGTCCTCTCAACTCAAATTCTGAGGCAGCGGAGATGCGCAAACTGTCGAGGTTGGCAGCGTATCGTTGTAAGGCTGCTTGTTCGCCGGATCTGAGATAGCTTTGTGATCCCTCGCTGCGGAAGAGGACGGTAAGGGGACCGCGTTTCCAGATTAGACCCATTTGGAGATGGAGCACTGAGAGACTTTCTTTGAACTTTCGACGGGCGGATATTGGCCATATCACGCGGCAGATCACGAGACCCCAGATTATACCTGCCGTGACGGCTATGGCTCTTCGTTTGGCGATTTCCATTATGTCAGGTTGTTCAAATACTGCATCGTCGGCGTCGTAGCCATCGGCTTTTCTTTTGACTCTGTAAGCGTATAGAGTTGAGACGTTGTAGGCCAGAAGACTGATTCGTCCGAAGGAGGCTTTTCCGTGTTGGATGACGAGGTAGAAGTTGATGAAGCTGGTAAGCCAGCCAAGTGGTATGAGCGCTAACGCATAACCGTGGCTGATCTTCCAGTTGATGATGGAAAACAAAGCTCCAAATAATGTTCCGATGAATCGAGCCAAGCTAACGGTGTTGGAAGCTCCGACTGTGAAACTGCAGACGATGATGAAAGATAGGAGTCCCCATTCACCGCGCCACTCAGTGTACAGTTCTCTCGTCTCCTTGAGGAAGGCTAGCATGGCCCATAGAGCTGCACCGATGCCGACTTTGAGACCGAACTGGACTGCATTATGTCAGTTTTGTCACACAAATAAGGTGTTGAACTTACTGTCATCTCGCGCCATCTTCTTAAAAAGCGCCGAGACATTCCTCCAGAACCAAGCCAGTATCTTATTCAAGTCAGGAGCATGGTACCACGTCCTAACATCCACAGGCCTCGGAACGTCGGCAGAAGCTTCCACCACACTCATCCCGCTCATAGATCGCTGTCTATTACGCATCAACATGTCCGCCTCGGTCGACTCAAACAGCCGAATAGCTTTATTAAGATCTTGCTCATCCTTCTTCCACCAAAGTAGCCACCTCCAACTTCGACTCTTGTGAATCACCACGTATTGCAGATCATCTAAAACATCAAGATACTGTAGTACGTCTTCGCCGAACGATTGAAGACTGAACGTGAAATGTCCACATGCAGCGGCAACTTCTTCGAGATTTGCTCGAGTCGTGAAGTCTGATGAAGCCATGTTTTCTATCCGTTCGTAAAGTTCATGGAGGGCATCTGAGCGAGCTTCGTCGAAAGTATCCAGCGAGTCCATTAAATTTCGGCGTAAATCTTCGTCGACATTGATCTCGTAGTGAGGAGGCTGTCCGAATTGTGGCTCGTGAAGAATTCTGCAGAGGTTCTGTCGTACCGTTGACATGGACATCGCTATCGACTCATTAAAGTGCTCGAATAGCTCCCGTGCTGTATTTGGTGTACTGGTTCCATCCACGCCCGGGTTGAGTGGCTTGGGATGTTTCAGCTGTTCGAGCTGGGTGTTCGTCGCATTCCTCAATCCACCCAAAGCTTGCGACAGTGTCTCCATGGATCGCGCGACGGACTTCTCGTGCTCGTATATCGCCTCGTGGCCAAGGAAGTAATGCTCGAATTTGGCTTCTCTCATATCCTTCATCATCTGGGCGTAGGATTTCGAGTAGTGCGTCGACGCAGCTGTGAAACCATCAGACACCAATCCTTCCTCGGATCCGCTGAGGAAGCTGTTCGTGATCATATAGAGCATGTCGCCCAAAGGTATCGAAACGCGATTCATCGTCTCTCGGAGCGACGTCCGAGCAGAAGTGCGCCAGAGAAACACGTTGACTAGTGTTGTTGTCGTGATGCCCATAACCAACATCTTGAAGACCTGCAGTACCTTCTCGTTCGAAAAGACGTTTGACATGACGTGGTTCTCTTTCGTGACGACGCCAATGATTGCCAGCGAAGCAAGTGTCGTTCCAACATTGACGAGCGGATTCAACATCCTCTGCTTAACCCATCCCATGAACCCAAATCCACCACCAATAAACACCACGACAACCAATACATGCGACAGCGTCACCAAATGCATCGTCGACCCAAAGAAAACAGACGTAACCATCGAAAGCACTGAAATAACCTCAGCATACGCCACAGCCACAATAGCAATCAAGATCGCTTCGATCATAGACCCGGTCGATCTCGCAGGGTGAAAATAAACGGTAATAGTAGCAACAACATGTTTACCCTCAGGCTTGCCAAGAAAGTTGGCGACAAAGGGTACGAAAGTGGCGAGGCTGGCGATGGTGTAGGCGATGGTGCATTTCAGGACGCCTCGGCCGTTGGGGGTGTCGAGCCATCTTTGACAGCGGGCTGATGTGTCCAGAATGCCATCTTTAACGGTTTCGATGAGTCGGGGCATTTCATTGTTCATGACATGTTGGATGTAAAGTTAAAGGCTAATTCCGTGGCTCCCGGTTGGTTGTCAGCTTATGAGGTTGGGGGTCATGTGATTGGTCAGCTTGACGACATCCGTCTTAGTCATGAAATTCAACTCCATATCAAGAACAAAGATTGCTGAAACTTGGTAAAGTTTATATCGAGTAGAATGGTTAGTTTCGAGAGGCATTTGTTCTGTTCTTCCCCAACCTTGTGTGCGCGAAAATTTAAACGTTAGGCAGATTCATTCTGAGGTGTGTTTTCTCGACAATATGGTTTCGCTAAGAAAAGCAACACAGTTTAAATCTTGTAGAAAAAGACACAACTCTGGCATCTGCCTAATGAGGTGAAAGATAAAGTTCAGAAACACTGTTTGATTGAAATATTATACCTATGTATCTACCCATCGAAACCCCCCAGAGTGTACCTACACAAAAGACGTATGATAAACACCGATATACTTGACTGTTGCCAGAATTATCGCCCATCATTATCGTCGGTCGTCACTATCTCCGTATTGATTTCCTCTTCGTATATGGTCTCAGTGCGATTATCTCCCCCGTTCTCACCGGCAGTCTCCGTTTTAACTTTGACTACGGTGTTTGTGCACTCGTCGACTGTATCCCAAATAGTATTTCCGATTCTCTTCGTGTTCCTAAAGATATCTATCCGCGTGTAGGTCATCGTGATGCCATCGTTCTCGTAGCTGGTGCCTGACCAATGTCGCGTATGATCGCGTATGAGAGGAGGAGTACCCGTTTCATCCTCACGATCGGAAACTAGTCTCAACTCAGTCGCAAGGTGCACCTGTTCATGGCCAGGCTTGGGGGTGCGAGGATCAAGGCGGAATCGTGGTAGGTCGGCAAGTTTCGATGTAACCAGTTCACCACTGCGGAATCGTGGCGTGGATGTATCATCCTCTGCCGAGGCCTGCTCATCAACCTCTCCTCGGACAGCCTCGTCGTCGTCACCCGAAACTGTAGAAACAGTCTCTGTGACTTCACTCCTTGCGGTGTATTCATCACCTGAAGTCTTGGCTGTTCTGATTGTCCTCATTGTCCTTGTAGTCTTAGGAGCATTTCCAGTTGTACTGTCGCCCCTCCAAGTCAACATGAGATGAGGGACGCCCGCCTGTCCACAAATGGCCGAAATAGGCGGAGGAGGAGGAAGAGGACGTACAGAAGTGTAAGACGGAGGAGGTTCGGACGGGTAAGAGGGAGAGGCAGAAGGGAAAGAGGGAGGGTGATTAGAAGGGTAGGGGTGAGGAGGAGGGGGAGAGTAAGGGGGCAGGGGGATAAAATTGCGGGAGGGATAAATGGAAGCGGCGGAAGAGTTAGGATCCCCGCGGAGCTGTAGATTGGCAAGGCCTGGTGCAAGCGCTGCCACAGGATTAGCAATCCCCGAGAGCACTTCGCCATTGTGCCCTCGTTCCTGGGTACCCTCGTCCGATTCGATCTCCTCATAATCAGGCACTGGAGATCGCTGCCTCTCCCGCTGCTCGTTCCTGAGGATACTCTCCAGCTCCGGACTGTTGTAAGGCTTATGAGGTTTCTCTACGAAACCACGGGAGACGGCACCCCTCCACGTAGGTCCAGGCCTGGACGGCAAGAACCAACTCAGTTGGTTATACTTGACAAGACGGCCACAGTAGCTCCAAAATGAATCCAGCCATGCTACCTCTCGATGTCCATCGAGGTGCTCGGTGCGAGAACCAGCCCAGTAAAATGTCTGAAGTACGGCGCCCATGTACCTCCACCAGACGTATCGCAACTTGGGTCTGGAGGCAGTCTTGAAATAAAGCTGCCGTTCGTCAAGATCCATGTACCGACTGAAGCCATCGACTTCGAACCGACCGATCCGCTTGTTGACCTCCCTGCGCTGTTTATCCAGGACAACTACCTTGTAGTGGTAGCTTCCATCTGGTACGATGGCAATGTAGCCCTTGTTGAGGGCATGTTCGACCTTCTCATGCTGGAACAGGCCGTTGTGGGCGGAGTAGACCTCGTCGGTAGCGCCCTCACCAAAGATCGCATCGGCTTTGGATGCATGTTGCAGTGGGAATAGTGGCACTGCGTTTGACAAACACCAGGCACGCAGGATAGGGTCCCATTGTCGTCCGGGAAGGGGTGAGTTGGGGCAATAGGTGCGAGCCATGTCGGACTCAAAGAGCGCCTGAGGCGATGTTCCGGTGCTGGTGGAAGAGTTCATCTTGTAGTTCGATTGTGTCGTGCGTCGTTGTTTCTTAGTACTGCGTGTTTGTGTTTGGCAGCTGGCTGTGATGAGTAGCAGAGGGTGTTGAAGGATGAGACTCTGTTCTTTCAAGAAGGGGGGAGACCTCCTTATATACCCGAACAGCAGACTGAAGCTTTGGTTGACGCACATCCACTTGCTCTGCGTTCAAATGAGATGGTTTATACTGAACAGTGTCGGGTCGAAACTTTGAGAACAATGTTTCGTTTATGCCCTCTTTGTTATCCATCTACTCGTGGTCTGCTAGTGGCACATCTGGCGATAGGATGTCCGATAATGTGTCCTTGATAAAACAGCACTTTTCATTAGACTATAGCAAGATCAATGTGAGAACATTAGAGGAGGCTTCTACGACAAGGTGTCATGTCAATATCTTCTAGCTTGCTCTTTCAAGCTATTTAACTTTTAACGACAGCATACCCATCTATAAACCGTATTTGCTAAAATATACAAAACGAAGCGCCACACTTCAGATCGCAAACTATAAACCTTACGTCGATTAACGTCTGAGGGAAAAGTCTATGCCCAGTTGGGTACATCATCATCTGTGATGGAGTCCTAGTAGACATCCCAATACGCATCATATCCCAGTGCAAACTCCAAAGGCTCTGAACAACAGAGCGGAGGATTGACTGCAGAAGCTCATCTGGGAGCTGAAGAAGAGAGACGTTGGCGTTAAGCTTTGGAGCTTTGAGTAAGGACGTGTCATTATGGCAGCAGAGCTTGGGTCATGGGATTGGGCGGTCCAAGCGAGGATATTTTGGCAGGTGATTGGGTCAGTAGAAGATGAGTTGACCTGAGGACGAGATGTTAAGCCGCGTCTGCGTTAACATGCTGTCTTGTCGGTATGTATTAGGGAAAGAACCGAGTTTCAGACAATGAGATGAGAAGATTACCTAGGCAATGGTAGCGGATCTCTTCCCAACGGCAATTCTGTGATTGGTTGAGATACCGCCGTGCTATAAATAAACTAGTGCTTACAGGCATAGAATAGTCCCAGTACCATTCTTAGTGAAAATTGACCTTTGCGGCTTATTTCTTCTACGTTTGCAAAGACCTTTCTTGCTTAGGACTGGATAAGATAAACGTTGTCGCTGACATTCTAAATATGAGGCATTTTTCTATGCTCCTAGGTCCAAGAAGTAGTTAATTTACGTTAAATCTAAGAGTATAGTGCTATAGTGCGTGTAGAGGCAACGGCATTGTCTGCAATAGTCAACGCTATCATGGTGAGCTCGAGCTCACCTCCGACAATATGGCAGAAACGGACTGACTACCTATTTGGGCACAGGCAGCACTTGTCCTTTTTATCTGTTGTCACAATCTAGATTTGGCTCACTCCGTGAGCTATAACGTATCGGTACTAGAACGCTGCAGTTGGTTGAAGAGCATCACGCACTGACAGGGATAACTGCGACTTTTGACATGCCGAGTAGCCGAAAAGTTATCATTAGTGTATTTTCGAGGAAGGGAGAACCTGCATGCAGATATTCACTCATAAAGGTACCACGTGTTTGAAAAACATTCCTCCGGCTCTAACCTCTCTTTCCTACTTACTCTGTCTCATTCGGCCTCACTTCCCTCGTGTTTATATCATCTGTTTCTCAATCGGCTGCGGATTATGTTCTATTTGTTTACATATCCAAAGTATAAGTGCTGCATATTGACAAAGATTTCCGCAACATCTTACATGTACTATCAATAACGCATGTGAAGCGAACTCAATTTCCGAATCATCCTGGAACCAACAGTCCAACACACTCGTACCATTCATGGATACGATCTAGACCCCTTCAGACCCAACACAAGATCAACCCTTGTGCTCATGACGCTCAGCTGTCGTTTTTGCCCGCCCATAAATAGTCCTCGCGAAACTTATAAAACCTCTCGCTGAGCCCAGAAACGCAGATAGCTTCCGACGCAATGAATAACAGAAGACAGCAATATCCCGAGCCTATGACTTTATCTCAGAGACTTCTCCAAGCCGGTCCTTCTATCATCCTCTCAATCATCTTCGTTGTTAACCTGCTTGAGTACTTTACTCAAGATGAAGCTAAGAACTGGACAACTATTAACTTCAATATTCTTGCTGCATGGCACCTGTTCTGGCTTCGTTATGCGGGATACTGAGGTATCTATATACTACCCCGATGCAACCTTTCAGTACAAACTTGAAGATTTCGAAGTAGCGAATAGTACGGACAGCTCGCTGCAAGAACGAACTAATGTCAGAGTAAGCAAATAATGTGCTTCAAGTAGGTGGTAGGAACAGCAACTAATCAGCCCTGCTAGGTTTGCGAATACGTGAGTGTGCAACATCTGGCAAACTGCGTTACTATCGTTGCCGGGCTACAAGCTATTGGTATCGCGCTTGGTAAGCCCCTTGCTCTGATTAGTGTTTGACCCCAAATATGCTAAGTTCGTAGGTAATGCTGCCAAGTCTTTGAGTAACAGCAATAGCTGTGCAACTGTCAGCGGCACAGCCGGTAACGGCAAAGTCAAGTATAGATACTACGTAAGTACGATCTGCCCTACAATAGAAGCGTCATTTGCTAACAGATGGTTCATAGGCTACGGGTCGTCACTGCGATACCACAGCAGAGGCAAGCACCATTGCTGGTGCAATTGAGCACCATCTCAAGAATGTCAGTGGGGGAAAGCTGTGCCGAACAGAGTGTTTGGATCTCACACACGGTGGTACTTGGAACGGTTATCTTCTCGTCGGTCCCGCCAGCAAGTTTGAAAGCGACATGTATTGTGGCCCAAAGCTTCCTTTTACTAGTTGTGATTCTGGTGGCAAGGGAAACTTGCACTAAGCCAGGCAGCGGAAGTGTCAGGGATGTTGGGATTCTGCGGCTAATTTTCCTCATGGACTAAGCACTTAGCTTGGAAGTGTGCATGCAAATGCCCAACTTCGGATAAGTTTTAATATGCTTGTGTACTGTTTGTGTTTTCGTCGTTAGTTCCAGGTACCGGCAACTTGGGACTCTCAATCCACTATTCTGCCAGAGACGTGTTAAATTGATCTTAAGGCCCTTCCGGAAGGCAGCTGAGTCTCCACAATACCCTCATCTAAATCACAAGGCTGGGTAGCAGCTCGTGATGTCTGGATGTCATTGTGCTTATCCTTCAACTTAATATACTTCTTCTGATGGTAAATACCTATATATCCTAATCAGACTCATCCTCATAACCATCCTCAAAATCAGACACATCGGAATATCGTCCAGATATAGCAAGTTCTGCAAAAATAGATATTTCCGTCCATCAATGGCGATCAAGTTGATTTAGCCTCTCAGGGTCGAACAGGAACGCTCCGCTCGTCCAAAAGGCGTGCCATGTTAGGGTACCATCGAAAAGTGAATCCACCGAGTCCTTCAGGGCCACAAAAACCACTAGTGGACAAGTGTGATGGTCTTGTTTTAACTGAGAATATTGCGTGTACAATGACACAACACGTGCCGTGGGGTTGCCTATCTCTTGACAGTCCAGCAGTGCGCGATAGCCTAGGGAGCAGAGGTAGGCTGGAAACTGGAGAATATCATGCGAGGAGCAGTTTAGGAATTCGCTTGTTTGTGCTTGCGAGGTGATGTCGCTAGATTCACCTTCGAGTATGTCATCCACCTGAGATAGAAGTCGCCTATATTCTCGAAGTAGAAACCCGAGAACAGCGTAGAAGGTCCTGATACGACCAAGCCTGTTTCCGTAGGTGAATTCCCAGAGACTATGACGCGGAAGTGCGGGTTGCTCAGGACAGTAGTGTTCCAGCACAAAAGACTTGCTGAACCAGAGAGTATGTCGGTAAGATTCGAATAGTAGATATGCCCATTGTATCATTTCCCTCTCTCCTCTTGACAATGGGACAGACAGGGGAAGTCTGGCGGGGACTCTCCTGCATCCTATATAGGAATCAGCGACCGCATTTTGTGTCATTTCCCAGGCGTCTTTCGAGTACGCAGATGTGAATGCTTGTACCTCGCGAAAAAGGCGATCAAGGTGTGAAATAGACCCGAGATTCAGGTTTGTCACCGGTACTGCTTCTGGCGACTGTGTTAAAATCGGCTTAACCACCTCTTCATACTTTGCCCGGTCTCGAGATAAGGGTGTACTCTCGAGCTGGCGCAGACGGCATGCTATGGCTGCTTGTGTAAGACGTTGACCAGTAAACTGATTGAAAACGTTTCGTCGAAGCGGTCGGAGAATAACAAGCTCGTGTTGAAGGAAAACACGGAGCATGTGAGGATCGGCGTTAATTAGGGATTGAAGATCGGTAGGCTCCAAGAGGCCGAGAACCGCAGTTGTGAGTTCTGCTGGAAGTTTCTCGAAAGGGTTGCTGAACGCCATGATGTCGGATGGGGTCTGCTGATCCTTTGATCCTTGTTACAGAGACTTCGATAACGTCTGAAAGTTGCTGACTTGCTTGATGAGGAAGTACGGTTGTCGTGGAATTCCTAATATGGTTGTATGTTGTCGATGTAGGTGAAAGGAATAAGAAAAGTCGGAGTGAAGTAATGAATGCGTTTTATAGCCAGCCCAAACCTTATGTCAAGGCATGGCAAGAAAAGGTTCTGTTTAGGCAGAGGATTCATGATGCCTTATCCAAACTGTAAATATCTCAAGAAACGTTATCTGATGGAGCTTCAAGTATGCTCGGGGTCTGCTAGTGACAGATTTGATGATAAGGTGCCCGGTAATGGGTACTAGTATAAGATAAATATACCTAGAAGTGCCGGGATGCACAGTGGATTCACCAGCAGGCCGTACTACAATTTACTGCTCACTTTTTTTGATGACTGGTCTCCTCAGCCTGAGTCATGTATCCTACGTTCAACTAACAACACAGTAACCAGGATGCAGTTTAAGAACCAACACGACAAAACAGCTTGCTTCATTGAACCAACCACAATTGCGTCTCCGTATGTTACTCGGACCCCGGCAACCCACATACACAATAAACTTTTGATCTGCAGTCACCGCGCTGCGCTTTGACAGTTAGCGCGGAGATTCCCTGATTCAGCCTGTGAGCTGCGACTTGCCTTTGGTACTACGCTCCGATAATCGACATAAACTCCGGCTCTTTAAGAAGTCGGAGTCCGGAGAAGACCCAAGAGTGGAAAAAGCGTAAACACCCCAACTCATTCCGCGTTCCAAGAGTACCCTCTACTTCAGTATGACAACCAGAAACCTCAACAAAACCTGGCGTGACGTTGTCTTCGAACAGTACGAAGCCGACCATGCAGCAGACGTCCCGTTTCCAATCCGCTACTTGATCTGGGCTGAGCAGTGGAAGAAGGACATCTTCATTGAGATCCCCAACAAGATCGACGTGTTTGACTTTCGTCAAGCTCTCCTCCGCGGCGTTACTTCCAGACGTCTTGAACCCGACCCGGCCTACGAAGACGACCTTATCAAGATCCGAGCTCACCCGAGATATGCTGGTCGTGGCAACAGTGGCTAAGGCCTGGAAAGTCACTATTCATGGCGATTACATGCTGGAGCAACATGTAACGAGTCATGCTTATGCTGGGGTTAATGGCCAGGGAGTCATCAGATATGCATACAAACAGACAGAAATGTAGTCCATGGATCTAATTCGATTTGCCACTACCATGAAGCAACGCCGCTAGCTCTTGGCTATTACAACAAACCATGGTTAATAGTGTGATGGTTCAGTATCTAATCCATTTCAGAAGACCCCAATTCTTCCACGAACGTATCCTGTATCATATCTCATCTACTTTGGACTTCTCCGCATAAGTATATCTGGCGTTCTGGTTATCACCATTTACCTGAAACCCGCCAGAGCAATGATTCTGATTTCCTTTTCCACCATGATAGAACTGGTTACCCGATCCGCTGTTGTTCAAGACTATGCCAGCAGTGCGGTCCTCCTCAAGAGACGGAGGGAGTCGCTTCAATTCGTCCAAAACTTCGAGCAGGCGCTTTGTTTCCTCTTGACTAACAAAAGGTTCAACCGCTATGAGACCCATACTAGTCAGAAGCTCTACCATGATAGTCTCAACCCTCTTGCCATCGCAGCCCTTGACAGCCGATGCATAGCGCTCCATCTTGTTTCCCTCTTGTGTCATTGTGTCGAAGAGAATTTCAAGAGCCCGTAGTTGCGCGCAGCCGTCGTCGGCTACTTGCTTGATAGCCAAGTACATCTCCTTCGTTTGTTCTGTCTCTTCGTTGGTCGCTTTAAGTTGGCTCTTTACGGAGCCAAAAATGTCTCCAGCAATAGGGAGATATTTCGAAGCGACATGGAAGGCTTGCGGTATATCGGAAGCACCTTCTTCTAAGCAACATGAGTCTACCGCCTGACCGTGGACGAAAAGGACGGTGTCGAGAGATCTGAGAACTTGTGGGTTGGTTACCGCGACGCTGTACATGATCGCAGAGTGTCGTCTGTTGTAATGGGTATAGTGTGGGGCAATAAATACGGCCAATGGTATCAGCCTCTCTGTAGCTTGATGTGTTTGGGATTTTAAAAGAAGGATCGTGGATGATTCGAGGTTGATCTTCTCAATTCTTCAGCTCCCTAGACAGCATTAATATACATTGAATTGGCCGGCTGGACTCGGCAGTGTAAGCGCCCGGAGCAAGGTTCTCAAGTGGGCTGTTTGACCACAAAGGGTGTCCTACGTGGCCCACAGGCTGCATGCTGACTGCATACATAGCCCCATCTAGGCAGAATGCTACGCTGGAAAAAACGCAGATTTTCATAATGTGCATGTAATTTCCAAAGCACTCGTACTGCCAAAGGCATCTGGGCTCTGTATCAGTGCTGCCAAAAACCAACTTGACATCTTTCTTTCTCTGCTGTACGAAACTTCTACATTCTCCTCGTTGGTTAAAGGCTTAAAGAACATCAGCTGAGCCGGATTTCGCTATGTCAGGCGCAGAAGTACTGGGTATCGTCTCTGGCGCAATCACCCTCATCGAAGCCTCTATCAAGCTATACAAGACCGCCAAAGACTCTTCAGGCTTACCTCCGAATCTTCGCGATGCGGCTACTCGCCTCCCACTGATACAGAGTAGCCTCCAGACGGCAGCTGAACGCATACAGCAGGACTGCCAACCGGAATCATATGCTGCTCTGGAAGCTGTTCTACAAGCATGCAGCGACAGAGCCGCACAGCTTTATCAGATATTCGAGACCATGGTTCCTCGGACAGGCGCGACACGGACGCAGAGATATGTCAAGGCTGTGAGGTCGTTTCCTCAAGTCGACAGGGCCAACGCGCTGGTTGAGGAAATTCTTGCGGACTTGCAAGTTCTGACGCTGGATCATGTTGTCAAATCTGGAGCAAGAAGTGATTCAACAAGTATCGGAATGAGGAGAGACGTGCAGGGAGAGTCTTTGGTGACACTGCACAATGTTGGTGTTGGGAAGCAGTATGTTCACACGGGACAAGGAGACCAGAATGTTGCCAGCGATAGAGCTACGCAGCTGAATGGAAGTTTCAACGGTGGAACGTTTAATTTCACTCAATCATGATTAGGATCGACTGTCTTAGGTAGTCCTAGGCATGATATTTAGATCATATATCATCAGACATTGGTCGACCATCTAGAAGATACTCTCGTATCTCACTATGTTCCCTGCTCTGGTATCCCTGGGAATCAACCAGATCCATAGCTGACCAGCCGCGAACGTTTCTGGCATGAATGTTCACACCTTGTGCTATTAGTTCGCGGGTCATTCGCACCTTGCCAAGATGAACAGCCAACATCAGCGGTGTAAGCCCCGAGTGGTCTTGGGCCTCAAGATCTACTCCCCCTTCCGCCAGCATCATAACAGTGCTTTCAGTCGCATCCTTGCTGTTGATAGCATGATGAATAGCATTGTAGCCTTGGCTATCAATCTCGTCAATGTCGTTGGTCCGAGACATAAGCAGCTCGAGGCCAGTCGTGAATCCCAGGCTTGCAGCAAGGTGAAGGGCTGTCAGACCAGCAGAACCTTGCTCTTCACATGATGCCCCGCTGATAAGAAGGCTTTGTAGCATGGGTCTACTCCTTTGCAAGATTGCTAGTAGTAGTGCCGTGTTTCCCTTCCCGTCTGGCTCATCAATCACCTGTCTGGCAGCACTCTGCGATAGAATGAGCTCCAATATCTTTACTCGGCCACCAAGTACAGCATAGTGCAAAGCTGTAGCTCCAGCCGTGTCCTTGGCTGTTAGCTCAACCCCATTGCTGAGTAGGAACTCTACCTCCTTCAGCCGCCCGTCACGACAGGCTCTATGTAATGAAGTCATGCCCCCATTGTCAATCTCGTTGATGTCGGCACCAGCCTGGCAAAGCAACCAAGCAATGGAGTACTCCGACTTTCGTAAAGCAAGACCAAGAACACTCGGAACGTTGATGTGTCTCAGTTTAACGTTTGCCTTGTTCGCGATTAAAAGCCAGGCTATTTCTTTGTTCTTACACTCGATGCTGTGGTGCAGCGGCAGCCAGCCTTTGCCATCCTTTTGGTTTACCTGGGCGCCTTTCCTGAGCAGTAGCCAGACCATATCCTCGTTTCTTTCCCGAATAGCCTGTATTAGTGGCGTAGACCCATCGGGGTCCTTTTCGTTGACATCTGCTCCGTGTTTGAGCAACAATTTGATTGCAGAATAGCGTTTGTAGTAAAACGCCCAATGCAGAGCAGATCTTCCATCGTTTGTATCTCGTTGGCTAGCATTTGCTGGGTCAGGCTGTCGCTCTAGTAATCTCTGCAGTACTTCTGCATTGCCGCTTTTGACTAGATGAAGTACTGGAAGCCAGCCGTCGCTTGTCGGGCGATTGAGGTTCACACCCTTTTTTAGAAGGGCCTGGATCAAACAAGATACATGAGCCCTTACTGCCTCTCTCAGAGGTGTCCATCCATCATTGACGGGTTTGCTTTTACTATTGTCGCCCAACTTGTGGATCATCTCGTGGGCATGGTAAAACACCTCTTTCAAAGAAGTCCATCCTTGAGTTACCTCCACATCGACGTCTTGTTGATTCTCGACCATTAATAGCGCTATTGAAGTCGGTCCGTAGCGGATGGCAGATGATAGGGCTGTTAGCCCTTTGCTTCCTTTCAGGTCTATCCTAGCACCAGCGCGGATAAGGCATTGTATATCGAGTGTCCCTTCAGTCATGGGCCCCATGAGTAGCTTATGCAGAGCAGTATCACCACTTTTATCCTGAATGTTGGCATCTGCAGATTTCTGAACCAAGAAAGATAGAATCCTGTATCTTCCAAGAACGGCAGCCCAATGCAAAGGGGTCTGGCCATTTGAGCATTTGGAGTTAATGTCTGTGCCCGATCTGAGAAGACGTTTGATCCATGCGAGCTGGTTGAACCACACTGCAACATGCAATCCTGTAATCCCGCGAAATGACAGTCCAGGTACTTCCCGAAGCATTTTGAAGGCGCTTTCTAAACTTTCGTTATCTGACAAGAATGCCTTGATCAGTTGCATCAACTCTGCATCCATCGGTTTGCACAGGTGCGAGCACCAATACCTTGCGGCATAGACGAGCATGAAACTTTGAGACGGCCGAGGCTCCGTCATCAAAAGACGCATCAAGCATACTTTTGCTATTCTTAGACCAGGCTGTTGAAGGAGGACTTCATGTCTCTGCAAGTGGTCCTTAACTGACTCGTGCACCAGTCGCAAGGTATTCGTTTCGTGGTCTTCAACTATCAGACCACCGCAACAGGATATGATGGCGTCTCTCGGCGGTAGTGAATCTTCGTACGGAAATCCATGGCTTTTCTGTATAGCGAAACTCTCACGTATCTGATCTACAGTGAGACCGGCTTTTGCGTGGACCACCCAGGTGAAGACGTGTTTTGCAAGATCTGTTTCATAAGGGTTCTCCGCACGTAGGATCTTTCTGATAGAGACTTCGAAGGCACCAGAGGAGGTTGTAGGAAGCTGTTGCAGGGCCTCCTTAATATCTGCCAGAGTACCTTGCTTCGTGAGATTATGCAAGTGCAGCTTGGCTAGAAGGAACCTGTTGTGGATTAGCTTTCTCGAGCTTGAAGAGATTATGTCTCGTAGCATACATTCCACTTTTCATGGTTAACTTAGTCACCTTGTCAATAACCATTTCCTGATGATTCGTGTTCTCTAACACTCGTCGAAGTTCTGTATCCAAGTTTATGCGGTCTTGCACGTAAATCTCTATGTCTTCCTCACGTGGAGTGACCTCTATCTTGGTATTGATATCGAGGTCCCGAATTAATGACTCACGTCGAGAGGTGAAGAGAACGCGAACATTCCCTGGGAGCTTTCGAAGAGCCTCTTGTAGAATCTGACGAGTTCTTTCGCCCTGAGTGTTTGTGCAGCTGTCTAAAGCGTCGATGACTAGGTATACAGTCTTGAATAACGAGGACTGAGCTCGAAACAGGTCGAAGTATTCCAGTGGATGGATCGGAGCTGAGCCGCGAAAGGAGTTGTTGAACTTCACTTTCAGTGCTTCCGAGATGTGCTTGCTACTTGGGTGTTGGAGAAGTTGTAATAATAGTGTTGACCAGATCTGGGCCACTGGAGGTGACTTCTCGTCACCTTCATGAAAGTAGAAGTAGATGCAAGCCGAATCCTGCTTCTCTTGGAGCTCACTCTTCAGCATGTCTATGACAAGGGACCTATGCTGCATCAGCACAGGAATTATCATCAGTTGGAGGGTACAAACGCAAGCACTGTCTTTCCTGAGCCCACTAAGAAGTCATTTTGTTAGTGCAAGTCTTGTTTAGATAGCTGTATTACTTACATATTCCGTGGATCCCAATGCACCCATGAGAACGGTTAGAAGAGTCCTTCCATTGTTGTAACTCTTTGCTCGCAATCATCCATTGTCCTGTACCTGGTGTCCTTTGACTAATGATATCAAGATGTTGACGATTGACGTCTAGAGGTGAATCTTCCTGCCGCATCAGCCAGTCTACTAAGACAGTGGCTTCATTTCAAGGTCAGTAACTCCTCATCAGTAATAACCATATTGCTCACCAGTTGGCTCAACTGGCTCAGTCTTTGAAAGGTTTAATGCTTCAGCCAAGTTCCAAACCGACGGTATTCCTGGTGCGCCAGCTTGCAAGTGCAATGCCAATGTAGTGTACTGCCGGCGATCGCTGCGGTCGTTGAATTGCACGCCGTTACTGCTAACCACGTTTTGATCTCCATCTCCAGGAACCAGGTATTGACAGCCTGATGCATGATTCTGGGCCAAGACATCAGGTCTTGTATCTTCAGGCTTCGGTGAGACCATCTTGAGTTGAACTGGCGATCATCGAGACTTCCGCCCGGTCGGTCTCTGTAGAAGCCTGGTTTCTACCTACTTCACGAATGTGTGAACAAGAGGTGCATGGGATGGAGAAATCAGGCTCGGGTGGCGCTGTAAGCACTAATACACTACAGGCATCTTGACCCAGTTGTTTTGAAGACAGACATGGGGCCGGAAACCTTGGCGCTTAATAGATGTGACAGTAATCCTATCAATGCGACGCTTATTTGCTGCTTGTTCAGCCGCAAGCAGCGGGAAAGCCCAAAAGGGATAATAATCCGCAGGCATTTGTCCAGGATGTTGAAACTGCCTTGCCAGACTACAGGCATTCCACTGCTGTGCCTCGGGGTGGGAGGGTGAGATTGAATCCCCCCATTAATGGCGCCTCAGTTGATTTTCTAAAGAGGTCCACAATACCTGCTCTTGTCAACTGGCTATTTTCTTATCTCGTTGCCAGTTTCTCTGCTACCAGACTTCACTGTCATCTGGACCTTGTTTTAGTAATTTTCTTAACCATGCTTCAAAGAAAATCGACGCTATGTGGAAGATCCAATCGACAACGCAAAAAGGGTAAGAAGGCCACGGTAGAGACCGACGCGTCTTCAGAAAAGAGTAGACCATACTCCAGCGACAGCGAAGGTAGCTGGCTTGACGACATTGGACCATCTGAGAGTGCTTCTGTAGCACCTGAGAAACCGCAAGTGTCTTCTCAACGCGTTGCTCATCAAAGCCATCGAATGGAAGATCCTTCTTCTCCAAACTTGGCTTCTAATGGCTTGGGCGGTCATCCGTTGGTTCACTTTGGCGGATATCCAGGTATACCTCAGATGCCTCCCCCAAGCCGCCGCAGGAGTGGAATGCACGAGTCGACCACAGGAAATCCCTCAATGGAATATCCCTCTCATAGAGTTCGATATCCTCAGGCTCCTAATATGCAGAGAAATCCTGGCCCTCAATACTCTTCGGTCCCGGATATGCAAGGCAATTCCCAATATTCTCCAGCTCCTAATGGGCAAGACAATCCTGGTCCCCAAGCAGGAGCCAATCCATACGGTCCCCAAGCAGGAGTTAATTCCTACGGATATTTCGGCCCGAACTATCAAAATGTTCACTATAACCCCTATGCCAATCACTATCCACCAGGCATGATGCCAGGTAACCCATATCTTACCTTCCCAGCGGCTACACCAGCTGCGCCTCCTCGTGAAGAGACTCCTCCCCCAAGAGAAGATCCCGAAAAGATTCGACTAGAGGCTGAGATCGCCGCCTTCAAGGCCATGGAGGAAAGGGCCAAAGCGGTCGAGGAGCAGCAAAAACATGAAGCTCAACTAAGATTGGAGGCTGAAGAGGCCTTCAACCGTAGGATGAGAGATATGAGGCGTGCTGAAGAAAATAGCCAACAGGAGATGGCGAGGGCCTTAGCAGAGGCCGAAGAGAAGGCGCGGCTCAAGTTTGAGGCTGAGATGAAGGCTGCGGAGCACCGACGCCAAGCAGAGGCCGAAATGCTGGCTTCTGCCGAGGAGGCGGCAATAGAGAGGCTACGCAAAGAAAAGGAATCGGAGGAAGAGAGAGCAAAGCAATTAGCAGATCTCGAAAGAGAAGTCAGGTTAAAACTTGAATCAGAAAGGAGAGCTAAGCTTGCTGAACAAGAAGCAAAGGCAAGGCAGAATGAGGATCTTGAAAGACTCGCAAAGTTGAAGATGCTTCAAAGCATGGATGAGATAGTCTCTTTGACAAAGAAGAAAGTGCTTCATGAGCTAATCATGGATGGAAACCCGACTGGGAGACAAGATTGGCTCATCAAAGTCCAAGATGAAATCGAGGCTGGAAAAAGTCAATCGCGCAACGGAAGCTCGATGAATAGAGATCGGATCTCGATCTCCAGACAAGGCTTGACGCCACGCCATGCCACTGCTTCAACTGTTCGTTCTTCCTCAACATCAGCAAAGCGTTCCAGTATCTCGCCAGCTCCTCCTGAAGTGCCCAACGTACCAGAATCATCAGACTCTGAAAGTGCCCAAAGCAGGGCCGGCACGAATCCATTGCCTGGTCGAGAATATCCACAGCTGCATAGGTTCGGAAGCCAACGGCAGGAAACTCATGACAATGACCTGGTTGGTCAAATAGCAGATGCCGTCATCGAAAGACTGATGAGCTCTCCATACTACGATGTGTCGATTCGTCATCGCCAACAGGCAGATCGGTATTACAGTACAAATTCATTCATTCCGGCTTCGAATCCTTTCCAGAGAGACAGCCAGTTTGGGAATCAAGAGAGCTTTGGTTACGGCCCTCCTCCATGTGGACCGATGCGACGGTTCTACGTCCCTCCCAAACCAGATCATCTTCGTGGACGAAGTCTCAAAGAACCTGGGAACTCGCCATCCTTTAGTCCGCCCGTACAGCAAGATGTTCCAGTCTCTCGCGGCGGGAGCAGGTTGTCGACTATTCACAGTGCACCTTCGCCTCCACCACTGGAAGAGTGGCTCGACAGTACTCAAGCGGCGACCAGCTATTCTGAAGTTGATACTGCCACTCAAGAACCGCCCCGGATACGAGTGGGCTATGTAGGAGCCGAGAGAATAGTTTCGGGACACCCTAATGCCTGGTTTGAGGAGTCATTACACAGAATGGAAAAGGTCGATGCCGGTGTTTATGTAACTGAGCAGGGAGATGAGCATGGGTTTAGGTAAATTATGATGATATAGTCTAAGACACTTGTATAGGAGATGGGGCTAGTTGAATAAACCCCTAGTAAAGGCAACGGGAAACGCAGCAGGACTTTGAAGTGATACAGCTCCTCCTAGAAAGATCGGCCATGCTCAGTAACAGCATTCTGATTCTCCACAACAATATAATCAACACCAACGATCAACCTCATACTCTCTAAATCAATAAAGTTTCTCTCATCAGCCTGGATAACATCCCGATAAAACGGATCAGCTCCCATAGCCGCAAAGGTCTCCATGTTCTGAACCCAGAACTCGGCAGCACCGTCGAATTCAAGGACAGGTGCTGCACCAGGAACACGGACCATGTCTCTCAGCTCTGGAGTTGAGTGATACTGTGTAAAGTTGTTAGTACGTTTTAAAGCATGGTAGGTAACGTTAAGATGATGACGTACCTGGGAGTATTTGTAAACACCCATACGAAGATGAAAGTCTCCGGCTGTCTTGGTATGGTTGTTGGCCCAGTATGCGTTAAAGTCTTCAGATGAAAGGCCCTTCTTTCGATTGTAGAAGAGCTGAATGTGATACATGCGTTCAAGGTTCTTGGTGCATGTTTGCTTGTAGGTAAAAGGGCAGCATTCTTCTGATGTAGTGGGTACCGGGGTGTAGTCTGTTCGGGGCTTGACGCCAGCAGCGGAGACCAGAGGGATAAGAGCAAGGAGGTTTGAGAACTTCATCTTGAATAAAGTGAAAGCGTATCTGATTCTATAAGGTATTCAGTTGCTGTAAGACTAAGAGGGCGTGCGTGAAGACCTAGCTGAAGAGCCAGCAGACAGCCCTTTTATATCTCATTCCAAGGGGATATAAGGCGCATTATGCTTATCTTGCATTAATCCAAACACCCGGCCGATCCGAAAACATTCGGAAAGAATTACTCATTGGTGCATCTTTTTGTGTTCTTCTGCAGGGATTGTCAGCATCGTTTATCGCCAAGGGTCAACATCTCGCGAAGTCGGGTCGCGAAAAGCGAGACACAAGGACCCGCATAAGCAGAAGATCTGAATCGAGTTTAACCTCGTCGGATCTGATCACGTAATGATACTTTTTGGGTGAGAATAAATGCAATTATATCCCAGAAGGTGATTATGAGTTGATGTGGTTGTTATTTCAAATTGTTTTAGAAGGAAATTCCGACAAAAATCCATCGCTACTTTTATGTAAAGCGCTTCAGGTGTCTCAGTCACTCTCAGCACATGCGACCCACTTGGACTAACCACGCAAGCATGGGTACGTACTCAAAATTATTACCCTATAGTCGTTCGCTTGAAAACTTAGAAGCACCTACACAGAGGCTGGTAGCCCAGATCTCGGCGACGAGGTGTCAAAACCACCTGCAGTGTTCCCCAAAGGTAGCAAATCCGGTGCGACCAAGTCAAGGATACATCGGGGGTCTCAGCGAGAAAACCCTATCTCGTATCTTGGGGAGGCATTTTAGCACAGTGAAACAGTACGCGGCATTGACAGACATCGCATGAACTCAAATAAGTTGCTCGAGTCCCAGCTTTCCAGGACCCTAAATGACTCACTCACACTGAGACCTTTGCTCCCCCGATCTGCAAGGTTTGACGAAGACTTGGTCGACAAATCTTTCAATATTGTACGTTAGTTGAGCAACTGTTGAGCTCACGAGAAGATTCAAGGTCTTGAAGGCTTTCTTTATACTAATATTTTTATCTGTAGCGCTTTTAAGATGTTCTTGAAATTGCTCTTGGGAAGTGACCACTACTTGGAATCCTGATAACCATAATCAATTAGCATAAACATTCAAAATGTAGTAACATAAGCCTTAGGTAAAGTAAGTAAATGATTAGAATACACTGGTGTGATCAGGCATGAGATACATATCACGACGGCGAGCTTTAATAATCGACTATGAGAACATACTCTTGATGTTACCATTGAAGCTGAAGAAGCTGCCATTGTCTTGCTACTTAGCCCTTATATTAAGACAGTTATTTGTAAAGCGTGGCTTCAAGCTATTAAAACAAAGAAGCCGAATGTCCTCTGTTTTGGATTTAAACACACTGGGGCTAACATTAACTACAAAGTCCGCGATTGAATAGAATTGTATGTGGCTTATGCGAACCATGATGCGGCTTCTATTGAAATCTTACCCAGAGTGGAGGGTCCCAACATCAAGCATGACGCCTCAGGGTTCTCAGAGCTGATAACAGTTTGCTACAACGTCTAGAATTGTACTATCAGATTTGGGTTAATTATGCCTCTTAATCAGCTTGAGACTAGCAACGATGAGAAGACAAGGCAATGTTTCAAACTAGTGCTCGACTTTTCATCCCTTTCCACGACGACAGAATTTAAGGACAACCTCCTGGACTAGACCGGCAGCAGCACCATCAATCCGATCCACGTTCGAGTCATACTTACCTCTCTCTGAGCTCCACTGGATCTTTTGTTAACAGCGGAAGCATCAGGTTCATAATATTAAATTATTGATGCTTTTATGTAAACAGTTCATGAAGTTGACGGACCTGCTTCTCCGGTCGTTACAGTTATCCTTGACTCGGATTTCCATCAGCTACTACCCATCTCGCATCAAATTTGGTTACTAGCTGGAATGGTGGCTTTATCGACAATGGCCATCCGAAAGGAGACTTTATAAAGCACTTTTCCTGGATCAGCAAAGAACCTCCCCCCGTCGATCACGTCGATCCTGTGATCGCGGAGCGTGAGGACGACAGAGCAAGCGCTGGAGAAAATGAGGTCTTGCTAGCGTACATAAAATGACTTCTCATCACTTCAGTCTTTACTGAGTTCAATGTAGTTACAACAAATCACCTTCCGATGTCATATCAACGCTGCCATGGTATATGACGATCAATTATCAATCGATTACTTTCGATTTATAGATGATGTAGATAGACGGTTCTACTGGGTGAAGTCTTTGAAAGTACGGACTCGACTGTTCTTGGGTTACGGAAAATCAGGGCTTAGTCGATGAATTCGCTCTGGGTATAAGATGAACTTGCTCGAGCTACGGAACTCGATTGCTTATAGCTAAGTCCTGCACCATACATATAACTATGATTGATGATGAAGAGAGCATTTATGCATTGAAATACGAGAAACCCTATGACTATAGATCCACAGTAAAATACACTACTCCTGTCAGAGGCATGATAGTATGCTGAATAAGATAATTTAACCAGTGTAATTATGCCCTTTGAACTTTACATCATTTAGGATTACCAGTTGATAAACCCAAATAGCCTACAATCAAGGTTCATTCAATCAGCCAAGTTCATTGTTTTTATGTTATGAGTCATTAGTTTATAACATATCATGCCACCAGTCCGCATGTACTTCCGTCATCCGACTATTGATGCAGGAGGCCTACCAAGCGGGGTCAACGGTTATGTGCTGATGCCCAACATGCAAACAGGTTATAAAAGAAGTATCTCCTCACATTATCGGCTTTTCTTCTTTCACTTCTGTCTTCTTTTTATATCTTTAACTTTTGAGCAATGGAAAAAGTCAATCGAGACACTAGACGCCGCTGCAAAATATGCTTCATTTCCTTCGAAACCCATTCTGAACTGGCGAGACACTGTTTGGATGCGAAGCACCAAAGCAATCAGTGCTGTCAACTCTGTATTAGATGGTTCCCCACCAAAAAAGCCTTGGCTCAGCATAACAAGGCAAAACATGGGAAGTTACCAGAGGCTATAACATCCCAAAGCTTAAGCCCCAACGCATCAACAACTGCACCTCTGTCACAATTTCGTTTCAAAGACAAGAGCTACAAGCAACTCCCTCTGCTCAGCTCAACAGACATTTACAACCGTCTCATTCCGAAATGTCATTCTTCTAACCGCCTCGAAAAAGAGGGCTACATCTTACCCAGCACCCTGAACCAAAAGAATTGCGAGAATATTATGGCACCTTATCCTATCTCTCTTGAACCCAAAAGAAAGGCTGTCGCACTTGACTGCGAAATGGCGGGTGTGAGAAACGGCGGTAGTGAAATTATATCCATCTGCGTTATCGACTTCTTCTCGGGCCAAGTTCTAGTCAATTCTCTTGTTAAACCTAATGAACCAATAACTGATTGGCGAACCAAAGTCCACGGCATAAGTCCGGCAACAGTGTCAATAGCCGTATCTCAAGGACGAGTACTTCGCGGTTGGGAAGCAACGCGGGAAGAGCTTTTCAAGCATATCAACACAGACACGGTATTAGTTGGACATTCTCTCCATCATGATTTAAAAAGGCTACGGATATCACATGACAAGATTTTGGATACTGCCATTCTTACAGCAGAAACGGTGTTCGGGAAAGACGTTAGTTCTGGTCGTCGATGGAGTCTTCAGTCACTATGTGCCGAACTGTTAGAACTGAGAATCCGACAGGACTCCAAACCTCATGACGCATTAGAAGATTCGATGGCGGCACGAGAGGTAGCCTTCTGGTGCCTCTGCTACCCTGACAAGTTGCAAGAGTGGGGGAAAAAGGCCCTCGAGAAACACCTTGCTGAGAAGTTGAAAGCAGTGGAGAAGAGAAAGAAAAGAAGAAGAAATGTACAACGCTCAGCGCACGTTCGCGGCGTTGGTGACGATAAGTGGGGGTATCATGATGATTATGGTAATGATGGTGATGAAATACTTCGTTGGGAAGACGTGGTAGATTGGGAAATTTGGCCAAAGTCGCCTCCTTCTGATTAATAATGTAGGACAAGGTTATTTATTGTCCCCGGATAAGCTTCATTTTCTAGCTTTAAATTAAAATTAAATAATACTAGTGAGAACAAATCTATTATTACTAGCTACCAAGAGGATATACTACAAATTAAAGGTTATTTTAGAAACTAATATAATATAGTATATCTGCATATTAATATTAATATTAATAAAGCTTTAAAGTTACCTAAGATTATATCTCTTAAGTATTTAATAAAAGCAGTTTTGCTAAAAAGTTTATTAAGTATAAAAAATCCTATAAAGTTAAAATAGGAAGTAGGAAAAAAGGGAAAAGCTTGTAGTTAATGCTATAGCTTTAATTTCTGTCTGTGTATAAGCTCGGCTAACATGAAGAACCTTGCACAACTGTTTGGCCACTTCAATAGCCTTCGGACTTTAACATATCGTGCACTCTCGAGGGACGACGCACGACAATCACAGGATACGAGCAAAGGACTCGTCGTAGCAGACGAGGAGGGGAGTCCAGCACTGGCCGTGGAGAGATACTCGCGGCGGCGTGGAGTAGGACCCCATTACCTCCTCTTTGCGGTAGTCCTCATTCTGCAAACAATGCTCTTGGTTGCCTATTTGCCAGGTAAACAGTCAGATGTCGAGTGTGCAAAGCAGCTATCGACATATTGTGAGTATCTCAGATTACAACACGATAGAAACAAACATGTTTGCCGACTCATGTCGAAAGCACCAATGTATGAAGCTTTCGAGTTTGTCAAGTTTGATTTCCGCCACGACTTCGAAGTTGGATCCGAATATCGAGGGCCACCCACTCAAAAGCTCGAAAAAGCTTGGGAAAGATCATGGTCATGTAGGTTTATGCCTACGACTTGTTGCAAGTTTGCCTAATGGTTGGCTGATATTGAAACCAGTTGACCCTGTGCACTTTCTAGAAAGGAAGCTGTCGCTGGTCAACAGAACGGGAGGCTTTCGTAACGGTGACGAGAAGTTGGCGCGTCTTGGCGACGTAAAGGAGAACGTTACAGAGGACAAGAGAGTCCCGGTGGCTTCCAATTTTGAGGTGTTCATCAAATTCACTGCTTAGTATGTTATGGAGTACGATGAGTGATCAGAAGTGGAGTTTACTAATGCTTTAATAGAACTTTCTTCCACTGCATTGATTATCTACGGACAGTACTTATGTGTCACGGAGACACGACACCTTTCTTGACAATTGTTGACCCATCACAGCTCATGGGCGCTCATGGAGATTTTAGCGCTCATCACACGTGCAGGTACTTTGGAAAGTTGCAGGATTGGAATAGGAAACAGGGCGTAAAGTTTGGTTTGTTTGCCGAGGAAGACCAGTAAGGTGGTAGTGTTTAAAATAATGCTTTGCCTGCCCTTAGAAATAACATGCTGCATTATAGGTTGCCAGATTATTTCGTCTCTTATGCTCTGAACCCTGATGCGTGTATCACGTCCGCCGCAACAATTTAGTCGAAATATCAAACTCTTCAAGTTCAAATGATGCTGCAATGTCAGACCGTAGTAGATCCCTGGCCGCTACTCTTGGAATCCTTACTCTCATAATTTCCTTCCGATTGTCCACGAGCATGCCGGGGGACAACATCAGCCAGCGTCTCATCAGTCCCTTCAAGGTCTTCCTCAACCGCCACGTGATCTCGAATCTTGAGAAAGATGACAGGCGCAGCGATGACCAATGAGGCAGCGAGGAGGATCCAGTTGCTGAGAAATTGTGCTTGAAAGGATACCTTTCTGGCATCTAGATTGTTTGAAATAGCGGCGCCAGCTGATTGAATTCCTTTGTAAAAGCCGATGTAGTTCGCACAGCGACGACCTGAGTTGGACAGAGCGCCCATGAACCTACGACTGTTAGACTTGAATGAGGATGACATTGACAACACTCACCAATATACAGTGGCTTGCCATGCTGCATCGTAAAATCCATAGAAGATATACAGAACCATAGGTCCTGCATAATCCTCATCTTCCCAATCCTTCCCTTCCTCCGCACCAGCCATTGCCCTCGTATACGTCCTCTGATGAACAAACCCACCACCCCAAACAACAAAAGTCAACACAAAAAGAACCATAAGCGCTAGTTTTGCTCTAACGCTCCTCCGCAAATATTCCAAATCTAACAAATATCCCCAAATAGCCGCCGCAGCAATCTGTGCAAGCCAATAAAGGAGACTATTCAACGCCTTGGTCCTTGTCGTGAAATACGCTCCGTTGACGACATTCTGTTGATAAACATAAAACCAATTGGAGGAAAAGAACATGGGGAATAGGAAAATTACGAAGGGTTCGAAACGGATGGTCTCGTATAGACCAACTAATTCGCTTTGCCATGTGGGATTTTTCATGAGGATTACGTATGATCCGTCTTTGCGGATTACATCGTTTGCGTTGCAGAGCAGGAGAGACAGCGCGGCGCCGAAGAACATCAGGACGATGAAGCCGATGTATGTGCCGTCACTTACATCGGCGTTTTCTAAGGTATGAAAGTTGGTGCCGAGGGGGATCTACCACAATGTATTAATTAGTACATCTCACAAAGGCTAATGAGAGGAAGGTTCAAGAACATTGGTCACTTACAAGACTTCCAATAACCGCTCCCATGTTGAATATTCCCCAGAACCAAGCGAAATAATGTCCTTTTTGGTGTTCATGCGGGTATGAAATCATGATCGTTCCTTGGGCTGTCCATAGCATTGCTGCACAGAAGCCAAGAAGCACGCCAGCGAAGATATTGAATCCCCGGACATCGTCTTCGAAGTGGACTGATAGAAGGATACTAATGGTATAGATACCGTAGCCAATACCTCCCAACGCCAGCGTCAGTTTAACACCGAGTCTGTTGACGAAGGTTCCTCCGAAGAAACCAACAACGGCGAACGTGCTGTACAAAGCTGTGTTCTGTACCGCATCAGCATTGGATTCGAGCTTTGCAGGAGGTTCTTACCATGTCGTTCACCAGCGTTGCATCTCTCTTACCCCCTCCACCCATCCCATTCAGCGCATTAAACATACCAGGACACATGAAACACACAAAAGATACCATCCCCAGCTGAATCTTTGGCGAAGCATACCAAGGCAGTACATATCCAAAGAGCCTATACTGACGATACTTGTACCCTGTCGGTACATCAACCGCCCCGGTGGAGTAATTGAACAACAAGTCCCTATTAGCATAGGAAACTGCCTCCGGGTTGTTCACCGGAGCAGATTGGCCGGCTGCGGGTGTGTTGAGAGACATGACGTTGGAATAGACTTGGCAGGAATCTGAGACATCGGGATCTTTAAGCTGGACTGGGGGGAGGAAAGACGGGTTGTTTTATCATTGTTAGATACGAGGATGGGATGACGTGGCGGTGTACACGGAGAGGAAAAAGACCGAGACGGGACGGTTGTACGGCATGGTGGGATGTTTTGTGTTACTTGATACCGAAGGTCTTGATATTGGAGAGCTACTAGTGACAGTCATAAATGAGTTGCAGATGTAGGCTCTGGGGGCTGAGATCTCACAGCCTGGAGTATAATAAGATATCGCATTAATTATCCGATTACAGTTCATCGTTATTTTATTTATAGTGACGGTCTTCCATTGGATAGTATAATAAGAGAGTCTGTTCATTCAGATGAATTCTAATTGGATACATAGCCCCGAATGCCACGCAATGCAGACCTACGATTTGGCCAATTGATCGGCAAAGTTGGGGGCAAAGCCGTTGCGGCTTAATGATTGGGTTCCGACTTCGCTGACTGCATAGGAATGAGGCAAGAGGCTTGTCACTGTGGTACTTTGGACAGGTATGTTGCACAGATGCTCACGGGGAGAGGACTAAGGTGGGGTGGTCAGAGACGAATTGTCCTCCAAGGCTTAGTATACTGGAATAAAGAAGCCTAACTGCTTCGCTCAATGGGCATAAGATGACTAAACTATTTCGTCTCTTACACTTATGAGAGCCAATCCTTATGATCCCCCGCGGGTAGCATAGCCCCCAACTGAAATACCGATAGGGCTGGATATACTTGTTTAAATCCAGGGTCATTGCGGTGACATCCTTAGATAATCACAACCTCGCGCACCACACCCTCCAGCTCCTCCAACTGGACATGAGCAATTCCAATTCTCTTGAAAAGCCGTGGCGGTTCCTCACAATCAGTAGCTTCTAGAAGCAACCTAACGACAGATGCGGGTTGTCCCTGAGGCCACATGGGTAATCCATATCCTTGGTGTCCGGAACCATGCTCATACTTGACAATATCTATGTACCAGATCTCTCGTCCTTGTAGTAGACTCTCCTTTGGATCATTCGGTGTAGCCATTTCAGTCGTGGTGCCTGAAAGGTAGTCTAAATATGTTGATAGAGGCTTATCCCAGCTTTGCTTTGGATCGTCGTCCATAGATATCTTGTCCACGAAAGTAAAGCTGAATCGACTCGCGAGACTCTCCATTTGTTCCGGTGTGAGCTTACCCACAGGGCTCTTGAGAGTAATGGAACCGTGCGTCTCATCTTTCGCGACAAGGGAAGCAGGCCATGAGCTCGCGCGCCCGCCGTCTAAGTTCGCGAAATCATAGTCGATTGCGCAGCCAGATCTGGAAGCCCATGTCCAGGATGGGTACGAGTTCTTAGCAGTGCATGATCCCCGGTGGACTTGCCATAAAAGGCTCCGGGGGAAATGTTTACCCTTCCAAATACCCATGGAGAATTCACATTCAAACATTGGTCCCATTACATTCGCTAGACCGAGAATTGCAGGAATCCGATCTAATTCTTTGGTGAGGTTTCTGGTCGTGTACTCGGCCACCAAAGTCTCCCATTCTTTATAAGCATCGACTGTATCTTCATTTTCTTTTCCGGTCTCATGCTCAGACTGAGGAGGAGTGCCCTGGATCTTGAAGGGTCTTTGCAGATGCTCTTTCATCCGACGAGAGCGATGCGGCTCATCAGAGTTGTTTCCCGGGTATTGATAGTGGCCCATAGACTCTGGTGACGAATCCGCAGCAAATTTGGACAAGCATTCCCACTGAACGTGCCCATCACCAAACCACAAAATTCGAGTACTAAGCATCTGTTCCTGAGAGGTCCAACCTCTGGAGTGAATAGGTCCTCGAAGAGGTAGCTGCAGTACGCCGTATTGGTTCTCTTCTACAGGTGGATGTACTGCAGGCACGAACCATCCCGCGTCTTTAGTGGGCCTTGACGTAGGGGGAATAGGAAATGGCAGGGCATATTGCTGTCTGAGAGAATGTGATGTGAAAAGACCGTCGTTGCAGTCTGTTCCGAATAAGGTGGATATTGTCAGTATGGCACTTGCGTAGACATCGCCCATTCTTGCTGCCTCAGCTACCCAGTCATCCTTGTCGTCCTGCACAATGCAGAGGCTGTCTACCCAGAAGTAGTCTATCCCAAGACCTCGCGTCGCGAGCACGGCATCTCTGATGGTCCTGGGAAGCGTTGATAATGGAATGTCATTTTTATGGTCGGCCAAGTTGGCCTTTGTTGTTATGACGCAACGTGACTTGCCCCAGCAGTACGACAGGGCGCAATAGGTCCCTCGTTTTATTCTGCCCGTTTCGATGAGCTTGATCTTTGGGTCGTCCAATGTGCCGCCAGTCACGTCCAGAACGCGAGTTGGTAGAATGGGGTCTGTCGTATCATGCAATCGTCGACAATCGGGATGTGACTCTCTGCAACGCCTCAGCCAGGTTTTGCTTAGAGACAGTGCCCGGGAAGATCCAGTCCCAACTTGGCTTTCGCTTGAGTCGGTAGAATAGTCGAGAAACTCCTCTGTTCAAGTTGTTAGCTTGTTTTCAAAAACGCATTTTGTAGTTTAGCTCACCCTCTAGAAGGCTGATTTTGAGGTTAGAGATTTTGTCGCCATGTCGTACCTGCAGGCACCCTCCCCGAAATGTCTCGAAGGCGCGTAACATGATGTGAGTGTCTTCGGAATCAGTGCCTGAAGAGGTCTCTCCTTTATCACCGTCACTGGAGGCAATAGTTTGTTTGCGCATACTCTGAGGCACTGTGCTCTTGTCGACTGCATCAAGCAGCAGGCCGCAAAATGGACAATCATCACGAGCCGTTCTCTCTAGTTCCTTCAAATTAGGAGCATGTTGAAGATCGGAGGACTTTGACGAATTCAGTTTGGTAATGACATCTTTGCAATACCCACAATAAGACTCCGGTATTTCCAAAGGGTTCCTCGTCTGTGCTTGTTCTGAGAGAATCCGAAAGAATGACGACACAGAAGCCTGGTACCGTGAAGGACCATCCGGCTGTCCCCACACTGCCCTGAATTCGTCTGTGTTGACAATGGAGCGAAAGATAGCTTGGCAAGAAGAAGGAGGTACGGTATCTCTTGCTTCGGATGAGTGGAAAATAAAACCCACTCCAGCCAGACAAAATGACAGGAGGCTCTTAGCTTCTCCAGCGCCATCGCCACTGTTTTCGATTATCTCTGTCGGAAACGAGGCGCCAGCGTTCTCGAGAATCTCGACCATGTCCATCTGGCGACGGACAAAGGCAACATCAAGAGGAGACCAACATCCCTCTTCATCAAGTGGGAGGTTAACGTTAGCGCCAGCCTCAGCAAGGTGTTTCACCTTGGCCAGGTCCCGTAGAGTGATGGCCATTCTTAATGGAGAAATGCCGCCGGATCTGTGGTAATCAAGTAGTTTGCCTGTATGGGATCGTTTAGCGACGACAAAAGTCCTTTCCTCGGTCTTCTTATCCAGGTCAGCGCCGTGCTCAACGATCCATTTGGCTGTTTCGGTCCATCCACGATTATTCGTGTTAGTTCCTTGATCAATGGCCTCATGGAGCACGGTACGACCCGAGGCATTCAGTTGGTCAATATCGGCACCGTGATCGAGCAAGACTTGGGCCACATCAAACTGTTTCTGCCAGAGAGCGCGATGAAGAGGTGTGTTGAAATGAGACCAGGGATCAGTAGCGGTAGGCATCACGCAGCCACCACCGGGAGGAGGGAAGACAAGTTCATCTTCTGTCCATGATGTGTTTGGATCCCAACCTTGAGATAGGTATAGCGAAACGGATTCAAGATTGAACGTGGGAGCTTCTTCATGAGGGTACGGAACAGAGCCGCCTGGCTGATATTTTTTGAAGTGGAATGTTCTTGGTTTGGTGCGTCGACGTTTGCTTGGTGTTGAATTCGAATCAGTTGTTTTACGTGCACGAGGCATGACGCCCTGATATTTCGGCGGTCTGCAAATCAAAACAACTGTAGATGAGGATGGCTAGGCGGCAGGGTGTCAGAAAGATTGACCGCCGAAAGCATAAGAGACGAGATGACTTGGTCACCTTATACCGGCTTAGACCAGCACTTAGGCTTCTTTATTTCCATAGCCTAGGTTTTAGAGGATATCTCTTCTGTTACCCACCTGGCTAGGACGGTCGTAGTGGTGATCAATGGGAAGCTCTGACGGGGTGAGCGACAGTGTGAAATTTCTTGCATATGCTGCGCAAAATTTCCATACGTAGCAAGTGCAACTCTTTATAGTCTGCCTTGTCAGCGATACAGGACTGTGGCTGTGTTCCTCAAAATCAGGCTGATGCTTACATCTGACGCTGAGGGTTTCACCGAACGGACCCATCCAATGAGCGGTAAGAAACGGCAGGATGGTGGATTAGGGTCGAGAGATTGTGTGTTGCGGTTACCCGAGCGGCCCAAAATGGAGAGACAGAATGGACTATTATGAAATATCTAGGTGGGATTTACCTAAGTTAAGTTATGCTAAGGATAGTAGAGTGAAAAAGGACAAAGTCTTTAGATTAATAATTACTACAGTTTGTATCAGGCTGATGGAGCACTTCTTGTTACCTCTGGCTCTTGGCAGCTACCCGTGCATTCTCAACAAACTTCTTAAACCCTCCAGCCAGTTTATCAAAGTCCTTTAACTTTTCTTCCATCCTCGTATTGATCTCTTCCGCCTCAGCTGGCCACTCATCGAAAGTATCTGGTAGGAGGTTGGCTGCTTCTTTTACAGCGACCATGAGTTCTTGATAGACACAATTTTGAAGTTCCGCCTTATTTCTTGTCAGATTTTGAGGTCTGATCGAGAGGTAGATGAAGGCTTACCTGTGCTATTCTGGCGTAGTTGGCTGTGAAGCGCATGGCTTCAAAGGCGGGGATACTGCTTAGGGTGTTGTTAAAGTCTCGCGCTGTGGATGCAGCGCGGTTGGATTTATTTGAACTCGCCATGATGGACTTTGATTCTAAGACTTGTCTGTCGATGTAGTGAGATAGACTGTTATGGAAGGTTGAAGTTGGTCTCAATTGATGTGAGTCAGCCCCACGAGGCTTACTAGTGAGCCTCAACGCCGTCTCATTTGCTAATGCACTCACGTGAGTTTCAATGTTCAAAGTGATTATTGGAATTCAATAAAAGGCTCTGATTAAAGAAAGCTAGAGATAATGAAGGTAATGGCTAATGATATACAAGAAACCCTTGCTTGACTTAACTGATAGGAGAAGTCTTGATAGGATTGCATGACTTGTTGATCAAGTTGGAGTTACACTCCGGCCCATCATTGCGCTCAATAAAGTAAGCCTCCAAATCAAAGAAACAAATAGGAATATTGTTGAAACCAAGGTTAGCCAGGTCAAGACTATCCTGTCCACTGGTAGCACAGTCGACAATAGCACGGTAGTAAGGATCCCGCAGCTGAAGGTTGTACTTGGCCATGCTGACGTACACATCCTCCGTAGCCTCAGTCCACGTCTCACCAAACATGCCTTCGGGCTTGAAGCGCATGATGTAGAAGCAGTACTCCTGGCTGTCCTTGAGCTTCATCCACTGACGACCAGTAGCGTAACCGCAGTCTTCCTGGCTGGTGATGCGCTTGTCGGCGACGAGGCGGAGACCGGCTGCCTTCATGACGTTGTTGGCGATCTTGGGCTTGATGCTGCTGGTGATGGAGTTGATGAGTACGTCGACGGGTTTGGATGTGTCATCCAGAAGGAACCAGCCGCCGTTGAAGAAGCGGGTGACTTGGTAGTGGATCCAAGGGCCGTACTTGTTTACGGCGGGGAGGGTGTCGATGGTTTCGACGGTTTCACCCTTTGTCTCGTCGATGACTCCGGTGGCGAGACGCATGGTCTTGTCGATTTGTTTGGAGGTTGCGGAGAAGATGTCGGCAAGGGCGGATGAGATAGTGGCCTGGTTGATTTCCTCGGGCTTTGTCTCCTCGGCAATGATATCGAAGATACCGCCCATGATGTCGAGGCCGGTAGAGATACCCTCTCCCTGTTGAAGTCAGCATTTGTTCATGACACCGTCTCAGGACACAGGACTGAATAGGGGAGAAACTTACAGCTCCAGGAATCAGACCTCCAACTGTGCTTCCGAGACCGATCGCGGCAGAGAGCCACTTGAAAACCTCTTCCGTCTGCTCCTCGTTACCTTGGAACGCCTCAACCATTTCACCGATAAGGAGGTTGGTAACAATTGTCTCTTCGACGAGCTTGTTGCGTAGAATAGTGAACTTGTTCTGCATACCCTTGACAGCCTGGAAGATCCAGTACGACACCTTGCCGATGGGATTCTCTGAACCATCAGCCTTGGTGCCGTATCTGTCAAACTGCTCCTCGCAGTCGTGTATACCCATGACTGAGCATTCACCGCCAATAACACCGCAGCCACCCATGGAGAACTTGCCCTTGACACCGCCGGTGGCCTCGTTCTCCATGTTGGTAAGCCAGTTCTTCTGGTGTTCTGTTGACGTGTTAGTGAATGTCTAGTGTACAAGAAGATCTGTGGACATACCCCATTGACCCATGAGCTGTCTGTCGAGTTCGTCACCGGCGCCGGTCTCATCCCAGACCTGTTCGGCTCCTTCGGCTGTTCTTAGAAGCCAGGCTTTGTTCTGGCAAAGAGACTCTTTGGTGGACCATGGCCACTCTGCCTCTCCCTCTCTCTTGGAGAGCTTGGAGATAGGTGAAGCATTGGCTACGGCTGCGAGAGCCAGAAGGGCGGTGGCAGACTTCATCTTGGAATAGAAATTAGATTATAATGAGTGTGTGAACTTTGAACGAATGTATGAGTTGGTGAGCTAATGAGTGGATGAATGAATGACTGAGCTGAGTAGCTTGAAGGACAAGAATACATCGTGAGAAAAGACTGGTTTTATATCAATCCGAACTATGATACCGGGCAGTGCAACAAAGGCTACGGCCAAACTGTAACCATCTAATCTAAGTCTATGCCGTTGGTGAATCCTTCGAGCGAGGAGATCTCACGAGCTATTGGTGCATGTCGAAACAAAGTGCCTTGACCATCTCGATAAGCGTTTAGATAACGAATATTCGCATAGGATAAGGTTTCCCGTGTGAGTGATCGACAAGGACCTCTCGATTTGGAAGGGATACCTTGAAGATATTTGTGGGGTTATATGAGCTTAATGTTACGGGGTTACTTTGAAGCGGATTGACCCTGGGATGTTAAGATTGAGTGTGATCCTTCAAGTCGGTATCTTGGCAATCCGAGATGTTTCGGGCGGTACTTTTGCTGGATGTCTGACCGGGTGCGATCAAAAGTGATTTACCATGATATACAGCTTTGCGGATATCCTCCACTAAATGGTTATTGTCAAACACTGGATAGACGGTTGGAGGTTAATGGCTTCATGGTAAGTGAATGAGCCAGACTCTGTCGATGGCACTGGCCAGACTCCACTTGTTCATTATTGAATGAACACTACATTAGACTCGACGACAAGACGGAACTCGCCTTCCATCAGAGTCTTCAACAGTGATTGCCGAAAATCAACGGGCGTCATTCACGGCTCCTCCGCATAAATTAATCTCGCCCATGCTTACACATTAATCACTTCCCCCAAGCTAGCGCTAAGATAGCCCTATCAGGACCCATCCCCAGAGTCCTTCTCATCTAACATCGAACAACCATGCCGCAACGGGAGTAGAAATGGCCCGAGCTACCGTGGCATAGCCTTGTAAGGCAGAAGGATAACGATAAGCGTAAATGAACAAATGTTCGGCAGATGTGTTTGGTAATGGGGCAAGACACGCCGACGGACCGTTAGATCCTTGTACGGTTGGTTGGCTGAGCTAAGACGGTTGTGACATGGTCAAATTGCTGTCAGCCTAGCTGGGAACTGTTGTTTGAGCTTAAACTAGATGGAAAGGAAGCTTGGGCTTAAAACATCATTGTGAATGGCGTTCTCATACTTGGAGGCTTGACGGTAAGCTGACAATTGGATGTCGTGCCTATTAAATCACCGTGCCTTGTACACAGATTCATGGTGATTTTGGATGCGCTTACCCTGTACTCAACATTGACCCATGTATTACCCTGACTGTGAATATACAAGGTTACTTCGACACTCAACACAGCAAACATAGAACCTATAGAAACTCATGCCAGCTGTTTATCTCTTCTTAAGAGGACAATGCGCTCGCTATGGCATATAAAGAACTCCCGCTATGCTGAATTGTGTAGCATTGATGCCTTGACATTCCCAAGTGTGGCTGTTGCACCGCCACACATTCACCGACGTCAAACCACCAGCCACACCCCTTCCAAAGCTCCATCACCACAAGCTGTCCTCAAGACCTCAAACACCAAACGCCCTTCCCTCCTCCCTCCCTCAACAACCCCATCCGCCAAAAATGTCAAACTACTACGCCGCGCAACAGCCTCAATACCCGCAAGGCGGCGCCCCCGCCGCCGCCCAAAACCTCGAGTTCTTCCCGTCACAGTACACCAGCACACCACAGCAGCAGCAGCAAGGCGGCTATGGCTTCGCCAGCACGGGCGGATACGGCGTGGGTGCTCCCGCGCAAAACTTTGGCGCGCAGCCTGCGTTTGGTCAGGCGCAGGGTGTTTCGGGGAGGATGGGTGAGCAGGGTGGTTTGAGGACGGGTTGGGTTGCTGCTTTTTCGTCGGAGGGGTATGATGGTGAACCGCCTTTGCTGGAGGAGCTGGGCGTTAACTTTGGACATATTCAAGCAAAGGTGTGTATTCGACATCAAGGCGGTTGGTGGATGAATGCTAATTTGGGCAGACGCTCGCTGTGTTGAACCCCTTTCGACGAATCGACTCGCATATCATGGACGACTCCGACCTCGCAGGACCACTCATCTTCTTCCTCCTCTTCGGCTTCATCCTTCTCTTCTCAGGCCAAGTCCATTTCGGCTATATTTACGGTCTTGCCGCCCTAGGCTCCATCTCTCTCCACGTCATCCTCTCGCTCATGTCTCCCTCGGGCGCCGACGCGCAAGCAGTCAACAGCTACCCACAATACAGCAGCGATCCCTCCGCTCCTCCCCAACCGCACGACGGTCAGCAAGGAGGTCACTTCTCCGCGACGCTGACATACCCCCGAAGCGCTAGCGTGCTGGGATACTGCCTACTTCCTCTTGTGGCAACGAGCTTGTTCGGTATCGTCATGCGCATGGATACACCTGTTGGCATTGTTGCTACTACGGCGGCTATTGTTTGGTGCACTTATAGCGCGAGTGGAATGTTTTGTGCTGTTGGACAGATGAAGCGCATGCGAGTACTTGTTGCTTATCCTCTTGCGCTGTTCTACGTTGGATTCGGCATCATGGGTATTTTCAGCAGTCGAGGAAGCGGATCTTTCGCCAACGCCGCTGCTAAGTTTAACGCCTAAACGAACGATTCGGTGCGACGCCGATACAATCACGATGGAGTTGCGAAGCTTCGCCAACTCGTACATGACGACGCCCTCGCGGCAAAGATACGATGGATGTCAGGCTCAGGCAAGGCGTTCGGTAAGATACGGATGGAGGGACGCAATTCGGGACAGATTCCCTTTGTACTAGAATAATTACATTTGTACGTCACGATTAAAAAAGGAAGGGGAGGGAGGGGGCAGTGTAGATGAAGCGTTGAGAAGAAATACTCTCTCAAAAAGCAAAGTTTTCAAGTTATGCAAAGACATTTCGTAATCGTCTATATATGCCACACAAGCAAAGCATCGAAAAACACTAAATAAACATGCGTCCTCCTTAATCATGAAATTCCCCATTTTTGTTTTGAAGCCAGAGTAAGAATGCGCCCGTCTGGTCCGTCGGGCTAAAAAGTACAAGTATTGTTGAGAAGAGCTGCCCTGCAGCAGCCGAGATTAAGTTGGGCTAGTATGAGAAATTCCAGATCCGTTTGCAAATCCTTCGTGACAGTTCGTTGCTCGTTTAAGCCTCGCCGTTGGTCTTGGCGCCATTTGTGGAGGGGACGTCTTCAGCCTCGCCGATGAGGACGGAGTATTGACCACCGGCTCCTGCACCAATGATCTTCTTGCCGCGGATGGCGGTGTTATCGATCAATGTGGGAGTGTGGATGTCGTCGATCGTGCCTTGGCCAGTCTGGTAGTTGCTGGAAAAGCCCCAGGAGTAGACCTTGCCGTCGGAGGCGATGGCGAAGTTGTTATCGGTACCGGCGGCGACGGAGACGATGTCCTTGGCTTCTGTGATTTGTTAGCATTGGTCTTGAAGAATTGGTGGCATGGAAACTTACCAGGCTGTACAGTAGGCTTGAAGAGAATACGGGCGTTGCCTCGCTCGTCGTAGATAGCGTTCTCCTCAGACAGCTTGTCGAACTCGAAACCGACTTGGTAACCGTCGACACGTCCCCATGTCAAGAGGTCGCCCTTGTCGGAGCAAGCAAGGGAGTGGTGCTCGCCACCGTCAATCTCGGTAATGTTGAAGTCGTCGAGGTATGTAAGCTTGGCGGGTCGGAGGATAACAGCGTCATCCTCGCCAGCATTTGACTCAACACCAATCTCGCCAAAGTTGTTAAGACCCCAGCCGTAGACTTGACCCTCCTTGTCAATGGCAAAGCTGTGGTATGAACCGCAAGCAATCTTGGCAATCTTTCCTCGGGGCAGACCGACACCTTGGGGAATGAGAGAGGACATCTTGTTGCGCTCGATGATACGTCGGCCGAGCTGGTTCTGCTGACCACAACCCCATGCGACAACGTTACCCTTGTGGTCGAGAGCGAGAATGTGGTTGGAACCGGCGGAGAGAGCCTTGATGTTCTTGAGATCCTTGATCAAGACAGGAGTGGACTGGACCTTGATAGTCTCTGAGAAACCGAGAATACCATCGCTGGATCGGAAAGTTCCCCAGCCGTAGACGCGACCGTCCTCGGTAAGGGTGAAGCTGGCGCTGTCACTAGCAACAACCTGAACGAACTTGGTGCCAGGAGCAAAGTGCTCGTCGGAAACAGCGCTTGGTGTGCTCTCCTTGGGGTTGATTCCAGTATCGTCCTCGTCTTCCGAGTCGGAGTCTTCGGCCTTGTCCATATCGCGAAGACCGCCGTCCCAGTTGGTGTCTCGTCCAAGAGCGCCCTGGTCATTGACACCCCATGTCAAGATCTTGTTATCGTGTGTCAATGCAACAGCGTGCATACCACCGCAAGAGATCTGAACAACGCCGGTAGAGGCAGCGGCCAGGTTATCATTGAGTCGGGGGCGCTTGACATCGATGGGCTTCTTGTTGTTAACGCGCTTGCTGCCGAGGCCAAGCTCACCCGATGAACCTTCACCAAAGACGTAAACATCTAGAATCTTGGTAGGGGCATCGTTGATCTTCTTTCCAATGCCGGGGAAAGCGGACTTCTTCTTGGGCTCGGTCCTGGTGGTGCTAGCAGGACGACCGGGCTTTCGGGCAGCGGGCTTCTCCTCAGGCTCCTCAGACTTGGCCTTCTTTGAGACAGCGGCGGCCTTGGATGCAGCGGATTGGGTGGCGGCCTTTGCCTTTGCTGAGGGCTTAGCAGCAGGCTTGACGACGCGTTCTGTGGTCTTGGTCTTCTTTGTCTTGGGGGCCTCCTCTTCTGATGCTTCCTCTACTTCAGACTCCTCTGCGCGATTGCGCTTCTTGCCATTTGTAGCAGGCTCGGCCTTCTTGGCGGCAGCTTTTGTAGGCTTCGCATCCTTCTTCGCAGCAGCAGTAGTGGTAGTCGACTTCTTAGTCGTGGCAGTGGGCGTCTTGGTGACGGCCGCAGCTCTGGCAGCTCTTGGTGCCATCGCGCAAGTTTGTGTTATGATTGTGTATGTGTGAAAGTGACGCGCGCGTGTAGGAACAGAGTTTGCGCTTTTAGGTAGAGTCAATCAGCGATTCAAGAAATCAGATTGCGCTTGAGGTGGCTGGTGGAATCTGATGGATTGTTTGATGGGGTGATGTGATGATGAAAAAACAAGCTCTGGAAAAAAAGCTGATTTAGGAGCGCGATGGGTGGGTTTTTTTCCTTCAATGAGTGATCTGACCGCGCTGGGGGTGTGATCATTTGCGGGTTTGACAGGGGGATGATGCCTGGACCTTGCGTCACCGCCCGAAAGCTTTGGTTGTTTTGTCCGGCAGAAAAGCGGTTAGCGCAATTGAAATTTGATGACAGCTGCAAGAGTCTAGGGCGGTGAATCGTAGCTATCAGTTCATTTCATTCATCTCCATTCGATACGCGATTCAGACCGGCCGGTCGCGTTGGTTCAAAAGCAGACGAACGTTACACCGCGCAGCACGGACAATAACTAATTTAATGGTGGTTCCCCTATGAGTTTATTGATTGTTCGTTTGTCAAAGAAACGAACGATGCAGATGCGTAAAGCTGTAATGACCACGTGGGCTATTGACGTTTGCAACCGCGATTGGACCACGACAATGGCATCCAGTTGTCATTATTATCACCATTTTGCACGAACGTAATGATTGACAATGTATAATTGTATTCTTCAATTCTCTGTATCTCTGGTATCGTTTGTCTCGCCGCCCCAACCCAACCGATTGTTCATTATTCCCCAACGCCGTCCCAATAATTCATGAATGCATGTATTTCTAAAAACCCATTACCGGATCGAAAACGTTTATTTCTTGGTAGTGAAATCGATCTCGTTGGCAGGGTTGAAGCCACCATCGGCAGCCTTTTCGCAAGTGCAGCCACCTAAACCACAATTGTTAGTTGACACAGAAACCCAAGACATCTAAGTTCCACATACCTTCAGGACGAGATCCGCAAGCGCATGTAGCACCGCTAGGAGTAGCGTTCTCGGTAGCAGCACGGTCGCAGGTGCACTCGCCAGCGGGACGAGCACGGCATGAGCATCGGGGTCCGTTGACGGTGTTCTCGACAGGGGCCTTGGCGCATGTGCACTGGAGAGCGGACTTTTGACCACAAGAGCAAGTAGCCTTTTGAGCTGGGGAATTATTAGTCTGGTGTTTGGTGACGGAGCTGGGATGATGTCACATACCACAGGCGCACTCAACGTTGTCGCCGGAGCGGCAGCAGGTAGCGGGAGTGTTGACAACCATTTTGACGGATTAAAGTGTTGTAAAGTTGGTGTTTGAGAGAGTTGATGATTTGAAAGATCGAGAGATTGAGAGAGTAGTGGATTGGATTGTAAAGTGCTTGATTCTATCACTCCTCTTCGAATGCGGCTGCTCGTCGTATTTGTACTTGATGGCTTTCAACGAGTTTGACCCACTTCATCTTGAGCTCCAGAGCTGCGGATCTAGAAACTGGTAATCATCATCGCTCTAATTGGTCGGGACTTGCTGACACAGGATGTCCAGCCAATGAGGGATTGCTTATTCTTTCTTGTCTTGACTTTCGCCTCCTAGAACATGCGATGCTGAATACGACCCATGTCATCGTCTGTCAGCTAACGAGCTAGAACACACTAACAGCTCTCAGCAGTTTCGCTCTGTCCGTCATTGGCTCTTCAACTTTTTGAGGTTCAAGACATAGAGACCGCCCTTTTCACGATTGGCGATTGGCTTAGTAGCATCTTGACCGTAATTTGGCAAAGCATAGCCAAGAGTTCAGTCAGCTGAATTGATATGTCTTGTCAATCACATTATCTCTGCCTAGAACAACGTGGTGCAGTTGTTTGATCTGCTGCCGGAGCTGCAAGTAGTACCCATCCTGGTCTCCGACGAGCACCAGCATCTGAGTTGAGATCGGCTCCGTTCTTTCGGCCGACCCAGATTCTAAAACTACCCGGTCCTTGGGTAACACTTTAACCTGTTCCCTGCACTAACAAGCCTGTGGGAGAAGTGGGTGTGGTAGGGTGGTATGCAAGTTGTTTGTTGGATTAGTAGCTGGTCTGAAGAACGCCAAATTGACACGCGTTCTGTCTTGCAGTATCAAGGTTTGAAGCAGACCAATTGAGTAGACACGCTATTCATCAGGTAATCAAACATCTAATATTTAAATCACGATACAATAGAGTCCAAGAACCAGCAATTTCTTCGCGTCCTGTTGCTTGTTTGTAGGTGGAGGATCTGATTCCACCAGACTCCAGGGTACGCTCAACGCACCGTTACACTCGCGCAAAATCACTATATAAAGAGCAGTTTCAAGGGCTTAGTCATCGAAAGTCAAGGTCCTATAGTTTAGTGGTAATGACGTCGGATTTTGATACGCATCAGAAGCCTTCCGAAGACCCCGGTTCGAACCCGGGTAGGACCTCACTTTTTGCGCTTCGCAGCAAGTATTTAGAGGGCAGACATGCCTTTGTTCCTCGCTATTTTGAGAGACCTTGCATTTCGCTTCTCTCATACATCGATGGGCTCTAACAATCCTTTCTTTGGTGTTTGAGAACAACAGAGCCTTGTCGTTGAACGTTAGCCATCGCCCTGGCAAACACGGTCGTCAATGAATATGGCCGATCTCGGAGGCCGCGGTGCGACAAGTCGGTCATTTTGGCAATGATCATGCGTTTTAATAAAGAACCTGGCATACATAAATCTTCGTCGTGTCATACCGAATGAGTCTGAATACGCGTATCGTATTCAATTGAGCGTCTCATTGTCGCCATCGCCCTTCTTTAATAAAGACGCGACTCCCTGTCTCTGCGCTATTTTAGCAGTGAAGGCATCCGTACCTAAGGCTCACGCGCCCATAAGTCCCTTCCATTAAATCGCCAACTAACACGACCCATCTCCAATACCTTTCCCCAGATATTTCCCGAGCTTGCATAATGTCTTTTCTTAGCTCACCCCAGACTGAGTCCACTATCGTGGTAATAGGGTACGTGCCCATCTTGTCGCTCCCTTGCCTTGCACTGAGCTAACCTCTCTAGCGCTGGAATCATCGGCCTTACCAGCGCCCTCAAAATCCAAGAGTTAACAAAAGACTCCCCATCAACATCAGTCCTTCTCGCCGCAAAAGAATGGCCGACTTCAATCCCAGGCGCTCCTATTACTCATTCAGCAGACTATGCCTCCATGTGGGCAGGCGCTCACGTCCGACCCATCCCCGCCTCAACGCCCCAACTTCGTCGTGAAGCTAAGTGGTTGAAGACCACTGTCGCTGAGTTTGAGAACAGTGAGCCTGGTGTCGGAGTTCGTCGTCTTCCTGGAATTGAGTACCTTGAGGATCCACCAGTTGAGTACATGAAACAAGATGTGCATAGCTTTACGGAAGAGACGGGACTACCGGGATATCGCAGATTTGACACCAGAGAATTGCCAGAGGGTGTGAAGCTTGGGTATCAGTATGAGACTTATTGTATCAACGCACCGCTTTACTGCGCGAATTTGCTTCGCAAGTTTATTGTTCAGGGCGGGAAGACTGTTCAGAGAGAGTTGAAGAGTGAATGGGAGGCTTTTATTCTGGCGCCGAATGTGAAGCTTGTGGTTAACGCGAGCGGAATGGGATTCGGCGACGCAAAGTCTTTTCCTATTAGAGGTATGTTGCAAGGCTTTGAGGATATTTTCGATGACTAACGATGGATAGGTCAAACTGTCTTGACAAACCTCACTGCTGCCGACAAGACGATCACAACACAAAAGAAAGACGGAACATGGAGCTTCATCATTCCCAGATCGTTCAACGGTGGTACGGTCGTTGGCGGTACAAAAGAGATAGGCAACTGGGATCTCGAACCCTCACAGGAGACACGCTCTCAGCTACTAAAAGCCGCGCAATCCATCATCCCTCAAGCCTGCAACAACCAAGAAAGCGTTGAGTCGGTCAAGGTCATCAAGGACGTCGTTGGAAGACGACCCGCTCGTGAGGGAGGTATGAGGGTCGAGACGGAAAAGAAGGATACTACTTGGGGAGTAAAACATGTTGTTCACGCTTATGGTGCTGGAGGACGTGGATATGAGCTTTCGTGGGGCGTTGCTGATGAGGTTATGGAGCTTGTGAAGAAGGTTCTCAACACGCAATCGGCGAAAGCAAAGCTATAAGCTTGGGTTTTTAAGTGTTTGAATGAACGATTTAATACATTATTCGACTTTATCCCCCGTTTACAAGAACCCCTTCAGGGCATCATCCAAAGTCCTCCCCTCTCTCAACGGAATCGCGTTACCTCTCTTCGTCAACCCAATCTTGTTATGCCAAACAACCTTCATGCCCGCGTTCGTTGCGCCCTCGACATCCCCGGCGCTTCCTGCCACGAAAAGGACATCTTTAGCATCTATTCCCAAACGAGGTAGGATGGCATGATAGGCTTCCTGGAGAGGTTTGTAGAAACCACTTTCTTCTGCAGTAATAGCCACATCAAACGTGAACGGCTGATCGTAACCAGCACTTGCTTTCTTCTCCACGCCAGCAATGGCGATAGTTCCATTTTCTTTGGAACAGTTGGTTATGACGCCGAGCTTGTAACCCTGGGATCTAAGAGCTTGGAGAACGGAGGGCACTTCGTCCCAGGGTTGAATGGTTGACCAGTTCTTGAGGAGTGCTTCCGGGGCCGACTCGGGAAGACCAACTTCCTCTGCAGCTTGTCTGACTAAGTCTTCGTAGGGTACGTACGTTCCAGTGCCGTATGTGATTTCAAGATAGCGTTGGCGCCAGCGGCCGCCTTCTTCGTGGGTTTTGGAAGGTGTTGATGCATCCCATATGTCCCATGAATTGAGAAGACCGGTGAGGAGGTCGAAGACGATGGCTTTGGGTTTCCAGTTTTCTTCTGCCATGATGTATTCTAAAGAGAAGAGTCTGAATATATTTAGAGAAGAGAGTAGGGTGGGACAGAAGCATCACCGGATTCAGGATTTATAACCCCGCTGGCAAGGGCGCGGTTGACAATACTAGGATGACGATCCAGACAATCCACTTATAAATCGATGCCAAGGCTCGTGAGAATATGTCTATGTTCAATCATTATCATACTATCTATTGACTTTTGACTCTCTTCGTAACAATGCTATACGCCGCCGGCGTCGCCACGCCCAATAAACTGATGGAGTAAAACACAGGTATGATGATCAACTTGCAATAAGAAACAACAGGTAAACCACAATGTTCCGCTAAAAGAGAAAGAGCACAAATTCTCAAAAGAGTTTTCGTTGAAAGAAGAACATGTTTTCGTACCCAGAGAAATTCTGGATATCGGAGTGAGGAAGATTGGAGATGCAAGTCGAGAATGAGTCGTCCTGCGATTACCAGGGCTAGGAAGGCCCATGGTGGCAGGGTCAGACGCGGGCTTGAAGAGACTTGGGAGAGACCCCAGTGTGTGAAGCATACGGCGTGGATGAAGACGCCGCCGCTGAGGATGAACTCTGGACTTCTGCCCAGCTTCCATTTGGCCAGTAGAATCGACTAAATGTATGAGTTAGTAGTTGATCTGAGTTATGGATGGGATGGGAGCGTACCTCGAATGGAATAGAGACTAGCGGAATAATAGTCACCCATCCCGAAGGCATTACCATACTGAGAACAGCAGGAACAGAACAAATAACCACAGAAACATGTATCGCACGACCCCACCCGAAGGACAACCGACTCATCTTATCGCTATACTGCTGAATCGATCCAAAGTGGGCATTGGTAGTCGTGTTCGATGGTTGTCGATGCAGCTGCGAGAGCGTATAGTTGAACAGCCAGTACGTGGTACAAGACAGTGTTCCAGCGAAAAGGTAACCCGAGGTCGACCTTCCCCAATTCGAGGGTATATACAGACAAAACGATATGATAGACGCCAGCGCCATCATGCGTAGGCTGATAAAGTAGTGCCAGTTTTTCATCAGGGTGTGGTTGAATGTTGCTACTACCCAGAATGCGTCGGTGCCGGCCATAAGACTTAGGGCGAGCCAGACGTCGCCGCATAGCATGGCCGCCGAACTGGCATGGTGGTATATGTCTGTCGGTATCGTTGAAGGAAAGGTGGATGTAGTGTTGACTTGAATAACAAGAGCTGACGTCGGCGTCGTGCTGACAACAGGTCGACGAGACGATATGAATTGGTCTTTCAGTTTCGGTAAATACAGCAAAGTCGCCGTATGAAAAGAAAACGATAATATAACAAATAATTGTATGAGAAGGAATTTCTGTGATTTTGAATCCTTTATGTCAAAAGACTTTGGCGACACGCCGGGTCTTGGTGTTTTGACATCCATGGTAGGATTAGGAACGAAAAGATCTGCGACACCACTTCAAAATGACAAGACGAACGCTCCGATATAAGTTACGACGAGTAGTCTCCCAAGAAAAAGAAAATCGTAAAATTATACGAACCCCTTGGACTTTCTTATTCTGGTGGGGGAGCGATAATGTGTCTTGGCTTGCGACTGGTTGGCTGGGCAGTCCGAGCAGGGCTGTAAAGGGTGCAACTATTCCACATCGTTTCAGGTGCACTTATCTTGCGAAATGGGTCAAGTTGAATGGGAAATGTAGTGGGATCTTCAGCTGGGGCGCAATTGGTGTGTAGAGTTTACATCAGAGGCGCACAGCCTTAGCCGCAGTAAAGGTTTCTTAGCTTGACCAGAATCTTGGGAACGTTGAATGTCTTAGCCAAGAAGGGCGTTTCATTCCATTGGGATTTCTGCATTTATATTGGCTGTGCAATCACTAGGCTGATAGAAGTAGCCGCTGATGCAGGCGGCTGTGTGGGCAAACCGTTTAAGCGTCACAGTTATGTAGGAGGCACGAATAAAGCCGTTGGGAATGTCTGGGCTGATGTCGACGGGAATGCGAAGAAAAAGACGATGAGGTATTATTACATTCCAAAAAATATGACAGGTCGCCACTTGTGTCTGATCTCCTGTGATGTAATTTGCTTTTTGTCGTTCGTTGTTTTCTTTTTCGCTTTGCTTCTTTGAAGAAAAAAGCAGCAAACGGATAAATTATTTGCATGATCTAGATTGTACCAATCTAACTTTCTGGTTATCACATGCTCCGTACTTGCAGCAAAGCCGTCTTCTTTGCCTGCAGTAGAGCCGCTTTCGAGAGTCGAGACCCAGCTAGCAAATTGCTCCGATTCAAGTGCCGAGTTGCCGGTGCAGAAGAAAACTCCTGGCATCAAGATATAGGCTGATAAAAGCATCCGTGCGGATTAGGAGAGAGCGTGGCAGTACCAACCGTATGGGTGACTTGTTGAAATATTGAATGTAAGCATGTCTACCTTTCCTGGGTCTGCCTGGAAGTCGAACAAGGTTAGATATAAGATAACCGAAAATCAAGATATCGATAACCTTCATGCCAATCATCCAAACCAGCTTGACTCACGAGTAACCAGTCAGACAGCAGTAAATTCGATAGAGCGAGATCAAAGTGGAAAGGTCCAGTAAGACTACAATGCCGAAATATCCGTATCGAAACTTTATCTTGAAATATCGGTCAACCATAGCATGTCCTATCTCGAGATTGTCGAATCTAGGTAAAAAATGAAACCGCCTTGCGGAGCTAACGTTAGGGCTGAGAACTAACAGCTGGCTAAGTAAGCAACTAACGAAAGAGGGTTGGAACTTCGGTTGCTAGAGGTTGCAACACTTCCTTAACGAATCGGAAGTTTAGTAGACCTAGGTCTAGAATACCATATTTATGAGAGCTATGGGGCTATGGGAAAGATAAATGCGCAAGTGTCGGTCAACATGGGGCTTTGACTTCGTGTTCGCAGATCTAGACTGCCACGAGAGAAACGCTTTGTGTCGTGAAGCTCCGTTCCGCGACGGAGCACAGAAGGCAAGCTGTCCGGCTAAAAGGTCTGATGAAGATATTTAGATTTGAGAGGAGACCTGGTTTCTCATTCTGTGCCGGAAAGCCTGAGAATCTGGATTAGGTCTACTCTTAAATAATGCTGTGCTGTGTCATTTCAGAGATCAGAAGTATCTCAAGAGCTTGATGCTATCGGCACCAGTGTATTCCTTTCTTGAGTACATCTTTGAGCCCAGGCTAAGAACAATACTTCAAACCTTAGAAAAAGCTAGTATGCCATCAACAACGAGAGGTTGTAATTGATCTATGATTCGACGATGTACGGCATCTAATAGACTGACAGTCTAGATTCCAAACGGCAATACCTTATCAGGCCATTTGATTGGCGAAAGAGAAGTAATAGTGTGAAATGTGATGGCGCATGGCAGTGATTCCAAAGTCAGTGCTGACTTTGCATTGTTGACTCATCAAAGCCATGTAAGCACCAAGGCGGAGAAGCTGAGCGAACCGGGCCATTTAAGCATAATCATGCCGATCCCCGATTGGACTAGGATGTGACTAGCCCGACGGATATTTGGGTTTGTCCATGTCTGCAGCATTTGTCAGATCTGTCTCTGGGTTGAGCCGTCCTGGCGTGACTTGCATCTAGTTTGAGTGTTACTTCCCGCTTCACTAGGAAATATTGATGATGGCCAAGATCGGCAGGAATTGGAGAGAATTGAAGAGAATCTCGAATAACGTTATAATAACGTTAAACTTGGCGTTGTGCTTGGCGTTGTACTTGGAGCGTCAGCATGCGAGTCTTACGCTGGTGATGGCATCAATTGAAGCCTATAAATGGCAGAGGGATCTCGTCGTAGGGTATTCATTATTCTTCAGCGAAAACAAACAACATCATCTGGAATACATATACACTCATCATCAAACCGTACAAACATGTCTCATCTCACATATTCCGTTTATGAAGGCGAAGGCGAGTACCTCAGCAACTTCCTTCGCTACAGCCAAGCTGTCCGTGTTGGCGATCGCATTGAGATCAGCGGCCAGGGTGAGTCCAAACACAATAAATCCGCAATACTCCAAGCGTCAGAGTGCTAACTAAAAACCAGGCGGATGGTCTCTCAAAGATGGAGAACTCTCATTCCCAGAGTCTGATCTTGAACAAATTGACCAGGCCTTCCACAACGTCGAAAAGGCTCTCAAGGCGAGCGGCGGAAAGGGCTGGGAGCAGGTCTATCGCGTCAATTCATACCACACTCAAATCACTCCTGAAGTCGGCCAAAGAATGAGTGAGAATTACAAGAAGTGGATGCCTAACCACAAGGTCATTTGGACAGAGATTGGTGTTGCGCAATTGGGAGTACCTGAAATGAAGGTTGAGATTGAGGTGGTGGCGATTGATTCAGAGGGTGCAAGCAAAGCTTAGAGCAGTGATTCAGAGCTTTATTTTGAGTTGGCAATAAACATCAGGCAACGCATAAGAATGCTTTACGCGTGATTGTTAAAATGAAATTGCTGCGAATCGCCAACTATAAATACACAGTCATTCCTCCTCATCACTTATTCTTTTCTTCATCATTACATTCTCCAAAGCTCACCAGAAATCAGTGACGCACCACGCTGACTAACCACACTACGTAGATCTAGTGCATCCCAACGTGGTTTAGCGTCAAGGAAATGGATCGCAAAAGGGTTCTTTTTTTCTACGCGACATCATCGCTTCCTACACCACACAAAAGCCGCATTAACAGCGACAAAGAACCGACAAAATGCGCAACAAACAAAACAAGCCGCGAGGCAACTCGCGCCCCAGGAACGATAATAAAGATCGTTACCGAGATTCAGACTCGTATCGACCGGGCGATAGGCATGATCTTCCACCAAGGCCGCCGCCGCGCGATGACTTTCGGTTCGGTGGAGGAGGAGGAGACTCGTATCGTCCGCGTCCACCACAGGGTGATTTCACCTTTCGAATGGATAAACCTCCTGGGATGCCTGAGTATCCTGGCGATTATCGTGGCCCGCCGTCTGATAGAAGAGGACCGAGACGCGATGGTGGTAGAGGACGAGGTCGGGGTAGAGGTGGCAGGAGATGGCAACCCCCGCCTCACCCCTCCGAGCGCGCACTGGTTTCAGGCGCGACACAGAATTTGCCCGAGGAGCGATTAGGTGAGGATGGTATCGCCAAGTTCCGCGATTTAGACCAGATATCCGATGACGACGAGCTTGATATGGACATCTCTGATTCCTCTGAGACCGAGGGCCCTTCCAAGAAGCGTGCCAAAACCGTCAAGGATGATGCATCTGGTGATGCTGCGCCCAAGTGGTCTAACCCCGACCCCTACACAGCCCTGCCTTGCCCGGATGACACTACGCGAAAGAAGATGGATATGGTTCAGTTCATCCGAAAGGCCCGTGTCGAAGAGGAGAAGAAGAACAAGCCCGCCGCTACTACCGAAGCTGAAGACTTCATCTCCTTCGATCTTACCGAAGACGAAGAGAGCGAGGAAGAAGAAGCGCCACCACCTCCTCCCCGCGATCCCCCTCCTACTATCGCACAGCCGCCTCCGCCTCCCCCGAACGCGCCCTCTGGTCCCAGAGCCGATATCGAGAAGCCGCGGTCAGCCGTCAGCGAAGCGCAGGAGGCTCGTAGAGCAGCCAACGACGCTCTTGGCTCGCGCAAACGAACTGCCGACGACGTTATCAAGCCCCCGGATTATGGACAATTGAAGAAGGCCACCACAAAGCCATCCAAGGGTTCGTTATTACCCAGCTGGGCGCCAAAGGTCAAGGAGGATCCTTGTCCTTGGGATATGTACGATCACTCAGCTACTACTAACATGGCATTTCGGTAAGTTGCAATACCTCCCACTATCCCGTCTCGTCATTGATCCAATGCTAACATCTGCAGTCTACACAAGGAGATCATGGACTTTTACGAATACGTCCGACCCCGCGACTTCGAACAGCGCATCCGCGACAACCTCGTCGAAAACCTTCGTAAGGCGATGCGACGCGACGGCCGAAACTTTGCCAGCGCCCAAGTCCACCCCTTCGGTTCCTTCATGTCCGGCCTTTATCTTCCCACCGCAGACATGGACCTGGTCGTCTGCTCAGCCAGCTTCATGCGCGGCGGCCCCCCGACGTACCTCTCCGCCAAGAGCTGGTTGTATAAGTTCCAGAAGTTCCTGGTGTCGCAACAAGTAGCCGAGCAGCACTCTATCGAGGTTATTGCCCACGCTAGAATCCCGTTGGTCAAGTTTGTCGACAAGCAGACCGGTCTCAAGGTCGATGTCTCGTTTGAGAACCTGGGTGGTGTCGGCGCCATTGATACCTTTTTGCAGTGGAAGGAGCAGTACCCTGCTATGCCTATCCTTGTGACTGTGATTAAGCACTTTCTTCTCATGCGTGGATTGAATGAACCTGTGAATGGTGGTATCGGTGGCTTCTCGGTTATTTGCTTGGTCGTCAGCATGTTACAGCTTATGCCACAGGTCCAGAGTCGAAGTCTGATCCCCGAACATCATCTTGGCGAGATGCTTCTCGAGTTCTTTGAGCTTTACGGCTACGATTTCCACCATGAGAAGAACGCCATCTCTCTAACCAGACCCGTCGGATATATTCGCAAAGTATGTTCGCGCCGCTCACCCCAGTCTATTATGTCTCATGCTAACCTCTCTCAGTCGCACGTCAACAGTCTGACATACAAGAACTACGATCGTCTCTCCATCATCGACCCGAACAACCCGGCAAACGATATCTCTGGCGGTTCAGCCAACACGCCAGCTATCTTGTCCCGCTTCAGAGAAGCCTTTGAACTCCTACGTGACAGGATGAGTGACATCGCACGCAACCCCAACAAGGGTAATATTCTCGAGGTGATTCTCCAGGGCGACTACTCGTCGTTTAGAATGCAGCGGGAGTTTATTCGTCATGTGCACGAGCAGCATATCGGTCCCTGCTAAACACCCAATCTTGTGTGCATATCCCGAGTTTTACAAAATATCCTGGAGTTTTTGGTAGCATGGATGGGAGGTGGTAGATATGGGGTATTTATGGAAAGGCAGGCACCTTGTCTTTCTACAGTAGTTGTCTTTCTCTGCATATGTATAGTAACGCCCCGTCATGACATGGAAGGAAAGTTGGGCGGATATCATTTGCTTTTTTTTCTGGCGCACATCACATTTCATGGGGGGCTGGCTCGGTGGCCTAGAATTGGAACCCGATTTATCATTTCGACTCTTATCTACTAACCGTCTATTCGCAGTGACGACCTCTACGACTTGGTGACGATTGTTCGAGTCACAGTGACGACTTGATGAGCACGCACTGGATCGTGCATTTTACTAACCGAGATCTTTAGGTGCATCCTTTCTTCGGTTTATGGCTGTTGAAAACCGTCGTCCTTTGACGACACCTTTTCTCACTACATTCTTTGCTTGATGCAGGGTTGTGGAGAGGAAGCGAGACTGGCTTTCGTCGTTGAATGCTTTCGATAAGATGGTTAGAAGTTTGGACAATGTTTTTTTTTTTAGTTTAGGTAGATTATTCTGTAAAGAATGAGTATTCTCAGAAAGCAAACACGTTTTTTCGCCAACCATTGATGGCTATCTCTTACACGGGTGCATGCTATATTGTAAATACCCGTGTAGTGATCAACACTGATAATATTGGTAGGCTTGTCCAGGTCACATTTATATTGGCAGGATCTTATCAGTGGCGAGGTAAAAAAGTTATAGTGTAGTTAGTACTTCTTATCTTTTGTTATTATCGCAGGAAATCAAGCACCTTCTAAAGAGGTCACCTAATCGGTACTATTCCCTTCAAGGTCCCAGTGACGAGATGAGCTATTATCTCACAAATTTTGCAACTTATCAACCTTATCTTAATCCTGACAACCAATCACCCGCGCACCTTGATGGTTTCTCCGCAGCCGGTAAACGGTCCAATAAAACTCGCGGGATTAACAACATGAGGTACTATTATCTATGATCAAGCGCACATTTTGCATTCTCTTTTCCTGCAAACCTTGTAAAAGGATTGAAGCAAAGGAAAAAGTAAGTTTCAGCCGCGACGATATTTGAAATGGTCAAGGGACTAATGTGATGGAAGTGGTTGATTATCTTTGGGGCGATACAAGTCAAGAGGAGAGGAAGTTGATACGAAAACTTGGTACGTTACGCTATAGAGTTTGACGGGGATTATGCTAATTGTCAAGACTTTTTTATCCTTGTAAGTTTGGACTGGTTTGATGAGGATGTTGCTAATTGGGTAGACGTTTTGTTGCTTCAGCTTTTTCTTTAATCATCTCGGTAAGTCCTCCAGTGGTAACACGAGGTGGCGTTCTGACTCTGGGATCCAGATAGACAAGCCTTCGCAAATGCATACGTAAGTCGACGAATGAGCGTTGAGTATATTTGACTGAACGTCAATAGGTAGCTGGTCTGAAAGAAGCTCTTGACCTGAGCGGCAATCAGTACAATGTTTTACTCTCGATGGCGTCAGCAGGGTAAATATCGACTAATTCTGCCAAGAACCAAATAAACTGACAAAGTATAGAATGCTGGTGGGACAAATACCAAGCGCCATAATTATCCACAAAGTTAGACCGAGGATATGGCTCTCCTCTTTGGTGGTTGTATGGGCTGGTCTAACTATGGCCAGTGCAGCTTGCAAGACATATTCTCAACTTTGCGCTGTGAGATTTCTTATGGGATTGGCTGAAGCTAGTACTTATGCTGGATCAATTTACATTATGGGGTCATGGTAGTAAGTCATATACATCTCCAAAGTCCGCATGCTGTGCTAACGACTGCAGCAAATCCAACGAAATTGCCAAGCGGACAGCCATGTTCACAGTAGCAGGCCAAATAGGCAAAATGTTTGCCGGAGCAATGATGGCAGCCATCCACGAATCTATGGAAGGTCACGCTGGCCTCGCAGGTTGGCAGTGGGTATTCCTAATCGATGGGATCATCACACTTCCCGTTGCTGTTTTTGGATTCTTTTTCTTTCCTGATGTACCAGAGTATACTGATGCGCCGTACTTGAATGAGAAAGAGAGACAGTTGGCGCTCGATCGACTGCCGCCGAAGAGGGAGGATGGGCATAGTATTCAAGCTTGGAGCCTGGTCAAGAGGGTTACGGGAAATCCTCTGCTGTGAGTATTGTGCTTCTGATTTGTGTACTGGAACTGATGAGGGCAGATATATCTGTTGTGTCTTTGCTGTTCTTGGATCGGCGCTGCAGTCTTATGTTGTTCAGGGTCTTATGCTCCTCTACCTCAAATTCCGCAAAGACATCGACGGCTTCACCCAATCCGAAGTAAACACCCTTCCCATCCCAACCCACGCCGTCGGTATCGTCGCCGAACTATCAGTATCCTTCTTCATGGATCGTTACAACCGGCGCTTATCCCTCGGCCTCACCCTCTGCGCGATCCAAATTATCTGCAGCATCGTCCTTCTGATTCCCAACATGACCGTCGCAGGAAATCTGACAGCCTTGTATCTCTCAGCCTCAGCATACGGCATCAATCCTCTTTTATACGGCTGGGCAAGCAATATTCTTGCTAGAACAGCAGATGACGCTGCAAGGAGTGTGACGCTTGCTTCGATGACGGCTAGTGATGGGTTGTTGTGGACGTTTTGGGGTATTGTGTTGTTTCCGGCTGATCATGCGCCTTATTGGCGGAATGGATACATTGGTATGCTTTGTGTGAGCGTAGTACTTGGTGGGTGGTTGTTTGTTGTTCGATGGGTAAGTCTTGTCACTGAACAGAAGTGGATGTTGGCTAATGAGAAACAGCTCGATCGGTATACGGCTGAGAAGTATCCTGTTGGTGAGCAGACGAGTGTTTCGTCTTTGGTCACGGCGGAAGTGAATTATTATACGATGGATCCACGTGAGACGGAAAGCAAAACAGCGTAGAATACTGGAAAGTAGGAGGATTGTTCCCTGATGATTGGATAGTCTAAATGTTCACAATGACTGGTATAAAATGACCAAGCGCCTTCGTCTTTTAGGCTCCCTAACCTTCTAGGTGGGCAACACAAGAATCATCTCCTAAAGCCTAAGCTACAATAATAAAGTTGCCTAAGTGCTGGTCTAAGCCAGCATAAAATGACCAAATTATTTCATCTCTTAGAGTCTCAGGGTCAATTCTTGTGATACCCTAAGGCCTGTCACTGGCCAGGTCCATCTGCGCCGTGAACATCATCTCTCCTTTCTGCATAGCGATAGTTTCAAGATATGCTCCATCTCAAAGAACAGTTCGCATTGCCGCAAGTCTCTACTCCAGCTCCCACTCGAGCTCCAGCTCTTGTTCCGAGCCGCGCGGGTTCAAGAGACCAACCGCGCCGATGTTGATGATAGGCATGTTAGCAGGCATCGACTGCTCAGCCACTTTGTCAATCTGAGCGATGGACTTGAGACCCTGAAAATCGCCAGCGATGGTGGTTGGCTCTTCATACATAGAAAAGAAAGGTAACCCCGCGTCGGCATAGGTCTTGGGAGAAACAGGTGACCGAGGGGGCTTCTTGCCAGTGACATGCTTGAAGCTAGTACTGTTTAGGACCTGGACGTTGAAGGTGACAGGGACTGTCTTCTTGTAGTCGCCTCGTGGGAGTTTGACAATACTCTGGGTGATTAAACCTCCCGCAGCGATGTTCATCTCTGGATCTGGTGGGAGATAGCCGCCTCGTAGACTTAGAGCCAGATGGACGTCAGATCCCTGTTGTGTCACATTACGATTAGAGTCTGAGATTGAAGATGGAAGGGAATAAGGGAAATAACGTACATCAGTGACGTTGCATTCCTTCAGTGTTTTGCCATCTACGTCTAGTCAGTATATGGAATGGATACTGCAGATGAGTTGCGTAGAAATTGCCGATTACCTTCAAGCTGACGACGGTCGAATATCAGACGCTGCTGATCCGTAGGTATACCCTCCCGGAGCTGGATGAGGAACTTCATTCCCAAAATAGTGGTGTCATGTGAGGCTGTGATGGGGATATGTTTGCCCGTCAATGTTTTCACCGTAACAGAGGTCCTGTTGCTGTCATTTACCTCAGGAATTTCTAACTCAGAGAGGTTTATTCCAGAGGGACCCGACTCATTAGGCTTCATGTCAAGTCGGCTGATTTCGAATTGAATTCCTGCAGTCGTCTCCTGGCCCGTCATTTGAGCCTCAACCGAGTGGCCTGTCCCAACAGGCATGGCGACAAACTGACGGACCTTCCCGGGCTCTACTGCGATACCATCTAGCCACTTCTGGCCTTCGCTTCCGACCACGACGTAATCCTGAACAGACTTCCCTTGTTTGATGAGGTTGCGACGACGAAGCGAAGTGGCGGCGTTCGGGACGGCTGGCTCGCCGGAGATGGCGTTGATACCTCCGACAAAGATCTTTATCGCATAGCGTCGTCTAGACTCGAAGCCGATCCACATGGCTTCTTTCTCTAATCACAAAGGCTATTAGCATCGCTCTCTGAGACATTATAATCCTGGACTTGACTTGCGGTACATGGGGAGAAATACACCACCCTTCTGTGTCATGCTGATGGGGAGTCTGTCGGCGTAGTTGTCGACTTGGTAGAGTGGAAACTTGCCCATATCTGGGGGCAGGTCACTGCTCCCATGATTGTCAGGGACGCGGATAGTCCGTCTGAAAGTGATGCGCAAGTCGTCAATCTTGATCTTGTCGCTTTCGCCGAGGACCTCTGCGTCCGGATACCAGGATGTGAGATGCTCCAACATTTTGTTCAAATGTGGCGACTGTTACGGGCCTCTTCTCGTTACTGATTCAGTAAAGATGGCTCAATGCGAGTTGGCATGAGGTAAGATTGGGAGCGAATTTGAGAGAGGGGAAGATGGGTTGAAATAGTAAATCTGGGAGGCCTACCACGGCTTCGCAATTCACTGCCACAGTTGCCTGGTGACAGTGGGGTAGATATGCTTGTTGGTCGGCACATTGAACAAAAGTTCATGTCTACCGTCCAATGAATCTTCTTATGATTGCCAGCTGATTGCTGCGACAGGCCGCTGGGCCGGCCAACGCTTTGCTTGTTTGCGTCATGCCATCCTTTCGAAACAGTACCGCCCCAAGAAGTTGCGCTTCGACCAACAATTACAACAGCGCGGTCTAAGCCTTATGTTGTTAGCATAAATCAAACTAAGAGCCACTCTAAACTGACATAAAGTGACCAAATTATTTCGTCTCGTATGCATTTACAGGCTAATTCTTCTGACACGTCGAGGAGAATATCTGGGAAGATAGGCTGGAGCTAGGGGCACCAATCCCGAAGCTTTTCTACTAGAAATACGTCCTAGAGCTGGAGGAGATGCATAGATATAGAAAGAAACCTAGATAAGCTTCTCTACATAGGATCCGTTGAGACGGCTGCGTTGGATGACGCTACTCGAGATACAACTAGAAAGTTACGCCGCATTGGAATACTGTTGCATATCAAGGTCAAGTCGAAGAATGTTTGGGTAAGCGAACACTATGGTATTACTTATAGGTATCAAAATTGTCTGAACCCGGTAACCCCAGCGTGTAATTAGTCCGCGTTTTATCAGAATCCTTCATAATAGCAGAATATGATTCTCATTCAATGACACAGCTTCCCGTGTTCTGTTTAATTACCAGTATATTGAGGAAAACAACTGGTCTACAATGGATAGATGAAGCCCTCGTTCTCCAAATCCGTCAAATCCAGCATAGCAACTTCAACTTTGACCTTGACTGACTGGCCGCTCTCGTCAAGCTGTTCGACGTAGTGATAACCAGCGTTTTCACCAACCGCATCAAGCCTCTGCTTTCGAATCCTATTCCTGCGAGTCAGGATAAAGTGAATCACCCACAAAATAACAGGCGTTCCGAACCAACTGACTACAATCATCGAGGACCAAGCGCCATAGAATCTTGGTTTAGCCGACGCAACCCATATCTGGGGTGAGACCAGGTTTCCAGCACTGTAGCCAATCATAAACATGACATTCCTAGTAAGTTTCTTTGTATAGCCTGCAGCTGAAGAGTTGGTCCACCCAAGAGCTATGATGTACGCAACGCCGTAGGTATGGGCTGCCAAGAACATGCAGGCAAGGAGACCAATGGTTCGGTCCCAGGGTACTGTCACCATTCCTATACCACCAGCAACAGCTGGCAAGCACCAAAGGGTGCAGTGCAAAGCAAAGTTCTTTGGGTATTTACGAAGGGCAAATGCTGCGATGACACAGTTGATAATGCCAAAGCCACCTCCTGCGACTGCGACAAGAGTGGATTCAAGTGGACTAACACCAAGAGATGTGACGAGAAGGTTCTTTTGACCATAGGTGAGGTTGTTGCAGTACATCAGCGTGAAGGCTTGCAGCGCGAACAGCCAAGACACTGGATCTTTCAACGTCTCGACGAATTGTGATCTTTTGAATTGCTTTTGCTCAATTGAGCTTTGCTGTGATTGCTGAACGCGCTTGATGACGTGAACCTTCTCTTGAAGTGTCAAGAACCGAGCCTCGGCAGGGTTACTGGGGTAATCGAACCAGACCCAGATGGAGAGGATGAAAGTGATACCGCCAGTAACGACATGGAGCAGCTTCCAGGGTAGAACAGGTCCAGTAGTCCAGAGGAGGCCATAAGCGATAAAACCTGTAGCAATCGGCGCGCCTTGACAGGTGATCCAAAGAATGGGTTGCAGAAAGGATTGTTCTGCTCGATTGAAGAACATGCCAATGGTCATTTCTAGCGCTGGAACAACCACGCCTTCTGCTGCACCCAAAGCAAGTCGCAGTACGATGAGTCCTGCATACCGGGTTGCGACGCAATGGAGGAAGATGACGACAGACCAGGTGAAGATGATGCCCGCGATGAATTTGCTGAAGGGTAGACGTTGCATGAGGTAGTGGCCCGGCCACAAGAATGAAAGATATCCTATTCGAGTCAAAACAATGCAAAATGAGCAACACATCTGACGTACCAACGTAGAACATGGTGTTCAAGTTATTGTACTGAGCTTGCGAAATGCCCGTCTCTTCGAAAAGTCCAAGAATTGCTGCATAGCCTAAAGTGGATTTATCAATCTGGATTCAAAGACAATACGTCAGCTACCATAGAGAATGCATAATACCCAGAGGGTAGAACAAACAAAGAGCATGATGTTGATTGTTGAGAGTAGTCCCACTAATCGTAAGTACAACTTTCTTCGGACTCTTCTCTCTTCTTCAGCAGAAAGAGGCTCAAAACTATCTCCATGCTCTTCGATAAGACGGAGAGTCACGTCGGCGTATTCTTTTGTCACTGTCTTGCCCTTGGTAGGAGACTCAATCGACGGAGTGTCAGCCTCGCCGACGACATTAATTTCATGGCCCATTTGGATGAGATTTCAGTGGTTTGAAGAGATGAAACAACGCATAACAGAATCAATTGCAATCTCGATCCTTTTGTGACAGGTGATATATAAACTACTGCGGAGAAGAAATTCGGTCTTTGGCCGTTCGGAGCCGCAAAGCATTGGAACTAACTGCGGAAACGCAATGACGAAATAAGCGCTATTTATGCTTAATTGTACCACGTGGAGTAAGACTCGTTCTATCAATGCGCTTTTGGAAGTTTCTGTCGGCATGTAGAAATTATTACTGGAAAGGGTAGTACCCTGGTATTCCGCAATCGATAGCGTCGATTGCGTTATAGAATCCGAAGTTCCATGGCCTGCAAGTCTCTAGCACACCTGACACATCAAACTCAATGAGGACTGTCTATAGGACAGTTCAATTTCATTGCTAGCCTTCTACAGTATTCCCACACAAAACAGGGACTGCTCGTTGGGTCCAGGAAGGTTTCTTGCGTTCGAGAACTGAAATTACAGAACTCATCTTTAAATCATTATCTCGAATATGAAGCCACTGGTCTAACACTAGTCAAGAATAGACTCACACGTGATGTGAATATTATCACTCTATCTTAAATAATCTAGTATCTTGTGCGCTCAATCATCCAAAATTCGGATGTCAAACTAGCTTGTTTCAAGGTAGTGACAGTAAAAGAGCCAGAGTGATTGATTTCCCCTAAACGTCTAAAGCTCAGATCCCTGAAAGTGGATTTTGGTTCTTTCAGAAGCCGATTTTGCATGCAAGGCACGATCTAAAACACTTTAACGATGAAATGATTCGTTCATACTTTATGGTCTTGTGGATAGCAACCAATTAAGCTTATCAGTTCGAAACCTGATGAACTGGAGGCGATTGGTACACGTACGAAAGAGGTTGCTCTTTCTTATGAACAAGCTTTATTCCCTTGTTCCTATCCTACCTGTAGCCCACAACCTTTATCTAGTGGTTCCGATCTCTCTGCTCGTGGATTTCTTACATTTCTCTCGTTCTTTGTCTTGTTGTTCTTGGGCGAACTGAACGAACTGGACGAGTTGGGGGAGAGGGAGGAACTGAGGGAACTGGAGGGACCAGAGGAGGAGGGTTAATGTTGGGCTCATAGGACCAAAAGAATGAGTTGCTGGTTGACGAAGCTGACGAATTGCCGGAAGAGAGCGAAGATCTCGACTGTCTCTGACGCGAAACTCTTTCATTCTGCAGTGAATCCATACCTCCAACGACAATCAAACTTCCCATTCGGTGCAATACCTGTAACCTCCCAGGAACTTGCCGGTCTTCTTTATAGCGCTTCGCTTGCTTTTCCATCCTTGAGATGGTTTTGAGTTGATCTTGTATAACCGTTTGTTGTTCTCGTCTATTACTCATCAATTAATATCCCAGTGGACCTGTATGAGTAATTGCTTGAACTCACATTTGCTTTTCAAGATCTTTAATCTTCAAACTTGCCTCATTATTCATTCGCCTTTCCATCATCCTTACGATATTCTTAATTTCCAACTCGCAGGCCTCGATGCCCAGCATGTTGACGATGAGTTGTATGTTTTGTTGAACTCTCCCCAACTGCAGAATTACCTCGAGAACATCCTTCTTTCCAAATCGCCACATGATGTATTTTAGTGCCGAGATAGACGTGTCATTCTGGTCCATCAAACCGTCGGTTACAGTTACCAGTCTGTCAAGGATGCTCTTGGACATATCCTCAGTAGCCTTGATAGTCCCTTCCGAGGCCAAGTCTTGCAGGACCATAGATTGTGGGAACCTTTGATGGTATCGCTTTAGAGTGGCATGACTGGTCCTGATCGTCGTGGAAGAACATGTTATCTGATTTGCGTAGTTCGCGATCTCAAACTTTCCCTTTCGTCTTTCCTCTGAGTAGTTATATAGCTCTATCGCTAATTTACCGCAATATTTCGCGAGATCCACGAGAGCTGGGGCTGCAACGATAAGACTAACGACTTCTGCCATGGAATGAATTGATGAAGTCTAGCATTTGCGAAAAAGAATTTGGCAAGCTCAGGAAACGTGATTGCAGATAAGGCTCTTATGAGGTATTTCCAATAGGGCGGAAATGTTAGTCCGCCAGGTTGAAATAAGGCAACCCAAAGTATGCCCACCACGTAAGCAAGGCATAATTCTAGAGAAAATCAGGCTGTGTGAGATGGTTATTTATGCACTTCGACCGGATCAATTAAAATCGAACGGAACCACACTAGTTGATGCGACATAGAGAGCAAATCCAGTATCTTAGAAATTGTGACAATCGCAGTTGGATGGAACTGGGCTGGGTAGGTAACAGAAGAAATATCCTTTAAGGCTTAGGCTACCAAAATAAATTATCCTAAGCGCTTATATAAACTGTCCTAAGATGACTAAATTATTTCATCCATCTGTTATGATTATGACGGCCAACTCTTCTGAAACTCTGCGGCTGGGCTTGTAATTCTGCCAGGCCACTGTGAAATCGAGTCCACAGGCCCGTAATAGGCCCCCTTCTAATTGCTACTTCAGCCATCTGCGGGGTACTCTCTTCAAATAATCTTTACCAACGATCGAGGGGGAGCTTTCATCTCCTTGTGAGCAACTGTCATCCTCACGTGTCCCAGCCGTTGGTAGACAGAGTCATTTCCAACTTGGCCCAGCACCAGTCCCTCTACATCGTCTTTCAGTCCAACTAGCATTACCACCCAAGCTGTCCCTTGGAATGACGACACATCCGTCAAATATTCCAGTTGCCTGCCGTTAGTAGCCTTTGTAACCTTCCCATCCCGAACAGTCAAGAGAGTATCGTGACGAAAGGTAATGGTTGACTCGAAAGGCAGTTCAGCATCCGACTCCCATGTTACGCTATGTTGAATCCAATCAGGATGCTTGGGTGATGAACAGATACAGCCTATCTGTACTTTATGTAGTGGCGCTTCGAGAAATATGTACCCATCAGATATCCTTCCATACGGTGCTTTGGGCGACGACAGCTGACATTCGGCCTGGTGTATGATAACTTGAAGATCTTGCTTGAAATTGCCCGCGAGGGGGGTTTCACGCCCTTCCACTCCGACCTCAACAGGCAGACATGCCCAGGACCAGGACGGTGCAGTCGGACTCTCCAGTGCGAGTGAACGAACAGCCGTTTGTCCTGTCTCAATCACTTTCCAGCACAACCCTACACATAGCTGACTCTCCCAGATCCCTGCTAGATATTTCCCCTCGAAATACTGCGAGAAGTAAGAAGCGATACCCCCGAACGCTGGTAATTTGTCCTCCTGGAAGGATAGTGTCCGCAGAGTGTATTTGTTGACAAGAGCAGTCCAAGTCTTGTGTATGGATATTTGACGACTGAGTACTAAGAGCGGGCGTAAGGGTTCGCGCACCTGCCAGGCAGGCCAGGTTTCTAGGCCGGTTAGCCTTTTGCGTATGGTCCGGTCTGGTGAATCGGGCCGGTGATTTTCATCGAGGCATGTCATTGTGTTTCTGCATTCCCATATGATGTCGGAGGGTGTGAAGTGAATAAGCCGTCTTGAAAGGACAGCTTCTTGGAGGCACCAGCCGCGGCTTAGCAGGATTTCCTTGCCGCGCCTGAAGTAGTTAGAAAGTCCTTTGAGGTAAGCTTCATGCGAGTAGTGCTCTTGTATAGTGTATCTGACAGCATGCCCGTCGTGATCGGTCGTGCAGTACGACATCGGCTGCCATCTCTCTTCGGCATCACGAAGAAAGTGCGTATTGCTATCCCAGGATCTCTCTACCGCGATAGTGAAATATGCATTGGAGTAATACTGGGCCATCTTGGATGACTCGGCTGCCCAATCATGACTGTCGTCCTGAATAATACACAAAGAGTCTATCCATATATCGTATATGTCCAGCTGCTTGCAGAGCCAGATGGCGTCCTGGAAGACGGCTGTGAGCTCTGATATGGGCGTTGGTTCCTTGTACTTCGAAATGGTGTCTCCTGTAGTGCGTACTGGGTGAACGCCGGGTGGTCCCCAACAGTGGCTCAGCGCTGCATAAAAACCTTGATCAAACTCGTCGGTCTCAATGAGACGGATTGTCTCGCCTCCGGGATCTATCCGGATAATCCTCGTCGGCAATTTTGTTCTTTCTGGTGTAGGACAGGTCTTATGGGAATCTTGTCCCGAAGAGCATTCTAGAAGCTGGTCTTTGATGAATTGAATACTCTCTAGAGACTTGGGTGACCACACCAAGGGGGATAATGTGTTGAGCTCTCTTGCATCGTCTTTGTTTATCTTGATTGGTTAGTAAGCCCAAGGCCGATGGAAGATGATACTCACTGTATCTATACATTGAATATCGATGTATCGGTAAAAGAAAGGGTCCCCCCGTTCATTGCTCTCTTCGGGGTTTCTCCTTCTGAACCACAAGTACTTCGCGAACCATCGTCCATCACCCCGCGATGATAGCCCAATCTCTTTATCCGTACCAGGCCCGCTACTAGTTAAATCAAAGTCCGGATACTCTCGTATCAGGGAACTCTCTAGTCTGTCATATATTGCCCTTAGAAAAATGCATCGATGGCAAACAGTTGACAGATCTTGGACCTGAATGCCGTTTCTCGAATCGTCAGTGAAGTCATGACAGACCTCGCAGGCTGGCCGTATAAGACTCAGATACAATTGATCGCTCTCACTAGCGCACATCTCGGTCGACTATCTGGGTCAAGGCATTGCTGGTCATGTAAGAGAAGTTGCATGAGAAGTTGAGGTTATTCTGGGCAAGTGCTGATTCGTTCGAACTAACCCCACTCCCTTACGTAACGGCATGTACTACCACATCATTGGCTCATAGAATAGTGTAGGTTAGGCATGTGGTGTCGGGTGTCTGCGAAGTTGATGCTCAGAATCTAGGGTAAAGAAAAGTTGTCTGAAAGTCCATCTTTAAGCGACTATATACCAATTGTCAAAACATTGCCTTACGAGCCTACATATCGGGAGCACTCACGATTGAGAAAGATTTAGACTAGCCGCAGTCCATCGACTTAGTACTGTTCCTGTGCGCTCATGTAATCCATTCTCACTCCGGTGGATCATGCCTCTACTATAGTTCTTAGCAAGTGACCTCATTACTAACTTCTTAATGATCACCCCTGCCAGATCTCATCCCAAGCTCCATTGCAAAATTCACGAACCTGCTGTAGAAGCTCCTTGAACTCAAGCGGGTCCTCCCCTTCAATCATCACTTTACCATCCTTGAAACACCGCCATCCTTCGATGGGCATCTTGAGGAATTCGTGGCTCTTGTTGCAGGTTACCAGGCTCCCACTTATCAGAGTCTTGGGCCCGCCATCAGCAACTCGATTTTCGTAGCATTCCTCACACAAAATCCCTGCGAAACAGGTCATGCATTGATACGAAACCTGGCTTCCCCACCCGTGATACTTCTTCCGAGGGTCACATTCACCGTCGCATGTTCGCTCGCTTTCGATCAAGTCTCCTTCGTCAGCCAGCGATGCCGACAGTAGTTCACCGGCCGGTGATTCATCATCGTGCTTGGAGCCTTCATCTTCATTCGAGGGTGTATCCGGCCCAGCCTCACTCTCATCATCACCATTCTGAGACATCTCTGGGTCCAAACGGCTGAGTTGTGTCGATAGTAAAATCCGTGCAGCCCGTACTAGCTTCTCACCCGTCTCGACTTTGACCTTCTTGCTGAGAATATGCAAAACCTTGGCAAGGAACACCAGGTTATCGGCGTCATTCCACTCAACAGTATCACAGAGGTGATCGATGCAGCTGTTAACAACATCCTGGAGAATTTTCTGAGCCTCAACAACAGGTCCCATCTTGAAGTACATCTTGGCCATGGTCAAAGGCCGGTGGAAGTTGGACATGTTTGGTGGAACGTCTAGTGCTAGTGGGCGCGTCCAGATGGTTCGAATAGATTCAAGAAGCTCCGATTTGACCTTCGGGTCGGAAGACTCTTGGAAAAATTTCCATGCGATGTCGCTTTGGTACACCACGACTCTGCCCAAGATAGGGACAGGGTGGGCGTTTGTTATGGCGTACAGCCACATATTCGAGCTGCTATCGAGTACCTGGTCCAGGACCTTTCGAGCCGCATATGGATCTTTGCGGACTTGCCAATGGAACAATGCCAGTTCAGTCTGTATAGGTGCTGCAGCATTGACGTTTTCCAGATGCTTGATAGCGTCTTCATAGACTTCGAGAACAAATTGGTCCTCGTGGGTCTGTAGCGCCGCCTCTCGGACACGGCTGTGCAATAACATGCCAGTCTCTGGGAATTGATGTGCCAAGTAGGTCAATCGTTCCAAAGGGGTCCAGTCCTTGAGAACCTCAATAAACCGCTGGGGCGAAGAGGGAGAGAACATGCCGATCTCTTCTTCAAGAGCTACGCCGACTGTCAGACCCTTCGGGTCAGACTTTCGAGACTTTGCGAATGAACGAGCGGCCTCCTCTATATTCCCGAGTAATCTCTCAATATTGCCTTTGACGAAATAGGCTTCGCGTTTGAGACCCGGGGTCATGGTCTCGTGATCAATATTTTCCATATACCTGTTGACACAATGATATGCCTCGTCGTATTGTCCTTTAGCGGCCCAAGCTTGCGCCATCGAGCCCTCACCCTGGAAAATACCCAATACGTCATCCTCCATCCCCAAAGACTTTTGGATAGACTGAGACGCCATATCATGCGTTGTGAGTTGGTAATGGATATTGGCAATCGCGCGATGTGCCTGTGGAGTCATGGGTATATCTTCGAAAAGGTTTTCCAAAGCCATTGCGAGCCGCTGCTCTGATGTAATGTCAGGATCCGCTGCTTGATCTCCGTGGTTAATTTTAGCACGCTCGGTGATTGTCTCGTCCATTTGACGCTGCACCTATTAGTTTACCACACCACACATAAAGTTTAGCTCGTACTGACCAGTTGGGTAAGACATTCGATAGCCTTGTAGGAGTTGCCCATGAGGGTGTATTCGTCTGTGCCATATAGGATCTTGACATGCGCCTTGAGGAGAAGAAGAAGGCAGTCGCGGGGACTGTCCTTCAAACCACCCCACCATTGAGCCACATCATCAGTCAAGAATGGTTTGGCGTCTTGGAGCAAATTTGCCCAAGTCGCCACCTTCTCAAACGACTCATCATTAAAAGCTTCGGTATAAGACTTTACCTCTTCAAGGTCTTGGGTACAGTAGAGCTCAGCGAAGCCGCATTTGTTCATCATAATGCTGCCAAATGCTTCCATGATCTGAGCCCGCTCTTCGACAGTATGACTCTGAGGCTCGATATCACGCCAATGATGGAATATCTTTTCGAACATATATTCCTTCAACGACGGCGCGATTGTAAACTTTTCGTCTTCGCCCTTCTCATTTTCCAAGTGAACAAGCTTTGCAAGATCCAAGAATAGCTGTCGACTGGTTTCAGAAGGCGTCCAGCGCCAGGACTCTTCATTTCCTGTTGTATCGCAGAAGAACGCCCTCATGGAACGCTCATGGAATTTGACAGGTAAGTTGCCATCGTCATAGATAGCGTCAGGATCAACGTTTGCCTTGTCAAGCTCATCCACGGCAGTACCCCAGAAGCCTCGACCTTGTTTCACCTTCGCTCGTTGTTCGGCATCTGCACCTGGGTCACCGATTCGAATGAGATCTAGTATCGAGTTGGGGATCTCATCGATATCGAAGTTGTTATCATTGGTCCATATTCTCAACAGAGAATTGACTTCGTCAAGCGTGAGAGACTGTTTGTATGCGGCCCAGTGAAGAAGCCTGTTCACCAGTGGCTTGTGCTCTGGGGTCAGATGTTTGTAGCACTCGGCCACAAGGATCTCGTATATCTCATGAAGATCTGCGGGCAAGGGCTTCTCAAGGGCTCGGAGAACAGCTGCTTCGCGACCAAGGGAGTTGAATCGATGGAGCATGTTCTCAGCGTACAACATGTCTGATCCGTTAGTAGTTTTCGCTATTTGCTTTGAGTGGGACTTACTAGGCGAATGTTCTTCAAGCTTATCAGCCACTCTTTGCTTCACATACCGACCAAAGGTACGCAGCGAACTCAAAGAATTGAGGCGATTCCAAATGAGTTCTCTCAGATCGAGCTTCTGCTTCTCCTTGTTGACTAAGATACTCGTAGTTGGGACCGCGTCCGAAATTTCCTTGACACGCTCAGGTCGACTCGTGACAACAACGGAAATTCGTAATTCCTCACTCTGGATGATCTCGAGGACCGTAATCAGGTTCTCAAAATCTTCCAGTTCATCGATTCCGTCTAGCATGAGATTGAGGTGATACTTCGAGTTCTTCCGAAAGGAGGGAACCAGCAGTTTTCGGAATACGTCTTCCGAATCTCGGAAATCAACATCAAACTCATCTCTGCTGATCTCGGCCAGGACCATCTCGCAAATCTGTTCGTTCTGTTCAACCACCTGGATGATGATGATATTGATGGCATTGCCAAAGGTATGAAGATCACTGGCCTGTTCTCGAAAGTAAAAATGCGCTGCGCACAGGGTCTTGTCGGCATTGGTCTGGACCTCATTCAGCAACTTGTCGTAAACACTGGCGCCAATATGACTCTTCCCCACACCAGGGTCGCCGGAGATGGCCAGTACCGGGCTAGGGTCCTCGCTTGCATGCCATTGCTCCCATTCAGGCTCCTCGAAGACCCAGTTGCAAGTGTCAGGGATGATAGTGTCTTTGAGCACATAATACTCATGATCTTCGCCCTCAATCTCAACAAACAGGTTTCGGACACGGCTTGCCAAAGCTGCCTTGCTGTTGGAGGTCACGACCTTGACCTTCTTGCTTTCCCTCTTCTGATTCTCAAACGCCTTGATCAACTTAGCCATATCATTCTTTATGGTCTCAGTTGTCTCATGGATCGACGACATGACCTCCTTCTGGTCTTGCAGCATGGCTGTATGCAAATCTGAATTCTGCTGCAGCTCAGAGTTCATTTTCTTCAGGTCTTCGGTATTGCCAAGGATTGCGAATTCGGTTGCGTTTTGAAGGCGAGTAAGCTTAAGGTCCATCTTCTTGCGGGCGCCACTTAGATCAGAGTCGCCTCCTGATAGCAGGTTGCTGATCCACTTTTCTAATGCTGTTAGATGATTCTGGAGTAAAGGGCAAGAGAAGGGATGGCAGATTTCGAACTACGAGCCTGAGGGAAGGGATGATAAATTAAGGGATGACCTGTCTTAGACTAAAGGACGAGGCAAAGGTGACAAACCTCAGACAGGGTTATAGGTCTTAGACTTTAGGTGACTTGAAAGATGAAACTTACTGAATCTTCCAAGTTCAATGTACTTGTGAGCATAACCACACATAGTAAGGAAGGAAGTAAAGACATCCATAAGGCAGTTCTGATAGGCCTTGTGACCTGGCAGCCTCGTCTCAAGGATAACAACGCGCTGAAGGAAGCTGTTCATATCTTCGAAGAAAACAACGACAAGGTCGTAGTCGGCTCTTTGGTCGCGACATGCCTAATTCAGGTAAGGTTAGTCTATATTCATATGCGTTCCACGAAAGGTGACCGTCGATAAATTGAGAACCAAAATAATTCAGGTACTCTATTTTGGCTCTAGGATGAGTCAACAGTGTTTCTATCGGGTGTCTTACTCCTAGCATAAAGGTGATGGCTGTGCCAATGGCGGCAGCTGGAGGGAAGGCCGGGGTTGCTGCGGCTATGAGCTGATTTGCACCCTTCTGGATGTAATCGAGGTTATTTGCGAACAGTGACCTGAGCTTATCAACCTGTTTATTTAAGTTAGCCCGGATATTCTAAATGGTCCTCGAAGACTTATGACGCTGAGGTGAAGCCACCCAAACTGGCATGAAACGACTCAATTGTTTCGTTTCTTATGCGTACTCACTTTCTTATCATTGTGTCGAAATGAATGGAAGTTATTCATTTCCTTGATCCCTTGATCAATCATGGCTTGAACATTGTCAAATTTCTTCTCCAGATCGAAGCCGACAATGCCTTTGTAAGCCTTGAGGGCATCCTTCCAAAGGTCGGCAACATCGCGGTTTTCGTCTTGTAGGTCAGCAGGAAGCTGTACCTGTTTTTCGTCAGAAGGCATGGCGAGAGGATGGTGATTGCCCGCAGAATGTTTGCGGGCGGGATGAGGGAATTACTTATAGACTGGCATGAACAGTAGTTACCTCTTGTTTGTGGGGTTGGTCAGGCCTACGATGGCCAAGAAAACAATAACCTTGTCCGTAGTGCGGCTGAGGTCAAGGGATCAACTATCTTACCCCCCAACGGGCATGAGTACCCATCAGGATATTGACTCCTAGAAGCTTAGGTGCCGAAATAGTCTGGGAAGCTCGAGGCAATACTTATGCCAATTTATTCTGACGCCCTAACCGCTAGCAAGTAATTGATTACAAGCTCAGCTGACAGAATGGCCCACATGGGTCGATGAATAGTCTGTGGGCCGTTTCTTTTTGCAGGCTTTGAGTGGAGTGACGGACCTTTACCCGGTACTAGACATAACAATCATGTGTGTAAGCAGCGGGGACTTCTGATGAGGCTGTGCAAATACGACTCGATAAAGAATCTTATGCCCTGATAAGTCTAGATCCCGCAACAATCTGGTGTTGGGTAGCATTTTGCAAGTGAATGTAAATTCCAGCTGTTTTGGGATTCCTCAGTAGATTTGCAACTACCCTGATTTCTGACTGGGTTATTGTGGATTGAAACTCTAAAATCACTTAGTGCGCTAGTTGCGAGACTAATTATCTTTTGCTATGAACTTAAAGAATGACTCTTTACTGTCTTGTACGAATCCATGAAGCTAGTCAAGAGACTCCCACTTCTGCGATGAGCCGGCAATATCCTCAGTGAAAGTAATTGGCTCTCGACGCGTACGATTGACCTTGAGATCAAAAACATCCAACCGTTGATATCCCCCAACGACATCATGATACTGTTTCCCTTCGATGCAATCCTCAATATCAAGATCCGCATACAAAATACCCTCCTCCTGCTGCAAGAAGTCTTCGGTGATCTCCTCTCCGGTATCATTGACGGTAAAACCTTTCATAGGTGCGCCGGTGGGATCCAGGAATTGAGTCGCGCCACGTTGAGACTGCTTCAGCACCCGCATCAGATACTCAGACCCTCCCGCAATAGATTCGATAGCATCGTCGCCAAGAAAACCGGAGCAAAGGACCCCGAAGGATTTGGCCTCGAAACAATGTGCAGCTGCCCTCGTTCTGTTTGCCGTGACATTATCATAATTCGTCTTATTATCTCCTGCAGCATTGTCCATTGGTGGAACTCTCGTCGGCCAGATCGGTGGCCAAGTAGAAAGATGAATATTCTCACCTCGCGCCATAAGACTATATCTCGCAAGGGGATTCGTGTTTTCTCCACAAATCAAATTCCCAATCTTTCCAAACTTGGTGTCCGCCACACGCAGACCATGGCCATCTCCAGGAGCCCAAGTCAATTTCTCGAAGAAAGTAGGCATGAGCTTGCGATGATGTATCAAAACATCACCCATCTCCCCGATAAAGATATTCGAGTTGTATAGAGTCGCACTGCTGAAGCGCGTCTTCTCTGAGAACCCCATGCTCACCATGACATTCGCCTCTTTTGCAGCGCTGCGGATAGCGTGTATCTCATCGCCGTCGGCAAGGATTGATTCTTGTGCCATACGTTTGAAGAGATCATGATTCTCGGTGGGTGGGCGAAGGGCACTCCATATTGGAAACGCTGGGATGTATGTTTCTGGAAAGATGACCAGATTGGCTTTGTTTCTGGCGGCTTCTTTGACGAGAGTAATGGCTTTTGCTGTTGTTTCTTTGGCGGAGAGGAAGATGGGGGAGACGTGACATGCGGCGACTCGGATCATTTTTATTCAATCGATATGATAATGAGTTTCAACGAATTGGTTGAGCTTTGTTACTCAATGAAGCTGTAGTGTTTATAGTCGTTGTGGTAATGGCAGGAAGTGGGGTACCGGCTATATAAGGTACGGCGGATGGTAACTCACTGCGGACGATCATTTGCCCTTCCGGACTGGTAATTCATTTAGGCAATGGAACCGGGGACGAATGCAACCAACCAACCAAATCATACCATAAGCCGCTTCTTCCCCGCATGGTCCGGTGAGAGGTTGTAATAAAGCTATCTTTATCACCTCAATATTGAGTGTCTCAAACAAGCTTGATTCTACTATGTCTACGTACCGCTATACTCAACTACCTGCCGGCTGTATTCGCATCCTTCGCCTCCAGCCGCATCAAGATAAGCAATCTGCCATCCGATGTCAGCTATCCGATCTGGAGCTGCGAAGCTCAGAAGGGCTCTGCCCCTACGAAGCACTTTCTTACGTCTGGGGCTCTCCAGATAAGCCTCACACAATTGATATCGACGGCTATAGCCTGTCGGTTGGCGCAAACCTTTACGCAGCTCTATTAAGTCTTCGATATACCTCTCTTGAGCGTATCCTATGGGTAGATGCCCTTTGTATTGACCAAACAAACATAACCGAAAAGGAACAGCAGATCCAGCTAATGGCTGAGATCTATGCCAAAGCACGTTCAGTTATTATTTGGCTTGGGGAAGCGACAACAGCTGCGACCGAAGATGCACTGGAGGAAATCCGTGACGCCGCGGCTGGTACATCTAATGGGGTTGAAATAAGTGTGCCTGAAGAGGAGCCCATTTTGGAGATCCTTAAGCTTCCATGGTTCAAACGTGTTTGGGTAGGCTTCGTGTGTCGATACGTGATGGAAGAACGTACTAATACTGTCGCTCTAGGTACTTCAAGAAGTAGCTGCGGCGCGACACGTCATAGTCAGACTCGGTCGCGTGGAAATAGACGGATATGCTTTTTGCACCGGCCTTGACGCGTTGAAGCTATCCTACCATGGCGATCTAGATTTACAGCTGTTGATACGCTCCGTGTCATACCTGATGCGTAGGGCTGTCTTCCGTCCGAGGCAAATCGCTGAAAAGTCGGAAAGATACTCACTTGATATATGCCCTTTAAGCGAGCTGGTGGAGATGTATCACAACCGTCAAGCCACAGAGCGTCACGATAAGGTCTATGCATTATTCGGCATGTGCTCTGATGACCTCGAAGCTGCGGGATTAGTGGTTGACTACGAGATTCCATGGAATCGGCTCCTCCAAAAACTCGTCAATTACATTCTTCCTAATTGTTTATCTGTGAGAACCTGGAATGATAACCAGGTGGCCGCGATCGTGACATTGGTTCACGTTCTCGGAAAGGTTGTGTCGGTCAATTCACAGGAAGAGAGCCAAAATATCACGATAGATTGGAAGAGTCCACACATCAAATGCCACGAAACGTCATCTTGGTGTATAAAGGCATCGAGCAAATCTGCCGAGGTCGGAGACATTGTCTGCCTTTTCGATGGATGCTCAAGGCCTACTATTATCAGGCTATGTGGCATGAATTGGATTATCATCTTTATCTCAATCACACCCGCAATTAAACCTGCAGAACTCCCCCCCTTATATTATGACAGATGGGATTGGCACGATCTCCTTGAATCGCTCGGCAAACCGTCTGCTAAATTCGAACTAATATGGGACTTGGACGTGCAGCGCGATCAGAGGAACCCGCCTTCTTCAAATGTCGCAACCATGTCCCTGACAACAACGAACTCCATTCAACGGTGTATGAGGGCTTTCGAACGAGAGGAAACCTATGTCTGGTTAAGACATAGTGAGAGAAATTCCCTTTCCGAGATTGAACGTCGGCTTCGCGAGATTATTAAAAAGCTGGACATTGCCACAGTGATTGATAAGTTGAATCATCCGCTCTCAAGCGTCTATCTTAAGGAATCGATGCATGCCCTACAAAGCATTCTGATGGAATGGCAGGCATTTGAGGCAACACAAGAAGACCAAGACCCATTGTTAAAGAATGGACTGGAAATTGACCACATTGTCGACACCTTGCTCGGCATTTATGGCGGATGGCTGCCATTGAAATGGGCAATAGATGACGGCCTCATGGCAGTCACCAGATTGATGCTGCACTTTGCTGACCCTAACGCTGGAATTGAATATGACCTTACACCTCTGGCATGGGCATCCAGCCATGGATATGATTCACTTGTTAAGCTACTGCTCGACACTGTCAAGGTGGCTCCAGATATACAGAACAAGCGGGGTGAAACACCCTTGCTGTTAGCCGCCAAGTGGGGATATGATACAGTGGTCGGGAAGCTACTCGATACCGGCAAAGTTGATCCAGATGCACAGGATGACTCAGGGGACACACCACTACTGGTAGCCGTCTTCAGCAACCATGTCGCAGTTGTCAAGTTGCTTTTGGAGACTGGTAAAGCCAATCCAAATGTCAAGAAAGAAGTCACCGCGCATTCTTGGGTGGGACGAACACCTCTTATATATGCAGCACAGAACGGTTTCTTGCAAATTGTTAGACTTCTCCTTGGTAGTGAAAGAGTGGATATAAATTTCCGTGACGAGCATGGGGGAACGTCATGTGAATGGGCTTTTGTAAAAGGCCACATGGAAATCTACAACTTGATAGCGGAAAGACTAGATAAAGAGTCGAGGGGAGACTTAGAGCGGGGGCAGTTAGAGCTAAAAAGGAAGATAGAAGAGCAACCTGATGGGATTCACACTTCGCGAATGCCTCTTTTTGGATATACATAAACTTCTTATACTTTAGTCAAATCTACATTTTAATACCAACAGAGTAGTGAAAAAAACTATATAACCCTATAACTCTAGAATAATTATATGTAAAAGGATATATATATTATATAGTAAAACGAATACTATCTTTATATATTATAGTATAATAATCACTTAGTTCAATTGTATATACTTTCAAGCTTACTACTTATAATATTAAGATAATATACTTAATAAACAAGTAATGTATCGGGCAGTAACTTATAGCAGCGGATAGTTGTTTACCTCTGCAAACTTACACTTTACAAAGGCTATGAAATCCTAAGCTAATTTTCTCCCGATATTAGAATACTATCATAATGTAGGCGCAAAGTTATTGTCTACCTCATCATGGTTGGTGCGTTGTTGATCCACTTCCATGGCGGATGACTCAAACGGTGTGGCTTAGCGATGGGGCTTAGCTCAGAGGACAATGAAGAGCTTCTCGTTCAGATCTCACTCTTTCAACTTTATCTTTCCCATCAGACACAAGTCTACATTCAACAACTGCCATGGAGGCCCAGGACCTCCAGCAAGACCTTGCGACTCTTCTTTCCCAACACTTCCAAATCGTCACCTCAAACTCTCAACGTCAAGACCAATGGTATAAGCGGTCCTTACAATCTTTCACCTCTCACCATGGCGACAAAAAGCCGTTGATTCTCGTTCCTCGCGAATCCAAGGAAGAATGGGTTCCTCACGTACGTCAGTTTGCATCTTCACTTGCCAGCATAGTAAGAGCCACCGATGGAAAAGCGATAGAACACGAGACTTCAGGGTCCAAGCTTTTCTCTGATGATGTCCTAGACGAAGCGCATTCAAGACCGCTTTGCCTCGCCGTTACCGACTCGAAACCGTTATCACCAGAAATGATGCAAATGTCATGGTGGACCACCAAGACTCAGCACCCAGATGATAAAGCCCGTCGGGTGAAGGGTATCAAAGCTCTTATTGCCTGTGGGCAAACCGAGTCGCTACTTCGTCTGGCTTCATGGCCTCAAACACGTCCCGATCAAGTGTCTCATCTGCAGAAGTACCAATGGAGCTCGTTGAATAATGGATGGCAGCCTGCTGTTGATAAAATAATCGTCATCATGCTATTACTTTGTGTCACGGGCGCTTTCAGTGAAGGGTTACTCGAGAAAGATGACTATAAATATTGGGTACCGGTGGCCTTTCTGAGTTACCAGTCACCTTTCACTTCGTACATCGAAGCTCACGGTGGCAAGATACCTACTATGGACGACGATAGACAGCGAGAAATGAGATGCTGTATAGAAGCGTTACGTACAGCTCAAGCATGGGCTTTGAGCACCGACAGCCCCATCAACTGGGAAGAGCGGATCATGGACAAGTTCCTATACATACTGGGTTTCGAAGCTTGGAACAGAAGTAGAGAGGGTGAAGGGTATCTGGGTTGTGATCTGAATAAGACGAAAACTGTCAAGTCGCTCCAAAGACTTGGTAAGGACCATGGCAGTGAGAATCCACCGGCCCGAGAAGCCATCAAAAAGTCGATGGATCCACTGAGGCTTAGAGGGCCTAAACAGGGCGTCGAGACAGAGCCGAGTGAAGAGGAGAAGATGGAGATGAATGAACTTGCTGAGTTGGAGTCTAGCGAAGCAAATTATGGACGGAAACGGAGTACGAAGTATGTAACCAAGAACAAGTCATGCGACAGTTATCGTTAGATTCACGCTATCCTAGATACAAGATTTCTAGGAAGCTAAATCTAAACCTTCGGGTTTATATATAACAAGGCTTTCGCTCACAGGTCAACTTCCAATTAACCGAGAGTCCAGCAGAAGGAGGCCTACGCACTCCGCAAACCGTAATGGACCTCTTATCGTGCGATAGTTACGAACCCTTCCAAGACCCTCTTCGAAGTTGGGTGATCTGCGATTCTGTCGTTGTCATATGGCTTTTTGATTTAGAAGACCTGCTATTCAGGGTGTGCTGACGACAAATCTTGAGTTGAAATTACAGCAATGCGTACATGATATAGTACTACTTTTGTCCCTTCTTCGGTGATAGGGATTGTGCAGGACAATGAGAAAATATCGGCCTTGGTCTTCGAGGCTACTTGAATTGTCCTGAAGAAAGTTGGTAGCAGGATACCAATAAGGAAGGCAATTCACAGGCGCGATTAATACATATCGATGCCCAGGCGCCATTCCTTTAAGCTGGGTTGTGTATATCTTGACTTTGATAGGGTAAATACTTCCCACAAGGCCCGCTGTTAATAATATGTGTTTTTGAACCCCCCTAACTACGGAATATGAAGATGCTGTTCTCCTCCCCATTAAACTCTACTATAGATATATTAAGATTATTTCAATGAGATAAAGCTTCAGATAAATATGAATCTCTGAACCTAATCATAACGACCTTGTGTGACAATAATATTATGAAGATCGTTGTGTTTGATACCACAACATTGTCAGCATCGTATTCTGCCGGAAGCTTCAACAACCTTTCGCCTTGCCATTGAACCCAACCTGTATTTTTATCTACAGATAATGGCGGTGTATGACGAATTAACTCTGGGCTAGAAGGAGGGACTGGCGGTGCCAGTATCTCCTTTGGAACCTGAACGATGCCTGACTGGGTTTGAATACCAGCATCTCCAGGAAGAAAGGAAACTAGCAGTTCGGTTTCGAGTAGTGGAGTAGAAGTGTACGCCTCATTTATTTGGACCAAACAAACACCTGTCTTCCAATCCAAGATCCTCACCGAGCCATCTTCCCCAACGGCCAAAAGGCGTTCGCACGAAGAAAAGGCACAACGGCCAGATATCCCATACAATCTTTTGTAGGATCGTCCGGAGGCTATATGCCAAATACAAATGGCCTCACTCGTCAACTCCTTTGCTGCCAGAAATGAATGTGACAAAGCCTCTATAGAAGCGCATCCTTCGATCACGTAAGGCTTGTGTCGTGGACTTTGTAGCTTCCACACCAGAACACAGTTGCGTCCTTGATTGAAGCTAGCCAGAACTCTGGCATTTGAAGCGAATGTTGTTTCACTCACACGATCTTCTGACCTTTCCAGAGTGTGCTGAAGCTTAAAAACGTCACCAACCTTCCTTAAGAGGAGAACACATGAGTTCCGCGTTTTCGGGCTCCAACAGCTAGGACCTGTTGTCACCGCCAGCCATTCGGAGTCGTCTGAGAAGGCCAGATGAAAACGTCTGTCCTCCTCCTCATATGTACCCCGTACTGTTTTGAGCTTCCTCAGGACTAGGTCCTTCAACGTGAATGGACCAGACGATGAATCCCATACACAAACTCCAGTACTCGCGTCGAAAGCCGAAATTTGAATAACCTTTACGTCGTCTTCGTGCCTGAAAAGAATGAACTTAGAATTAGAAGAGAAACCATCGAAGAGATGCCCTTTCCTGCTAATTTCGGACAGCTGCGAAAGTGTACCAAGGGTTGTGTCATAGATCTGCGTCATATTATGGTATATGACGGCAAGTTTGGTAGAATCGCGGGACAGTTCAACGCGAATGATCCTTTCAACTATGGCTTTTGATCCATGTTCACTCTGGGCGCGGACAACCCCTCTTTCACAGTCCCATACTTGAGTATCTGGAGCGAAGCTGACGGGGTAACCGGGCTTTGCAAACACTTGTAGGGACGAATCCCAGTCCCGGTACATATCAGTGCCAGGGTTAATCCATTTTGGTATGTGAGTTTTGAAAGTTTGCTTAATCAGGCTATTTTCGGGAGCGAACAGTAGCGCATGAGAGTAGAGTTGCAAGGGGTGCGAATCCACGATCGTGATGCTAAAGTCAACAAATCTCAAAGCGTCCCTGAGAAATTCCACCAAAGATGAATCTTTCTACGAACAATAAGCATGGGCGACTGTTCGATGGTATCTTGACAGTTGAACTTACCTGGCAAATATTACACAACGTCTTGAAAAGACCCGGAATTTCCCAAGCCCTGTTCATGAGTACAAGAGCTTCGATCCAGTGAAGAAGGTGTGCCTTTAAGAACTCCATAATCATCTGAGTTTCAGAAAGCTCCGTAATTGCCGATTCCTGATGCTTCACCCAATAACGACAGGCGTACTGAAGCTCCGGGGGTAGAAAGCTATCGATGAGATGTGCTTTGATCTCCACACGTGCCGTTCCAGGGTGGCGCAAATTACACATGTCTTTCTTCAGATGGGTTCCCATCACTCTTACACAATCCGTGGATAGCCTGCGAGAGACCTCTTTGTTTTCAATCGTAAACCCGTTGCCTGGATAATTCTCTTCATCGAGTAAGTAGTCTCTGAAAGAGGGATGGAAGAGACGGATGGGTACTTCCGAAGACTCTGGCACATCAAGAACAGAGTGGAGCTTATCCAATCGATCATGTACTCTATTTTGGTCAATGCCAAGCAGCCTAGAGAGTATTGTTACTGGTAAAGGGTTCTTAAGGATGACGATAGTTCCAACTATCAGCTTGAATTCCCGGGTGGCATCGGTTCTGCCTCGTGGAGAAAGGCCAATAAGCAGTTGATCTAGGATCGGCGCGTACGTGGCTTGCATCCCGTCGCTTAACGTCCAATTGGTAGATCCGATTATTTGTTTTAACCGGGCTTCGGGACCGCTATTCCTATCTGAAATGAAGCGGCAAATTGTAGCGGCAAAGAGAAATAGAGGGCTGGCCCGCTCTATTAATATACGTAGGTTATCGTCTCCTGGCCAATCAATAGATAGCCTGCGACTTTCAGCTACAGAATTGTTCCACTCGAGTACAATTCTCCGAATTTCGTATCTTACAAAGACAGAAATATCGTGCTCGATTACAGGTCGCGGGAGTTGGTGAAGAATAAGTTCCTTAAAGGTTCCTGTGATACTGTTGAACCCGAGCCGAAGTGGGAGCTCTGGGCGGCCTGTGAGCAAGACACGCGATTTGATATTATGAAGCTGTCCCATCTGGGAGAAAAGACTAATAAGAGTCACTATGTCTTGTCCAGAGTCGCATTCGGTCAGGCCATCAACGATGATGGAGATACTGGACTTGTTGACGGAGTCATGTTTCGCTGAGTTTGCGAGAGGTTCCATGATAAGCTTCTTGAACTGCACCTTCAACCCTTTGTTAATAATATCTGGGTCTTTCTCAACAGCAGTCTGAAGAAAGGTGCCAAAAACCCTTTTCCTCAAGGCGATCTGGCGAGCGATGGTTGTGCAGAATTTTGCAGCACTTCTCTGGTCAGCATATCCTCTTTTGAAGAAGAAGCTGGCGCCAAGCATTCGTTTTCTAGAAAGGTTTCGGGCAAAAGTCCTTGATATGGTTGACTTTCCGGTCCCAGCCATACCATTGAGCCAAAGAATGGTTTTAGAATCATCATTCTCTGTCCATTGTGACATTTGGGTGAGTACATCAACTCGAGTGTTTTCTAGGCATGTTGGATTGTTATCTTCGCTGTAAGAGTCGAAAGCTGCGTCCTGCACGTAAGGGAGTTTATCAATGATCTCCGGCCGGCTGCTGATGAGACTTCTCTCTTCTTCGAGTCTGGTCACCCAGACCTGACTCAACAATTCTTTCGCGTAGGCTGCTGCAGTCATAGCGGCATACTCTTGCCACTCATCATTTCTATGAGTGTCTGCATAGTCACAAATTCCCCGTATAACGATACAAGGAAAAACATTAACCACACCCGCTGCTTCCGTCTCAAAGCATATGATACCACGTTCAGATGATAATTTGTCTCTGATCTTTGCGTCTTTCATAAGTGAATTTGCGGAAGCGATAACTCCGTAGTGAATCTCTGGATCGTCATCTTCCTCACTTCGCTCGGCTCGCTTCACAAGCTTCGGTTCAGCCTCAGTGCCTTTTCCACAGACCTCGACGCAGGGTCGTCTATCTGTAGAAAGATGGACGCTGGTGGAAAGATAGAGACGATCATGGGACTTGGGTGGGCGATAATAGCTTTTTGTCAGTTCTGGATAACGCTGTAGACCTTGAGCAATGGTCTCTTGTATGTGATGGCCTTTCATCTCATGCTCTGACTTGAGTGCGCTTACTGCAGTACGCAAGGTTGTAGGAGCTTGATTCAGGAAGCCAGTTGTTTGGAATTCCATGTCCTGTACTGTACGTCCGAAATCATATTGGAATATCCCTCCAGTCCCCTTACCAGTAGAGCTTACGACAACATCGCCTAGTCGTATGTCCTTCTGAGAAGTCGGAGCGCCAGCTCCAATGCCCACTAGAAGACCAATTCGGATATTATTAAAGGCATTTAGCATGTTTGCAGCAACGATTCCAGCGGATGTTAGCCCATATTCCCCGTCTAAAAGCACAGCAATAACCACATTGTGCTTTCCGATCTTGCCTAAAGCATACTGATTGGTGTCTCGGTTCGGAACAGAGCCTTGTAGGACATTATTAGTCATAAATTTCTTTCTGCCTTTAGAGGTTTGGCGGGGAATGAACATTCTAAGCTAGATCTAGGCCAGAGTCAGGCGCGGATCATGCCAGAGCACTGACGTCGAAAAGGTGTAGGACTACATACAAGGTGGATGATTCTCATCTAGCATGGCTTTGGCTGCTGTAAACTCCTTAGATAATGCGCATACCCAGCCAACCGTGTAATCGCTGGGGTCAGACATGTTTCTACTGATACCCGCAAGTAAGGGGAAGAGTTATAGCCTTGGTGTGGTCGGTAGTAAAGGCGCTCGATACGTGGCCAAATAAATTCTGTAGGTGCCAATCTGGTCTAGACCTGGCCTGGTGCACGTCACGAGCAACAGAAGGACGAAAAGGAATGGGAAAAATATTGAATGGCGGCTTGGCTAAACATTTAGGGTATGAAAATGAATAGCCTCGGAAAATGCATAAAGGTAGCATACAGTCAAGATTTCTGGTTCTGAGGCGTAGGAAAGAAGCTAGGAAGTAAGAGAAAAAAGAGAAGGAGGGGACTGAGGAAATGTAACATCTGTAGGGCTTTCTTTGCAGCTGACCTGAAATGCAGCAGGGGATGGTGAACGAAGGCGCTATCAGTGGTCGGCATTCATCTTATGCCCACATTTCTTATGCATGTTGGTTACCATGGTCCTTGGCAGACTTCTCACAGCCACAGTCAACTTCGAAACTGGAGATAATAAGAATGAGGCAGCTGGACTTGTTATACGTTCTATGCTAAGACGAAAAGATGAAATACATTCGAACTCCTTTGCGAGATCCCGACTCGGCACCAATCTTCCTGATGATGAGGTTTAGGTCGATGTCAATTCGGTATCCCTGCTAGATCATCATAAAATCCGAGTCTTCGCAGTGTGGGTCTAGTCTGATGGGCTGATATAAAAAGACTTATAACTAAAATGAGTGTTGCCTAAAGCTGCGTTTTGTGACGTCCAGGAATCCGTTTACTGCATTCTAGCTGCAGTACTTCCTCCCACACAAAGGAGGAGCGTACCGGTTGTATCCAAGACTCGGAGACATGGCCAACAATCTCAAACCGATAGTTCTTGCTGAGTGGAAGGCGTTCCTGCTTTATGTTCCGGCGGCTTAACGGCAGTGTTACTGCCGTCAAGCTCAGTCTTGTACTCGGTATAATCCCGCCCACCGAGCCCACCTGCACAGGTGTTGCTACCTTTTGCTTTCCGATGGCATTTTATCAGAACCCAAGCTAAGACACACATCCCCATAAGACTGATTGGAATGGTGACTCCAATGGCGATCTTAGACGTTGTGGAAAGTCCACCGTGTGAAGTGGAAGTAGAAGCAGACAACGTAACGGTAGGTTCAGTGCCAGATTTGGTAGCAGCAGAGGCCGATCGAGTTGATGCTTTTGGCGTAGCTATAAACATTAGAACTTATTGCGAGACGGCATAATTCACCAACCAGTAGTGACTTCCCTGGTGGTAAGGCTCTGCTGAGCACCACTACCAAGCTGACAATTATCATTGAAGATGCCCGTAGCGCTGGATACCTCAGTACCCCAATGCGAGCACTCCTTTGCAACAGCAGTGGCAATTATCTGCACAAAGCTCGAAGAGCTCCGTGTACAAAGGCAGCTGTAGGAAGTCGTCCGCCCCCCATCGCCGCATCCAGAGACCATGTCTCTGACGATACTGCTGATGGGGCCTTCGGCACAGTAGGGAAGCGAGTCATAGCTATCGAGCTGGTTGAGCCAAAATGTGGCTCTGACTTGGACGACAAGAAGGAGTGAGATGAAGGTGTAGAATCACATGTTGCTTCAATGAAAAGGATTAGGGGTGGGGACGATGAGGGGAGCTAAAGCATGGGGGACTGGCAGAGTGATAAAGAAAGACGGGAACACGGGACGGCCTAACGGTCATTAGCCAAACGGCGTCGCCGAGACGTTGGGCGCGGAACTGCATGTATTGTAAGTTGTGGCTTCATACCGCATGTGGCAGGCAAACAAACGTCCCAAGTCCCCAGGTTTTGAACTCGAGGGTGTTTATAGTGTAGCAACGGGAAGAGTGAAGCCTTATCTGATCGCAACAGGACGAGCCAGAGCAGCTCTCAATGACAAAACGGCAAAGGAGCATTCTATATCTGCTCAAATCGAGTGGAGCCGCTACGCCCACTGAAAAAGGGTCACCCAGCCGGATATCCCAGAATCAGGCTGTCGTCTCGACTGGCCCCCAGCCTGTCGATCAATGGCCCAACAAATCGTCATGCATAAGCCATTCAGCCACCAAAAAGACAAATCAAGGCTGATGTCGCACGAAATGCAAGATGTGTTAACAAAGTGCCCAAATTGCTTGACGGAGCCAGGAGGAGAAAAATATGCTCTTTGGGTGCATCCTCAATGCAGTAACGTATCCGAGGCTGAAGGAATATTATTAAGCCTACTCGACATATCAACTGTCGGCTGCACCATTGGGAAGTAAGTTGCTTGCTTCAGATATGTGATTCTGGTCTATAGCTATATTTCTAATTCTAACTCTTGTATTTATTCAAGCTTAAACTCAAACTTCCCAGTGGGCGCAGGGTTTGATAGGGCCCACTTGATTCCGTTCTCCATGACGTTATCCCATCTCTTACTCTCAGATAACTGTTCTCCAAACCGTCGGAAACCATGAGGCAAGCCGTTGAAAAGATGGACATCAGTAGGGACACTGCAATCTGAGTCAGCATACAGGTATCAGTGGGGTTACGGGAACACTCACCCTGCCTCAGCAAGCTTCTTCCCATAAAGCAGACCCTCGTCTCGAAAGGGATCCAGACCAGATACACCAAGCGTCGTAGGCGGCAAGCCCTTGACTTGCTCAGCAGATGCAAGTCCAATATTCAAGCGCATGTCTTTAGGATCCGGTTTGGCAACTTTCAACAGGGAAGTGAACTTTTCTAGGGCTGCTTTGCCGAGAAGAGGTGCATCAGCGTTCTGGACGTACGATGACAGAGCTGGGTCTTTGAGTTGTTCAAGGATAGGCGCGTAACATTCGGGATGGACTAGGGCAGGAATCATAAGAACCTGGCCCGCAAGCTTTGGTCGTTTGAGTCCGTCTGAAGAAAGATTCTGTTGTAGTGTGAGGGCTGCTGAGAGTTGAGCACCAGCGGAGATACCGCCTATCAGGACTTGGTTCGCATTTCCGAGGAGTTCATCGATGTGATCGTGAACCCAGTGGAATGTATCCTCAACATCCTCCCAAGCAGTCGGATACGCAAAGTCTGGCGCGTGGCGATAATTCAGATTGACAACCGTGACATTTGCTCCAAGTGCGATGGCGGTACAGATCGCATCCTCGGATGGAATATTTCCGAAGACGTAACCCCCGCCGTGAAGATGAATGTAAATTGGCAGACGAACGTCGTCTTGCTTGGGTGGTCTATATGTTCGGACCTCAAGCGCAAACCCATCTCTTGCGGTGACCGTATAATCCTTCATATGAATCTCGGGGTTTCCCATTCTCTTCAACTCGCTTTTGGCGAGGTTTTCGCGGTGCATGTTTGTTATGTCTTGCATTTCCTTCAAGGACAGCGAGGGGTCCATTGGTGGTCGGGAGTCTGTGACTGCGAGCCATTCTGGCGTGGCGTTGCCGTATTGGGTGAAGTCCATGGTCGGTATTGATACTGGTGTGTTGGTGTTTCTGAAGAGTGTGGTGATGGATGTGAGAGGGTGAGTTCTGGGTCAAGATTATGAAGCTATCGTGATGTTTAAATTACCGGGGAGAAGTGCGAGGTTGTCGGTCATGAGATGTAGCGCCGCGGCTGGGAACCCCTCCAAGTTTGCCGAGGTCGGTATAATTCCATCCCCGAGGATCCACTATGGCAGGTACAGCAAGAACAAACAATACTACAACAATAAATTGAAATCCTCGCCCAAAGTCATCATCATGTATTAACTGTCACTAAATTAATTAGATTCAAGTTACCTTCAGTAATTGATTCAGTGGTTGCATGCAGACTCACTGTGGAAGTCAAACATCATCAGTAACTCTATAGGCGCACCAATCACAAGCCGTTCCCAGCCCCAAAGTCTAACCTCCACCACTACGTCACAGTAATTAATCATGATCACAAAAGTCCCGATATTTCTTCAACGTTACATACAAATCAAGGTCAACGGTTGCACTTTCCCCGCGATCTAGGCTCAACAAGATTAGGATCAGCAATTACTACCCAGCATTTAAAGTTCACTCTCAAATAAAAAGACTTCACTTCCTCTCACTGTGCATTTTGTACTCGTCAACTCGCGAATATTTCAGTTGTTATTGCTAAAATGTATGCGCGACAACTTCTAATCAGCGCTCTCGCGCTCGGCGTCGACGCGAGCTGGAAAGATTATCAACCTCAGAATCGCACACCGAGTTCATGTCCAGACTACACCGATTACTCGCAAAAGCCTCATGAGCCGTATTCTTCGGGCGAGTTGAAGTTGCCATACATGAGGCCCAGTGAAGAATGCAGAACCTTCAAGAGCCCTGCAGTTGAGGTGCGATAATATTCAAAATACGGGGATTGTGGAGACAGCTAACGTTGATGTAGAAAGTCATCGAGGACATGAAGAAGCGCATCAAGAATCCCGATCTTGCGCGTCTTTTCGAAAATACCTTTCCTTCGACGCTGGATACTACGGTCAAGTACTTTGATGCTGATGAGAACTTGGCTTTCATCGTTACCGGTGATATTACAGCTCAATGGCTTCGTGATACAGGAAATCAGTTTGCTCATTTGTACAAGCTGCTTCCTCAGGACGAGAATTTGAAGGATCTTGTCAAGGCTATTATCAATACTGAGGCGAGATATATCTCCGAGTATCCTTACTGTGGAGCCTTCCAACCTCCTCCGGAGAGTGGCTTGAGTCCTTCTGTCAACGACTATGCCGAGCTCGTTGTTGTCAACCCGTGAGTTCAATCTGACGGTATGCCGATGAAGAGCCTAGCTAACCTTGAATCTTCTAGACCTGTCGACAACCAGACAGTCTTCGAGTGCAAAGTCAGTAGACCACTGTCCCGGACCCGACATTCCCGCTGACAGTATCCTAGTATGAACTCGACTCCCTCGCAGGATTCCTCAAGATCGCACGATCTTACTACAACAACACCAAGGACGCCTCCTTCATCAACGACAACTGTAAGCCATCCCATCCCAACCTCCATGAAATCCTACTAACCTCCAGCAGTCAAGTCCGCCATGACCCAAATCCTCCGAGTCATCGACGAACAATCGCAAAGCACCTGGGCCGAAGACTGGTCCTACGTGAGCTACTACAACTGGACCGGCGAAGCAGGTTCACTCTCTCCACCCGTGCCCAACAGTGGCAACGGTGAACCAAAGCTCGCCAACGGTCTTGTAGCGTGCAGTCATCGACCATCTGATGACCTCTGCGTGTTCAACTACATCACCTCTGACAACGCCATGATGTCAGTTGAGTTGGATAACGTGGCTGATCTGCTTGATATGGAAGACACTCAGAAGAATCTGTCTACTACGTTGCGCAATCATGCAAAGACTATTCGTAACGCTGTCTGGAACCATACCCTCACTTCAAACGGCGTTTTCGCATACGAGACAAATGGTTACGGAGGACAGTACATAATGGACGACGCAAACGTGCCTAGCCTCGTATCACTCCCCTACCTCGGCTTTCTCAACCGCTCAGACCCAGTCTACCAAAAAACTAAAAAGCTCCTCTTCTCCCGCGCAAACCCCTACTACGCCGTCGGCGAAACATTCCGGGGCATCGGCGGTCCTCACGCGAACGCGACCAACCCATGGCCCATGGCGCACGTCTCAGCTATCTACGGCACTGACGACGATGATGAGATTGCTGAGCGTCTGAGTATTATCCTTGAGAATACTTCTGGTTTGGGATTAATTCATGAGAGTGTTAATATTTATAACTCGACTGTTTTTACGAGACCTTGGTTTGCGTGGGCGAACAGTTATTTTGCGGAGATGATGCTTGATTTGGCGGAGAGAAAGCCTGGGCTGATTTTTGAGAATGATGAGCCGTATGTTGTTAGCGAGTGAAAAGCCACAACTTCAGTTGGCTATGGAGTATTAGATATTTAGGTTTTTGTAACAAATAGCATTATGGCTTCTTCATAATGAAGAACTGAAGGAATACTGTCTAAGGCTTAGGCTACAAAGATAAAGTAGCCTAAAGACTAGTCTAACCTGGCATAAAGTGCCCTAATTATTTCGTCTCTTATGCTCACAGCAGCCAGCCAATTGACGACACCCTGAGGCTATCGTCGTCTCTCACACCCACAACCGCAAGAGGCGCTACGATAATACTCGGATGCCAAAATTATCACCTCACTCCTCCGGCGGACGCTCGCCAGTGTCGTCATGTTGGGGAAACAAGATGGAGGGCGCTTGGTCTGGTGGTAAATCCCAACCGCTGTCGCGAGAGTTTGGTCTTCGTGATGAATGTCTCTGCTGGTGGGTAAGAGTGACCTCAGATTGCGAGGACTCGGCGCCGGACTTATTGCGGACATCTTCATTTGTAACCGGCGAGAAATATATAGTGGGTTATCGGTGGCCAGCAATTGACAATGGGGGAAAGCCAGGATAAAATGATTATTCAAACTGGATGACGGTCACCGAAAATCTGCCTGAAACTTAATGATCCGTGTCGTTCGCCCAAGGCTCCAAATTCACTTAGGCATGGACTGGCACTTACATTATCTTACTGCAATACCTAGTCTAAGTCTTAGAAGACGATTCCTCAAATCTCTACCTAAGAGATCGTCAACGATCAATCAGATGGAATCACAATCGTGTTGGTTAGTCGAGGACGTGCTACCCTGTAGACACGGCAAAGTGAAGATATCCACAAATATCCGACGCGTCTTTGGCGCGCTTATCCTTCAGAATCTAAACGCGGTATCTTCCGCCGCCCACATGCCTCCCTCTCACAATCATGCACGAATTGATTTACGAGCTACGTCAAGCCATCGATCAATGACGCCAAACTATTGAAACGACAATAAAGATAAGTGTCGACGATCACAATGTCATCTCAACACACATGCATGTCTCGTATGCACACCATCCCACGATCGCTGAACCGATCAGCAGTTCATCTGGACCTTAGCCGGGAGAATCCGCCACCGAGCTGAAAATATGGCAGGGAGTCGCTCACATATCACAATGTTCTGGGCAGGGGTCGATTGGTATGTTCCAGGTTCCTGCATCAAAATGGATATTTGTTCTGGACTTGTGTATAGTGTCATGCGATATGGTTAATTGACTGATTTAAGTTGCTTGGCCGCCACTGATTTGGTACAGTGAATACTACCTGCTGTAATTGACGAAGAAATGCGGAGGCGAGTCACAGGAGCTACTCAATCTTGACGAAATGAATCGGTTCATCGATCGCAAGTCCAACCGCATGCGTCGGGGTCTATTGAGAAAAAGCCTCGTTCCAAGAGGTCGGAAAACCGTTACTCAAAGTGGTGCACAATAAAGCCACATCCGCAAGCCGAGGCAGTCGACCAACAGAGCAACCAGACTTTCATCCCTACCCTTGTATCTGTTTGAAGGATTGATTGACCTGAAGACAGGGAAATAAAAACGCCACACCTGCATGAGAGACCGCGTACAGTGCTCCAGTAGGAATCCAATTAACACGAGTAGGATCACTTGGGCGGAAATTTCTTACGGCAAACGGATGATTTTCCTAGGCGAAGTAACCAACAAGGAAGGTAGGTTACGTTGGATCGATCTCCCTCGGTTCAAAGACCCATAAGGAATAACGTAAAACTCTGTTGAAGAAGATATTTATGGAGTCCTTCAGGGGGATGTGAGGGAAGAGAATGCCTGCATGTGAATATCTGCAGCAGGGGTTGAAGCCCGACAAGGTAGGTGAAGTGGAAGGTGGTGTGTGCTTGTCTTTTTTAGCGTATCGGAAGCGGGAGGCAATTGAGCCGGACCGTGTCACTGAAGACGGGTGCATTGCCCTGAGCGTCAACTAAAAGTTAGTGGGATAAATAATGCCGACTACTTACAGTACATACAGAATGATTGTGATCAGCGACTTGTTGTTTGAGAACCAAACTCTATCAATAAGCAAACACTCAGCTTTTGCAATTCAAGAAAATGACTGGATGGAATTGTCCTGATTGCTCACTGATGGTTTCACTTCGCCTGCAAAGTGCATAAACTCGCACAACATGACCACAAAACCTTATTGGTGCTTTGACGAGGACCCTTGCTCTGTACCTCATTACAAGTCACTTCACTGCTTCCTTTTCATTAAATCATGGTCTCACTCAAAAGCACCATCACCAGCCAGTGAATTAATTACCCAAGTTCCTCGGTCTCCGTTTCAAATTCCTCACTTACTGCTTTTGGGTCTGAATAACCGTGGCCGTTTCGGGTCCAGTCTGAAATTCTTTCTGCTTTGACGTCGGTGATACGTTGGCCTAGACAGAGACACTTCTGCTCTGGCTCTGCCCTCACACCATACCGTGATGTAGCATGTCAGCTTCCGACCTTCCGAGTTAGCTTGTAAATGTAATGCCGTGCTTCTGTACCTGTGCCTTAGTTGGCTCTCAGGGACACTCAGCTATAGCTGCACTGCACCTCCAAAACCTGGCCGCCACACGTCTTTTATATCGTCACCGTCCGTGATCTGTTTCCCCCCTCCATTCAAAATTCCCACTCGTTTTCCCCATTTGTTTGTCTTTCGCCCGCGGCGACAAGCTGCTCAAGATGAGTTCCTCGCAAAGAGTCATCACAGACAGCAACAAGTCGCCCCTCATTCAAGTTTTGTCGTTGATGTTTCTCGTCATTGCCATTCTTGCGTGTCTTGTTAGAACCGGCACCAAGCTTTACATGATCAAGACGGTGAGATCTGACGATGTTCTCATTATTGTCGCAACTGTAAGACATTCAGACCCAAATCGCGCAGGAATTGTGTTAATATTGGGCACAGCTTCTTGCGGCTTGCCAAACAGCCACTGTCTTTAATGCGTGCGAGCACGGACTCGGGCAGCATTTTGAGACGCTCAGCGATGATGACCAGGTGGTCTTCTTCAAGGTAAATATTTATTGGGTACGTGAAGTCCAGCAACTAACGGGAACAGAGTCAATATGCGACAAATACGATGCTAATTGCTTCGCTGCTCTGCTGCAAATTGTCGGGTACAATGAGCTTGCGCATCATGGCGCAAAAGAGTCAAAAATGGATCATAATCGCCTGTGAAGCCATCGTCGGAATCTGGGGTCTCACAGCCCTTGCCGTCAACTTCTTCCAATGTCAACCACCCGAGCCATGGATGTACGGCGACAACGACAAATGCATCAACCTCGTCACGTTCTGGACATATTACTCGACAGCAAACATCATCACAGATCTTGTAATCGTGGTCATTATGGCAGAAAACGTACTCAAGATCCAGACTTCGTGGTCGAAGAAGATTTTGGTGATGAGTGTGTTCGGCAGCCGAATTTTGTAAGTGCTACATGGAGTTCAATTGATCGACGAGGTATTAACCACAAAAATAAAGTGTAACGCCCGCCATCGCTGCACAGATCCACTACTCCAACCAGGCCTTTGCTTCCGACGATCACTCATTCGCGATCTGGCCCGCCGTTGTTTCGATCCAACTAGTACAATGCCTCGCGATCCTTACAGTCTGCCTACCCAACTTCAAGCCATTCCTCGACAGCTTGGAGTCAGGTCAGATCCGCGTTGATGACCTGCGCCGACAGGGCAAGTCAAGCAGCGGCGGATACCCAAGTCACCGACCAGATTACGCGGTGGGAAACAGCCGCAAAACAGATCGCTCACGGTCACGCGCGCGGACGAGAACGCAGCATAGCGAGATACACGAGATGGAAGATTTTAATGCACAGGGGAAACAAAATGACAGGAGCTGGGATGGGCAAAGTCGGTCGAGCCACTCAAGTCAGAAGATTCTGATCCATCAGACGTGGCAGGTAGACGTAGAGAGTACGCATGAAGGAGGGGCTAGACAAACATGAGCGTCACATATCATTTTCCCAGAATTAGACAGTCATCATTGGCATTGGATGAAACAGCGTGGCTTTATTCATGTACCAATACGGAGTTGTAAAAACAATGTTTGCTTCTATACGATAGACCATTAAGAGTAAGAGAGCTTGAAATAAATTACTGTACATAATGACAGGTGAGACGAAAAAAAAGAAGAGAAAAAAAAGGGACATGCATGAATTTTCTCTGACCAACATGAGAAAAGAGAGAAATACGACATGCCATGCATGCAGGGGTCTGGACTTGACGGTAAGACGAATTGAGAAGGTCGACCTAAATACAACATAAAACCTACGTAACAGAACATCCTGATCAGGTCCGAGAGCTACCGAATAGCTGGAAAGAGAAAAGTACGCCGAAATGTCTGGCTGCTGAAGATCTGGTGGCTCGAGAGTCTGTTCTGTTCCCGAGCCGTTCCCCTTCCCTACACCCCCCTGTATGAAATACCATGTTTGGCTTGGCTTGTTGGTAAGAGACTTTTTAGGTGGGTGGCAGGGTAGGGTGGGAGGGTTTAATGTGGCGTCTGTGCCGCTTATTTGCGTGTCTAATGCCGGGCTGGGCTTATGAATAGAACTTAAAAAATGATACGATGATCTACGAGATTGAGTTTACGGGGTGTTTTACTCCTGTACACAAATTCCTTTTGTGAGATGTTTTGAGGGTTGTTTCAAGGTGAGAAAAAAGAAAGAATTTGGGCAATCAGTTTGAGGTCGTTCGTTGGGATGTGTTGCCCTGTACATAAGCTGCAGGGGACCCTTGCTCCGGAATGGACGGGGGTGTCGGGGGATTCTGCCGGATCAGCAAATGTATGGACTCTAACCGAAGAGAAGCGATGTTGCAGCAGAAGATGAAATAAAAGTGCGTTATTACCGTAATCGCATCTGTACTGTATCAGCCTCGGTTGGTGGCGTGCAAACACACAGATCCATACCACACCCCAAGCTATCCAGGGGTCTTACTCTTCCATTCCTATAGCCTACTCCGTGTACCTTTTAACTTTGTTCCTTCCTCCCTTCTTTTTCTTTTCCTCCTCAGTAATTGATCTTCTCACTCCTTCCTTTTTTTTTTGTCCCGTTCTAATCCCGGGTGTTACACTACGGTACTCTCAGACATCATGGGCGATCGCACTTCAAGTCCCAGCTTCGAAATGGGCAATAACGCCAGTGTCAAGGCGGACAAGGACCTCAAGGTCTCGGCTGTCGCGGAACCAGATTCGGGACGAAGCTCGACTACTAATTATCATGATAAGGATCAATTGGAGCGTATGGGAAAGAAGCAGGTTCTTCGAGTATGACTCCCCTACCAATCATCACTTCCTGATGGCAGAAATTGACTGACGGTTGTAGCGCAACTTTGGATTCCTTTCTATTCTTGGCTTCTCTTGCACCATCCTCATTACATGGGAAGCTATCCTCGTGCTCTTCGCCCAAGGTCTCAACAATGGTGGTACAGCTGGTATTATCTACAGTTTCATCGTTGTGTGGATTGGTAACTTTAGTGTTTTTGCGACCATGTGTGAATTGGTGTCAATGGCGCCTACCTCTGGAGGTCAATATCATTGGTAAGCTCCCCATACCATCCTCAGTTATCATCTTCGTATACTGACGATCTTAGGGTCGCTATGATGGCGCCGCGGTCTTGCTCCAAGTTCCTCAGTCATCTAACAGGCATGCTCACCGTCGGCGGCTGGCAGGGCTCCGTCTCATCCAGCGCCCTACTCACAGGCAACATGATCCTGGGAATGGCGACGATGAACAACGAGTCTTTCCAACCTGAGCTTTGGATGGGCACTCTTCTGTTCTGGGCCATCTTCTTGTTTGCTGTGTTCATCAACACGCTCGTCAGTTCAGTGCTTCCCAAGTTTGAAGGTCTCATTTTGATTCTTCACATTCTTGGTTTCTTTGCTATTCTCATCCCGCTCGTTACTCTTGGACCTCATGCTAGTGCTGCGGATGTGTTTGGTACTTTTGTTAATAATGGTGGTTGGTCTTCTAATGGTGTGTCGTTTATGGTTGGTATGATGGGTAATGCTTTTGCTTTTGTTGGCACTGATGCTGCCTTCCACGTAAGTCTCCCTGCCAACCTACTTATGATCACAACTGACGATGTCTAGATGTCTGAGGAAACAGTCAACCCCTCCGTCGTCGTCCCAACTTCCATCCTTCTCAGTCTAGTCATCAACGGCTCCTGCGGTTTCGCCATGGTAATCGCCATGGTCTTCTGCATGGGCAACGTCGACGACGCATTCGCCTCAGGTCCCGGCATGCTCGGCTTCCCCCACATGTACATCTTCGAACAAGCGACCAACTCCCGCGCTGGCGCCACCGTCATGTCTGCCATTATCGTCATCCTCGCTAGTTGCGCGACCGTTGGTATGCTGGCCTCGACATCACGTGTTTTCTGGTCTTTTGCTCGTGATCGTGGTCTTCCTGGTTGGAGAACTCTGTCCAAGGTCAGCGAGAGAACTACCGTTCCTGTGTACTCTGTCCTTTGCACGGCTGCTATTTCGATCTTGTTGTCGCTTATCAACATTGGATCGCCTGTTGCGTTCCAGAACGTCACTTCACTGTCCATCTCTTGTCTTTACAGCTCTTACCTCATCGCTGCTGGCCTTCTGCTGTACCGCCGAACTACCAAGGGTTTCGCTCTGCCTGCCACTGGTACCACCGACCTGCCCGCCCTCGCCAACACTACCGGCGCCGAGCTTGTCTGGGGACCTTTCCACCTCAAGGGTGCTCTTGGAATCGCCAACAACGTGTTTGCCATGTGCTACCTTATTGTTGTCGGATTCTTCAGCTTCTGGCCTCCCATGGTCGAACCTACTGTCGATATGATGAACTACAGCGTTGTTGTCACTGGTGGTCTTGTCATTTTCAGTGTTATTTACTACTTTGTCTGGGCAAGGAAAGAGTACAATGGTCCTATCGTTGAGAACTAGTTTTGATTTGGGGTAAAAGTTAGATTTCCTTTTGGCGCTGTTGTTTGTTGGAGAACAGATTGATTGAGAGTACGGGCATCTCTCTAAGATATATAAATAAAATGCTACCTTAATATCATTATACCAAAGACCTCTTATCAGCCTACCTGTACTTTCTCTGTCTCATGTGCCACTCCATATACTCATTATCAGGTGTGTACCGACTCTGAACGGGCTGTAAACCAACCATCCATCCAACCCAAGATGCCATCCACAGAACAACATGCGATACACCAATGTCAATTCTCCTTAGGCGTACTTTCATGTCCACATTCGATACAGAAAAGAGCTTTTGTACGTTGAGAAACACCGGAACATTGTCCAAATATCGAAAAATGACAAACAGATTCAGCGGAATCCAAAGGTCCAAGAATAACCCTTGAAGTCTAGACGGCAACCTCGCAAGCCATGCATTACTCATCATCTTCGGTGCATCCAAAATAACCCCATTCAAATTCCAAAAGAAGACCGCTTTATCGCCATCCTCTGGGTCTGTCCGTTCAACAACTTCCACATCGTCACCGTCCAAGCTCGCTCGTCCCCATTCATGCCATGTATACGGCGGCACCTCTACCTCGGCACTGTCACCCTTTTTGACAGTGAATATATCTCGCCTGTCGTTCAGTTGAACCCAGATTGACCCCTTGACGAGACAAAGATACTCGGTGTGTGTTTCGTGCCAGTGGAGGCCGCTTGTCCAAGTCGAGTTTGTCGGGAGGGTGATGTGTACCCGGCCTGGTGTTGAGAGGTTGTATGTTACGCCGTTTGGGAGAGGGCGGGTGATAATGTTGGGTATCTTCTTGTTACTCATTTTTCGTAGCTTTAATGAAGTTAGTTGCATAAGGCGAAGTCTGATAGAGTTTGGGGACCCCTCATCTAGGTGATGGAAGCAATGACATAAGCTGTCAGACGGAGGATGAACCATGTGGCTGGCCGTTTTGGGATCAAATTTCTTATCTTATCAAGGGACCATCTTAATCTTCTTCCAAAATTGAAGTCGCGAAAATCAGAACAATGCCGGCGTCGTACGCTTCTTCTAACTTCCCTGTTTTGTCCTAACCTTTCGCTAGAGTTCCTCCAGGCGCTCAGAAGCAGCACAGTTTTACTGGAACACTGTCTGCGTCGATTGACTCTGGCAAGCGGTCTCGCCATTGAAGTGGTGACATTATAAAATACTCGATTGAGAATTCCCCTGCTTCCATTCCCTCATCGAGCACTTGAAGAACCCAAACCGATCTTGCACGAACCACAGGAGTTTGAGGCCCACTGTGGATACTGTAACAGAAAGTCGCTTGTTTGCTATTCATGAAGGGCAGTAGACTCTTGGGAGGCGCCGAGAGGTCGAACTTCATGAGGCTGAGCAGGAAAGAGATTTAAATATTATTTTCAGCAGAAAAAGAACAAACCGCGACATGGAACGATAATGCAATTGCTACGGTGATCTTCGAGGGCTCCTTCGTGATTGACGCCACTGAATATCCACAACCTTCTCACAAGTTCAGTAATTCTTCTGCGTTACGCCAGTTTTAGTGCTAATTACGGCTGACGATGAACATCCAAATCGGGCGAATGGTTTAGTGGTATAATACTCCCTTAGCATAATTCGTACGAATAATCTGGGAGTGGTCCAGGGTTCGATTCCCTGTTCGTCCATCTTAGGTGGTTAGATTCCGCTGTTATACCTTCTTTTTGCAAATTTGCATCGAGGTATCGGATGGATTGGTCGTTGCGAGCATAATGTTTAAATTGTCCAAGATTCTACACGTTCGCTTGACACAACAATTGAGCTTCTTAGTTTACTATCCCGACTCTTCGGGGACAACTTCTTTGTTTCTCAGCCGACAGACAACAGACGCGACAAGTAACAAGTCTTCAATTTGCTATTCAGTTTGACAGTTATTACGATTTTAAACCTAGGAAGACTCTAAACCTATAAAAGCTCAACCCACATGTAGGATAAAAATGCTAGTTACAATGGATGTGCGATCCGTCCAAGACAGCACCAATCTCATCCAACTTTCTCTGCCAATCATCACTCTCGACCTTGATGTCCTTCAGTTTATCCTCATTCGGCCCCTCTACATCAACAAAAACATTTTCGCCCAGCGTCATCTCGGATTCAGAGAGCGCTGTACCCAGGTTGTCCAACAGCCCCGGACCATCGGCAGTGGGTTCCTTAGGATCCTTGTAGATAGCCACCTTGAACTTCTTTCCTGAAGCGAAAAAGAAGTTCTCCGAAAGGTCACCGTTGCGCTCTGGGAAGGGTTGCACAGAAGCCTCGGGAATTTCAGTGAGACCGAGTATCAAGCCTTGTTGGAGGAGGGAGGTGACCGGAGCTGGTAGAGCTGGGTTGAAAGTAACGGAGCTAGCGGAGAGGGAGATGTTGGGGGACTTGACAAGAGTGTGTGATATGTGTGCCTCGTGGTCTGAACCGTAAAGGTAGAACGGCATGAACTTGTCGGGGTAGTCAATGTCGCGATGGATTGAGTTCAAAGGACGGCTCTTCACCAGCGACTTGAGTTTGACCATACCCTTCTCCTTTTCGTACAGCCTGTTGGTTGTTAGTGGCGATCCAAACTGTGACCCAACAAGACGAACATACCCCAAGTCCTTTTCGAACATGAACACTGACATGTTGCATCCGTCAGGGATACCATTGATTATATCCTCCACATAAAGCTTCTTCTCGGACTCCACCATGATAATGGTGTCGCGACTTTCCTCCAATCTCTTCTTGAAGAACTCCTTGAGGGTATCGTCAAGCTCAGCGGAAACGATGACCTGCTGTCGTCGAGTCACGCTGTGGAAGGAAGCTTGAAACACGAGATACACTTCAGGTGAATCGGGTGAACCCTGCACAAGGAACTGGAGATTCTTCTCACCCGGCTTGTTCCTCTTTCTGCAAACCTCGACTTCTTCTCGAATGACATCCTCCAAGTCCTTCATTATGGTAGAAATGAAGTCCCTCTTAGTAGGGAAGGGACTCATAACCACGTTTCGAATGACAAACAGACTCTGGTCCGACTTCTGAACCCCCATCCGCTCCATGAATTTGTGCGCACAGGCGCCGTAGTCCTCTGGTAGGAACTGAGTCGACGTAAGATAAATTGGAATAGTAGAAGGATCAGTGTTAGGCGACGTGATAGAAAGTCTATCGACAACCCTCTTCATGAGATAATTTGCTTCTTCAAGATCCGTGTTCAAAACACCATTCTCATCCTTCCAATTGATTGCGAAACAGTTGATATTGGTGTCAGAACCCAGATCACGAATGATCTTCATAGCTTCTTTAGATGCGAAGATCTCGATGTCCGTCTTGGTGACGATGAGATCACGGATCTTCTCACGTTGGTTTTTGACGGAAGTGGAGAGGAATTTCTTGTTGCCCTGGTTTTCGGCAGGGAGCATGTTGAAAGGGACAATCATGAAAGAGTCGTTTATCATCGTCGCGTAGTGGGCTGAGAGCTAGAGATTGTTAGTGCTGAAATCGCAATGCAGTAGGGAACGTACTCTTGCGCTGGTGAATGTTGCTTCACCAAGAAGTTTGCCGTAGCCACAGTGGTTCAGACCGATGGTCTGGTTGGAGAACCATGCTGACATGGCTGATGCACCGGGCTTACTGCATGACAGTCAGTCATTGATGAGCGCTTGGGATTTTGAATGGTACTTGCCTGCCCTCGACACCATAAACTCCAATGTTCTCGGCTGATCCCTGCGATAGATACGGCCCGGACCAGGTAACGAGATGTCGCATCCTTCCATCACGATACACCAAACTTCCAGCAGGGTAGGGGATGTAGCCCGCTTTATGAGGATCAACCGTGATGGAATCGGCCTCTGCCATTGCCTTGATATCCTCAACCGTCTTGGGATCCAAGTACCACTCCGGTTCAGGCTTGGTGCCAGACTGCTCCTCGACGCTGTAACGTCTGTCGGGGTTGATCATGGTAGCAAAGTAACCACCCCAAGCAGCGTCGGCATGGACGAGGAAAGACAGGCCATGTTCCTCTTGGAACATCTTGCGCAGACGGAGGATCTCAGTCAACCTGTCAACGGCGCCTTCTTCAGTAGAACCAATGATGGCCACGACTGCGAAAACGGGGGTTCTTGATGTGACGCATTCGTGCAGGTGGTCTTCAAGAAGTTTGATGTCAATTTGCGCGGCGTTGTTCACGTCTACTCCGACGACGTTACCCGAGCCAAGACCGGCAATTGCTTGTACTCATCAGTATAGTGCCACACCATAGGTATCTCCATACTTACCGACGCCCTTGGGCCACGAGTAATGTCGAGTCTTGCTGACAAAGTACTTCATAGGGTTGCTGATATTGAATTCTTTCTCGAGGAGCTCGCGTCCGATAGTCTGAATATTGTACTCATTCAGGGCACTTTCGAGAAACTTGCTCGTGATACCAAATTGCTTGTTCAGCTGATCTGGCAAGTCAAGGATGACCTCAGAGGGAAGGTTGACAAGATCCCATCCTTGAAGGTCTTTGAACTTGGTCTTGGCTGGCGCGTGGAAGCAAGAAGACGCATAGAATTTGTCGCCAATGAACTGAAGCTTGCCTTTACGGATTGCCATACAAAGACTGAGAGGGTAGAACTTGAGGTTTCGGGCTACACTAATGTCAGCATGAACTGGTAGTTGTGGAATAAATACGCACCGACCCAAATCGACTCCAAGTTTGCAATAGTTCCATCGCAAGTGATGTGGCCCCAAGAAAGAGGAGTCTTCTGTGGATCAGTATTGTATCCAAACAGCTTGCAAAGCTGCTGTCCAACTCTCAGCTCCACTAGAGTTGTCATTGGACTGGCCTCGAGCGCGACATTGTTGGGGTTGTACAGCATGGTCATAAAGTACCCGAGCAGGGACGACATGGTCAGGTCAGTGCACATGTGCGCCTCGTAGCGCGGAGACCAGAAAGGAGCCGAGTGCTCGCCCAGAAGCTGTGCGACCTTTTCGGTGGCAAGACGGAGGCCGGACCGGGCTTTCTGGAAGACCGGAGAGCGTCGGTATTCCTTGGATATGAAGGCCTGGGAATGTCAGGTAAAGGTCAGCGAAGCAGAGGAGGGACTCACTTGGTCTTCGGGATAGTAGCTCTGGCGGGCTACGAGGAGCTCATCAAGAATGGTGTTGATGTTGGCGCGGAAGTCGGGCAAGTTCGTGCCCTTGGGCCCGATGAAGTAGGCGTGGACCGCATCAAACTCATCTTTGCGTACTTCAGCCATGATGGAAACTTCGTTTGTGTGGTGAGTGGAGGAATTGTTGTTGCATTCGTGATTGTCAATGAGCGTGAAGGTGGACGAACCTCAGCCCCAGGTTATATATCGCGTTTGCTCCTTCTCCGTCCAAGTCGAATAGGATCTGCCGACGCTGGTGACGTACGAGACCCCCTTCCAAGTCATACCTACGACATCGGCGTCTTGTACATACTGACGACACATCTAGCGGAATGCTGTAGAACCAAGAATCGAAGTTGCGAAGTGAGACAAACGACGGAAGGATCTACCGGTACGGTCCGGCAGATGCAAGGGAGATCTGTAGTAGGGAGCTTTTGGCAAGGGAGGTCACAGCTTGGTGAAACAATTGAGGTCATATTCGTATTCCCGTCCAATGGCTATGATCAATTCGACCGTCAACCAAGAGGAAGAAAAATGGATTTTCAATATTATGCAGCCACAGGGCAATGTTCAGCGGCCCGTGTCTCAGGTCAGCCAACCGGAGGAATTTGTCAAATGCAGCTGCCTGTTTGAGATCGAACTTCAGTGGAAATTGCGTAAAAGAAATAAGAATGAGGCCTGAGGAAAAATCGTCATCGAAATGGATACTGGCCATTGAAGGAAAGAGCGAGTACGGGTGTTGACGTAAGTGCTTTGGGAAGGATGACATAGCAAGAGCTGCTTCCATTTGTCACCAGACGGAATTGTCGAATTTCGGGGGATTTCCAGGTCAATTGGTCTATGGCACGATCACCTACAGTCCATTGTGTAATTGTTGCTTCCGAACTTTTGTTGTCGGTGCATACTCGATAGGTGCGGAATATTCGCCCTTCCCCCTTCCTGGCTCTGGAAAAATGTTTGACGGTCGATGAAGGTCTGCCACGTCAGTACCGCTATCACCTTTCGGTCATTTAAATCGACAAACGTGCTTTCAGATAGAAAATGTCCTTTGTACTAGATCGTCCACTAGTAGTCTCGAACATCTGAAGACACTTATCTTTACTAGCCTGACGCGATGTTTTGAGGAAACTACCCTGCATGACATGTGGAAAGTCTTATCAGCGCGACGAGCAGAAGCTCCAAAACACAAAAAGCTCTTATCACCACGTGACTGAGCGAAGAGTAACTAGCCTCTCATTGGTCAGATGCCCCTGTCGCTTCCACTTGGCTTCCATGTAAAGAATGTAAAAAAGTACTCTACTCTGTACAGAAGGGAAATCCATTGAGTCGGTTTAAGAAAAAGCAACGCCTCTACTTTGATATTGCTTCGGGACAGGTGGTCTGAGGTATTCAGCATCCGTTTCACATCATGGTGAAGAGACTTCTTGCGCGATGTCAATTTGTCTCCCACGAACGGGTGTTTTCATCTTATTTCCGATAGACCGACTAGCCATCTATCTTGCCAAGCAAGTACCAATAAAGAAACACATGAAGGAAACCAAATACCCCTCCGCCTATAAGATACGTAGCGCACATCCATCGTGCAGTAGTCCACGCCGACTCAGCTGTCCGTAACATGCCGACAATGAATATCGTCAACAACGTGATTAGAAGGCCAGCTCCAATCCAAAAAGATGAGAACCAGCGGAGTGCCTTGAACCATTGTCCCTTCTTTCCTCCAAACTTCCACTTCTTTCCATAACTGAAAATTGAAAAGGGATCCGAAACAATCTTGGAAATAAACTCTGACCCATTTGTTCTGAGATACATGCCGAGATTAATTGCTTGGACGATAAAGACCGTGATAGAACCAAGAGTAACAAACAGTCCGAGAAAGTCGAAAAACAAGTTGGTACAGGTTTTATCAATTTCCTTGTCCGTTATGTTGGTAACAACAAGCTTGAAGGGCGACTGCATGCTGAGGAGAGATGCTGACAGTGAGAGTGGGAGATACACAGAAGCCAAGATGGTCAAAGTCTTGATTGACTTTGCCTCTTGGATAGCGTGGCGTTTGGTAAAGTAGTCGAGTTGGCGGTTGAGAGCGTCCAAGGCTCGTTGGGCATTATTGGCGCGCTCATCGCAAAACTCTTTGATCTCCCGTATCCGTCGCTGTAATGATTCTGGAATAGCTCGCTTCCTTTCCGTCTTGTCATCGTACTCAAGGCATTTTAGGATAAAGATAGAATCCTTGATATTGGCAAGGTTTCTCCAAATTCCTTCGGCATCTTCAATTTCTTTGAAAGCTTCTTTGCTTGACGTGGATAAGCGAGGTTCGAACAGACCGAGTGGGACTTGGAGATGCGGGTTGCTGTGGATTGCGATCTGCAGTAGTGCTTTTTCAGGCATCTTCGGGTAAATTAGAGCCTCAAAAAAGTCCGCTGGTTGGAGATAGATGGATGCAAGAAAGAAGTCCAGTACAAGAAGTCGGGCAAACTCATCAATTGATCCATTTGCTAAGGATGTACAGCTTGTTTGGTCAGTCATGGCGGCTATGTTCCGTGGGTTTCGGAATATGCTGCTCCTACTACCCGACTTTGTTGTACTGAATGGTTGGCGAGCCCAGACATCATGTACAATGACCACTGAGTAGGCAGTTAGTATCATAGTCGCCTCAGCACTGTTACACGTACCAATTAATTTCCTGTCCCCATCCTTGGCACAAGTCATGTAAGAGTCCCGAGGCTGAACGTCAAAGTCCAGTGGATGCTGCTGGAGACTCATCCGATTGACAACGCGATACAGTTGTTGGTGTCCACCGACGGCCTGAGACCATTGAGACGAGATGCTCCCGATGTCGTTGACAAGAAGGGGATCATTAAGCCACCGGAAAATGCGACGCTCTTCCAAATGCCGCATATACATGCTCTGTAAATAGCCTATCAAAGCGTGTCTGGCGCGGCTTGTCTTTTCTGGGCCTTTGCTGTTTCGTATGCCCGTTATGACGAAGTCATTGTGAACGGTCACTTCAAAGATTCTGGCTGTTTCGAGAGGTTGAGGAGGGAGGTTGTTCAAGCGACCCTCAACATCATCGTTGAACCGAAAAGTCATAGGGTCTTGAGGCTTTGAGCCATCAAATGGGGCGTCAGTCACCGTTAAACCACATTGTCATCATCGGAAAGTAAGCTTTTGCCGGATTCTAGGTCTCTTTGGCTGGTTGAAGCAAGAGACGGAAGAGGCCCGACGTGGCTGTCGACAGAAGTTAGAATTGGCATCGTGAACAGTGAACTGTTCCAAGGTAGATGAAAGGTTGAAATGGGGGCAATAGGTTCAAGGCTTCCGTCGAGAGGGAAACATGAGGGGAAAGAGTGTGGAACATCTTGGCTCATGTTAAATAAATATGTCTCCCACATTTCACCGGTTCTTTCCACCAGCATTATCGCAAGTTCTGCTTAATTTCAATTGGCCATCGTGTAGAGCACCGCCCCCAAAAGGCTCTCGAAAATTCGCATACAGGGTGGTGTTGCCAATCAGGCTACCAATCACGGCTAGGTGAGATGACACAGCGATGAAGACTCATTATCGATACGGAGCAAGAAGGTGTTCAATGTAAGGCAGTGGCTTAACAGCGGAAGCTGAAATCTGAGCCAACAGAAATTCCAACATCGGCTGCGTTGAGTGAGAGTGGCCGTGATAAGCACTCACGTAGAGGAAAGAGAGGGAAGTCGAAGGCCTTCAATAAATGATCGCTTACTATACGTATAGACACGGAAATCCGATCAGCTATGGATCCGTCCAGTCATATTGAGGCTGTCGTCTTACTCCCGTGACATTGTGGTGAGCGTCATTGAATCCTTCAAAACTCCGACAGGATTGCTGCTGAAGAATGAGAAATGTCTTCATTTAATGTGACGAGAGGTTTAAATACCATGGTAAATGGGAAATGGTACTACTCAGGTTACCCATCGAGATACTGCATCTGATCCTCGAGGTATTCCACAATCGATCCAGCTAATCCCTCCTGATGCATGGCTAAGTCTCGACAGAATGTCAGCACGAAAGACCTAGTGCAAATACAGAAAACATGCCACGAGCTCTACTCTTCTATGGGGTCAGAGGTTATCAAGTCTGCCGTGCGCGAGATGCTGAGCTCTGAAGACAGCAATCAGTTTACACACAGAGCAGTCCAGTCTTGCTCTCACTTGGTGCTCACGGCATTGCTCGACCATGGAGCTCCCGTCGACTTGCGAGATACCCAAGGAGAGACGGCACTCCACTGGGCAGCTCGCAAAGGTTGCTGCGTCTGTGCAAAGACTTTGATAGATGCCGAGGCTCCATTGTCCATCTTGAGCTCCTCCGAGTGGACACCTCTGATGTTGGCGGCTAGATTGGGTCATGATGAAATAGTCGAGTTGCTGCTCAGTGCAGGAGCGGATCCGAACTTGAGAGGCTTCCACGGATGGACGGCTTTACATCTTGCGCGGAGGTTCAAGTACGACCAAGTTTGCAGAGTTTTGGTCAAGACTGTTGGCGATGAGAAGATCCTGTATAATGATGGTCTTCGTCCAGGAGAGGCCATTCTGAAGCACAAGGGTTGGGGTGTTCTTTAAACTTCAAGACCCATAGTGAAGGTATGCAACAACAGTAAAATTATCTGAATATGTCCAAGGGTCTCAGCCATCATCCAATACTCAGATTAGCGCAATTTTCAGTCCATCCATCACGTGCATGTCTTGCAGCCACCACTTCTATGCACGCATACAAATCAGGCTCGGAAGCCAAGAATGCCTTATCTGCCCACACAACAGGCACAGCCTGAATTACAATAACAACACGAGGCATTTTTCTCCAAGACAAGGCGTTTTTTGAGGCCTATCCCCACTTTACAATTGGGCCACGAGCGTTTGGTCATATCATGTGTAGCAGAGCTTGCTTTCAACCGCATATCGATGGGGCGCAGAGAGCTCTAAAACGCGCTATTGCGCAATATTTGAGCAAGAATGACTGTATTTAAGGCCTCAAACTCGCTCATTTAACATAAAGGGCCTCCTCGACGTCGAAGGACGATTGAGTACGTGGGAAAGGAATGCTTCCTCCAATTCCTTCACTTCTGTTCAAGGGTTGGAAAAGACTCCGCGGTTGCCTCCCTCTGGAGGTGGCTCCCAAGAGACGACTGCCTTACCCTGCCAGCATCGGATACCCCGTCCCAGGGACTCGTTGCATTCTCAGGAGGGACACACTGCTCCTTGGAAGCCTCTTGCCTTGCGAAGTGACAGGAAAGAGCAACCGGAGTTTTGACCGAGACTCCGAGACATCGAGCAGGCAGGCACTAAGTCGCACCTGTCCCAACCCCTCCTGGACGCCTTTCCTCCTCGCCTTCCCTGCCAAGCTAAAATTAGCACTGTACTTGAGCCTCAGGCCAAGAATTATCGCTGCCTCTTTAAGGCCACCCTGCCCCTCACGGAGCCTCAGTTCTTGATACCACCTGGCGGGCACTGCCAGCTGGGCCCAAGGGACATGCAGGACCTCACGAGTCATTGATGCCCAAATCACACTTCAAGTGGACGGTAAGAAGAGCCGCAACTGCTGACAAACGTTTGTAGTTTCCCTGCGTCCTTGTGACGCCATATACCTACCGCAAACTACAGGCTGGACTGCAGGACATAGCTCTACCTGTGACCTCGACGCTCATCCTGCATACGACCCAGGGTAATAGTTCCATCCAGTGCCAATCCATTCATCCGCAGTGATGGAGCTCCAGGGCATTGCCGAATCGCGACGCTGCTTTCAAGCCCATTCGCCAACGCAGTCTCGATTGAGTGGTCGGACGGCCGAGATGATACGGCGACCGAGAGCTACTACGAATCCACCGTGAATGTGGTACCTCTTCCACCATTCGGTGATATTTGAACAGCCCGTTGCCCGCTGAGAGTGTTGTCAGCTCTGCACAGCCAACAACCAAGTCATTCTGTCCTTTGCTGGTTCTCTTGCTCTGGAAACATCCATCTACCATGCATTACGTTCAGCCGCCTCTGGCTTCAAATGAGCCCCGCGGACCTCCCAGTTACCATAACCGTTCCCATCCTCCTATGTCTGACACTGAGTCTTCCTCAAGTGCCGGGCCATCTCTTGACATCCCCTCTCGACAGGAACCCTGCCGGTATGTTCTGCCCCTCCCCTAGAATTAATTGATCCACCGCTAAGTCTATCTAGTCTTGAAGCGCTATCAGCTTGCATCGACAGTCCCGCTCGTGCGAAGATCATTGCTGTTATGGCTTTGGACTTCCTCGCACGTGGCACTCCGCTCAACGGGCATTTCGACAGATGGATATGTCCATTCTCCAATTGCAAGAAACCCTTTTCCGACCCTAGGGATATGATTATTCATGCAGCTCAATGCATTCATGTCTCTCCCAATGGCGCTTATTGTAACTGCTGCTGCGAGTACTACAACTTTCCCAGCAACAGCAGAGCATATCGGATCAGCGCCAATGAGAGCGTGTCACCCGCTGCGAAGCCATCCACTATGGCAAAAGGAAAGAAGAAGATCGCTGGTCTCATTTCCCGTTGCTCCGGATCAGCATCATCATCTCGCAGCGAGCCATCTGCAGTCGGTCAGCGCTCAAGCAGCTGCACAACATCTAGCTGGGATTCAATGTTAGAGTCCCTGCCTACTTCCCGCAAGGGGTCTGTGGTCTCATCTTTTGATTTTGCCGGACCATCAGCAAGTTCCCGTCCTGCGGATGTACTGGCTGAGCTTAGTACCGATACCCGTACTCCTGAACTCGACAATTCTGCCGCTTTGTCGAACGGGTCCGCTCATCGGGCAGTTGCCAATGTTCATACGCAACAGCGCTCAGCCCAATCTTCAATCTCTACTTTGTCTACACTCTCAACCTCTGGCTACATGGACTCCGTGAGTAGAGACTATGGGGATCTCTGCACGTCGCCCACGGATTATTCTGTCCCAGAGCTCCCACAAAATAGCGACACACAGACCCACGAAGGTGGAGTGACATACGCTACCGGTCAGGTCGCACAACATCAGATGCAAGCCTCGTTTGCTCCAGCCCAGACTTCGTTCTGGGATGCGAGCCCGCGACAGGCTGGTGCAACATGGGATTTTAACGGCTCGGCTCCATCGTCACATGTGTATGCGCAGGGGCTCATGGTCGACGTACCAAACTTCTCACTTCCGCGGCACAATCCTTCATCCGGAAGTGGCGGTGATAATCGTTTCAGCATCTGCGAGTCTACTCATCAACCAGGTGTCGTCGCGAGCACCGAGCCTCAATCTCGCTATAGTTCTGGGGACTCCTTCGATTTTTTCCCATACCAGTCTTTAGACAATGATCCACCCCAAGTGGGCTTAGCTGTAGACGGTATGGAGTCGATTGATATCGCTGAAACCAGCGTGGAAACAATATCCCCATCGCTGAGAAGCTCAATGGCCTCTTCGAGATCTTCTGGCACTATGCAGAATGACGACGATATGCGCTGTCAGGAATCAGGATGCAAATACCAACCGACTGGTGCAGAGGCGTACAGGAAGGCCAATCTGAATAAGCATATCAAGCATATGCATGGGGAGAGACCCAGGTTTCCATGTGAGCGATGCGGAGCATTTTTCACACGTAAGGATAATCTCCTGGCTCACCAGGGAGGTGTCTGTGACAGAAGAAGGGCCCAGAGGCATTCAGCGTACCGGAAACGTAGGTCTAGTAGACGAAGAGCTGCGCGGCGAATTTTGACAAGCGCCTGAAACAAAAAAGATTGATAACATATTTTCTTATTATCTGCTAACAAACTCTTCTGAGATGTATTGTACGCATTTTTTAGTCTATTTTAATTACGATAACTTTAATAATAATTCTTCTTATACCTTATCAATGAGAAACGTAATATAGTGTCAAATAACAGTCGCGTCAGGGTTCTATTACCAATGTTATATTAATTGGTCTTTGCTTTACAGTTTAACAGTCAATTGAACGAATGAACCTTGGCTAAACACGCTCAAACAAAGCGGGGGATAGCCAAGTACCTGTTTCTTGAGGCTCCCGTTAGTTCGTGCCAAATTAGGCGTCCGATCGATGGAGGCTGAAAATAGAGCAAAGACAAGGGAGGGTTGGCTGCCTTTTGGACCAGACAGCGTTGCGATGTGACAAGCCTGCAGACGAAGAGGTGCCGATCACACTCTGGGCTGGTCAGTTGGTCAATATCCCTTTTTCCACTTCAGGTTGGCATGGTGTGGATATGTCTCGGATCAGTACGTATCGTCGTTTCCTGCAGGTTACCTCTTTGGGCTCCTGAATCCACTGATATTGCATAAGTGATGCTGTATGCAGTAACCCAGTTCATCCTACATGAAGCCTGTCCGAAGGAACATCCTCCAGGATTAAGCACTGGAGGTTTTTTTTAGGGCCGTCAGGGAATTATCGTTAGTCGTTCATAGTGGCAGGATTGGATCAAGCTATGAAGGAGTCCATCGCTCAACGAGTATATAGAGAGTCACGATCTCTGACGCAAATGAATAAATCAAACTACAAGAACATCATCTACTACAAATTCATACATCCATAAACGAGTGAGCTTCAACAAAAAGTAATCATGGGCAACCCACTCTCAAACACCACAAGTACAACGTAAGACACATCCTTCCTTTGGGGACGACCCGTATCTGAATATTGGTCAGCTCGACGCCTCTCACTGCCGGGAGCCTGGCAAGTGTTCCTTATGGACCTGGCATGTTGGACAAGTCTCTGGAGAAGCAGAACCATGAGATGGTGGCTCTTGGGATACCGGTTGTACGAAGGGATATAAATGCGTTTTGCAAGGATTGGCAGAAGAGCTTCAATGGGGCTAAGAAGGGCTGAATGGATTTGATCTGACAATTGTGAAGCGTTGGAAACAGAGATAAGAAGGAACAACAGAACAAGCATAATTAATTTTTCTAGAACACAGTTCAATTTATTTGATATGATGAGGTAAAGGAAGTAACGGAAGATTTCGGACCGAGAAGAATGCCTATCCGCCTGTTGTGATTTCCAGCAGACTGTTGGTGGCCGCCAGTGAAAATGATTGGCGGGAGGTGGCCATTCTCAAGACCCATCCCCGCTTTTCCTGCCATGAGGTAACCGCCCAGGCATTCTCCAGGCAGTCATTCCTCGAGCGCTCTACGCATCAAAACACCAAACTTTATCATTTCTGCTTTTTTCTACGATTTTCGAAACCTTACACAGTCGCACCTATTCAACGAACGGGCGTGGCGCCGCCTCAAGCATGAAGCCGCAAAGTATATTTCGCGCCCTCCTACTTTTTGTAGTGTCTGTGGCAGCGCTGACAGGTACGCCACTGCTCCACTGATCCACGATACCCGAGCACTAACCTTGTCACAGAGGCGACCCACGATGCTAGCGGATCTGACGACATCCAGCTCTACGATGAAGATGTACCGACCATTCTGAAGAACTATGGAGGATGGGTGAACCCAGAAGATCTGCCGCCGATGCCACAATGTATCGCTCAGCAAAACGCCGATGACTGGCTGCGTGCGATGACCCGCTGTACCAAACTTCGATGCACCAACCATTTCATCTTCTGCACTCACCATCAGTGGCTCACCGAACTCAGCTGCTTGAGAGACGAGTTCCATCCATTCTTTATGCAGCGCTATATCGACCACTGCAGCAGATCAGTTCTCGCCAAGGCACAACTCATGCACTGGGTACAGGCCGTCGCGGGTCGAAGTTGGATTGTTGTTATCGGTGATACCAACAAGCTCCAGAATCTGTCGCCGAAAAGCTTGCCACGGGGCTACAAGACCACCGATATTGCTGAAAAAGCACCGTACTGTATGAAAAAGCCAAACTCTCTACTTCTAGAGAACTTTGGTTTCACTATGCTGTCTTGTACCTTCACTAGTGAGACGATTTCTCAGGGCAACGCTGCTCGGCCTTGGGAGTACAGCCCAAGATTGAAGGCTATGACAGCCCTGAGCTGGGACACTGCCGGATACGATCTCACTCATGAAAATATCGCTGACGGGGTTTATTTCGACGTCGAGTGCTTTTGTCATCGATTCTCTGACCAGCAGCAAGAATTTGAACCCTGCTCAGATGAACTCGAGTTGACAAAAGAGCGGTTGTGGATTCATGCTATCTGTGGAGCGTCTGCATTGCCCAGGAACTGGGACATATCACTCATGATTCCTGGCATCAACTATATCCCAATGGAAAGATGGGAGAGATCCTCGGACATCCCAAATATGCCAGACAACGTCACAGCTTCATCGCAGGAATGCACAGTCGATGTCTGCGATACCGACTCGGAAGGCTTTTGCCAGTTGGTACCCGCCGTAGACAGAAGGTGCATGTGCGGCAAAATCAACTACAGTCTATGTCAAGGTGCTTGCCAAAGCTTTGAGTCGAGGAAGAAATACCTTAATTTGTTGTGGAACCTCTGTGGCGACGAGCGAGGCTGGCATGGTCTACCTGACGATTGGCTCCAATTGCTCGACCCTCGTCCACGCGACATGATTCCCTGGCAATGGAGCCTCAGCCCAGATAATGCTAATGACGCCGTATGCCCATCCTACAACATGATTATGGGCAGTCTCGCTCTTGTCAATCTAGCGACTGGTCTGGCTATATTCTTTGGGGAAAGATTCACGCGAAACTCTAATACACTTGCACAGCCTCTAACAACCCCAGTCTTGATCTTGAGAGCACTGGTACTTGCTAGCGTCCAGCTGGTCGGCTACTGGCTAATGGTCCAGATGATACAGAGCACCCCTGGTTATAATCGCGTCCCCAAAATCCAGCTACTTCTTCTCCTGTGCTCGCTGCCTCGCTTGGGCTGGCTTGTTCTAGCGCCGACCAGCATCCATCGGCCTGAATCGAAGAACCTCATGGCGGCATCCTCTGCGCTATATGCCGAGGTCCTCCTGCAGATTCCGAACCTTTACTACATGGCTATGACTGTCATCTATGGTCTCAAACACGGTTTCTATTTCGGCGTTCTGCCAAGCACGGAAGTCGGACACTCCGCTTGGTTGATGTATGGCGGGGCATTGATGTGGCTGGTGGTTGTCCCATTGATGGCAATTGTTCACACTTTGTTCGACTTTACTCACGCGACCGGTGTAGCTGACGGCTATCTCTCGGACTACGGTGTCGAAAGCTGTGCGAAAGTCTCTAACTATCCGGGAGTCTGTGATCCATTGTTACCCGAGCCGCACCGTAACTCTTCATTCAAGGATTCCCACTACGGTACCGTGCCCATGACAGCTGGATCGAGTCAGCATGAAGATTCCAGAGCCCCTCACCTGAAGCTCTACGAGATTTTGACCTTGGGGTTTATCCTGATCTTTCTAGCGCAGTCTATGTTCTGGATTGGGTTCCTGAGAGTTAGTGGCGACGAGTAAGTCACATCTGTAAACGCATTGACGCACGATGCTAATTGGCTGTAGCTTTTGTCCCCCTTCGATTGATATGCTGACTTGGGTGGGAATGGTCTCGTCCCTGATGGCCGCCACTCTCAAATTCGTTCTGTAGAGTGGAAGGCCATTCCTCTTTCCCCCAATATGCTCGATCTTTCGGAGATTCATCTGTTTTACACAGTAGAAAGCACACTCTGGAACTATTTCGGACATCATGGTCGATAATTCTTTTGCGTTCACCTTTGTAGATATTGTTGGGGGATCTGTTCTCATCAAGCCCAGGTAGACCGATCATTCCAAAACAACGAACTCTCTCAATTCTATAGCAAGTCTATGTTCTATTGCAAGTTCTCTTCGCTAGTCAAGCCTGAAGGACCGCCCCCTAAGTCAAACCATCTCGTCACAACATAAGAAATCTAAACCTGCGTCCAAGTTATGTCATGGAGGATCCGATTCCCCAACAGAAGATGCGGGCGCATCTCACCCAGACTCGTTCTCACCCTCTGCGTCTCCCTGAACGTCAGAAACTCATACTTCACCGCAAATGTCGCATTCTCTTCGTCGACAACTTGCTTCCACGCGTCTTGGACACGTCCCGATAGCTTTAGAGGCCCCCAATTGTCCTTCCAGGTTATGCGACTACTATACTCCCCTAGTCTCTCATATGCGAATACGCGAGCTGCAAGAGGCTTCTGGTTCTTGAAACACCAGATCTCAAAGATTTCGAGTTTAGGCATTCTCTTGGCGGCACTCGCTGCGCTGATTAATACAGGTAGATCTAGCGCCCCGTACATATGGTTGAACAAACCGTCTGACGTTATAGTCAGTGTTTTCAAAGCTGTGAACTCGTAGTTGGCATTGGGATTCAAGAGACTACTTCCGCTGAAGGATATGGCTATGTGCTCAATGCGGTCCGCTACTTTATTCAAGGGGCTTATGAACAGGGGGTCGAGTCGATGCATTTCTTGGCGGCCGCCATGCTCGTAGTTGTATTGACACTCTTTGTAGTAGGTCAACTCCTTCAACTGTTCAGGCAGAGTGAGGCCCATTCCATCAAAGTCTAATGGAAATTAGCAGGTGAATATGTTGAGAGAACAAAGAAAAAATACCTGATGCCCGATCATGATGGTAAAGGGGGTGGGGATAGCACCATCGCTCAAGTTGAAGTGATTCCAGGGACGGCAGAGACTTGACAATCGTAGATAGGGACTGGATGCTGATTTTTGGCATGTATCGTCGGCGTATGAGGAGTTTAGAAACGCAATCTACTTTGGCAAGAAGAGACGTTCCCGGTTTTGAATCATCGTGAAACGTAAGGTGTACATAGCCCAGGATGTCTAAGGCACTCGGCATATGAAGGTCTGACACATTGATTGCCGGGTTAAGCTCGCCATACGGATCGAATATCTTTACTTCGTCCGATGTTCGCAGTTGCCCATCAAGTGATCGCTTTCTTGGCGGAGGGCCATAACGAATGTAAAAGTTTTTAGACCGCCCAGGATAGAAGCGCTGGCCCCTTGCCGTGAATGGGAGGATGCCGAATTCCAATGTGATGCCGCGCTCTTCCCAGGTCGATAATTCTAGAAACAAGGTCTCTGTTGCCTCTGTGAAGCAGACCTTATGTTACGACCCCAGCGGTTACATCACGTGTACCCCACCTTTTTCTTTCCCCATACACACCAATCTTTAACTAATATAACTAACTACCAAAGGACTAACACTTATATAGACTAACAGTACTCCAGAACTGCATTACTCTAGGACCAACAATACTCTAATATATTATTATTCCTTATACAAATACCTATAGTATATATATATTTATTTAGCACTAAATAGACTACTTAGCTTACTAGCTATTAATAAGACTTCTTTACCTAAATATACCTAACCTACTCTATTTACTATTAAGAGATGTAATACTTTATAATACTTAGTATCTATATCCTATATATCTATTAATATAAACCTAATATAGACTAGTTTATCCCTTAGAAATTATAACTACTATATATTAATAGCTCTTATTTAAACTATACTATATAATACTAAGTAATACCTACGCAATAGTACCTACTACCCTAAACCAACCTACTACTACTTAGCATAAATAGTAATCTACTTAAGTAACCCCCTCTAACAATTACCTTACCTTAGCAAAAGAACTTAAACTTCCTATAGATACTAGTAATAAGGAAGAAGCAGAAATCATACTAGCTTACCTAAGTAGTTATAAGGATAAGGTTACTAAGCTTAAGAGGAAAATCCATAAGCTTAACAAAAGATATAATAACCTCCTTAATATAGCTAAGTATAACTTAAAAGTAGCTAAATATAAGATTAAGGAACTAAAGGGAAAAGTAACTACTATTACTAAAATTACTAAAAATCTTAGTAAAGAAGCTAAAAAAAGTCAATAGCTCTACAGATAGTATATCAAGTATACCAAAGCTCTTACAGTAACTAGAAAAGACCCTAGAGAGATCCTTAAGCTATACTAGCCTAACCCCTATAGAGATAAACCTAATAAACTCAGAGGTTTCCTAATAAGCCTACAAAGCTACTAGATATACTACCTAATTTAGTTTAGTTTATATAAAGCCTAAGTAAAATACAGTCTAAGCCTTCTAAAAGATAAGGCTAAAAGGGTAATAGAACCTATTATTTAAGACTTTATTATAAACCCCCCTTATAAGCAAAAGTTAATAACTACCTATATCTATAAGAAATATAAATACTTTAAGAGTAAACTTACTAATACCTTTAGGATAAAGAATAAGAAAAGAGAAGCTAAGATAAAGATCTAAACTCTTATCTAGAAGGGATTAGTAATATCTTACCTCTTAGAATATTAATTCCAAGTTACTAAGCTTAATTAGAATAAATCTACTTATATAAACTAAGTTTATTACAAACTTAAACTAGAAATTAAAGATATAATAGTATATATATAGTAAAAACCTAATAACCTAAATAAGCTTACTAAAATAGCAGTAAATATTAATAACTAACTATATAAAAGATAAAAAGAAAAACAAGCCCTTAAGAACAGAGGTACATATAATCCTACCTAGAATAAGAATTAGTTAAATAGAAATTATAATAATACTAATTAAGGAAAACTAAGATAAACTAATACTTCCTATAGAATATAAGTAGGACCTATAAACATTAGTACAATACAGATAAACTAACTACTACCTATATACTAGAATTATAGCAAGAAAGAATACTAAGAACAAAACTACCAAAACCCTATAAAAACTAACCAAAAGTATAAACTAGTACCTAAAGGTAAAATAGTATAATAAACTAATATACAGGAAGAAGAAGAACCTTAAATAGTAATATAAACCTTAAAACAAGTAGCCATAACTAGGTCAGGATATAACCAGACTATAATACTATTATAGGAAGAATAATCTACATAACCAAGAGACCCCTTTATAAGTTACAAGGAAACTATAGATAAGTACTACCTAAACAGGAAAAAACCTAATCCTAACTACAATACCCTAAATAATCCAAAGTACCTGCAAAGAAGGGAAGAACAAAACTAATAATACATAGAATATATAAGAAACAGAAGGGAAAATAAGCCCAGATTCTAGGAATACTATACAGAACTTCAAAAGAAAAGCTAAGAAAAGAAGAAATAGAATTAAGAACTAGTACTAAAGACTACTACAGTAGCAACTACTAGACATACAGCAGTAGTTACTTAAAAAGGGAAAGAAACTACCCCTTAATAGGATAACCCTCTTATACCTAAAGAAATCTAAGAAGAACTAAGTAAATTTATAGATAAAACGTTCTTAACTATACTTATTACACAGGAAGACAAAATACTTAAATTACTATAAGAAATAATAGGAAGACCAGAAGTTATTAACCAAATTAATAAAATACCTATTAAGATAACTTACCCTAGCTAACACTATTAAGACCTAAACTACACTAGTACTATATATACCTAGTTAAAACAAATAGGATAAAGAAAAAACTATAAGTTAAAATAATCTTAATACAAAGACTAATAGCATAACTAGATAAGCAAGGCAATATAATAAGCCAAGGAATAAGCTAAAATACTACAAGATAATAACATTTATATCCGTACTATTACTACAGAATAGGAATAGAATATAAAAACAACCATCTAATAATTAATAGTATACTATAACTTACAAAGGTACCCTAGCAATAAAAAGCATAAGTAAATATTATAGATATCCTATACTACCTACTACTATATACTATATTAATAAGCTAAACTTAGTAATAACTATTTCCCTATAAGTATCTAGGAATATATATAGTAGAAACTATACCTTATTATTAATACTATAAAGTACTAATTATCTAAATAATTCCTAGAAAACAAAGTAATAAAATTTACTACTTATAAAGAAATAAGGGAATAGGCCCTTACTTATATTTAAAATTAATAGATAATTAATTAATAGAAATAACACATAAACCTAACTACATAAAATAAACTAATCTAAGATAATAACTATCTAGATAATATACTTTACTATAATAGTAAATATAACCTATAATACCTAGGATAACCAGGAAAAGATAATAGCTTACTATACTACTAGAGCTACAGATAAGTAAAGAACCAGAGCCTATAAAACTTACAAAAGCTCTAAGATTAACTATACATAGTTAACAAACTTACCTAGATATATAAGTACAAATCAAAGGGAAATAGCTAACTATACTAGTAGATAGCAAAGCTAATATTAATACAATTAACCTTTACACAGTTAATATATTATAGCTACTATAGTAAACTAAGACATAGCCTTATCTACTAATAAACCTTAAAGAAGAAACACTTACCTATAACAGAGAACTAATTACCTAAGAAATTAATTACTTAAAGGTATTTATTAGAACTTAAAGATATAATATTAACCTTAATATTATCCCTACACTAGGATATAACCTAATACTAAGATACCTATAGTTATACTACTATAACCTACATTTTTATTAGAGAACTAGCTAAATTATTAGTATAGATAAACCCTCTAATATAAATACTAATTTAAAAAGTAATAACAAACAGAGATCTTAAACTTTAACTAAGATAGCTAGCAAAGTCTAGTATAAAAAGAATATTTACCTACCTCTAAAGGGAGTATAATATAAATACAAAAAAGGCAAGAGGTAATATATTTAGTAAACCCTTGTAATAATTACTATATAGCTATATAACTTAAATAAGAAGTTAAAGTTAAAGCTAAAGAAACTACTAGAAGAAGATAAACTTAAGAACATACCCTAAGAATACTAAATCTATAACAAGCTATTTAAAGAAGAACTTAATACTAAGGTACTATAGCACAGCTACTAGGACCACAAGATCATACTTAAATTAGACAATCTACCCTTCTAGAAAATTTATAACCTTAATAAACTTAAGCTTACTATACTATAAGACTACCTAGAAGAGAAACTACAAAAGAGTAATATATAAGAATTAATATCCTTAGTAGGATTTCCTATTATATTTATACCTAAGAAAAACAGAAAATTACAACTTATTATAGACTATAGACAATTAAATAACCTTACTATTAAAGATAGAACCCTACTTCTACTTATTACAGAGCTTAAGAATTACCTACAGGGAAAACAAGTCTTTACTATACTTAACCTTAAGGGCACTTATAACCTTATCTACATTAAGAAAAGCAATAAATAGAAAACTACCTTTAGAACTAAATTCAGACTCTTTAAATACTTAGTAATACTATTCAGACTTATAAACATACCTACTATATTTCAACGAATAATTAATAATATTCTACAGTAATACTTAGATATATTTATAGTATATTACCTAGATAATATCCTAATCTTCTTAGATAACAAAGAAGAATACTAGGAATACATATATAAGGTCTTAAAAGCACTATAAGATATAAACCTTCTAGTAAAACCAGAAAAGAGTTACTTCTACATCAAAGAAGTTAATTTCTTAGGATATACTATTTTACTAAGAGAAATCTAAATAAATAGAAAGAAGATCTTAGTAATATATAATTAGCCTATCCCTACTACAGTTAAAGAAATACAAAGCTTCTTAGGATTTACTAACTACTACTAATAATTTATTAGAGACTTTAGTAAAATAGCAAACCCTCTTACTAAACTTACAAAAAAGGACCAAAAGTTTAAATAGAATAAGAAAGCCTAAGAAACCTTTAATAAGCTATAAGATTCCATACTCAATAAACTAGTATTAATTATATTTAACCCTACTAAAGAAATTAAACTTAAAATAGACTCCTTAGACTTTACCTTAGGAGGCCAGATTAAATAATAAGACTTAGAAAGGTAATTACACTCTATTACATTCTATTCCTACAAGCTACATAATATAGAATTAAGATACCTAATTTACAATAAAGAATTCCTAGCTATTATTAACTACTTTAAAGAATTCTACTACTACCTTATAAAAAGTATATATTAAGTAAAAGTCTATACTAATTACTAGAATATATTACACTTTACTACTATATAAGAACTAAATAGATAATAACTATACTATACTAAATACCTATGCAAATTTAACTTTATAATTATATATTGCAAAAAATCTAACAATAGATACACTAATACTATTAATTACAGATTAGACTTTAGGCAAGGAGTTATATATAAGGCCTAAGAATAACTACTTAAGAAGAATAAGAAGGGAAAATATTAATTTACCTAACTAGCTAGAATAATTACCAAAATAAGAAAGAAAACTATAATATTAGAAGAATAGTGCAAGAAACTTAGCTAGAAAAAGATAAAAGAATAATTAGACTTCTATAATACTATAATAAAGAAATATTAAGAAAAACATTATTCTAAAATCAGTAGATTTAAGGACATCCCCTGCAGAATAATAAATTACTATATAAAATACACCTAGTTAAAAGTAGTAATTAATACCTACCTAGTATACTAGAAAAAGAAGTTACCTATGCTACTTAGAATTCACAGATACTTTTAGGAGTAGCTATAGAAACCCACACACTTTATTAAATAAGCTAAAGGTAAACTAAAGAAAGAAGATCTATACTCCTAATATAAAGACAAGATCTACTTACTAGCTTACTCTAAAGTATTTCTAGTAATCTTTAAATACTACTATTTACAGATAAAATATAACCCTAATTATTAAGAAACTTAGAAACTAATAAAACCTATCTATAGTAGCCTAACACTAGAAAAGTTAATAAAGGAATATATAGAAAAATACCTATAATATTACCTTAGTAAAATAGTTACTAGAACTATTAAAGATAGTAACTTCCTTTACAAATTTCATTTACACCTATTACATAGATACTAAGGTATTACTAAAACACTTAAAAGGTTATAAAAAAAAGGATACAATTACATAAGAAAAGATATAAAATAAATTATTAAATAATACAATATATATATATAAACAAAAGTATAGTACTATAAACCCTATAGTATACTATAACCCTTACTAGTAATATAATAACCTTAGGATTTAATTACAATAGACTTTATAACCAAATTACCCTTATTAAAAGAACCCTTAACTAGAATCTTCTATAATAGTATTATAGTTATTATTAACTAACTTACAAAGTTCTTATACTACCTACCCTACAGAGAATCTATAGATACAAAAGAACTCTCCTATGTTTTTTACTAATACATTATTAGTATATATAAACTACTAAGCGAAATCCTATTAAACAGAAGACTAACATTTGCAGCCAAGTTTTAGCAAGCCCTTATATTATACCTAGGACTCAATTACCAGCTTTTAATAGCCTTTAGACCCCAAACAAATAGACAAACTAAGCAAATAAACCAAGTACTAAAACAATACTTATAATACTACATTAACTATAAATAAAATAACTAGGTTAAGAAGCTACCTATTGCATAACTAGCTTATAATACTACCTACAATAAAAGTACAAAGTTAACACTAGCTTATACTAACTTTAGATTTACCCTAGATACTTATTACAATAAATAAGATACCTAAATAATAAACCCTACTGTAATACTTAAGGTAGAAGAACTTAAAAATCTATATAAAGAAATAAAGATAGAACTTAAATTTATTAAAAAAAGAATAAAAAAATACTATAATACAAAAAGGATTAAAAGACTAACCTTCAAGAAGAGAGAGATAGTCTACTTATCTATAAAAAATATACAAATAAAACAACCTTTATATAAATTAGACTATAAATACATTAGACCTTACAAAATTATTAAGAAAATTTCAGAAAATAACTATAAACTAGACTTACTACTAAAAGTTAGGCTCTATCTAATCTTTTATATTTCCTTACTTAAATCAGTAGCTAATATAATACAAGTTAAAGTTAGAAATAAACCTAAAGAAATTAAAGAACTAGAATTCTATAAAGCAAAAGTAATTAGGGATATAAAGAAATAAAATAAATAAATAAAGTATTTAATAAAATAGAAAAACTACCTAGAAAATAAAAATACTTAGGAACTACTAAAGAATCTTACTAGTACCTAATAACTCCTAAAGAACTTTTACTAGTCTTAAACAAAGGTAAAGTATTTAGAAAATTATTACTAAGACCTAAAGTAAACTAATCTATATTATTAGGGATATAATCTACCTAAAGATTATAAAGCAAGGTATCCTTATAAGTATCTAAGCTTAATAAAATTTCATTAGATTACTTAATACCCTAAAGACTATAGTAGGTAACTTCTAAATACCTCTCTTTTACATAACTATAAATCTTTTAGATTTACAATAAATAACTAGTAGCTAATAATAAATAAAACTAAAGAGCTGCTATTTCTTTGTAAAGTTTAAGAAGATCCTTACTTACTTTATCCTTATTATTTTCTAATTTCTTCTCTTACTTTATTAAAGTTATTACTACTAAAAACATTAGTAAGGAAGAAACTGCATAAGTAAACTAAAACTTATAAAACAATATAACATAAGTCCTATTACAGGACTTTTTTATACAAATACACTTACTACAATAAGCAGAATTAGAGAATATAAGGTATTTCTTACTAGAATAAAAACAATAAGTACAGGATATATCTACTTCTTTATTAAGAAACTTAACAAATAACATAAAAATCTAGATTTTATAGCCTTTATATAAAGACTATTTAGATATATAGTTAGATATAGTAAAGTATAACAATAAAAGGGTTTAAGTTTAACCTTACCAAAAGAAAAACAATATTAGTTATAATAATAGGCCTTAAGAATAAGACCCTAGGAAAGAAGAGATTATATTACAACCCCAGCAGTTATATTATATATACCCCACCTTTTTCTTTCCCTATATATACCAATCTTCAACTAATATAACCAACTACTAAAGGACTAATACTTATATAAACCAATAGTACTCCAGAACTATATTACTCTAGAACTAATAATACTCTAATATATTATTATTCTTTACATAAATACCTATAGTATATATACATTTATTTAGTACTAGATAGACTACTTAGCTTACTAGCTATTAATAAGACTTCTTTACCTAAATACACCTAACCTACTTTATTTACTATTAAGAGATGTAATACTTTGCAACACTTAGTATCTACGCTTTATATATCTACTAATATAAACCTAGTATAGACTAGTTTATCCCTTAGGAATTACAACCGCCACACCTTATCCATGTCATTACCCACTCTGTAAGTGAGCCAGATCTCCAACAAGATGTACTTCACATAGTGTTTGCGTTCGCGACAATATTTGCTGAATAGCGTCAGGTCCTTGAGGGTGAGGGCCAGGGAGCGGAACAGCTCGCGTTCGACGATGACCTGCCAGGATTTGCACACTGTGGCGTAGGGAGATATGTCCACGCTGCTGTCCGCCTTGCCAAGGGCGATCATCCATTCCAGTACACATAGCTGGCAATCATATGGTATCTTTGGGCGAGACCTGCGCATTGCCGAGCGTGTCGTGACGGGCATCTTGGATTTGGTACGATATGTGGTGGAGGCTGGCAAGGTTGGATGGGGGTCGTGAAATTGATGGAGGACGAAAAGGCCTGATTTGAACCTTGTCCAGAAATGAGGCGCCTGGAATCTGACGAGTCACAGGATGAAGTGAATTTCAAACTTTTTATGTGGCGTTTGATCAGGCAACAAGTTTTCTTGATTGTTATCCCTTTAATCTGATTGCTGTCAATGCGAGAAATAACTCTAATGTTAATACAACAAACAAGACAGTCTGTATGTTATTAACAACTCGCTTCACATCAAGGATACAGAAGTTCCTCTCTTCATGAGAGCCAGGATTTTTTAAACGTTTAAAATTTGTTGGTACAAACCTTGACTGTCCTTATCCCGAGCGCTTTAATAGGCAGCAGCTATACAACCTTCGGTACGATGGTATGGCATCAGAAACAAAAGTCCCAAATCGATTGATTTAATTAGAGACAGCTAGCTAGAGGCTTCAAAGAACAGGAACGATCAAAGAACAGGAACGAAAGCAAACACAGAAAACGACGATCATTCGCCGCCCGTATCCTCATCGGAACCCCTTTCCTGACCTAGATCGGTCACAGATGAAATGTCTCCTAAGGCTTAGGCTACTCTAGTGATGTAGCCTAAATGATCGTCTCAATTGGCATTGGATTATGAGACTCTTTCGTCTCTTAGGGCTATGCCCGATAATTCCTCTGCCACCCAGCGGCCTGACCCCAGCAGTCTCATCTTTAGCAGAGCTATCGGAAGTGCTCAGGGAGCACAGCGGCGGATAGTCGCCCGGGCGCCTAAAGCATGCGTTCGGAGATGCGGGGTGCGGGAGCATCGTTGGCAGAGGCATCGCTGAGGAGAGCCACAAGTTCAGGCTTCAGCTTCTTGCCGAATGCTCGGCGGTTACTCTTCTCACCGGGAACAGCGGTTTCAGGGCATGTGTCAACGCGCTGAAGGCACTCGCGGAGAGTGTGGACTTCGGGACAGTTGGCGGTATAGGGAGGGACGTTGGCGACCCAGCGGGCAGTGGCCTCAGCGACGGTGAGATCTTCGCCGGCCTGTGATGGAGATGTCAGTAATGAGCTTTCGCAAATAGGGCGTCCAACGTACAAGTTGACGCATCATCACTAGCATGTTCTTGCTCAGCCATTCAAGGTGCTGGGCTCCGATGATGTCCATCGCCGTGTTGCGGTGGGGGTTGACAATGACCTCGTAGGTCTTCCTGAATGCAGAAGTGCACTCTTCGAAGCAGTTGACGATGCGCCAGCGCTGCAATCCCGACCATTCATCGAGGACAACATGGGCAGTGTAGGAGTTCCAAAGCTTCTGGGCAGCACCCAGAAGCTCCTGGGGCATCTGGTAATGGATGTCAGCGAACGGTCGACGAGAGGACAGACGGTGGACGCACAGCACAGCACTTTTGGTTTCCGTCGCCACACATGATGCAGCGGGTCGTCAAGCCTTCTTCGACAACGCAGCAAATGCGAACATCACGCTGGAGACTCGTGATACAGTGGTAGCAAGGCTGTTCGCCGGCATTTTGGCCAAGAAAGCCAACGGCAGGGTTGAACGGGAAGTCCTCCAAGGCGGAGGCGACAGTAAGTCTGATAGACATGACGACGATGGTACGGCGATGGGAAAGTGAGTGATCAACCAGGACAATGAGATGGCGGAGGAAAGGTGAGGTTACTTTAAAGAAGTTAGGAAGGAAAGAAGGAAGGGCAGAAGGCAAGAAAAGAAAACGAAGAATGCCCTAGCAACGACGGCCAGTCGGACTAACGACAACAGCGCGTACTGATTTTTAAAATCTTGCCAGCTGGCTGGCACTGCCGTGAGGGTACCAGAAGAACTGGCCCGCCAATAGCACTGACAACGAAACAATCACGTTGACTACTTTATGCGAGCCTAAACAGGCTTCCAAGTCACTTCATCTTAACAATCTAAGCCTTGGAGAATATTTCTTCTGATACCTACTTGATTGCCAATCAGTCAGTAACCATGGCCAGCGATGGAAACTCCAGCACTAGCACTATTCTCATTTGGCTTATAGAACTGAAATGTTTTTCGAAGACTATAGGTAACAGGAAACTGAGTCCCATTTTATGTCTTACTTCGTCGCATCCTCATTTTAATCTCTAGCCAATTCCAGTGACTTATTTCTCCTCACTAGGTAAGCATCAAGACGACGGTTGAGTTATATATACTGGTGGCCTAACTACCGAGCGCAACATGTAGATCAAGATATCTAGATAGTGTGCATCTCTATAAATGTTTTGAAGAAAATTGCATCCCTTAGTGAAGCTAAAACACTAGTATGATTTCGCAAGTGGGCAAGAGATAATCATTTACAAAAAATGAGTTGAACATTATGTATTAAGAACCTCCATCTGAAACTGATCTATATACCCGACATTGATACCATCACATCCTCCGCTTACTTGGGAAGGTTGGCAGGAGTGTAAGACTGGTTAGGCTTAACAACCTTTCCACCCTGAACCTGCTTATCAGTATAAGCAGGCCAGACAATCTGTCTCTTAGAAGAAACAACCGAGAAAGTAGTGAATCCATTTCCAGGACCGAACTGGCCGCTCCAGCCAGAAGTGACGGTGTAATCACCGCACTTGACAGGGCCGCCGTTGCGCTGAGAGGCCTTGCTGCCCTTGACGACGAACTTGCAGGCGGTGGCAGCACCCGAGTGAGTGTTGACCTTGAAGTTCCAGGTGCACGAGCTATCGTCCTTAGCGCAGCTGCGCTGCATGTTTTCGATGGTCCACTGGGGTGAGGCAGCCATCATGTTGACGGTGCCGGCGGCGGGGGCGGCGGTGACGCTGGTGGCCGAGAGGACGGCGGCGAGGAAGGCGAGGGAGAACTGCATGTTTGCGGTTTGGTGGTGTTCTGGTAATGTCAGTATGTTGTATGCAATTGCTGATGGGTAGACAAACTTGGACGTGGAAGAGGTTGTAGAAGTGGTAGTTGTAGTAGCGAGTGACTGAGTTGTAGCTGATGGAGAATACCAAAGACAGTCTCCCATCGTCCCTTATATAGATTTTCCCTTAGACGTGTCTTTGACTATACGATATGATCGCTCAGATTATACGAGACTTGACGCATCTCAGCCCATGTCTCAAAGCCCGAGCAAAATCTCGAAGGGTCCATGGCTGAAAAACGGCACTTGCCAAACTACGCTAAAGTACAGCTTAAACATTCACGTGGTAGCCTTCGTTGTCCGATTCACCCCTAAACAGCTTAGCTACATCTCGTATAACCCAGTAGTTTATTTATAGACAAGACCCTTGTCCTTTTGCAGATGGCTTCACCTGACAGCTAAGCTAGAGAACGGTTCTTTTGTGCTCGTATCATTCCATAGCGAATGAATTATCGAAAGGCGATGCCGAATGCGTAAAACGCTATGGTTATTCTTGGATAGAGCGCGATACCACGTTCCTTTTAGTGACGCCACAGGTCGTTTAGATCGGATCATCGGCATTTTTCTCTCCAGGGGTCTCGGCTGTGCCCGCGCTCTCCACGTTTATCCGGACCGTCTGTGACGTTACCCTGGGAAAGTGGAAAGCTTGGCTTTTGCCAAATTTGACTTCTTGTCTTGGGGTAAGAACCTCAACACCATTGTCAAATGACGATGTGTATCAGCTAGAAGCATTGCATTTTTCTCCCTCTTCTTCCCATGTCCATCACTGCCTTTCTTCCTCTTGCGAACTGACATTTTAGCCCAGTTGTGAGGTTAAATGGGAAGGTGATTTTGCTAGTGCGTGACCTGCTCCGGTACGCTGGAATGATCAGCCCACATTTTGCCCAACGATTACCCCACTCTGGACTTGCAACCCCATGTTAAATCCAGACCGTGAGACATCACCAAGCCAATGCGCAAATTGAAAGCTAGAGTTACTAAGTAGATACGTGTGAAAAGTATTTTTTAATCGTGGTCAAGAGCTAAGCACCATTGCAAGACAAGCGATTTTACGCGACAGGGAAGACTCGTGCCCAAGGCAGAAACCGTGCCGGACTAATGTTAATCCAGAGAGCCAGATCCTGGGTGTCTACAGGGTAATTTGCGAGCTTCATACTGTAAATAACAGAGATATTTGCCATTAAATTCTTCTTCTCGATTATTGAAAACGCACCTTGCTCTGTACACGCAATCCAAATATACTGGTGAGCTAAATTTTAGTTACTTATACTAGCCAGTATCTTGTTAATGCTCAATCTGGACATGACAACATTCGCCTTGCAGGATGAATTCGCCGGGCTTGAGTGGATTCGCCCTCAGGCGACAATCGATAAGATCTTATCGATAAAGCACGTCCGATTGTAATCATCAATGACGTCACATGTATCTCAATCTCAGTACTGTGAACACCAATACATCTGAGAAACTCGCATTATTACACCACGTTTTATGGAAGCATCTGACTCCTCCAGCGTCACAAAGGCGCTACCCAGATGTCAACACAGTATATTAGCATTGCAAAGTTGTAGCACTTTAGAGTTATAGAGCTATGGAGATAGAGTTGCGGAGATAATATCGCCGCGCCAGACTCTTGCCGGGCGTCTTATCACCAGATGTATCACAAGCGAACCCCGAGTAGCGGAGTTGCGCAGTTGCGGAGTCTTAAGTTGATTAAAATCATGTAAGATATCATTAGACTTAAATGTAAATTGTAGATAAAGCTGGCTATCAGACCAACGTCTCAAAAGTGATCTCGCCTTGAGTTCCTAGACCTAACAGCTCATCTTCGCCCTAGAGACTCACCTCCCTTATTTCCTTCTACGCTTTCAAAAAGCGAACAATTTGTCCACTTGAAACAAGAAACCGTCTCATAATGAGTAAATTTGGTGCCATCATAAAACAATCGTTCCGTATACCCCCACCCACTCTGACTGAGAACAATCTCGTTGACCAGACCGGCAAAGTCCACATCGTCACCGGTGGCTACGCGGGATGCGGTCAGGAATTGGTCAAGATCCTATATCAGAAGAACGCCATCATCTACGTCGCCGGCCGCAACGAAACCAAGGCGCTGAAATCTATCTCGGATATCAAGGACCAGTATCCTTGTTCCAAAGGGCGGCTGGAATTTCTATCTGTCGACCTCTCGGACCTGTCCTCCATCAAGAAGGCTGTTCAGGCTTTTGAAGCCAAAGAGACAAGGCTTGACGTGTTGACGAACAATGCGGGTGTAATGTGGCCTCCCGCGGGGAGCCAGGATCGTCATGGTCATGAGTTGCAGATCGGCACCAACTGTCTAGGGCCTTTCCTGTTCACTGAGCTTCTTCTGCCTATACTGCGCAGCACCGTTTCTGTAGCGTCCCCTGGCTCTGTTAGGGTCACATGGGCCGCCTCTCTGGCTGGGATCACGAACGGGCTTAAAGATGGTGTACAATTTGATGCACATGGCAGTCCGAAAGTACACGGCTCACCAACCGCTGACTATGGCCAGTCGAAATTCGGAAACATGATTCTTGCTTCGGAATTTTCCAAACGATACGGCAAGGATGGCATCTTGAGCGTCTCATTTAATCCAGGCAATTTGCAAACAGAGCTGCAGCGTCATGTGTCGTCTATTGGAAAGATGATCATCAGCCCGATGTTACACGCTCCGATCTATGGAGCCTACACTGAGCTTTATGCCGGTTGGTCCTCCGAAATTACCTCTGAGCACAATGGTTGGTATATTATTCCTTGGGGAAGAATCGATACCCAGGGCTTGGGAAGGGATGTTGTGAAATCCTTACAGAGTGAGAAGGAAGGGGGTTCGGGTGTTGCGCTGGCGTTCTGGGAGTGGTGTGATAGGGAAACGGCTAGTTTTCGATAAATGATTGTGACTAATGAGTTAGTTGGGAATATTCAGAGACTGTCTGCTAGCATTATTGATAAGAAGAACGACCAGAAGGTTATTCTATTAACTATGCATTGCCAGGTATCTAATCACTGGATGTCTCACTAACAAATACTAAATGCCCCGGAACCTCTAAACAGTGTCTGACTGTTCGCATCTGGATTTATCTTAGCTGCAAAAGACATCCTCAAGCCAATCCAAAGAAACCTGATTCATCAAAACAGAAGCCCCAATCTGACAATGTTCACCGGCACCCAGAATATCCTCAAATACATGGTACGTAGCACGATCTCCAAGTTCCTTGGCCAATTTCGCAGCCTGTCCCTCGAAAAAGACATCGCTCTTGGCTTCACCGACAAATACAGGAGCTTTGATCTTCTGGGTAAGTCCCTTAAGTGTATAATCCTCTGCCTTCTTGACAAAGTCATACGCCGACTGAGTCTTGAAAGTCCATTCGCCTTGGTTGACACCCCATCGCAGGGTTGTGGGAGAATCAGGGTCTGCCTGTAGCTGCCTGCCAAGACCATCGACCTCCTTCTTCATACCGGCCTGAACAGCCTTGGCAGCATCCGGGCCGAACTGTTGGAGGATGGCTTCGCCAAAGTCATAAACACCATCGATGGCGATGACGGCTGCGAGTCGGTGCTCAAAGGCAGCAGCTCTGGGAGCCAGGAAGCCACCGAACGAATAACCCATCAAGGCGATCTTGTCGGCTTGCACGTCATCACGAGTGAGGATGTAGTCGACAACGGGGGTTACGACCCTTTCCCATTCGGGAATGAATCCGAGGTCCTGATATCGGCGGACCGTTGGCTGCCCTGGGCCCTCGTAGACGATAGCGTTCATGCCACGCTCAAGAAGAGCTTGGCCCATAACATGGTACAAGTCTTCCATGGCTCCATCGTAACCTTGTCCGAGGATAACTGTGGGGCGTCTTCCGGGCCAGTTGGTTTTGAAGAAGATGGCCGGGACAGTAAAATTGTCCGCCTGGATCTGGATTCGTTCACCGGGCTGCGGCAGCAGCTGAATGGCCTTATCGTAATCTGCAGCTTGCTTTCCCCACAGGTCCATGATTCGTGGGTCACTCCAGTTGCCATGAAGATAGACATCGGCAGCGCGATAATAAGTGGCTGCTCGAAAGAAAGCATTTCTGGCGGAGACGGGATGCCTTTTAGCGTCGATTGCGACAGCCTGGTTGTGCACACGAGTAGCCAAGGCGTTGAACTGTTCATAAAAGCTTTCAAAGTCTCCATCCTTAATGTTGTTGGCGGCAACAAGAACCTCGCCAATATCAGCGCCTTGGTAGGGAGCGGCGGACATGTAAGCCAAGATGTTGAAGTTGAACGAGTCGTCGCCGACGATAGGAGCCATGGTCGTGTTGGTTGTGACATTGTGCATGTCGCGTCTGAAAAAACCTGTAGTGGGGATTGCAAGTGCTGAAGTCTGCAACATGGTAGTTAGCACAATGGTAGTAGTTGTCAGGAACCTTGGCTTACTAGAGTGTAACTTGCAACTAGCAAGGTGGTGGTTTTGAGGGAAGCTTTCATATTGAAGGTGGCGAGTGAAGTCTTTGTAAATTAGAGACGAAAGCTAATGAGCAGGTACAGAATGTCAAGTCGAGATGTTATTGTCTTATATAACATATTGGACTTCCCTCTGGCGAGGCTCAGCGTACGGGTAAATTGGCATGGAGAGCGATCCTCCAGGGCTATGAATGATCCTTCAATGCTACCAGGTCCATCATGATAGGTCGGTAATGCTTTCCATGAGATCATCTTAACCTATTCTTTTTTCGCATGCGAATGCGAATGCTCAGTGGATCATAGTAATTTCACAAAGTCTGGGTGCTACTGTAACAACAGTACAGTAAGCACTAAGAAATCCTGCAGATATAGGTACAGCCACCAATTGATCGACGAGACTGACGCATGAAGCTAAACCTATCAAGGTATGTCATTTCGACACTAGGCTCTTTAGAGTTTAGTGACATCATCAGGTACAAAACGGCCCCCATATCGTCGAAACAACATGCCTCATTCACTTAAATTCATACGTATTCCTGGGTGACAAGCAAATATTACACAGCCACGAGAAGTCCGACTTCCCTTAGGATACTGTTCCTGGATCATACTGCTTTCCGTCCAAGCTTTCGATCAACTCAGCCCAAGCAAATCGGGTAGTGGGGCTACTATGGGCTTTGCAGGGAAGCCCTCACAAGCCTGTGAGCCATGTCGTCTCAAGAGGAGAAAGGTACCTACCCATAGTCACAGATAGAGTGGCGCAATATATACTCAATGTCAAGAAATCAATGCTAACCATTTGTACACTAGTGTGACCAGAAGAAACCTCGATGCTCTACATGTACACGTATGGACATTCCTAGTTGTGAATATCGGAGCCTGAGAGTACTCAAAATCAAGGATGAGACAAGCAAGGTGAATGAAAAACACCGCCGTAATCAAGTTCTCGAAAACCACCCAGAAGGGCTACATCCAACACACGATGTGGTTGATCCCGTCCCGAAAAACGTCTCATTCCCACTTGAGGCCACCGCTTTAGGATATTTCTTTTCCATCTTTTCACGTTCAGGAACTTTCGCATACTTGCCCGAATTTTCGTCTTTCTTGGTCAAGGATGACATGATCACACAAGCCCTATGCGCGTCAGCACTGGGGTCAATGGCGTCACAGCACAGAGATAACAGCTTGTTGTGTATGGGTCGACAATATTATGCCAGATCACTGGCCGAAACAAATCGGCTACTCAGCAAGCCTGAAACGGCTGTACTCGATAGTACCTTGCTCTGCGTACTTTTGCTATCAGCATTCGAGGCCCTCTGCTTCCATAATGGCGGCGATCCCGCAAACTGGACCGCTCACATTCGGGGATCTTCTCAGCTTCTCTTGTTAAGAGGGAAGAGACAATTTCAAAGCCAGTTTGGGTGCCTATTATTTCACCATGCTGGGGTCAATGTGCTGATAGATTCCATTACTCATCACACCTCAATATCCCCTGAACTGGATCGACTTTTTGATTATGCAACGTCTTCAGTTCCCGGGCTTGACTCTGTCAGCAGAAGTATAATGTCTCTCCTCTGGCGCATATCCGTGATATCCCCCAACATGAAGAATAGGACAGCCAAGGAAGCGATGAGGGAGACCTTTGAGTTACATGACCAGGTCAAAACGTTTCGCGAGGACCTTCTTGAACTGGCACCGTTTCAAGTCGTTCACGCCATGGATGGCGACGGAAGGCACGAACAGGCTCACAACCTCCATACCTTTGAAGGTGTGATGCATCGATACCAAGATCAACAGGAAGCACGCCTACACAACGCGTCTAGGCTCATAAACCTAGGTCTTCTGGAGTCGATGTTTTCTGCTTTGAAAGGTAACTCAGACATAGACAGTTCCAGTCAACATCCTGATATGGAACCCAGAGCGAGAGATTACACGACGGAGAAAGTACTTGCCGAGAGCGCAGAGCTGGTCAGAGACATACTAGCCAGCGTCCCCTACTATCTAGACCTACTCGAGCCACAACACAGCATAGAAGCGCGGTATCTCATTTGGCCTTTGACAAGCATCGTAAGTCTTGACGTCTGCCCGCCCATGGCTAGGCACTATATCCAAGATCGCCTTATCGCACTTGGCTACAAGTACAATATGAGACAAGCCATAGAGGTGGCAAAGATGCTGGATCAACGAGATCACGTACAGAAATGGTAAGGTATCAATAGTCCCGTGCGAAATCTGGCTAATGTGAAACACAAGCAGTATGCATGTTATCCATATGTCTTGAGAGTGACAAACTCATGGCCGAGCAAAGGCGGTGTAGTGGGGGATTAGACCTCACTTGAGATTTGTCCCGACTTGCAATAAGATTAAAGTAGTCTATAAATCAGATACATCTCCAGGTCGATGTGCTAAGCCCCCTGTCTAATTGCAAGATGGCTTCCATTCTCCATAAAAAGGTTTTCATCTAAAAAGCCATGGACCAAGTAGCATAGCTCACCATCTTCAATGTAATTAACCCCAAAACAGTTGTTGCTCTGACTACAGGCCTGAATGCAGTCAAGCAAGCTGGCGTTTTCAATTCGTGTACCCCCTGTGACTAGTCTAAAGGTGTTGCAAAAAATATCATAGATGTCATCGTCGACTTGCACAGGGTTGCTGAGACCACCGCAGGTTGAAAGGCCAGAAGTCTCCGTAGGGGCGCCTGAGGTGGTGACATCGCTAGTAGGGACATCAGCGGTAGTAGTGTCTGCAGTAGTGGTATATACGGGGGTATCTGCGGTGGCGCTCTCCGTGGTGGTGATATCCGTAGCCGCGGTAGTTGTATCGGCGATGACAGGATCTTTGATCGCAACATCCCAACTCTCATCATCCTGGGCAGATCCAACGTCGAACGACGACCATAACCAACAGTCGGAACCGGTTGAAGTGACTCTGTACGAAGACACTCCCACGCACGCTTGAATCTTCGAACAGGCCTGCATGCACGAAAAGAAGTCACTTAAGTAGGGGTCTTGAAGCAGAGCAGCGTTGATGTAGGTATTGCAAGTGAGAGCGAAGGTAACCCCGTTAGAAGCCGTGTATGGGTTATTGGTATTGGTGCAGGCAATGTCTGGTGCGCCTGAGCTCGTGGTGGAGGGCTCTGCAGTCGCAGTACTAGCAGCCGTGGTAGTAATATGGGTGGTATCTCCAGTTGTAATGTCCACGACAATTGTGCTTGAAGGTAATGACGTAGTGTCCATGATAGTATCTGTAACAGTAACATCCGAGGTAGTTGTATCCATCATATTAGTATCTATGTTAGTGGTATCTGTACTGGTAGTATCCGTAATAATATTATCCGTGATAGTAATATCTGTAATGGTAGTGTCCGTAATGGTAGTGTCTGAGGAAACTATGTTGGATGCCCCTGCATTAGAAGTGTGGGAGTTACCAATCAATTCAGACTGGGTTGGGAAATAACTGGAGCTGCGTGAGACTTTCACAGTAGTAGCATCCTCGATGGCAGAAGTCACCGTGGAATCAGTCTCCCTAGGTGTGGCTGTGTCTTGAGGGGTCGTCTCAGAGGGTGTCGCGGTCTCGTCATCATCGCCAATGAGCCGACCATCTTGACATTGTGTAACTGGAACCTAATCAGCACTAGTGAGTAATGAGGAAATAGCGATCCTACCGTCATATACAACAAGTTCAACAGATATGCACCCAACGGGTCCATTAGTAAAAGTCACATAGACTACACCATCAGGGGTCTGGCAGAAACCCGCCCTACCATTTGGCAAACCTGGGTTTCTAAAAGCCAGCCGACCGGAACCCTCAAACGTCTTTGTGATAGACCCACTGGGCGAAGAGTCTAGGCCTGACAACTCCTTGTAGCTCTCGCCCGAGTAGTAAATAGGTACACCGTCTTCGAACAACTGACCTTCGGCAAGGTTGAATGTTGCAGCGAATGTACAGCTTTGTGGGTTGCCATTGCCAACAAATCCCCCAATGGCTTGTCGCTTGTTCGTGGTGCGTTTCTGATTATCGACAACAGAGATTCGAAATATAACGGATCGTCCGGCCGGCTCGACGAAACCGCTTGAGGTTGGGATGGCGTCTGTACTGATGACAGAGCCGAGCTCTGTTGATAACGCAGATGTGGCGGCCTCATCAACCACAGGCTCGGTGATCGGGTTAAGCGTTTCCGTCAGAGAGTCTGATTGCGCGACAGTTGGTTCTATATCCAATGTCGACAGCCCAGGGTCATCTGAGGACAACTCAGCCGCTCTAGAGGACTCTGGAAAGACGATTGAGGTTGGAAGTTCCGTACCTAACGTTCTGTTACTACTTCACTTGGGATCCTTTGCATGAAGGGGTCTCATACTGAAGCTTGCTTGGGTTCGCTGAGTCGAAATGTTTGCAGCAAATGTTGGCTTCAGAGATGGAGCGATCGGCTGTCTCCCGGGCCCTTCGGCAGGCCTTGTAAATGTCGGCGAATTGGCTTGGTTGGAAATGGGAACAAGATAAGTGGAAAGGTATGTCATACACCAGGTATCTTGACCTGGTGCGTAATCCACTGCCGAAATAATGCTTGCGGACCCTAAAAGGGTATAAGCAAATACGGGTCTCCTCATGTTCTTTCTTGCTATGGAGACGTAGTCCACAAGGTAGAATGTTGAAGGGAATAAAGGCCCGGTTATAAAGAAATGGAAAAACATTTATGTGAGATTCGTTTATTACTGGTTGGAGACATATGGCTTGAGGTAAATTACCAGTGTTGCTAGAACCAACAGATAAGCACAACTTATTTCGAAAACCGCCTCTTAATATGCATTCTAACATGTATTCTTAAGACTGAGATTGGTTGGTACGAGAGATGGTATGAGACATGCAATTTCCTTGCATAGACCAGCTCTAGCTTTACTCTGCACTAGTAAGCAATAGGGCTGCTAGCCAGCCACGTTCTATCCCTTACGTTGTCAACCAATCAAGGCAGTCAGTGACATATGAAAGGGCAACAATACTGAGACCTATACATTCATGGAACCAACAGACGTGCACGTGCGTTCATTGAGCCAACTGGTAAATTGAAATCCAAGCGAGTGAAATTTCATCTACCATTCCAAAATTTGACAAATCCATTCCATTTCCGCTCTGTTGAACGTGCTAGTATCTGCACCACTAACAGGACCATGACTTGGCAGGTATCCTGTTGACTGCGGACTGCGTCCTGTCGGTATATCTATGCAAAGTTACAAGACACATCATTATCATAACTTATCTTTTCTGTAATGTGTTCATTCCTTTTTTTTTTTTTTTTTTAATTCTCAACTACCCTGTAAGGGAGGCTGTCGGGATAACACATAGGACATAAAGCACAGCAATTGACAACACAATGGTAACTCATCTTAAAGCAAATGTTAGAAACTTCGCAGTCTATAAGGTATTTATTTACCTCAGCATTGGTAAGATGTCCTCGCAAAAATCAATCAACGTGTGGCAGGAACAAGAGCCGCGATCTATTCTTTGGAATCCGATGAAGTGTTAATTGTTTTAGGATTTACTCTGGTGTTTCTAACATCGCGTTTTATATGACGTTGCGTCAACGATGCCTTCAACTCCTTGCTGATGCCCCCGTCCAGGGCCTCTTTTCAGCTTTGCTCCATGATGAGAAGGTTTCAGCTTTCTCGCTGATCCGTGATCAACAAGCTGAAACCCCATGTTCAGGAGATCAGATTTGCGAAAGTTGAAGCACAGCATTAACCGTGTCATTGGGCGCAGTGGCGAAAAACGCATGGCTGGCCCGATCGACCAGGATGGTCCGCTTAATGCCCCCTATTGCGGCATACTGCTCCTGGCCAGCTAAAGGCACAACACGGTCCGCCCCACAGAGAACGTAACCCGCCGTGCCCTCGAAGTTGGGGTCTGTAAGGGGAGAGTATGTCACTGGAGTGTTCATGCTGTTGAGCGATTGAGGTTGAAGCAGAGATATGTAATGTGATGCGACATCATCGGGAATGTCGTGGTACATTACTTCCTTTGCGCCTGTGAAGGTGACGAACCCTGTGTCTTCCTATTGATTAGACTTTTGGTTAATATGGAACCCTATATCTTGGAAGCCCTGCGGCACAGCACGGGACAGGGGTAAGAAAACTTAATTGCTTACGTTGTAATCGACCCAGCTCGGCAGATGTTGTGCATCAGTGCCCATCATGTCGAGTGTCGACTGGCCCTCAAGAGGCGTCACTGCCGAGACGTAGACGAGCGAAACAACGCCACCCTCTTTACCAGATTGTTTCCTTTCGCGTTTGCTCAGTCCTTGAACTGCTTGCGAGCCATACATGCCGCCGTAGGAATGCATCATAACAATAACATCCTTACCGGCCTCGACCAATGGTTCGAGCAAGTTAGTTCGCAGTGAAGCAGCATCCCCTGTTACAGTAGAATTGGCGTTGACTATTCCAGGTGCATTCTGGCTGACAAAGTCATAGTTGCGTTCTGTAAAGATCTGCTTCACTGTGTCGAATGACTCGACAGTGTGCCATGCACCAGGCACTGCCAAGATAGTGGGAAGGATTGAAGCCCGCATGGTAAAGAATGAATCCAGAAGAGAAAATAGAGAATATGCAGGTCAGGATAAGATGCAATTGCACAGACTGCACAGACTGCCCAGATAAACGTGGTGTTGTATTGATGCACGGAGTAGGTCAATGGCCGAGGATACCGACACTTTTATACGTCCGAGGCACCGTGGCCCCTCAGCCGCAGTAACTTACGCAAGGTTGGGACCCGTAAGCAACGTCGAACGATCCTGGCATGGATCCATCCACGAAACCCAAGTTGTTATCACGATATCTCCTAGGGTGCTAGTGACCCATATATTAAGCTTTGCGACAACGCTTTGGCAGCGGCTGACATTACATCGTCTCTCGAAAACGGTGGGAAATCCCTTAGATCGAGTCATGAACCTGTCAAAGTGACAGGTGAAATGTAACCTCCCTGAACATCTGACCGTACCCAATCCAATAGAGAAATGAGTCCACTAATCATTCAAGGCTCGCTAGCTCGTACATATGTATGGTCTGCAAGTGCTCATTAGAATCAGTAAAGACTAAGGTTTAACTACTGCCCGTAGTGCACTTTTCTTTTTGCAAGCTAGCATTATGGCGTCTGAACCTGTCGACGCCGCCTTCCTAGCGGAAAGCCGTCAAAATGAAGTCTACGCAACGCATATCGCCTTCTTTGTTATGATGATGCTTATTGTCCCATGTCGGTTCTTTTCAGCGAGGATAACAGACAAGAAAATGGGATGGGATGACTGGCTTGCATACTTTGCCGCCGTAAGTACATTTGCCATCACCAATGCAAATCACATCTAACGATCGAGCAGTTCAACACCATCGGTGTCTTCATTGGAAGTATGCTGTGGCTTCGATTCGGCCTCGGAAGACATGTCGCTTGGGTTGTGCAAGACGATCCCACGAACATCGAACGCTTCTTTAAAACGATTGTCGCCAACGAGATGTTCTATACCACAGCTTTGGCCTGTGCCAGGTTGTCGCTGGTGGCCTTTTTCTACCAGATCTTTGGTGTATCAAGCATGCGTTACTTTCTCCATGGATTCGTTTTTCTTATCATTTCCTGGGCCATCTCAACAGTACGTGTTCTCAATACTCCATTCCCACAGCTAACAGAAGGAATAGTACGTTCCGTCCATCCGTACATGTTGGCCCATACATACATTCTGGGACGGTACACAGCAGAATTGTATCGACCTATCCATGTTCTACGTCGGAGTCGCTATCGGTGGGATTATCGCGGACATTGGGCTAATGGTCCTCCCTCTTCCTTATATCTTCACTCTCAAGGTCCCACTATATCACAAGATCTTGATTGCAATGATGCTCATTTTCGGAAGCTTGTGAGACAGTATTGGACCCCAGATATTAGTGAAAGACTAACACTACCAGTGCGTGCTTCGTTACCATCATCCGGCTGACTAAGGTTATCACTGTCGATCTGCAGGACCCAACATGGGGGACGGTCGACTTAATGATCTGGACAGGGATGGAAGTTTACAGGTACATACTCCAGTTCCGATACAATGTTGAGGTAACTGACCTCTCTAGTGCTGTTATATGTTGCTGTCTACCAACTATGCGCCCACTGATCAAGTTCGTCTGGAAGAAATGCGGCTTGAAGAATCTGAGTTCAAGCGGCAATACAGATGGCTCGGTGCCAGCGTCCACTACAGAGGGCATTTGGAGTCGCAAGTCCCGCCAGACCTCTCGACATCAACAAGATACTATACTTGGCAATGGCAATGGAGATGAGTTGGAGTTGACGAAATGTGCTTATTATGAGCTGGGTTCCGACCATCGTGCGCATACGAGCTCGCAAACTTCAATTACAGAGCATGCACATCAGCAAGTTTGAAGCTATACTGTGTTAATTACTCAATTAAAATGAGGATAGAGTGATAGTAAGAAGGTTTCTTACATTGATTACTTTATAGAATTAAAGATAGCATGAAATACTGGGTCAGACGCGTCTAAGTTACGTTGCAGGTGATTAGAATAGAGTGATAGTGCTTCGTAAGTAAAGTTTCATATATCTTAGTTCAACTAGTGTATGAATTTATAGGATTGAATTTGTCTTGTAGATATCAAATGTACGCCTATTGAGCTCTCACTATATCAAAAGAATACTCTGGCTTCTGTTGTGGTGGCTTAGCCCTACCGGGTAGGTTCAATGTCCTACGGTGTATTTACTTACAGGGATTAAGTTAGGCAGAATTCCCCTCTGCCTAGACTAGTTACGCATATCTTCATAGAAGGATTCGCAGCATGAAATTATAAGAGGAAGCAGAAGAGTCAATTATTATCGCAACATGAAAATCATCAGACTTAAACATCATGGCTTCAATCGCAATGCTCCCTGCAATCGACTTTCCTACTTTCCCACATGAGAATCTGCCCTCGCCCTCTTCAATTCGTTTACTGTCATTTATCAAAAGACCTCGTCAATTGTCACCTCCATCGATATATGGCGAGGAACTCATCGAATGTGTCTTGGAAACGGCAGAAATCAACGCAGCACCCACTTTTGACCTCATCTCTGCAATACACGGAAACCCAGACAGCGCGGACCCAGGCGACATTGACGAATACGGACCAATGCATCGCTATCCTATCGCCGTCAACAGAAAAATGATGTTTGTGACTAGGAACATTTACGAAGCTTTGAAGATGTCACAAAAGGTCAACGACCCGGTCGATAAGCGCGATGAACCTCGTCTCGAGACCAAGTTGATCACTGCTGCGGAAAACAATCATAAACCAAAGGTGCAATTGTTACTGAGACAAGGCGCCTCCGTTCATGCCCAAGATTGTTTTGGCAAGACAGCTATCCACTACGCAGCACAATACGGCCATTTTGATATCATGAGTCTTCTACTCGACTACGGGGCTAGTATGAAGGTGCTGGATGATAAAGGTCAGACACCTTTTGATTACCTTGACTATACGAAGCAAGAAGACTGGAATTGCCTCGAGGAAATTGCATATAAGATGAAGAAGACACCTGAGGAAAGAGAGCTTGTTTCGATGCCTGAAGTCCTTCGTGTTGGGAGGCCAATGTGGATTGATGCAATCTGCATTGATCAAACGAACCCCAGAGAACGGAGTCATCATAGTGCTCTGATCAGCCAGCTCTATCAACGCGCGAACTCTATAATCGCTTGGTTAGGAGTTCAGAACGCCGAAACCACGCAAGCAATACAAGCCATTACGAGAATCATTCGCAACGTTGACAAAGACGTGGACGACGTCATGTCTGATGAAGGTCCTTCTATCCATACAATGCCTTACGAGTATGAAAAGCCAGCCATCATCAAGCTTCTGAGACGGTCTTGGTTCGAACGAGATGATCTAATACATGAAGTTGCCCTTGGGAAAGCCATCACTGTTCACTGCGGTACTGATTCAATTCCATTTTCTTATATAATGAAATTTCTCAGAAGGGAGCCATATATTGGAAGCTTCTTGCCTCCTGACCTTCAGCTCTGGGCTTTGATCGGGGACAGAAGTTCGAACAAACGATTGTTACTGGAATTGGCGGGAGATCAAAAGAGGATGCGACGAAATGAGACATGAAGTACGATTCGGGTTCTTGCTTGTTCACCTCTCTACCTGTTCTATAAATCAAAAGGACCAGAATTAAAAACAGACCATGGCGAACATTGGCCGCCTCCCTTCCCGTTTGAATGGTTTTCTTCATCAACAGGAGAGGTAGCCTGCAAGGCGTAGGCTACTAGAACGAAGCACCCTAAATGCTTGTCAAAATTGGCACAAGATGAATAACCCAATCTGTCTCTTATGCGTATGACAGCCAAGTCTTTTAACACCCCACAGGCCGTTCACAATCTCATCGGAATCTCTGTCGCGATCCTCAGCAGTGCCAACAGCAATTTCTTCCGCAGAGTACGGCCTATAGTGCCCTAAGGTGTGCGGTCGGTGACCTTGGGCGCAGAGGTGTCGCTGTCAAGAGCAAGTGTCACAAGCTCCTCTTTGTGTGTCATGCGAAAATCGTCGAGGTTGCCCGTCGGCTCTTCGCCTGGAGCCGGAGTGTTACGGCACTCAGCGATCAGCCAAAGCTGCTTGCGAAGGTTGTCGATCTTGGCACAGTCGGCGAAGAAGGCAGGAAAGAGAGCGACCACTTCGGGAGGGATCTCAGCAACAGTATGTTCTACCCAATGCTAAAACTGAGGCGTCAGCGACGAAGGAGCGCTCATGGAGGGAACGGGGAACTCACGACAGCACTGACCATCATACACATGCTTGCACGCTGTCGGGCAACCTCTTGCACATGGTTCGGGTCACTGTCTTTGCCATCATAGGTCATGGGCCGTTCGGGGTTGAGAAGAATTTCATAGACCGATTGGAAGGTAGAAGTCAACTCGCCGAAGAACTTGTCGATACGCCAACGCTGCAATCCAGTCCACTTCTTATCGTGAAGAACATGGGCAAGATAGCCTTTCCAGATCTTCTGGGCAGCACCCAGAAGCTCCTCGGGGATCTGAAGATATCAGCAAACTTTCGAGGAGAAAGGAACAGAGAGAGGGTGGACGCACAGCACAGCATGGCTTGTCAGCATCAGCGCACCACAGACAACGGGTCGTCGAGCCTTCTTCGACGACGCACAAACCGCGAGCATTTTGATGCAGAGACACGACACAGTGATAGCACGGCCATTCATAGGCCTTTTGGCCAATAAAGCCGAAGTTACGGTTGAACGGGAAACGCGCTAGGGCAGTGGAGACTGTCAGCTTGAAATTCCAAGACATGACGACGAGGGTGCGAGTTGGAGTTTTTCGAAAGTCTTCGAGTCGCACAGTCGAAATGGAGACGGTGGAAAAGCGATAAAGGGGTCGAAAGGTGACGAAGGGAAAGTGAGGTTGCAAAGAAACAAGGTAGGAAAATCGGGAGGGGGAAAGCGAAAGGCAGGAAATATCCTAGCACCGACCAGCTGCGCTAGATAATGTCAACAAGGCGCAAGATTTTCAAGATCCTGACAGCTGCGTATCACTGCCAACGCGGACCAGGGAGTAACAATAGCACATTCAATGCTGTAATGTCGTTCGCGAGTCAGTGCTATACAATACATCTCATTACTTAACTAGAATTCTAGTATTGCTAACAAAGTCATGTCCTAAAGTGATACCTCTACCATATCACAGTCCGGTCTTCAGACCACCGTTATGTCCATGCTCAACCGCCATCTCGACGCTTAGTGACGACGAACAACTCTCCGTTGACCTTTCACTATTGGACTCTTGGCAGTGCCAACAACGGACAAACTCTCGAACGTCTCTGAGATCTGCTCTATAGAATCCTTCAAATTTGTCTCTCTTATAGCTTCCACCAGCGTTTTGAATTGGTCAACTTCCTTCATACGAATCTTCGTCTCATAAACGTCTGCATCATAGATTATATCGACGGCGTTCAGTTCCTCTTCTATATAGATATGTTAGTTGAGCCCCAAGAACTAATGAATAAATAGTTACCTGTGAACATAGCATGGAACGTAGCCCGAACAGACTCATGTTTGGTATCGCGTGCATGTAATAACAGTAACATTGCAGCGAAGGGGAAGGCGAATCTAGGTTCCATGTTCACCACGCCCATCGATGTGGCCAGCCGGACCAGTTCATGATCTATTTCCTCAGCGGAAAAGGCCTCTCGACGAATGTCGAGTACTGGATTTGCCCAATTCTCCCAATCCGAAAACGTGCAGAGTTTGAAAAGCCCAGTATCGATCAGCTGTTGCATAGAGACTTGACAGCAATGACCCTCGATCTCCAAATAACCCTGTGTAAGGTATTCCCCGAAGTATTTCTCTTTTCCTGGGACGCGCCAGCCTATGAGCTTCTTCCAGTCGGCGTCCAATTTGATAAATTTAGGATAATAATCCAGTGCATCTAGGTCGCGGAGGAATGTCCGTTGGGGGAAGCCCCGGGTATCAATCATTATGATGAAAATTTTAGAAAGACATGACCTGTCACGCCAATCTTTGTGACGGTAGAGCGCGTACTGAAGCACAAGCAGTAGAGAGCTCGACCAAGACATGAGGTTGCAACCACCTCCACAATTCCACAAGAGGTGATCACTCAACCTCCAAGCCGCAATCTCTGGAGGAAGCTGTAGAAGGTCTAGACCACGAGGGTATGCCCACCGGCGTGGTAACTTTGGGCGATTGAGATACGCGGGTGGCGATACATGCTTGGTATTAGTTCTGCCAGCAGACCTCGGTGTGTAGAGTCGAAAAAGGTACGTTGGTGTGGGCGCAAAGGAGAAAGTGACCTCTTCGCCTTCTTTCGGCACAAACGGTTGAGAAGTCATTGTGTTTCAATGAATGAATTCCAACAACAAAACGATAAGGAAAGAGAAGGGATCAAATATTGAAAGGACTAAGAGGGTTGAAGAAGTTGACCCCGCTCCGTCAGAAATCAGGCTCCCGGGGTCTTTCGACACAACCAACAAAATCACAAATACAATTGGACGTATATCCGCTGATGAGGTCATATAGTATTATACCTGTCGTATGATGTTGGTCCTTTCAAGCCTCACACAGGAACCTGCAGAATCCACGTCACCCCGGCTCCCAGCGTGTTGACCAACCTTTGACCGTCCATGACCTGTTATAGAGCTTCTTGTTTCTGACTTCATCTTCGGTCCGATAAATTATATGAGCCTGCGTATCAAGGTATCATGATAGTTATGCAAGATTAAAAGCACATAGGTTTCATGCTTTCGGCTAGGAGTTAATAGATAAATATAGATATATTACTCAAACGTGCTCAATCTACCTATTCTTGCATCTCTCAACCTCCAAATCTCTTTCTTCTTTCACTAACAGTAAGTTTGCTGAGAGAATCCTCTTGTTCAAAGTAATCTCGAGATACCCGATCCTCCTTAGAGTTTTGACTCGGTGTTCTGTGATTGGAGCTACTGGAGCCTCCTGTAGGTGTAGATTGAGTAGAAGGCCCTGGAATACTTGGCGTTCTTTTGTTGCTACTAGGTGAGAAACTCTGAAAGCGCTCAGGCTTTGGGCTGGGTACCGTCTTGGGACGACGTGCAGATATAGGACGAGGGCTATCGATAGATGGAAGCTGGAACCCACTGGGCTGTATCGATGGTGTTCCCAGCAAAGGACTAGCAGTTTGATGATCCAACTTATCTCGTGCCTTTTCGAGTCTCTGCTCATCTCAAGGTGCGTTTGGCAAAGAGCTGAGAGTCTCGGGTACGGAGTGATATTCCGTGTTCTCGGCTATGATCCCCTCCGAAGGTGTCATTGGTAAAGGACTAGGGGTTTCGGGATTTGATCGGTCTGGCAAAAGGCCAGACATCATCATCTTACCCTTTAGCATCGAAAACGTGCTCTGTGACTTCTTAGGAGTGGGAGACTCGCCCGTGCTTGCTGCCGTCATTCACAGGCTAGTTGGGGGGTTGAAACGCCAGATTAGAGGGAAGTGTGGTCAGACCCGGCGATGCTAGGTGCTTTACTAGACCTTTGCACTCGAAGGTGAAACTTGTCCAATACCCTGCCCGCGAATCCTGTACACTCGCTAACCTTCTTGACATCGTCGTTTCCAACATGGTCGGCCAAGATGTCAGTAAACTCACCAACTGTGGCTGAAGCTTCTCTAGCTTTGATATCCGCCTTTTGCCTCTCAACTTGTTCCTTGAGCAAATCCCATTCCTCTCGAGTTACGTAATCGCTCCTCGCGTCCTGCTTCTGCTGGTTCTCGACGTGCTGCTGTAGCTTCCCTTGGAAAGACTCCAGCAGTTTCTTCGTTTTCTGGTCCCTGCCTTCTTGCGCATCTGCAAAGTCTCTGAAGACCTTGGCCTGATGTTCAAGTAGAGCATTGGCTTCTTGAACCTTTTGGATTGCAACTTAGACATTCCTCTCGTTACTGGCCAATCTTGCGTTGATCTCCTTCTGACTAAGCTCGTGTTGAGTGCCACAAACGGTCTTAGGATCAAGAGATATAAGAAGTTTCTTTGCACATACAGCTGCCGACAAAGCGGCATAGTTATGCCAGTCATCGCCTTTATGTCCATCGGCATAATCCGCGATACCACGTATAGCAATGCATTCAGTTGACCTCATAACGGCAGCAGCTCCCACCTCAAAGCAAATGATTGTTTGTAGGGAGGATAGACGATCTCGGTCTTGGGCGTTCTTGAGGACTTCGTCCGCCGATCCAACAGCACCGCGGTGTGTGCGTATATAGTTCGTAGGTGGGCGCGGCTCCCGGGGAACCAGCCACGGGGTATATGTCCATACAGACCGCAGACACTCGCAAACATTGTCTTGATGAAGTAAAATGCTCTTCCATAGAAAGTCTTCCGTCGGGCGACTGTAATTCTCTCTGTTACTGTCGCTCCTGGACGCAATCTCATCGAGTATATGGTCCAAAGGCTCGTTCCGCAACCTCTCTCTTAATTTCGTTACCGCCATCGCGAGTTGCTTGGGTGGCTCCAGTCTGACATGATTCATCTCTAAAGCATCCTCTCCTTCTATCCTTCTGTCTTCCATGTAGGGGATGACATAATCTCCAAAGACTACATCTCCCAGGCGGATATCGTATTTAGGAAGCGCAGGCGCGCCTCCACCAATGCCAACAAGCAAGATGAACCTGATAGAGGTAAAATCGCTTTTCATCTGCGCAGTGATATCCCTGGCATCAAGACTACCACCTTCGCCACTGCCAGGAATGTTCATGACCACGTTGTGGTCTCCGATCCGTCCTAGTTTATAGGCATCGGTGCTGTGGCCTTCAACAGAACACGTTTCGTCTAGGACTTCCAAAGCTGCGTAGTATTCCTTTTCCAAGATACATACCCAACCAATGCGAAAGTCAATTTCGGACAGTTGCTTATCGGTTGGTACTGACATAGTGGCAGTTGAAATGTAGATTGTCTGTAGTATTATTTTGTTTTGTTGATAAGACTTGAAAATTGACAGATAAGTTGGAATACATAGATCAAGCGGAGAAAAGAGTCCATTAAGCTTGTAAGCAAATCTCCCAGCCTGATCTATTTGAGAATGCTCTTTATTTATGGGAAGCAAAACAAGTGTCTTGGCGTTGACTAAAGGCAACTACAGCCCCTCTAATTCTTGGAATAGAAACAATGCAACCTCAATGTAGCTAGGTGCTGGACCTACTGTCCAGACCAAAAGCAGGCTCTGGATGGCGCAGCGCTTACCAAGAAGTCATAGCATTGCCATTGAGCGGTTACGATTCATGACATGCATTCTACTATTCATGTTTGGGGATCCTCCATTGGCCGGATTGTCGCCTACACAGGAGACTGGTGTGGACTGGAGAGCCTGATTCGGTACGTATCTTGTAGTAGACACAATGATATGATACTTCTGTTTGTTCGGCTCACCACCATTGGCTCTTGGCGTTTGGTCAGACCAACTGTTTCAGTTCAATTGACTGGCCTAGCACGAGGGATACAAGTGGTCCGACCGGCATCAACATATGGTATACCCTTTTAGTTGAAGATGTCTTACCACCCCGCTTCACAGAGTCCTTCCAAGGGAGCCTGATTGTTGCACATTGAGAGTACGGTAGGGTAACATTGAGTTACAGATTGGGCTAATTATTGGCCATCTTGAAAAATACGTATGTTCTTGGCCGGCCTCTCAAAGTGGCAGGGTGGTTGGACGGTAGAGGCCAGGATTAGCATGTAGATGCAGGAGGTAAGTCGTAACCACCGCAACTGACACTTCTAAATTTGTACCGTAATATTGGCTACCACTGTTAAAGAGGACCCTCTAGACCCCGTGAGGCTGACAGCCGACCGGTTGCCCTGCCACGATCTTCTTGACTTGATCTGCATCGGCTATTAATCGTCCCGCACATGTTAGGTAAGCGACTCCCGTTCCTTTTACGAGTCGTGAGCTATTTTGGTACATTTACTCTCCACTCCCCAAACACTACACCGAGTATTTAGTTATTCCGAGAGTAACTCTTGTGAGAGGATTGACCATCCGTTTTGGAAAAGGGAACAGTGATCACAGATCCATCGCCATATTTTCTAACTGTTCAAGGTTTCTCTGAAAAGCAGCTGCCTGTTCACCCTCCCGTACATGAGCATTGATACGGTGGGAACCCACAAGGGTAAACCTTGTTGCCTTTAAGCTTCTTGACCTCTCTCTTCTATGCTCCCACAAACAACCAACATATCAGGCATCTCATGGCTCAAGATTGAGCCTGTCAATGATAACCGAGGCGGTAATGTTCGAGGGACTGGTCTTGAGAGACGGCCTCATGGAAACATCTCTATGCCAGGGCGTTCGTTGTTCTGATTGACTACTCCTTCACCACTATGTCAATATGGAAGGAGTCGTAGCTCTTTACCCTGGAGAATAGCGTTTGTAACACTCCTTGTAATCATTGTTAACTTTGGATGACTCAAACAGCATACCTTTGGACCAGGAGTTTAACCTGAATAAGGTTTGACATGGACTCTTATAAATATCTTGTGTTGTTACGTACATCTTCACAAGCTGCATTTCTAACAACCTTGCATCGCAAAAAACCATATCCTGTCAAATATCAGACAAAGTACTTATCAGTCAACAATTGAAATATCGCGACATCGTGCCCAGCTCGAAGAGATCTCTACACACCTTGAGTGTCCATAACCCACGCTTTCTCATTCATCCCTTATTCTGGACCTCATATCATACCTCGATTGTAAATTGCGCCTTTCAGGAGGTTGCCAATACCGACACGAAATTCTATCCAATTAACCCTTTTTACGACACCGCAGACGACGCAAAAAGGCTCGCCACAGATCTTGGTCCAAGAAAGAAGTCCGTCTGGGTGGAGAGCATGTTTCGTCGTCCAGGAAGCCCCATTACCCAAATATTTCAATCGCCCTATTTCTCCTACCACAAACATATAATTCAACACACATGCACGGATCTGAGTGTCTTTTGCATAAAGAAAGAGAAGGTCGTCGACTATGACGACCCCATCATCGGATATTATAGATACAACCTCAGCAAAGAGCGCCGGCAAATGCTGTGTCCCAGCCGAGCCCCGCGTGGCTTGACCAACAACCCAGTCAAGCGGCTGTATGACATCCGATTTCGACGAGCTGTTCCCAAAGACTGGCGGCAAGACCCCTACCTTATCTGCCTCATTCTCAGCATGGCCCAGCTACATCAGCGTAAGGGTACCGTGGCTCTTTCGGGCGATATCCAGACACGTCTCCTCGTCACTCACATATCAGACTCTACCCACGCTTACGTCTACAAGGCCGATGTCCCACAGGAGCTCCTAGAATGCCTTGATGATCCGAAGCGTTCCATGGATGATTTTGCTTTCCCCACCATCGGCTGGGTCAAGGTCCCATTCGTACCGTACGCGACATTTGCGGACCGTCTTCAGTCTCAATTGACCGGCCCGAGTCCTACGAGTCTCGGATCTCGTGGAAAGAAGCATAAGCTCGATGAGATAGAGTGATCTAACCATGCTGTCAGAAAGGTCAGTCGCCGACAGCATCAGAGCAGCCTAAACCTTGTGTATGGGCAGTGTCATGGTGCGATGTGGAAAAGTGTAAATAGCTTCAAAAACCTTATCTAATGGACAGCATCACAGATGAAATACTTGATTAATATTCTACCACCTTTAGACTACCTTATTGCAGTAGCCTAAGCCTTGGAAGAAAGGCCTTCTGTCATCCTCCTAGCGACATGCCTAGCCTATTTACCTCCGTGAGTCGATTTCCACAGCAACTGTGCCTGCTTACACCATTTGAAATGTTCCAGTAGTCCCTCTCGAGAATACACAAGTTTACATCCAGCACATGACATTCCGTGTTCGACATCGCCGGTCAGCTTATCGTAATAAGGGAGTGCGCACGACCCCATATAGTTATACTTGGGATTTTGTAAACGCCGGTTCGGGGGCCCGGCTCTCTTCAGCGCCTTCAATGGATTTTGGCTGATTAAAACAGCCTGTTGATGGGAAACGATGGTAATGCCGCCCTCGTACACGGATCTCGACAACTTGTATACTCCAGGCAAGGTCTTGATTGACCTCAGTTGTTCTCTCCCGGCCTGGGTCAAGCGATATTGCTTTTGAGCACCGGCAAGGGTACGGACCCGGGCCCTCGGAGCAGACCTCTTGATGCATCTAAAACAGCATCGCGCCCAGCTTAGGAGGGATACAAATCCGCCAAACTCGCCGCAAATACTACAGATCTTGGTGCATAGCACGTCGTAGAAATCGAGTAGGGGAATGTCTCTGGCAAGGTCTGTTCGTAGCAGGGCGCAAAGGAGGTTCAGTCCGTGAGAGACAATAATCTGATACTCCTTTAGAGAATCTACTGCCTCTCTCGCCCGGAGGTTTGTTTGTCGCAACCGGAACAAAGAACGTATATCCAGACGGAACAAGATGTCGCGGAAGAGCTCGAGCGGTAGCCGATCGAAAAAACCAGACCCGACATCTGATGACCGCGGAAAAGGTGTTGCTATTGAAGGGCGGATATCGTGATGCTCTGGGGGTGAGAACCAGATCACAGCTTGGTCGAAGTCTTTCCGATGATAGGACACGGTCCGAACAATAGCATCCGTCTCGTCTTCGTCAAATTGGTATTCAGTGGCGGAGCGATACGGATATTCGTGATTGATAAATACAGCAGGGGCGGCATCCATCATGAAGTGGTCGGTATGGGTCAAGCTTGTGAGAAACGAAATGTGTTCTAAGTGCTAGTCCAAGGTAGCATAAAGTGACCAGATTATTTCGTCTCTCAGTCGTGTCTTAGGGTCCAAATCTTCTTACCCTGAGGGAAGTAGAACAGACGTGAGCCTTTAGATGTTCTGGGTAGGTGGCGATTTTGGGGAGCGGTTCGGTCGCGGTTGGTGAATGGTCCACAGGCATCGAAGAATCGTGGGCAAAGGTGGAGGGTTATCGGATAATAACAACAGTGTAAAGTCGAAAATGAACAAGATATAAAATAAGAGAACGTTTGGTTGTGGTCGGAAGGAATTTTGGCGGATGCGGCAGTCGCGCAATCAAAAGCCAGGTAGTGCTGAGCCACAAACGACAGTTACAAGAATTTGTTGCCTGGCGCGTGGCTGACGACGTTTGCGAAGGATCTTGTGGCCTTGGTCAATGAGAGACCATGTCACTTTGCACAACTACCCTTTTCCCTTTCAAAGGCTTATTGTCACGCCGAACACGACGGCCGACTGTAATAGGACTCTAGAAATATCATTGTGGATACTGGTTGGGTATTTCTCCTGCGTTCTACCAAAGTGTAATTTATTACGATGGAAAACCTTATCTTTAGGCTAGCAGCACGTCTAGGTACTCTAGAAAGAGGGATCATTCTAGTCTTTCTCTACATACCCGGGGTTTGCTTATGACACATCTGGTGATAAAGATGTCCGCAATGCGTACTGGATGTGATTCTGATACAATTCGCAAAAGCGGAGCGTCAACGCGTGGGTTGGGACGAAAGCAGCCTAAGCAACATTCATAGACAGTGAAGATATCTTCATTTCGACCATGTTGTGGACATAAACTATCCGCCATACTCGCTCAGTTGCATAACGTCAACCGAGAATTATCTAGCAGCCACTTCCGCAAGACCAATAGTGGTTGTAGCAGCTTCCAAAGCTAGCTGTCTTCCTGCACTTAACACCACTCGTTCCCACCGCAGAGCAAGAGTTACCACCGTTCTGAAGCGCCGCAAGGAAGGTGTTGCGAGCTTCATTGGCAGAGATGCTAGAGCATACATGGGTGCAGTTATAGGTGCAAGTGCCACCGCTGTCACCGGTAGCAGAGCAGGTCCTCTTGCAGGCCTCAACGCCGGCGATGGCGGATAAAGCGTAGACGACGTAAATCGGGTTAACCATCGTTATTGAACTATTGGGAAGTTAGCAGAAGGTTCGGAGGGGTTTTGAGAAAGAGAGTAGAGATCCGACGTACTTGAGTCAGGACTGGCAGAAGGAACTTTGCTTGGGAAGGTGCTTTTTGTTTGAATGTCTGATGGTAGAATTAAAAGTTTTACGAGGAGGTGGATGGCCTTTATATATGTCAAGGACCAGCTTGAAAGATGCTTTCGATGGCTAGCCTCCTTGGTCAAGTCCTTTCCAAGTCCTCAACCACATGATCCCCTTCTCAACACGGTAGCTCATCAATGCGGATGTAACGATAGCATGCGCTATCCCAGACGATCCATCGCAGACACGCGGAACGTGGTACTTGTCCCTCGTATGACAACACCACACATTGAACATGTACAACCATAAACGTGAGTCTGCCTTCTGTCTTTGGAATCTCGTAACTGTGAGACAGATTTCAAAATCTAGACTGTCGATCTTGTGATCGGTACTCAATTTGCTCATACCGATGCAGTATCACTCAGCCAATTGTGTTGATCCCTCGACACTGTCTTTTCTAAGTTTTCAATAGTGTAATGCAAGTACGTTTCATGTGGAGTTCCATGCTACGTTATTCTTTCAGCTCATGCACGTTGCCTCTCGCCCGGACCGTTGAAAACAATACCTTCCTAATGGGTAAAAATAAAAGCCAGAAAGGAATGATCTCCGGCGGATATGCAAGTAGGAGAAGCCGAGCGGGCCAGGCCGCTCTAATACTAGCGAATACGGCGCTTTTTCGCCATATCGTCCAATTCTTGGCGATCTTGCAATGCCGACGACCCGGTGTCTTGAAAGTTCTTCTGCATATCGAGCCGTTTGGAAGCGATCCCCTAGGTTGCTTGTTTCGCTATTTTACACTGATAACTTTCAATTAGCCGATTCAGCCGCAGAACAATATCACTAATGGCTATTTTATCCAGGTTTCGAGCTAGCGTCGAGAATCTGTCTGGTTGGATTGGTTGAGCTTGATGCTACCATCAGACTGAGATATAGAATGGATCAACTTTATGCCAATAGTGACTGGATTAAAGAATACTTGACTTGTGGGTAACCTTTTCGGTAGGTATGTGCCACATGCAATGCCTTTAAATTGTTGTGGGTCGGTAAAGACGGAGAGGAGTTGTCTTATCTATATACTTTGCAGGACCTGCTCCTCGGAAAACCTTGATCAGACGCAGAAAAACTCGAGTTTCCAGATGTAGACGATGTCCGAGAACGTGACGGCGACTTCAGTGGGGAGGCTGACCAACATCAGGACTGGGTCAATGCTAAGGATGTAGTCTGGGTTCGAGCCGTAGGGCTAAGATCAACCTATGTTCGCCGAATTGACCATTTAGAAGAGGACTATTTCAAGAGCCTTACTTATCGGACTAATCGAGGGGAAGGAAGCGCTGTTTTGATCGACTGAGTGGGTGACCCCCGTGACGACAGGGGAATGCATTCGCTGACAATTGGTTACTATTCAGACGCAGATCACAGCGGGACCCTTGCTCAGCAGGAGAACATGCGGATGCAATGGCCCTAAAGCAAACCGGATTTGGTCCTTTCTGTCTGGAGGCTCCTGGAACCATCATCATGGATACTGTGGATCATTCACTCGGACTAATTGACAAGGGGCTATCTGTCTTTGTTTCGATGCCCAGAAGGTTATTATTAGCTAGCAGTCCCTTCCCCAGGTCCTGTCTCATGATTATTCCGTCCAGATATTTGAAATATTCTACTATACCGCTTCCGTCGGCTCACAGATTCACGATCCTCCTGTTCTGGCCGATATCATTCCTTTCACTTAGCTACCCGTGACGCGCACAATGGTAGGGCGATCTGAGTTGAATTTGACTGTATGGTCCTTATTCATCCCTACCATCCAAATCGATACCGAGTAATCGTCGCCTAACTCGTCGTAGAATGTATATGTGAAAGGCCAATCGGCGCGGATCTTGACCTCGTATGTATAGAACGGGTTGTAATTGTCCTTGGTGATACGGTATATGTGAATACCGGTCTTTCTGTAAAAGTTACTATCCTTGCCAGGCCAGTTGTTTATGTTGTCAGCTGGCCAGTGGACCTGCACGTCGAAGGGTTAGCGAGTCATGTTGTGCAGTGTGTGAGATTGGATGTAAATGATGACAACAAAGCAGGGCTGGGAAAGAGAATGTAGGAGGGTTAATGTGCTTCTCGACTTTTCAGCGCGCCACTAGTCACTCATGTCTTAGTACCCCGCGCTGCTCGGCGCTCAACCCGAGAAAGAGTCGATAGCTTACAAGACTGACACAGCAGATTTCAGCTGCAGTGATCCGAGCAGCTGTCTATTAAAAAGTAATCTTCCCTCTTCATTAACCGACATTCGTATTTGAACAAATCTAGAAGGGTATCTTTTGTGCCGTGTTAGTTGACAGTGTCCGTGGGTCTCTAGTCCTCTCTTCGAAAATTAGACAGTTATCAACCTCTATTCGAAAGTTATTAGTGCCTAATCAAGCGATGTTTTGCTGAGGACTGGTGTCTCTTAGGTGAAGCGCGTCACTACAGCATGGGTGCTGGAACGGATTTGGATTAGACAGACTGATGCTTGAGGCCTGAAACGAATCACTTTAACATAAAGCTAGTCACAATCATTCAAGTCGACTTGTGCTTGGGTTTTACAAGACAGTGCACATAGCTCTTGGACAACCAAATAGTTGTTAATTGCCCGCCACTGATAGGATTGAGTTTTGTGTTGGACAGACAATGGATCTGTTGGATGCCAAGGAAAAGAACTTGTCCTTTGATATTCAGTAAAGACACCCTATACTTTTCCAAACTAAAATCCCCGTGTTCTGGGACTTGACGTAGTGTCTGGCAAGTTCATGATGCGGGGTGGGCCACCAAACGAACTGTCTTTCTTCTTAGTTTCTAAATAGACCAGCTGGCTTCCCTCATTGGGACGGGATTAGAACCACGTCCCGTGTGGCTGGTGGGCTTGTTTTGCCTGGTCTTGATGAAGGTTTAAGGTTTGATTGGAGAGACATGTTCAAAGGCACTCCGGGGGATGAAAGCCTTTACGGAGATCGCAGATCAATAGGAGCGAGATGGGTTTACCGAGTGTCCGAGATCACGATCAGATAAGGTTTCTCTCGATATTTATACTTTGCAAAGGGCATTATGACTCCTTTGCCTATATATAACCTTTTTTTTTACCCTACCTTATAGATAAGGTTTAGGCATAATATAAATACTTGCTTACTTTAATCCGGATTTTTTCCTCTTTTATCTATTATTAATAACACTATAACTATATAAGGTTAGTAAGTCTCTATTAGTTTAAAGCAGAGATCTAATATATAATAGCTATACCTCCTTAGTAAATATTAACTATAATAATACCTACCCCTATAGTTATTAAAGTCCTTAAAGGCCCTATTTACTATAGGGCTATAGTTACTATCTTTAGAGTATTAATTATCTCTCTAATAACCTTCTTTTAAGAGGCTATAGATTAACTTAAAGTAAAAGAGTTCTTTAATAATCTAAAGAAAGGTCTTTTTAATATTCTAGAGGTAACTTTCTATGTATAACTATACCTATTTACCTACAGGGTATTTCTTATCTTAACTATCCCTTGTATAAGGGCTTAGAGGAAAAGGGCCCTAAGGTAAGCAGCTTAGTTTAAGGCTGCTATAGATAGGGGCAAAAAAGGGACCTTTAGTAAGGATGCTAATTAGGTATACGAGGTTATTAACCTCTTTAAGTTAATATAAGGGACTGCTAGTTAAAGGAGTTATCTTGCGTTTCTTTGCTAGTATTGGAAGGGGAAAATTCGGTCTGTAGCTAGGCGTTTAGGCAATTTACATTAAAATATATACTTTGGTCTGAGATCACAGCGTTAACTAAAGTTTTGGCAGGATGGGACGTGGAGTACGGCCAACCGAACACATCACACGTGCAGTCTTGATAAAACTGTATCAGAAGTTTTCCCGATGGCTTCAAAGAAACAAAGTTGACCTGTACATTATTGCCTTTTCACCAAGGTATACGCACCACCAATCTGCTCATTAACTTTATCTTATCAGAGTTGCAAAAATATAGATAATTCCACCACTCAGACCTTGACAACATGTTTGATATAGTTCAGGATCCTGCTCGTCAAGAAAACTGAAAAACACGAAAACAAAAAAATGCTTTGGCTTTTTCCAATGCAATATTAGACTTCAAAGCTCACTCATATACTAAGGTATATAAAGCACACCCCAGGGTTGGAATGTCTGTCTGATCCTTCATCCCGCATCCATCACCTATCGTTCGTCACTCACAACTACATCTACAGAAACAACGCCATGGATTCCTGGGGGGCAATCGACCATTCGTGGGACAATAAGGACCTTTTCCTTAAAAAGATCTACAAACTGGCAGAGCTTTCCGCTATCTGCATGAACTCTTCGTTCCTCGCCGTTTGTATCAAAGATGTCGAAAAGTCATGCAAGGACGACCGTGTCCTCCTCCAAGTTGGACTGGCTTATCTGCCCTCACTGAACCCCGAGGAAGTATCCCGTTGCGGTGCATCGAGCATGTCAACTCTGATTCAATTCTACAACAGGAAGGAGGTCCAGGCCTTGACATTGAACGTTCATGTGGACCAACATGAACTGAACCAAATCCTCAAACTTCACGATATCCCGATGCGTCGCAATGTTCGCTTTGGCGATCAACTGACGGTCTTCCCTGAAATGTTGAATGACGCAGTCATCGGCTTCCTCGAGCGCTGTGGTCACCATAACGGTCGCAACCTTGTCATCACAGCCTATGGGTCGAGTGGGTGGAAAACCGTGCGGAACTACTTCCCCGAAGTGCTGCCCCATTTCTCCGCCTACATCAACGTCCGGGATATCCTCAGAGACGCGGCGCCAGACTCTGGAGAGATCCCAAAATTGAGCCATTCCCTTGAGCTATTCGGCTTTGACGAAGAGCTGCAACATCATGAGAAGTCCGGCAGAAAGGCTGATAATGCCGGAGAACATGCCGTCGCCGTCTGTGCCCTCATGCATCTCATGCTTTCACCAGAAAACCAGGAAAGATTCAAAAGGCGTTTGGAATGTGGCCTCATGGCGCGAAGGTGGGAAAACAAAGAGACCCGCAAGATCTTCGCATCTGACGCGCGATTCATGCTGTCTGTGCGTACAAAAGCGAGAGGAGCTCTACCCTACAGTCTGGACTCAAGTTGGAAGATGGCCAAGGAATTCTACAACTGGTCACCCAAGTATACTGTCAGGATATCCAACGCTGAGGCTTACGTACAGTTCCACGACGAGTATGCCATGAAGGAGTTCCTTAATCATTTCAAGGGAAGAGCTTCTCCCACGGGCGAGATCTTGGATATTCGACCTTATCTAGAGGTACGAAACGAAGTTCAACAGCAAGATCAGGAATGGGGCCAGCAGGAACACAACCAGCAGCTTGAATGGTGCAACCAGGGAGAGGAGCAACAGGTTCGCTGGGGCCAGAGAGACGAATGGGCACCGGGACCGGGATGGAACCAGCAGGATCAGAACCAGCATCAGGAAGAGGACCAGCCACAGGACTGGGAATCCCGGGAATTGCGGCTCTACCAAAAAGAGAAGGATCAGCAGGAAGAGGACGATTGGCCTACAGGAATGGAGTCTAAGCCTGCAGAGGAGGAGAATGAAGAGCAAGAGGTGAATGGCGAGGAACAGGTGGAAGAGCAGGAGGATGGGTTCCACGCTTCAGGATGGTTTGGAGACGATGAGAAGCCTAAGCTCGCAGAAGACGATGCTGCGGCTGATTGGGATCTTCTTTCTGATTAGGTCCATATCTAACTTTTTTTTCGACGCTTGAGGGCGATGGAAGACTATAGAATCTATGGGATTACTAGTTTCGAGGAATGCTTATTTTCCCGATGGGGCGTGTCGAGCTAATCCACGCCCTTGCGCCTTGCAAGCGACATAGTGGGTCGCAGCCATGTAAGCCATAGAATGCAGTTGGATATATAAGCACCATCAACCTCGATAGAATTAATCATCATTATTACCAAACTCAATCTCATCAATCAGCAAAACTAAAAATGTCTCAAACGACTTCCCTCCCTGACATTCTCTCCTCCTTCACTGAGAAATGGTCCCCACGTCTCGTCGCCTCAATAAACGACCATCACGTCAAAGTCGCCAAAATTGACGGTGCTTTCATCTGGCACGCGCATCCCGACTCGGAAGAACTGTTTTACCTACTTTCTGGAAAATTGACAATGGAGATCAAAGATCAAGAATCGGTTCTTATGAAGGAGGGCGACATGTATGTTGTGCCCAAGGGTGTGACGCATAGGCCTGTGGCGGAGAATGCGGTTATCATGATGGTGGAGAAAGAAGGAACTGTTAATACGGGTGATCAGACAGATTCGGAGAGGACAAAAGAGGCTAAGGATGTGAGAAGGGGGAATTGAGAGGATGAATGACTTTTACAGATATTTTTGGGAGATGGAAATATTTGGATCACTTTATGCCAATCTCACGTATGACTTTGACCACCCTACTTTGGGTTTACAGGGAAAACCACGTGACCCTCTAGCGAAAATGGAACGACTGGACATGGTGGAGATTGGAGGGGGAAGTAATATAATCATTGCTCAACTTTTCCGCGGAGCTATAGAAAGTCATCCACTACCAGCCCATCTTCCACCACCCAAGATGGCGCTGCCGGAAAGTGATCAATTTGTCATGTCCCAGAGAGATGAATGGATTATGTCCAGAGTAGCACCAACTACCAGAGACCTGGGGCCCATCTTGTCATGCCACCTTGACGAAGCCATCGTCTTATCGGCCTATTTCAATGGCGAAATCACCCCCGAAGCAGCCGCGCAAGAAATCACGAAACCATCAGTGGTCCATTCAAGGTGTTACCAACTAATGAACCTTTTCGTGTATGCTTTGAGAAAACTTGATCAAGACACCGACATGATCCTTGGCCTGCTCCTCGCTATTCAAAACCTACCTTCTACAGAGAGCCTTTACTGGTGGAAGCTGCCGGGCTTTGGAAAGCTATGGCAGGTACATTACAATGTGTCTTCAAACAGAAACTCAAAGGATCCAGCATTTTTTAAAACGACTGGTATTTTGGAAGCGAAGATGTATTTGCTTGATCTTTATCCTGTTGATGAGTCGTGGGTGCACAGGGTGCTGAATTTGATTTGTCTTGAGAAACCCAATTTGGAGGAAGTCATCTACGAGATCCATGCGTGGTTGGATATTGCAGGGACAAAGATTTCGGAAACAATGCAGCCTGCACAAATCAAGTCGTTTGAAAGGTGTGTTAGGGGTCGGAGGGACAAGACTTATGAGATACAGGTTACTTTGTATGAGCATTGGGAGCACTGGAAGAAGAGGTTCTTGCAGGTCGGTTATGATGAGGAGTATCTTTCGGCTGGAAGCAGAGAAATGTCGAGGAAGTGTTATGAGATTATGAAGGGCCTTGTAGTCAGTCCACCAGATCCTCCCAAAGATAGATAAAACCGTTGATTTTCTCAATATTTCAGGTCTTGAGTTGCGGCCACGTTCTGTTTTGTTCACACAATCACTCTCAACCTTGTTTTGTTGGTCACACAGCATTCAAGGGTTGAGAGTAACACTCTGATTGGTACAGCGAAGCAGGCTGCCACAAACATGGCATGACATACAAACCAGACCCCGCACCGCGGGATCTTGAAAAAGGCGTTCCACCTCGTCTTCTTCCAGATTACAAGGACTTATAGTGAAAGTTTTGGATATCATGGCAGGTGAAGCAGCAGATGAAAGTCTCAATAACCTGATCAGCGGGGTTGACGGTTTGGGTATTGCTGATGGTAGTGATGGACGACAGCTGCCACAGACACTCACCACAGCCATAGAGGACCTTGATCAAACAGTCAAATACTTGAACGAGCAGGCGGCCAACATCGAAACGCTATTGTCTAGTAATAGCGACCTCATCAATGGATATACAGCTACTGCCTCTCGGTTGTATCGGCAAAGCAACAACATTGAACGTGTGTCACTGTGGTTGAACAATGCGGTGGTTCAATCTATCGTTGCACACATTACTTCACTGGACAACAGAAGATACAGCGACACGCCCAAATTACTCAAGCACTTCGATGATTCTATCAAGGCGATTGCGAGGAGATTCTTGTCACAAGGAAACGTTGATTATCCTCATACTTTGTGGAGGATCGTTGAGGAATGCTGCATCCAAGCTGTTCCATCCGGTAAACTCGATCCTGACCAATATTTTGCTTCTATAACCGAGCCCGAACGTCCTTGGCATCCAAATCAAGACTTGGGAGTACTACAACGTTATATTGACGGCAGCAAGAAAAGCACTAGAGACGAATGGGCCCGTTTCTGGGCGGAGTGTTTGAATGAGTGTCCGGGTGGCCCAACGTTGTTCATACCACCAAAACATTCGTCGCCATTTCAACAATCACCGCCAGCGGCTGATGACCCCCCGAAATATCTGTTCCGAGCCTATGACTCAGTAAGCGGTGGAATCAACAACTCCAACTTCATAGCCCCGGCTACACACGTTAATAGGGCACATTGGGTTCCTAAACTTAATGTTCTTTTCGGGAATGCAAAGCTACCTCCAACGAACGAGGAGAAAGCGTTGGCGTCAAAAATGGTGCATAGCCATCTGCTTGGACCTTACCTCAAGGACGGATACGACATTGCATGGATACGTGAACATGACAATCTTGTGTCCTGGAGCAGTTCATTGATGGTCGTGATTCAATATGCAAACTTCAAGTTTTGCAGGACTGGACAGGACGTTTCCATCTGCGCTGTAGATACTGAAAGGTTTCCCAAAGGTCAGTTTGTGAGGGATAGATGGCTGCTAGATTACTTCAGCCAAGGCAGCTTTAACAAGGAAGAGAGATGGCTTCGTGGTCTTCCGCATCAAAGGGACTGGAAGGACTTTCATCTGCCTCATGGGTTCAACAATGGCGAGTATCTGTCTCAGGGGATGCTGAATGTTGCGGGCCGGTCGTGCACGCTATCTTTGAGGGCCATGAAGCAGGCAGGACTTTGGTCATTGTATCCTGAGTTCGATATTAACTCTGCAGAGTCAAGTGCATTGGTCCGAAAAAAGTGGACGGAGTATGTCATACTCCTCCGCGAACGATGGGAAATTCAACGCGAAACCACAAAGAATGAAATTGGGTTAGCAGTTGAGATAGCAAGGAGATGCTTCGACTCTTTTGACGAAATGGATATCACTTTATTGCTTTTGGCCTTCCGTTCACGGAGTTCCAAGGGTGGAGGCAAGTTTCAAACCATTTTATATCTACAAGACGGCTAATCTCTTAGTCTAGTCAGAAGAGGAAAGCTATTATATCAAGACGAGCCTAAAGAGGTTTTTCGATACTGGTATCTGAAACGCCGACAGATAACACATGCTTTGGATTCGGTTACTTGCTTGGACCGGATCCTTTGCTTGAGTCCAAGCGAGAATACCTTGAGTAGGGAGGTAGTGGAGATAAGAGATGGAAGAACACTTCTATGATGAGGGCAGGTTCGATAATCACAGGAATTGTCGGTCCTAGACGCATTCTTTGAGGAATACAACGTTAAAAATTCTATCTTGGAATATATGCATAGTAAGCATAGCTAATTAATGCTTTAGTTGGGCTCGAATAAACTGCATCTGAAACAAAGTGATGGTGCGCATTATCTTTGTTCGAACCCATTGATCATGCAGGTGGGATACGATAGCGTTACTCATGCGGGGATCTTGGACCTGCCACCTCGGAGTCAACTGGTTAGGCGCCACTCCCTTTCGCAATATATCCTCCGAACACGTCAATTATGCATTAGCCTGAATGTCAGGATGCCTGACTGTTATCCAGACAACGATCAGCGGAGCTATGGTCTTGCTTCTGCGAAGTAGAAAGTCGTCCACAAATTCTACTGAACGTAAAAAGATCTAGATTTTTAGACCTGTCAAAAGATTTTGTGTTTTTCTTTTTTTTTTTTTTCTTCTTTTTTTTTTTCGGTAGCTGACCCATCCGAGTTTGGGCAGCCGTTTGGGCTGTCACGTTCGAATGCCGAGTTCCTAAGACCTCGATATTTGTGCAACACAGTATCATTCATTGTAAATCCCAAGATAATCAATTCAATATCAAAACAGTTTCTGTGTCAAATTTCCTTTTCCAAACCAGAATGCCAAATCCAAACGCTCAAACCATCCCAAGTCGTATTCGTGTACATGCATGCAAAACGTTAATTCATCTCATCTGACCATCCAGTCAAGCCTCCATCTCCAACGTCCGACCCGCATTCTCCTCATCCCACTCATCCTCAACATCCACGTAAGACCCCTCCAACGAAGGCGCCCTTCTTCGTCCATTACCACCGTACAGTTGATCCAACTTTCGTGAATCAAGGAAAATATTTTGCATTTCTGAAACGAGGTGTTCTTCTTCTGCGTCTTCGTCGGCGGCGCGGACACGGTAGCGTACTACGCGACGACCGACACCGGATGTGAGGAATGGTTTGAGGAATGAGAAGATGGACCATGCGAAGCGAGCAAAGAGATACTCGCGACTTCCCTCAGCGAGTGTTTCGACAGGCCGATTTTGATAGAGTGCTGTGAATTCTGCTTCGCGACCGTCAAGAACGTGAAGAACATATTGAGGCGAACTTTCTCTACCATCAGGTGATCGTGCGATTTTGGGAATGAGAGAGAAAACACTCTGGTCGAAGCAGACGTAGAGATCAGCCTTAAGAGGAAGGATGTTGTGAGGGTCGTCGATTGTATGTGATCCTCCACCGTAAAGACCCATGCCGTTCTTGTTAAACCATTGTTGTTCCTCGCGGGGAATTAAATGCGCCCATGTAAATGCGTAGCTGGTGTTTGTGACGGCGCATCGCTTGCTGTGCAGAGTGGTTGCGCAAGCAGGTGCAGTCCACCAATCCGGCAATTCATCATGAGGAAATTTCCAATCTCTAAAGCTTGGAACAATCGGATATCGTTCTATCGCAAGTCAGTTTTGTGGTGTCTTGTCTTGGCGGTGATAACATACCTTCGCCATCCACAAAGAACCAATAATCCCTGTTCAACAAAATCTGATCATCATCCGAAACAACATCCTTGCCCTCAGCATCCCTCGCCAAGCGTCCACTCCCAAAAGCATTATTCGCAATGATTTGACACGCTGTGAGAGCAGTCTTGAAATGAACTCCCCAAGCCCCTCTCAAAGGCTCATAATCAACGCGCGGCAGACAAAAGAGGAGATTCAACGGCTTTAAATAACCAGGGTGGTAAAAGCGGACCTGGTCGCGATTCAGGTCACGGATTTCCAGGTTGGAAACAGAAGTCAGTGAGCGAGGCATTGGAATGCGATGCTCTAAATTACTGAGTTGTAGAGAGCGCGGAGTAGAATCTTCTTCTTCTGTGGAAGACAAAAGACCCATGACGTTCTTTTGTCTTTTGCTGCAGGTTTCGGAGAAGGAGTCAGCCACTGCACATGATGATGACGTAGAGAGACACTCAACTTACGCTAAGCTTGAAGGTTCTAGAGCCCAGAATCCGTACATTGTTAGTGTCAACGGGTAAATCACGGAAAGACGTTAAAGATAGATTAGAAATAAAAGTAAAAATATATATTGAAGAAGATACTATCATTTATACAATTGATTTTTCACATTTTTTTCGCCGCCCGACACTACTACACGTGTCAGTGGCCAGTGACAGCTGTTTTGCATACTGGCGAAATGTCTGGCTCCAATAGTTCATCAGCGAGTGGGACACCATTCCCCATATTTTGTAACGCTGTAAACTGATCTACAGGCGGTGAGCGGCATAAGGTCGAGGCATCTTGACCGCGTGTGTAGACCCGATCTCGCCAATGCGCATGTTGCTAAAGGTGACTTCGGGGTTGGGCTCGACCTTGACAATGTTCTTGGGCAGACCTTCTTCCTTGGTGCAGGGTCCGGCGCCGGGGCCCTTTCCGTCGAGCCACTCCATGGAATCGCCCTCGCTCCACCAGACAGACATGGCGAGAACCATGCCACGGGTCATGGCATCGCCCATCTCGGTTGTGCCGCCAAGACGGAGATAATCATCAGCATGGCTGGCTTTGCAGTACTGATCGGTGATAATGTTTCCAGTGACCTTGGGAGGTCCGGGAAGAGTGACGACAGCAGACTTGATGACCTTGCCGTCTTGGATGTAGTGGCGGTGCATCTCCTTAAGATCACCGTTCTTGTCGGCGGGGAACTGAGAGACGACGGTGAACTTTCGGGTTGTGTCGACCTTGAATTCCTTGCCGCGGCCGTAAAAGTCAGTGACATTGTTGCGGTTGTGGTTCCAGCCGCAGCCAGCCTTGTCGCAGATTCCCTCCTTCTTGCACTCGTCGCCTGTGCAGCCGTACAGGCCGGGGACGCTGCAGGGGTGGGGAGCGATGTGGGTTGCGCGAGAGTTGGCTTCCCAGATGTCCATCTCGTTACAGCAGACACCCTTGCCCTTGATGTTGCCCTAAGTAATCAATTAGCAGTGCTCAAATCAACAGTATCAGGTTCACTTACAACTCCATTGATGAAAGGAGTGACATAGCACTGAGCATCACAGTATCCAGCACCCTGCGCAGCACCAAGAGTGCTGTATCGGCTAGTGCTCTTACCACCATCGGCAGGCATCTCAGAAAGATACAAAGCACCGTTCATACCGCAAGGAAGCTTCTGAGTCTCAACGTCGAAAGAGAACTCAGCACCGGTAAGCTTGAGCATCTCATACTTCTTCTTGTTCTTCTCAAGCAGGTAAACACGAGGAGAAACAGACTGTCCGTTCCTCAACATCTCCAGACGAAGAGCGTTACCAGAGGTAGTGATACCCTTGGCCTTGTAAGCAGCAAGGTCCATGCCAGAGAGCTTGCAGTTCTTGGCACATGTCTTCTCATCAGGGCAAGCCTTGGGGTCAGCGGCTTCACCCCAGTTACCACAGTTCTGGCCGTTGGACTGGCTGATGCCGTGGAGTTCAGCGTCGGCGACAATGTAGTTTGTCGTCTTCTTGCAGCCGCCGGCCTTGGTGCAGCGGTAGGTGTCGATCTTAGGGTGCACCTCCTTTGTCTTGTCGGCGGTTTGGCCGACGGCGACGTGGGCCAGGAGAGTTGAGAGGAGAAGAGGAGAGAACTTCATGTTGGGCGGTTGTGAGTGAGTGACTGAGTGATGAGGAACAAGAGGATCCGATACATCTCGGAAGTCGGTTTATATCTATATTTTTGACAGCTCGCGATCACACATAACTCCATGGGGATATACTGGGGTCGGCCAATTTAGGACGACATCCGAAAAAGCCAAGTCGAGATCATCACGACTTTGGATGAATTGGTCCGATTAAGCTCAGTCCATTTCCCCCATAACAGTAACATTATACCAAGTGTAACCAATCAAGAACCCCAGACCTCCGCGCGCTCCGATGTCCCGATTCGAATTAAGGTGTTCTCCCGTCTTCAAAGGGAACATCTACCGAATTCCGGAGTAGTAGAAATTGCGGGTGAAGACCCCTGGTCTAGAATGTGGGGATTGAGAGAGTCAGGAGTTGCGGCCCGTGAAGCCACGGGCGACAAGTTTCAGAACCCCTGTCCAACGTTGCAATTATCCACCTACCATGGCAAAAGCTATCGAAAGAGCTGAGCGGATATGATGGAGGCTTCTGTCCTAGCGGGATGGAGTATCTCGGGCGTGCGGACCGACGCGAAATGTCGGGGGTTCTTGGACAAGACTTGTGATCAATAGTTTCTCGGGCTTGGTATTAATTGAGGTTACGTGGACGGAAAGAAGGAATTGTTTTCCAAGCGAGAAAAATGGGTTATCATCTGAGAAGAGTAGAATTTGCACTAGAGTAGAAGGTCGACGCGCTACTGTAGAATATGCGGTCTAAGGTACAGTACATACAGGATCTCATCTATGTCTTAGATAGCTTATCTGCAGCTGTTCCTGACGAAACAAGGTTCTCCCTGCGGGGAAAGGTCTTCCCCATGGAGCAGAATAGCCGGATGGACGGCTGAGCCTCTCTTTTGCATGGGGTTGTGTTTGCCACAGATTGCGGATGGTACATTATGCGTTGATCATTGGTTTGAAATTAATGATTTGCCGCTCATGCCTCAGGGTCGACACCACCAGACCACTAGGATAGCGTGGATAGACCATAGCGAAGACCCATCGATCCTGAGTAGACCATTAGGGTACACAAATGATCTGGAGACTGGGTTTCCATCCTGTCAGGGCGGCGTTTTCCCGGTCAAAGTCTATCGGATAGGATTGACAAGCTTCCGAATGTCAGATTTCTATCGTCCCATGACCCTCCACGGCGCGCATCAATGACGGAACCTCCATCTTGGCTTTGCGGAGTTGTACAAGGCGTGCCTCCCCGAAGATCAGCCACTGGCCACATGGTGTTTCTTGCTGATTAAACTATCCTGACCCTGAAACAGCCGGCAAACTAATCATTTGGTGTTGAGGTGGCTAACGGAGGTGGTCCCATGGTTCCGGTACCGAAGTGAAAGGGGCTTAGGAACTATGTACCGGTTCAGATTTTATCGGTCCGAAGCATTAGTGGCTTTTGATCGTGAGAAGTTCGTCCCATGTTTATTCTGACGTGTTTACATGGGAAGGATGAAGATGTCGTGTGGGTGGTGGTTACCCTGTACTATTGAGGGCAACGTCAGGCCTGACGCTATCACGAGGCGTGACATCACCCAATACTCTTCTATTTTATGGAGCTGAGTGAAGTATTTGTTCCAAGCGCAGCCAGAAAGCGAAAGAAATAAAACGGAATAATTTTGCTGTCACAATGTTGCTTGAGTGAAAAGCGGGCTGGACGTTGTGAAAACTGAAAATTACACATGATATTGAGACCAAGACGATCTCTCCAATTGGACCATCATACACTACTGTACCTTGATAAATCGCTAATAATATACTTTAGCTTGCTTCTCAATTTCTGTTGGCAGTGGTCCACCGATAAGCCGGATCGATCAGATGCTTCTCAACCTCAACGACAGGCATAGCACCAAGCGTGGAGCCACTGGCAGTGCTATCAACAGATCGACGGTTATTGGTGTCTCTTTCACTCATGACTTGTTTGTATCTCCTTGATGCCGGAGATGACAGGGCACTGAGGGAGAAGCGACGCTTAGAGCTGGGGCTTGTTAGTGGGTGCGCTCGAGGGACGGGATGGTTGTGGGGACGAACTTGGGTGCCATTTTGTGGTTTAGTTGGATTATTGGTTTACGATTGATATAACAATCTATTTGTGGGTTCTTGAGCTTGCTTTGAAGTTCTCGTTGGTCATCGTCCCTTGCGCTGAGGAGCGGTGTTTTATAGACAGTCCACGATGATCGATACTGACCTGAGAAACCATCCTTCTCTGCGATTGTCATTGTTGAGAGTAAGGATTCGCCATCTCGAAATGTCATTCGCCACCACAGACATCATCACGGCTACAGCAATCAACCCTCCGGTTCGAACGAGTGACATCAGCCTCACCCAGACAAGACACCGCGCCGCAAAGATGGCGCCGTCCAGATTTAACCATCTATATAACCGCCCAATGACAACGAGCTGTCTGACCAAGCTTTCAATGAGGGTTTTTTCAAAGTAGATCATTACGTGTAGAGTACGACCCTGAAAATCATCGATGCTACCGAAATGCGTCATGAGGTTTGCCTCACTATGAGATATGGGGAAGTGATAAGACTGATTAACATACTGCACTGGTGATGATGTTGAAGTCCCATGGGTGGCGAGTTGATTTGCTCATTTGGAAACCGTTGTCCCTAGAGATACAATACGCGCGACCATTTCTCAGAGGTTACAGACATCATTTCTCCAACATCCCCTTTAACGCTACAATAACTTCATCAATCCTCCCAACCAAACTCAAATGACTCTCCCCCTCAAAAACCCTCAACTCCGCCTGAGGAATCAACTCAACAGCCCTCTGACTAACTCTCAACGGCACATTGATATCCTGATCACCATGCCACATAATCATCTCACCCTTCTCAACCCTGACATCCTCAAGCTTAAAACCCCAGTCACTACCGTAAAGATTCGCTTCCCAAGCGGCTGCGTACCCACCCTGCTTCATAGACGCACGTGTAGAATCAAGAAGAGCCCTTCTAAGAACCTTGTTTTCCGTCCAGGCTTTTGCGTCCTCTGGGGCCCGGGCGACCATGTCTTTATCCATCATATCTTCAAACTTCTCAGGGTGTTCGTAATCGCGTGCTGTAGTCCCGAGGGCTTTGTCCATCAACCATCCCAAAGGCGTAGTAGCGTACGGCGCGACATTGAACAGAATTCTTGATATAACAAGCATACCACTCGTGCCAAATTCAATAGGCATACAACCAGCTATCGTGCCAATACCAATTAATCTCTCCCTCGGAATTTCCTTGAAACAAGCAATAGCATAAGGCCCACCGCCAGAAACACCAAGAACAGTAAACCTCTTCACAGATAAAAGGTCGGCTAGTTCAATGACATCTTTAGGATAATCTAGCAACCGTCTGTTTTCTTGAAAAGTTGAGTCGCTGTACCCTGGTCGTGATGGCGCAATAACGCGGAGACCGTTTTTCAAAGCTGAGGCGTGTGTTACGATGCCTTCGTGATGAGCGCCGGGAAAACCGTGGAAGTAGAATGTTGTTGGTGCATTTTCATCTTGGTTGCCGTAGATTGCGTAGGCTACTTTTCGGCCGTCGGAGAGGGTGGCCATGTGTGTTTTGTGGTCTTCCATTGTGAATTGGTGTACCACTTGAGCGGCGCAGTTTGTGAGGATGAGAATTGATTGGTATGAGTTGGTAAGACAAGATGACAGAAAGAAACGATGACAGGAAACGGCGCTTGTCAAGAATATATGAGGTCACGTGTGTCAGCATCCGAAAGCTTATCCTTTGCGAATGGACAGGGCCGCGAATCCTTCAAATTTCATTTATCAGAGTCAGTTAACTGCCGAAACCTCTAGTTAGCCCCGTAGGATTCTAATCAAAAGCAGGCTGAGGCTTAGACCCATAAGGAATAATCCTAACCATATGCCTCCTCTCTGAATCTTCAAAATCAGGCACAGCCGAATGCGCAACAGTCCTCTGATCCCAAACCACTACCGTGCCCGTCTCCCATTTAACCCTACAACTAAAATCTAAACTTCTCATATGGTTCTTCAAAAATCCAAGCAAATGATCTGACTCCTCTGGCAAAAAGCCCTCTACAGATCGTGCAATGGTAGGATTGACAAACAGTGAAGGTTTTCCTGTGACGGGATGTTTGATGACGAGCGGGTGTGTCGCGTTGATGGCTTCTGCTAAAGCGCGTTCTGTACCTACGCGTTTAACCTCGCCTTCTGAAGCAGATGTATGGTGTAGATTCAAGTGGGAGAGGGTTTGGCGGAATGCGGGCGAGAGAGCTTCGTAGGCTGCTGTTAGGGATGTAAATGCTGTGTCACCGCCGCCTGAGGAGGGAATTTCGAGAACCCAGAAGAAACTGGTTGATGGGACGTTGGGAGTGAATGTTTGGTCGATGTGCCAGAGATCGTATGTCGTTCGTGGACCGAGGAGCTTTCTCAAATTTCCTCTGCATTATGTGAGCGATTGCTTGATAAGAATTGCGATGAGGGACTTACGACTTCTCATCTGCATAAACAACATGGAACTCGGGTCCTGTGCCCTTTGGATATCCCATTGTAGGATGTTGATGCAGAGGTCCATAATGCCCCACGATCTCCTTCTGCTTATCAAACCCGACATCTTTAAAGTTCTGGTCTCTCTAAATGCCCGTCAGTTGATATTCCCCCATCGGGCACAGAATTACTCACGAAAACCACGACTCCTCGTTCAGCAGCCAACAAAGCCAACTCATCCAGCCCCTTCGTATCCAACTCACTAATCTGCACACCTCTAATCTCAGTTCCAACCCTCGGCGTGATCTTCTCCGCACGCGTCGCGTCTCCTAGTAGACTTCCTTTCGCGGGATCAGCCCGCAGACCCGGCTCGTCCCCTTCAAACTCGGGAACAGGCACAGGCTTGCTATACCCGTCAGCGCGAGTGGGTAGGTACGCAGGATACAAAGGTTCAGACATTTTAATGATGTCAAATGAAGCTTTTGACCCAAAGGTGAGGGGATCTTGTAGACGATCGGAGGTAGGCCGATAGGTTTAACCGTTTAGGGATAGAGTTTTGGCGGGGAGAGATCGAGATCTGCAGGGCTGACGATGGTCCTCGGTTAACTTCACCCGGAGAATCTCCATTATCCAATCACTAAAACTCTTCAGCATCGGCACTTGGAATATCCGAACTTCTGGTAAAAGCTTGGTAATGATACTTATCCGAGAACTAAGGGAAGTTACCGCAGCCCGTGGCTCTAGAACTCAGTCTAGAACCATGGGTTGCACTCGCCTACGTAGTGGATTTGGAACTAGTCGGCAGTGGCTTGAAAATCTTTGGTTAAATCTCTCGTCGATCACTTTCCCAAACTCCAACTCAACTCCTCACTTTTTTTCTCCTCTTCGCCTGCAGAATGTCTCCGCCGTCGAGTCTGAATCATGTAGAAGACCAGACAGAGTCGACATCATGGTTGGCAAAAGTCCATCCATATTTTAAAAATCCATCGCATGTCTTGGTTTTCAAGTTAGATTGCCTCTTGCTTGTGTAGGCGTTCATAGCGGGTCTTTTCAAGGTGTGTTCTGCCGATCATCAATCAGCCTCAGAATTAATAAGTTGATTAGGATATGGATCAATCTGCTACGACGGCAGCTTTCGTTTCGGGCATGAAAGAAGATTTGAATCTCTACGGTAATGAACTCGTTGAGTTTACGACGTATTTCTCTATCGGATATGCTCTCTTCATTGTCCCTTCACAACTCATCCAAACGCGCGTTCGACCATCGCTCTTTTTACCAGTCTGTGAAATTATCTGGGGTCTTTTTACGCTCTTTACCTACAAAGCGCCGAATGCGAAGGTTATTTATGCGCTGCGATTTCTTCTTGGCGTTTTTGAGTCTACGTCATGGCCTGGTATTGTGAACTTGATCTTCAACTGGTACATTCCCAAGTCCCTTTTACTTTATGCAAAGCGTTGTTAATGTATTACCAGGTACCGCCCTGAAGAACTAGGCAAACGACTCGCCATTTTCGGTGTCAGTGGCGTAGCAGGAAATATGTTCCTAGGCATCGTCCAAGCAGCCCTCTACAAAACCCTCAACGGCGTCTCCGGTCTCGCAGGTTGGCAATGGCTCTTCATCGTCAGCGGTATCATGACGATATTCTGGGGGTTTGTCGGTCTCATCATCATTCCTGACTCTCCAGCTATTACCCGAGCTGTTTGGCTTACAGACGCTGAGAAAGAGCTTTCTCGACTGCGCATGAGTGACAGTGGTGTCAAGACCTCCAAGATCATCCCGATCAAGACTTTGGTTCATAAGATGAAATTGCTGGTCCTCAGTCCTCTATCCTATCTGTTTCTCGCAGCGTATTTACAGTTTGCTTGGAGCCAACGCGCCAATTCATATTTCCTGCTCTTCCTTAAGGGCCTCACACTGCCAGACGGCACTCCAAGGTACTCGGTCTATACAGTCAACCTCATCCCTCTCGGTGGCTATGCAATCAGTATAGTCTGCAACATCGGCCTAAATGCCCTTAGCGACTGGAAAGATTGGCGATGGCAGGTCAGCGTCGGCGCCGCGACAGTTCAACTCATCGCAACATCCGTTCTGTCAGGCTGGCCCTCTTCCTGGCATACAATCATGGCATTCTACTTCCTCACCTTTGCGACAGCCGCATGGGGATATGCATTACTCGCATGGCTAGGCGATATCCTTCGAAAGGAGCCTGAAGTTCGGTCTATCCTGGTCGCGATTGCTATTACCTTGACTTACGTCGGACACGCTACTATCCCACTACGAGCATGGAGAGTCAGCGATTCGCCGAGATACCCTGTCGGTTTCCCTCTGGCAGCTGCGTTCAGTGCGGGAAGTATAATGGCCATCTTGGGTATCTTGTGGTATGTGAGACGATATCCGCAGGTTATGAGCTGGGGACTGGATCCTGTTAAGGATACTGCTGTCGAGGAAGAAATCATTCCGAGAAACGATGACGATGATAGGAAGCGACCTGACGAACGGAGCAGCCAGGTTTAGTGGTACTGGGAAATTGTTTATGAGAAATGAGATAAGCGAGCCAATTTGATCATCACGTACTGAACCTTGTCGCAAGAGCCCAAGGGTCAAAGCGATTTAGTAATTTTATTATTGTTATACTGAAGACTAAACCATACCTCTCTTGAATTATGAACCAACATGCGCCCTATGACTCCATCCGTCCAGAAACCATACCCCAGACAGCCTACTAACGATGTACGCCCACTGCCTCGCAATTACCATAGCAAGATAATCCTTGCCACGGACAAGATCCACAAACTTGTCATCAAGATTAGCAGGCCACCATATAACATGTCCCCAAGTCCTCGGTGTCGCCTCGACACGAAGAATCCAGATCCGCAATGAAACAATAGCTTGTTGATATACATTATCCAGAGCACTAACTCCACCCATACCTTCAAATTCGCTCTCTATATACTTCAACAGAAGAAGACTTTCCGCGTCGTCCGACGATGGCTTATGTCTGATCATCTCATCCTTCTTTCGGTCATTGACGAAGTTTGGTGCAATAGCGCGCGTTAACTGCGCACCGTTTCGTAAAGCAACAATGGTGTTTGGTATGTAGTCTTCTCCGGGCTGAATGCCTGCTACACCCATTTCGAAAACAGATACAATCATGGCAAAAAGAACAGAAGCCACCCAATCTGACCGGGTGGATATCTTGCGGAAATCTTGCAGCGCTGAGATGTGTTTCTGGTATGCTTCAAGACAATCTCCCAAGGACGTCATATGCAGCGTCCTCCGTGTATGCAGCACTGTTAAAGCTTCGTAGCCATGCTGTAGGAACACGTGTGCGTGGATAAGATTGTTTGTGATCGGTTTCCACGTTTCTACTACTGGGTTGCCTGGGTCGATGGAAAGTAGTTGGCCAACGTGGATAGGCATGTCGACTACTTCCGTGACTGGAAGACTTGGACGTAAGAGCTCAAAGTCACACTTTTCCTTGCGTCTCTCACAGTTTGAGCAGACATAATATCGAACGTCACACTATCAGTGTTAGTACTCAAACCCCGGCTTCTCCGGGAGTACATACCTTGACGCGGCGCTGCTTGCACTGTCCACAGCCATGTCGTCCCTTAGAGTGCCACTTGCGAGATGGCATGGTGAGTACGGAGTAGTGTACGAGGTGAGTGACAGATGCCAAGTTGAATTGAAACGGAGCGGGTGAGGATGACAAGATGAAGCGGTGATAGGGTGCATTATACATGGATGCGCTAGGCTTGATGTGGTATGGTGTACGAGGAGGTGAAGATGACGAGGATCTTGATGATCGACATCAGCCCTAGTCAAACTATTAAGCCTCTACTGCGCCACATGGAGTCTACATTGTAGTTGATCTGGGGAATAGTGTACGGCAGCTGGCATCATTTTTTAAATGACAATGCATTCATGCTGGGTACTCAGTTGTAAATCTCCAGCATAGCCATGAAGATCCATGCAATCGTAATGGAAGAGTCGGGTGTCAGACCGCCTCAGCCTAAGAGACATAATAATCTGAGCAGCTTGTGCCACTTTAGACCAGCATTTAGCCTATTTTATTTTGATCACCCGAACCCTGAATAGTAATTATTTGTTACTCATCTGTCGGATTGCCGGTCAAGGTTATGATGATTTGCGAATAACATGGAATCTGATCAAAGATATAAGAGGCTATATATTCCATCGACATAAAGACATGAAATTCCCATGCAATACATTACCCTCAAGAACATCGAAACATTATCATGCACCCTTCCACTATCTTCACCTTCAGTCTCCTAAGCAGCCTCACCTTGGCATGTTCCCTTCATAACTCCGATCCTCCCTCGACATCCAACTACCGCAGGTCCACTCCCAGCCCTTCTACACGAACAGCCATTCACGACATCCGCATCTACAACGGCCGGGCCTTCACACTTCCCAGAACAATTTGTCTAGACAATGGTCTCATCACATCCCTAGCCTCGTGCCCAGATGCTCCCGTCCAAATCAACGGCACGGACAAATACCTCCTCCCAGGTCTCTTGGACTCCCACGTGCATCTCTCAGACGTCCATTCCCTCGAGGACTTTACTTCATACGGCTGCACAACAGCCATGCACATGAACTGTCAGAACCTAACACAATGCGATATCTTGACTTCCCAAGAAGGTCACGGTCTCGCTTCTGTCAAACGTGCTGGACGGTCAAGTGTGGGTATTAATGGCTCGCATGCGACGAATGAACCGATGAGGCCCAAGGATGAATTCATTTATCCGAACACAAGTGGGAAGGTGTTTGCGGAGTGGCAGTTTGGCAATGGGAGTGACTTCCATAAGATTACTGCAGAGGTCAATGGACCGATGCTGGAGCAGCAGATCGATATGGTCAACACTGCCCATAGGGAGTTTGGGAAGCAGACTATGACGCATGCTGCCGATGTTCTGGCTTATCAGCAAGCTATCTCATCTCGAACCGATGGTATACAACATGTACCAGATGATGGACTGCTTTCCGACACCATGATTCAGAGAATCAAGGCTCAAAGGCAGTTTGTTACGCCGACAATTAATATCTACGAATTTGGCTACCGTGATCCGCTTCTACAGAAGTATTTCAGCATCCAGGCCACCTCCAATCGCTCCATCGACCACGCCGAAACCAATGCCAAAGCTCTATACAAAGCCGGCGTTCCTCTCATCGTCGGCACAGACTCTATTGGAAAACTGACCATGAACGGAAGTTCCGTCGAGGTTCCATTGGGACTAAGCGTACATTTCGAGATGCAGAACCTCGTTAATATTGTTGGCATGTCACCTGCTGAGGCTATCAACGCGGCTACAAGAGATGCTGCGAAGTGGCACCGAGTGCCGGATAGAGGCACGATTGAGGTTGGAAAGAGGGCGGATCTATTGATGCTTGGGTCTAATCCTTTGGTTGATATTACGAATACTCTGGATATTGAGAGAGTTTGGGCTCTCGGGGTTGAGGTTGCGCGGGTTACGAAGCCCGATGGCGATGAGATGGGCAATCCTGCTTATACTGAGGCATGATTCTGAGGTCCTAGATTTGTAGTTATTTCCTATGTATAGAATGTCCCTCAATATCTGAAGCTACATTACCTCACTATTTTGAGGACCTTGAGAAGTAATTCGTCTATGCATGGTTATCCTAGTCTGGTAGAGGGGAAGGGTAATCGCCAAAATAAAATAGCCTAAAGGCTGGTCTAAGCAGGTCAATTTATTTCGTCTCTCATGCTGTCAGCTTACTACTCGGGGTCTGCTAAGAACACATCTGGTGATGAAGATACCCGCTTACATGAGCGGGTTTCACTAACGTTAAATTGTTTATGTTTCAGACGATCCTTCGAATCCTTCCAACGGCAAAACGGCACCAAGACTTCAGCTGGAGTCCGTGCGGAAGGATTTTTAAGTGCATAAAACTGTCGATCGTGACGCTTAGATGCACCGAAAAGGAAGCTCGTTTGTCGCATGTTGAGAGGCATTGGTTGCACAGCCTTGAATTATAATGGCTCTAATTGAGCGGAGAAGAGATGAGATGACAGCAAGTGCATGACACGACTAGGCTCTATATATACGAGCTGCCCGGGCGCTCACTTATTTTTTATTTATTTCCGTATCGAACAGGTCCCAGTTGTCCAGAATCTGTAATGTATTCTTCACTGGTATCGCTACTGCTCGTCGGCTCCGCCACAGCCTGGCTCCCACACCAGCACGACCTGGCGGCTTTCAACCAAACAGCTCGCCACGAACAACTCGGAAAGCGCTTCAAGCCAGACCTAGCCGATGGCATAACCAAGATCCGCGGTGTCAATTTTGGCGGTCAGTTCCCCGTCTCCCTCTCTTTACACCCACTAACAATTGCAGGCTGGCTGGTCTGTGAAAAATGGCTACAGCAAAACACATGGAGCAACCTCCTCAAATGCGGCAACTCTGAATCAGAATTCGACTGCATGAACGATCATTACAAAGGCGACAACCGCGAAACAGGAAATAAGCGCTTTGAAGAACACTGGAAGACGTGGATTGATCCCGCCACTGTTCAATCGGTCCACGATGTCGGCCTCAACACCATTCGCATTCCAATCGGATACTGGTCGTACACGGATATTGTCGACAAGAACTCCGAACCTTTTGCGGACGGCGATCGAATGTTGCCGTACCTCGACGCTGTAGTCAAAAAGGCTGCTGAGTTGGGCATCTATGTCATCATGGATCTTCACGGTGCGCCGGGCGGGCAGCAAGAGGATGTGTTCACGGGTCAGAACAATAAACCCGCTGGATTCTACAATGACTACAATTTTGGTCGCGCGGAGAAGTGGCTTGCTTGGATGACGGACCGTATTCACAATAATCCTGATTATAAGACGGTCGGCATGATTGAGGTTCTTAATGAACCTGTGTCGAAGCATGATGCTGGCAATCGGTATCCAGCTCCGGGTCAAGATCCAGGCTTGATAGAGAAATACTACCCTGCCGCTCTCAAAGCGGTTCGCGACACTGAAGCCAAGTTGAAGGTTTCAGACGACAAGAAACTTCATGTTCAATTCATGTCCAAGAAATGGGACTCCGGCGACCCTCGCACTCAATCCTCCATCGCCAATGATCCCCTCGTCGCATTCGACGACCACAACTACATCGGCTTCGCCCTCAACGACAATCAACACAGCAACGCCGACCCCTCCAAGCTGATGCACAGCGCCTGCACGGATAATCGTGTGGTAGACGGTCAAGACTTTACCTTCACTGGCGAATGGAGCATGACTTCAGACTATGACTGGAAGGACAAAGATTTCTTTAACAAATTCTTTACAGCGCAGCAGCAGTTGTATGAGGAGCCTGGTATGAGTGGGTGGGTTTATTGGACGTGGAAGACTGAGACTAATGATCCGAGATGGACGTATTCTTATGCTACATATTTGGGATATGTTCCTACTGATGCGGAGGGTTTGCAGAAGAATGTTTATAGGGACGTTTGCGCTGGGTATAGATAGACGACTGGGAATCAAGGGAAAGCGACGACGCGTCTTTAAACGAACCTTTAGGTAACTTTATCTCAGTACATTAAGTATTAGACAATAAGCTTTCTGTTACGCGTCTGTACGGTCGCTTGTCAATAGCTCCCAATACATCGCCTATATGAACATTGAAATCTCTAAACCACTATGCGTCCTGCTACCTACTTCACCCTCACTTTTCTAAGCAGCTTCACCTTGGCATGCTCTATTCACAACTCCAAAGACCTTTCATCCATATTGAACAAAGAGGAGGGTAATAGCGATAAAATCGAAATAAAAGGGAAAAAATAAATAAAGTAATAAAAGGAAATCAGTGAGATATCAAGTGAAAGAAATATATCACGTAGTTACTATAACAGATATTATGAAATACAGCGATAGTAACTTGTGGGAAAGTTACATGCTGTTGAGAAATGACGCAAAAGCAAAAACCAAGAAAATGGTTCCAAAGATTGGAAAAGGCATTGTCGCTGTTGAGACGACAACAGGAACTTCAGACGGAACATTCGGCGTTAACAATGTTGTTGTCTTGATCCCGTATCCTCCGACAAACTGCGATGCTGGGTGAGCTTGGTCGATGGGCCTAGGCTCTTTAATGGAGGCTTTCGGCGCTTCGACTTGAGGTTTCTTGGCAAAGTCGTCTTCTGGGTGAACTTCTGGTTGGTTGTCGTTGAGGCGGACAGGTACATCATCCTCCTCCGATACTGGCGGGAGAGGGTTATAGTGCGCCTTTGTGGGTTTGGCTTGGATAATGGGCTTAGGGTGATGAAAGCCTGTCTCGACTGGGCTTGCCACAAACGGTTCTAAACCATGCTTAGGTGAGTTACCAACATGCTTAAACCTGTCAGTAGCGGATGGGGCTGCGACCGCGGCCGGTAACGTGAGATATACTGAGTTCTCGCCGTTGATACCACATGCATTGCATTCTCTTTGGACAGTGGTCATATGGACCTCAGGAATATCCTGGTGCTCGCAACGGTGGCAAGGGTAGTACTGAATAGTTGAGCAGTACTCCTCGACCTTGAATGTAGACGGATTCTGCGGATCGATAATTGTGTACGTGATTGTAGACACAGTCATGACAGGATTGGCAGCCTGGGTCATGTTGTTCTTTCCAAGCCAGCCACTAGTTGGCACGGGTCTGTTTGGTGGGAATGGAACCGCCTGACCAGAAGTGATAGCCAACTCGAGAGAAGATGCAGTTGGCTGGGTAACAGTACCGGGGATAGAGTCAGATGAGATTGGCTCTATAGCAGATGCAGATATCCCTCCAATAATCTCAGAGGTTGACGTCGCGGCGAGCGGCCCAATGACTAAAGTACTGCTTGATGAGTCCCCAACGTCACTGGCTCCATACAATGTGAGCAGCACATCACTAGGTGCGTCGCGGCGGAAGCGAGATCTACGCTGCAAAGCATCGTTTGTTCCGACTAGTCCACCACAGAATAGCAAAGGGGCATTGCGACAGGGGGTATTGCATTGACCCTCGCCGACCAGACTGGTAGATTCTAATGAATCTGAGGCGTAGCATGACCTGGCAAAGAAGTGAGTTACGGCAAAGAAGAGTGGCCTTTCTATACTAACCTGTCATAGATACCGACATACAGTCGATCCATCGCCAATGAGACACACTTTGAGGGCGTCATGTCGTCCGAAGTGGCTACCAAGTCGAAAGAAGGGTATCCGTCAGGTGAGCCAAGACATCCGAGGAAGATAAAGTCTCCAATGACTTCCAAATTGGTGGGACTGACAGTTTCTGTTGGTGATAAAGCTGAAAACGTAGAATCTGGAAGAATTAGGGTAAGAGAATCCGATTGCTCGATCGATTGGGTTGATTGGACATCTTCCACTGAGGTCGTGTCTGACAAACTAGGCTGAGTTGTCTCTCCTGAAGGAGTCTGCGTATCAACACCCTCTGTGGAAGTTGTAATTGGCAACACAGTAGTAGAAAACTCAAAGGTGGTCGAGATGGTCTCTGAGGCTGGTATTGGTTCTGCACCAGTAGTGTCCGTCTCCATAGGTGATTCAGTTGTTGAGGAACTGTCATTTGTCGCTGTCTCTGTTTCGACAGTAGAGGTCTCCAATATAGATGATTCCTCAGTTGTGGTACCTAATGTAGATGTGGCAGTCGGGCTTTGGTTCAATGTCTGGGTAGTACCATCTGTAAAGACTACACCCGATGTCTCAGTACTGGACTCCTGACCTTCTGTAGTAGTTGTAGTGTCGTCAGTCGCTGAGAACTCATTTGTTGTTGAAGCATCCGTGGCCGTGGTAGTGGGTTCTTGTGTTGTTGTAAAGTCTGCAGTCGTGGTAGTGACAGCTTCTGTCGTAGTCGTTGTCTCTTCGGCTGGTACACCAAATAACACGGTCCCAGACTCTGTGCCAATAGCTTTAGTGGTACTTGTAAAGGATGTTGATCCGGTAGTCGTTGTAGTTGAGACGTAATTGATTCGTACTTGTGGGTTGCAGTCTTTACAGCCCTTGGCTTTAACCATGAGTGCAGAGTCAAATTCCCGATCGATCGAATCGCATATAGCAAATATCATCGTGTGCTCACCCGGAACTGCGGGAATACCAATGAGTAGGGGAGGTGAGGAGCCGTCGTACCGAGTAGCGCGTTCTATTTCACCACCACTGAAGAGGTCGTCGTACTTGTCGAGCTCATTGATGCCTATCTCTTCATTGAGGTATTCCGAAGTTGCAGTTATTCTTTGGTTGCTGCCATCGATGCTCCAGAGATTCCCATCTAGGTAGATTCCTATTGGGTCTGGTCGACCCCTGAATTTGCAGTTCATTAACAATCTCGGAATTGTGTCACAGGAGCTGTACTTACTCTGTATATTCTACTGATGACAGTATAAATTCGACTTCGACACCTTCGTACAAGTCGTCGATCTCAATTTGAACTTCAAGAATAGTAGCATCGAATGTTTGTGATCCGCAGTATTGTTCAGACCCTGGAAACACGTTATCGGCATTGGGTTGGCTGCTACCAGCCTCAGCTCTTCTTGCAAGACCATTCGTCAAGATACCGCCGCTTCCAATACCGTATGGCCCGTTTGTAAAAGTCCCTGCCGGCGAGGTTTCAGCCTCGGCTATAGCTATCCAGGAGGCACCCTGCACAGTAACTCCGGGCCCGTTGAAGATGGCTCCTGCAACCACGGCAGGGTCATTTTCGCTGACGACTGAGATTAGCGCACCCATGTCAGGAGTTGAAGATAATGAAATATACTAAAAGATGGCCCAGGGCTTCCGGTGGGCAAGAACAGATTTTGTCAACTGAGGAGGTACTTCACCAATTATATATGATGGCTGGAAGCAAAAAGCATGTGTCTTGGAATGCTGTGTATAGTACCATAGTAGCAACTGAGCTGTGCCACGCTCTGGATTTGTTGGGTTGAGGTATTTGACAGAACCAGATACCCTGTCATCAGCTAGCCACCAAAGGCCATCTCATCTCATTGAACAACAAAATGATGCTCAAATGCATTCATGTTGTTTGACTCATACATTTGAGACACCCAAGGCGTGTCTCAGAACGAGAGTCTGGATGCCATTCATAGCCGTTATGTTCCCAGTACCCACCCAACAGGATGTACTGTCTGACATGCAAGGCGTGTCACCGCTGTCAAGGGAAACACATGTGGCTTGACAAACCCATGTCTGTCTCAAAAGGTTCTGGTATGTTAATCGCAACTGACAGCTAAGGGCCGGAAAGAAGAGACTGTTGCATATTTCCAGTGTCTCAACAGGCGCCGGTGAACTTGATCCGTTGCCTCTTGTTGGTAGCACTGTAATTTGAGGTCTTCATTCTTGGAGAAACAAATGTCTTGAAGACGCTCGCCTGGTTAGCCAAGTTCAATGCAAGGTGCTGTTAAGCATGCTTTTGTCTCAGTGAAAGCCTGGAATTTGGGCTGATCAAAGTCAGAGGGTCCAAACAACGTCAAAGAGTTCTATCAAAACAGTGGCGGCTGTTATGGCCCTGTAGTCTTTCATTGTACAGCAAACTAAGGACAGCTCTTCGGATGCAGAAGTAGAGCCGATTATGGTGGTAGCTGTAAGTGGAGCCCAAGCTGGGCTGACGTAGCCAAACACTCTTCACCAACTCACCAATTACCACGCATCAACCTGTCACGACAAAGCCAATCGCTTACACAAACAAATATCATTCAATGCTTAATTGCCGCGGAATATTCATCCAAAGCATCTATGCAGCTAAATAACCATGCCACATCCCAAACAAAAAGGCTCCGCAAAATTTGTCATTTCTAGTGTTACCATCCCACTTCACATTAGGTACCTTATATACAATTCTCCGTCACATTTACCAAGGCTTAACCTTGAGCATGCTACCCTCCTCAGCAAGAGCCTTGTGCAAGTCGAAAGCGTTGAAGAGAAGGTGAGGCTCGTGGCCCATACCCTTCTTGAGACCCTCGCTCTCGGCCTTCTCGTAGTAGTGTGTCAGGATGGGCTGGTACTTGGGGTGAGCACACTTGTTGATGATGACGCGGGCGCGCTCGCGGGGTGAAAGACCACGAACGTCGGCGAGACCCTGCTCGGTGACGATGACGTCGAGATCGTGCTCGGTCTGGTCGATGTGGGTGCACATGGGGACGATGCAGGAAACGCCGTGGGGGTCGGTCTTGGAAGGTCGGCTGGAGGGAGTGTGCATGATGGAGTATTTGGCGTTACGGAGGAAATCGGCAGATCCACCGAGACCGTTGAGCATGCGTGTTCCGCTGACACAAGTAGAGTTGGCGTGGGCGTAGATGTCGACCTCGACGGGGGTGTTCATGCCGATAACTCCAAGACGCTTGATGATCTCGGGAGCGTTGGAAACGGCCTGGCTTCGGAGGAGAATCTTGTCGGCGTAGGCGTCCCAGTTGTCGTAGAAGCGCTTGAAGCCGTCGGGGGAGAAACGGGTGGATGTGGCGGTAGCGTAGTCGAGCTTGCCAGAGTCGAAGAGGTCGAGGAAAGTATCCTGGATGACCTCGGTCCAGACCTTGAGGTTCTTGAACTTGGACTCGTTGAGACCTCCGACAATGGCGTTGGCGACGTTGCCGATACCGGACTGCAGAGGGAGAAGGTTGGCGGGCATGCGGCCCTGGGCGACCTCGTGCTCGAAGAACTCAATCAGGTGGCCGGCGATTTGGCGGGAGGTATCGTCCATGGCGGCGTTGGGGCCGGTGGCATCCCAGTAGTCGGACTCGACGATGGCAACGACCTTGGAGGGGTCGACCTTGACTGAGGTGGAACCAATTCGGTCCTCGACAGCGGTAATGTTGTAAGGTGTGCGGTGGGGAGGAACGTCGGTGAAGGTGATGTCGTGGAGACCCTTGAAGGAGGGGATAGAGGTGTTGACCTCGATAATGACCTTGCGCAATTGTCAGTTCAATTCTTGCTTCGTGTTTTGAAGGTACATACCTTGTCGGCCATTTGGATCAGCTCGGGAGTAGCACCAACAGAGGCACCAGGAACGAAGCTGCCATCCTCAAGAATATCGGTAGCCTCGACAACAGTAACGTCGAGGTTGCTGTTAGGACGATCCTTTGTGTAGAAGCCCTGCGTACAAAAGTCAGCTCAATTGCTCCTTAATCGGCGCTCGGTGGGAGATTAAAGCGAGGCCGAAGCGTCACTGGTGGGGCTGCAAAAACAGCACTGCAATTGTTGAGAAGGATTGACATACGTAAACAAGATCGGAAGGAAACATGGACAGATGCTTGTCGAAAAAGTTGATGCGTCCAGAGTTGATTCCCTTGGCAATATCCTTGCCGACCTGGTGAGGGCTTCGTCGGTTGATCATGTCGAGAGCAGCCCATCGGTTCTCCGTCTCGGAACCTGCCGAGGCGCCGACAAAGAGGGAGTACTTCATCTTGCTCTGGAGGTTGTTCTGCTCGACGTAGTCGGCCATGGCAGCTGGGACCTTCCTATTGGAGTTGTCAGCTCGATTGCTCTTTTTGCGCCAAGCTCGGGTAATGAGGAGCAGCAATTGTGTCATAATAGCCGGCGGGGGACAGCTTCACCCAATTGCCCATGCTTCGAACTGAGTTGCGCCAACGGTTAAGAGACACTCACTTTGGGTATCCGACAGCGGTAAAGCCAGACCAGCCGATATAAGAACCATTGGGAAAGTGGTGCATCAGCTCTTCAGGTCGCGCAAGCTTCTTGAGCATAGCAGGATTGCGCACGCGCGCCTTGAGGGCGGCAGAAGCAACAGGAGAAGCCATATTGACGAAAAGTACTCTAACAAGAAAAGAGGGGAGATTTTTCCAACAGAGAGTATACAGAAGGGGAAGGGGGAGAAAGGGGAGGATAAATAAGAGCAGAAAATGGAATGAGGAAAAGGAAAAGAGGAAGAAGCTCTAGGGACGAAGTGTGGATCAGTAGAACCGGTTCCACAGCGGGGATGAATCGATTTCAGTGGTTCAAGGGTTTCGGCTACAGTGGACGACCACCCCAGGTCTTTTTGTTTCCGTCGCTTCTCCAATTTTGATGTATCTCAGGTACTCTCCTGGGTAATCTTCACCTGAAGATACAATTGTAGCGGGGAGAAGGGATGGCTTGCCAAGCCCCGCATGAACTACCGGGTTTACAATTCCGTTCATCGTCATACTGTACCAATAACCAGCTGGTGGTAGGTTGAACAGACACTACAGCGCACAGTGAATTACCCCAAGATCTACCGATGATGCCGAGAAACAAGTGCATCGGGCATGTCGTATTAGGCAATGGATCCGGAGAAGGGCACATGGCCTGATGTGAATACATCATCGTTCTTGGTTATCATCAACCTACTGTAACAGTATCTCATATCATTCTCTCAATCATGGAGACTACACTCATGCTACTAGAGTATTCCTTTATACTGTATGATATCTCCGGTACTTTTAAAGAGTCCCCATTTTGTCCCCGAATCTTCCGTCTTGTTCACCTCCGAATGCCGTAAAGTGGATCCTCTGCTTCTCCAAAAATGCGCCCCATCTTCCGCCCGGCCGAACTGAGCACAGACCAATATCGGCATCACTCGGTTATGAGCCTCAAAGCTTGCCTCACGAATCAGTCTTGTTAGTTTACTCTTACACAAACAACCCCGATTCATGTTGATTGGCCATGGTAAGAACTCAATCTCACTGGCGTTGCAACGGAAGTTGTCCTTGGGGTCAGGCACCAGAACAAAATCCGGGGTTTAACGTCTCGGTGCCGTTACTATCTACCCCGGAAAACTTAATCTTTCTCCCCCGAAGTGTCGTCGCAATTAGGATTCACTGGTTTCTAGATCTGGGGTAAATAGTCTGTGTAGTCTGTGTGGCAGTTTGTGATTTACTCGGCCATTTACCGCAGGGCAATCGTAGTGTAGGTAGTGTGTATCCTCTTCATGCTGCAGAAGACCTACCTGAATGGCCGTATCGACTTGGGAACATCGATTTTCTTTCCAAGTATTGTGTATTGTTTAGTATCATGCTATTCTGTAACTACTGCGTCCGTCTCTGGACATCATGATTATTAAGGCAGTTCTTCCAACAAGATGTATCAACATCAAACCCTTCACGCACAGTAGTGATAGACCGACTGAGTCACTATAATATAAGTCGGAACTCTCTAGTCTGACTACTTACTACTTTAACAAGTAGGAAGGAAAGTGTTTAGTCGATAGATGCAAGCTGTTGGAGCGTTAAGCTTGTAACTATCCGTAAAGCAAGGATGATCATTGAGTGTCTTTAAAGAGGTCATCAAATTAACCAATGCAAGCAATACTAGGCACAAACGGCCCTTCGCCTAGTAAATCGCAAGGCTTACAGTACTGCGGCGGGCGGCCGATCAATGGTTATTCAAAGTTTACAATTCCAGTCTACGGATTCTATCGACCTCGACTCTTCTTTCCCAGACTTTCCTCTATCTACAGTCCAGTCAGCAAGAACACTCCCTGTGCGCTCTCAGCGCACTGGTGGAATCAAATCATCCTCAAGCGCCATGAAAAGACCCGCAGCCAACCAGTCCTCCTCAGTAGGCCTCACACTCGGCCACCCCACAAGCACCTCAATAACATCATTCGGCACTCCCCACACTCTCAGCCTTGCAGCAGTCTCAATATCCCTCTCGGTCCACGCGCGATCTAGAATGTAATGCCCAGGCAGTGCCGTCCTCAACTTTTGCTTACAGTCGTCGACCATAGTTTGCAGATTCGGCCAGCGCCGGCTGTACACATAGCCTAGTACGCGCTGAACATTCTCCTCCCACCGGTAGTTGACGTTGTAGTTTAAGGGTAGTGGGTTAGGTTCCATCGGAAAGTAATAAGGACTTACCCCGGCGGTAGCCGGGTCTGTTGGAGGGTTGTTCTGGTCGTAGAGATAGGGGTTCTGGACGACAGGGAGAGACTCGACAGGGACGTAGTAGCCGGTGTTGAAGGGGTAGGGTAAGTCCTCCGGCCTTCTAGGGTTCCGTGATCCGTTTCTGTTATCCATGTTGAGTTTATTCGTCTCGATAAGTGGGAAGATATTGATGTCCATAGTTTATTAGACGTTCGGCCAGTTTGATGTTTTATCCAAGAGATCAAGACTTAGCTATTCCAGCTTATTTATACTGAGCCATGGGAAGTGAATCGCATGAACAATCGACAGGTATACGCAGTACATCAACTATAACTACACAAAGCGAACAAATGTGATTGACAACCCAAGTCGGCTGTTCAGCCTATCACTCGGTTGTCCTTTATAGACAGTCAGAGATCGATCGCAGTCATTTGTCTTCTAGTAACCTTTTTTGTAAGACAATCAGGATGGGATATGTTCATTGATCCTCTGCAACGCAGCAATATTTTGCGCGGTTAATCTCTGAGCTTCGGATACCATTTCCTACAGACGCAATCAACTCCTACAAAAAGGATAAGGACAGTGGCAATGGTCTATGTTCACAGTAGCGGAAGCTTAGTTCCAAGAACAGAGGTCACAGGCACTGGTACGACGCATTCCAATTCAGACTGTCACTGACATTATCGAAGTTGGACTCATCACAAGACTTGTTCCATTCTTTGGAAGCGCCATCTGAACTCAGCTGGGGACATTCATCCTCTGCATGTCAGATGGATCGCTTCAATGCTACTCACATCCACTGTCGGAAAATCGTCTTTAAAGCCGTGAATGACAGCATCGAACTAAGGATAGCTCGGACAAGATACAGACTCATTTAGCCAATTGAAGCACTCGTGCAAGGATTGTGAGCCGATGAGCGGGAGTTATTGATTGGTGCCTGTTGAGCTCACAATTATTTGTCGCTTGTCAGTAGCTCGACATCAGGACAGTCGATCGTCGGAAGAAGTGACCCAAGAGATGATATAGCTTCGTCCTATTTTTTACCGTAGACTACTCTGTCCCGGCGCCTTAGCGCTTAGAGGGTATCTTCCTCTCATTTAACAGCCATCGCAGCTACATATCTAGGCAGGATCAAGACAGGCAATCTCGTCCTTCTGGGTCTCCACGTTATCGCAGTGTACTTAGTCATGGTTGGTCACGATGTCACGATGAGAGTGGACTCCGCAGTGACAACGATACCGACTACCTAGATAGATGATCTGGCGAATATTAGCCTCATCATAGAGTAAGTTTCATACATTGTCGATCTTCACAGAGTATTACTATGGCTCTGGAGTTCAGTTTGAACAAGGGCCCTTGACTTGACCATCAAGTTGGTGATAGCCTTCATGGCACGAGTTGACAGAAAGATCATCATCTTAACCCTTGGGGTACCAGAGTAAAGTAGCATAAAGCGAATGATGGTTTTTATCTCTTCTTCTTGTGTGATTTTCTCTCGGAGGTTGTTATCAGACACCATCATATGGCTATCGCAATCCCACATCACCTGTTCTCACCAGCGTCCCGTGGAGAGGCAATATTATCTTGACAATTTACTATTACAATTATCACTATATATCCGACCGTTCAACATGTAAATATACATCCCCACCATCCCTCCTCAACCCAGCAACACTCATCTTAACAACCCGCTCAATAACCTCCCCTCCACAAACAGCAACACCAACACTCCCAGGCACACCACCAACAGCAGTCTTCAAGAACGTCGCAATCTCAGGCCGTCCCTCGCTATGTTCAACCGCCGAAGCATAAGCACCGTCGAGATCCATGTCGACTTCTTCTTTTAGTAGTTGTTCTTCTCGTGCGGTGTCTGATGAGGCTTCGGAGTCTATTGAGAAGCGCTCTAGTTCGACACTGGGTCCTCTGGCGGTCTCGGGCTCGATTAGTCTTTCGCGACTTTCGTCAGCGTCGTCGCGGAGAACTGCTTCGGAGACAGTGTTGGAGCCGCGTGTTATTGCGACTTCGATCTTTGCTGATATACCCATCTCTTTCGCTCGTGAGAGAACCCGGGTTATCCGTTGGAGATACACCTCCGCATGTGCTTTGCGACGCACGATGTAAAGAACGCTGATCTTGCGCACACAACCAGGCGATTGAGTCGTAAGTAGATCCTCAAGAATCGGCGTGATGAACGATCCTCCTGTTGATGCTGCGACAAGAACAATGCTCTCGAACTGCCTCCAATTCGGCACCGCTCCAAAAGGACCCGTGACGAGAACGCGCAAACTCCCATTATCACCCCTCAATCCCGTTCTTCGCGCCCAATCGTTCAAATCCCTCGTCAGTCCCGTCTTAGTCTTAATCGTCAACTGCAAATCCTGGCTCTTCGTTTGCGAATCAGGAATATTCGCAATAGTAAACGGATGTGGTGTCTCCCACTTAAAGACAGGCGACCAAATCAGCACATGCTGTCCAGGCGTCCACTTGAATCCAACATTTTGTATCGTCATGACCGTCAATTCGGAGTCGATAGCTTCGACTTGCGCATCGTACGCGTATCGCACAGAGGGATTCGCCGAAAGCCGCAGTCTTAAGTTCCGCCAGATCGGATTTGCCGAGCGTGTTACAACGTCATATGCAAAGACGCCCACGGCGCACCAGATACTGAATAGGTGATGGTCTGGAACGTGTAGAACTAGAAAGACCAGCAGTAGTACCACAGAGATAATGTGCTGCACGACAAAAAGCTCGTACTTAATCCGTCGAAAGAAAGGTATCGTCGAGATAACCGTCCATGCCAAAATGAACCAGGCTCCAATTCCGGGAAGGACCATTTTTACCGTCTTGACTTCTGTCCAGAAGAAATTGGCTACGAGCCACTCGTACGTGAAAAAGCCACCATGGATGGTCGCGCTGGCAAAGAAGATGCGGGATGCCCATCTGTGAAACCAGTTTATCCTTTCGTATGAAGTTCCGAGCAGTAATCCAATTGGATTGACGCGCACTGCTAGAAGGAACGGTAAAGAAGTCTGGGTCGCAGTGATCCAAGCCGCGCGAAAAGCAATGCGCTCGTGAAAATTGCCGTCATGCTTGATAGACTTGTACGTAACCAGCAATGCCACAAAGGCAGCATAAGCGACCACAACAAGCGTCTTTCGTACGGGCAAAGTCGCGAACCAAGCAGGTCCCCCAATCACTCTCTTCGGTACTTCAATCCATTTCTCGATGGTAGTGAGTCCCTCTGAACTGGCCCCCACGTCTCTCCTCTTTACCCTGCAATGTCTCAGCGATTGTTCAGCATGTGATTATCGGACTTACCTTTGTTTAGCAACAAATATTGAGACACCGCGTGAGACACAACCTATTATCAGCAGCGTCGCCAAGACATACCAGTAAAGGCATGCGAGGAAGTGCTGTCTCAGTCCATCTTCGCTTTGATGGCCGTGGCCGTGGCCGTGGCCTTCCTCCTTGTGTCCATGTCCGTGGTCGCCGTGTCTTTTTAGCAAGTCCATAACATCCACGCACAACAATCACAACGAAGAAATAAAGAAGAAAAGAGAGAGTTAAGAGACATTGAGATAGACCTCGTGTTGGAATGAAGAGGCTAACTTGTGATTACGTTATGCAGCATTTCCGGCGCTTCCGAGTCGTTAATTGGTTGAGATAAGATAATCTTGCTCAAAACTACTCAGCCTCTGGACGGTCGAGACCATTTCCGGCTGGTAATTGATTACCCCAGCTTCATCTAAACTTTATCTTGTTCAGCCCCTGGAGGAAAGGAGATGATGCTATTTTGGGACAAGCTCACCCTATACCAGATCACATATCGAAGTTGAGATGAGGTGGAAGACTTTCACGTGCTCAATAGCATCGATTGTATAGGTTAGGTGATTGCTAGTTGATTTGTGAACAATTGCTTTTGTTGCGACAGTGTCGCAGCATTTGACGCGATCCGGTCTTATTCTCTTGTTGGTCGTGGATTCACGACACTATCAAAAGCAAAGGAAATACAGAGTACTTGGGGAACTCACCCAACGCATGCCGCGTACCCTGTAGCTTTGAACTCTAGCATTTTCATAAGCAAAGTCATCCAGACTGGGCTGCAATGTTGCGACACCTGCATTGAATGACTGTCGCAAACAAATGACCGTATTAGGTGCTTCAGTGATAAGATAAGCCCATCGCCGCAATACTGCACATCGAGGCCACCAGTCAAACAACATCAAAATAAACAACCGCTGATTCTAGACTTTAACCTTCAAGGTTGATCCTCGCTGCATCTGTCAACATCCATATTTAGAGCAATGACGCGGCAGCCAAGATAAGGTAATGAGCGACGTCGACAACTCACCACCACCAACTCACCCTACAGCAGCATGTCTCACAACCATGTCCAATAGTTTTAGAGGGCAAGTCTTTAGCATTCTTACATTTCCAGTTCCTGTATTCCCGGTGCACATGACCAAAGCCACTGATCGGCAAGTTGCATCTACCAGGCATGTGAAGTTTTATTTTCGCAATCGATACGACGCTATACCACCGATGTCGGTCAACAATCTTATCACCAACCAAGGCATCATCATGTCTTAAAGATTGAGCATGTCTTATAAATGAAGCATCACTGGACTGTACTTGCCTCAGCCCTGCAGATTTCGCAATAAAAAGAAAATAAGATAACCTTGCAGTAGAATGAGGCACAGCTCCGTAGGTGGCTACCCATTCCGTACCTGGGCGTGGCAGACCAAGACAAACAAGCCTAGTGGCCATCAGGTGCACGAGACGACTGCCACATCAAGTCATGCAGGAGGGTGTCGTTGACTTTTAATTTATCCTTTCCTCGGCTGATATTCTGAATCCGAATTCACATGTTTTTTTACTATCTTGTGATGAGAGTTTATTAGGATGTTGTTTAATTCAGGTCAGGTACAATTTGCGGGGGATCACAGCCAAGAAATGACCAGTCGTTCACAGAGCGACAGAAGATAGGTATCCATCAAGTTTATTTTATTCACGACTACCTAAACATAGCTTCTTGATTCATGGTCAGTTCTTTGAACAAATAACCGGCCCGACGGGAAGACCCGGCTCTCATTCCATAGCTAATGGGCTGTTCACCCACTTGGTACAGTAAAAGTGAGGGGAACATAGTGTCTCAGGTCTCCCCCGCGCTTAACTTGAGTTGGTCCAAGTCACGAGAATGAGTCTTAGTCGATGAGAGCAAAAGACGCCGTCTGAAACGTTCCCCCACCGAGGATCAGTGCGCGCGACACGTCAAGTTATGAGAGAAGAAGAGAAAAAAGACCAGCTGAATAACCCAGGCATGATTTGCATATCAGGTCTTTGTTATTATGCAGTATTTGTCCCACTTGATGCTTGACACGTGGGGTTGACCCTGCAGACTTTTTACTGTACAGAGAGTGAGTACAGTACAGTGATGGTTGTAGCTAGGCATACCCGAGAATTCAGTGCGACTAAGTCCCATCCTCCACTGCAGCACTATCATTGGTGTCTGTACCTATCTAAACGCTCGTTGATCCCCCCAATCGAAGCTCTCAGGCACGGACCTACCGAACCAAGAAAAAAGGCGCAGGCGGGCCGTGGAAAAAAGCCAAGTTCGGTTTACGTTGCAGCCAACCAATTGACAAGGATCCCTGCAAAGAAGATCAATAGACGCTTATTTGGATGTGGATGGGTTTTCCGTAGTCCGCCGATTTTATGACCAGAGCTTTTACAGTAGATCGGGAGCATGGGCACAGAGCTTTTTGTCGGTGTCCACGTCCAAAAGACCGGATGAATGATCCATGTATCCTAGTTAAGCTGGAGAGAGACATTCAGATGTGATACAAAGCACTGTCTCTAATGAAACACTGAACATGTGAAAGATGAGGGGATCTCAACTGCTACAGACATGCTGTGCACGTCATATGAACATTCCTTTCCTCTCTCTTCCCCCCTATTAAACCCTTCCACTGCCATTCTATTGTTCCTTATTTTCGCTTATTATTCTCGCTTTTTCCTCCTCCGGTCTCCGCTACCGAACCGGCCCTGCTCTCTTTTCCATCCGGTCTCCATACGTTCGATCGCCACCCACTGCGCTACTGCACGCACAATATCCACTGTTTGTTGAGTAAGGTGACATTTTTCTTTGAGAAAAAAGCTCCATCGGACGATCAGAGACTAATTCTTTGGTGTTTTTGGTAGAAGAACGGCCGAGAGGGATTTAACTTGGATCACCACCGCTAGAGATCGTCAGTGCGCCAGACTTTCTGATCGTCAGATCTTGGTTACAGCACCAGAGTAGAGCAGCACTCTCTTCACTCTCCGATTTACAGCCGACTCTCTCACACTCTGATCAACCTTTTTCTGTCTCTATCCACTCTAAACGCCTGGGTGCATGACACCACCTTGTGCATACTTCACCGCCCAATCCCAAATCCCCTAGCTAGTCCCTCCCGCTTAGAACATCCCTGCTAGCGGTCCCTGGAACTGCAACTCAACTTGGCATCTGTCAATATCCTGGTCACTACTCGTGGATAAAGGCAGTCGCTGCTGCTGCAGACCGCAACTCTTTTTCGCTTGCTTGAGATTCTCCATTTTCTTGTTTCTCTTCCCAGCAACCGAGAACCCTTTTCGCTTCCCGCCTCACCGCGTAAAGGTCGTCATTAACTCCTGAACTGGGTTCGGAGATTGTTACTGTCGCTTGTGGTCGTTTTTTGTTGTTCTAGAAGGAGTAGTTAAGAAGAAGGGAATGGAGGTGCTGTTATAGAAGCTGTGAATCCCCTCTACTCTTCTCTCAAACAGCATACTTTCGTTTCTTTTTCTTTTTTTCTTCTTCTACTACCCTCTTCAACATACATAAGAACAATTAATTATTATCTTCCCCCCACTTCAGTTAATACTTCAGTAGTGGGTCTCATGATGGATGAGAGGTCCGAGTCGAGAGCGTCAGGAACGACATACCACAGCTTCGACACGGAGTTATTCGAGCCAGCTTCACCACCTCGTCCACCTGTAACATACAACACCACCACCCTTCACCAACTTCAACATGACCTCCAACGTCAACAGCAGCCCAACGCAGATTGGGTGAGGGAACGTCGACCACCCATGGCAAAAATGCAACGACAAGACTCAGGCTACGAGTCCAACACCCCACGCCGCACATCTACCTCCAACACATCCTCCACAATCGGTCGAAGATCCTCCGATGGCTCATCAAGCAACGGCTCAGGCGTGAGATCTCGTTTCCGCAATCGTCCATCTCTCCATCGCTCATCAAAGACTCATCCTCGCACAAGCGCTCAATCACTCCATCTCGTACGCACAAACACAGCAACCCAACAGAAACAAAACGGCACATTCTTCCACTTCCCGTCGCTAGAGCCCATCCAACTCGCCGACAGCGTTCCAGATCGTCGCGTACAACCCACGCCCATCCCTTCACCACCGCCTCAGACAACACACTACTGGACGAGCGATCGCACGCGCCGTCTCGAGTACGCTGCCATCGACGCTGCTACACGTGGTGTAAAAGGTTGGGTGCTGCGACATTTGGTTCCTGATTGTTTCGTGTCTCGTGAGAACAGACATGTCTCATTCGACGACGATTCAGGAAGTGTAAGACGGTATCGTCTTGAGTTGGAGGATGATCACAGCCATGTTGCTGAGAAGAGCGTGGCGGGGAATAAGAAGAATAAGAACCGACGACGTAAATGGCGATTCTGGAAACGCCAAAAGGCCGAGGCTCAACCCGCGGCGTACATTTGATCTTCCCAATCACCAATCAGCCACTACCTCCAGGGGTATTCATCCAACAACAAAGAACGAACCTACATCAAAGCACAGCATCATCGTTGGCGTTATATACCCGTTGTCTTACAGTTTGTTTTTAATTGCTTCATTTTTTACACTATCGCAGGCACGGCAGAGCATGATAATTAATGATTTCTTCGAAAGCGCACGCAGAACTAAATGAAACTAGATGAAGAGACGGATTTGAACGAAGAGAAGTATGCATTGCTCATTATAAGAGAATAAATCGCTATTGCTATTATTAGTTAGTATTGTTTAAATTTAAAGCCAAGAAATTGATCTTTCTCACAAACAAACACCGCCAATTTGAGCGTCCGTGATCTTTTTGACCTTGGAAGTGCTCATTCTTCTCCAACATACTTCAGTGGTAAGAGTTTCCCAATTTAACGTGCCCGTGTTCAATGATACGCTTGATACCCGACCAAGAAATGTGCGACAGCCGTCATGACCATACTACGGCGCAGTGGCAGTCTTTCGACAAAGCAGGTCGATACAGGCATATATCCCCCGTCCGAGCGCTTCATCACAGTCTCCATCCGTTGAGCAGTCAATAGGGATGACAGGTACAGTAGGAGGTTGACCCGTTGAAGAGGCATCGGACGTTGGCGTAGCTTCCTGCGAGACAGTAGAAGTCGCAGTGACGGTTGACGATAGATCAGTTTCTGTTGTAGAGTCTGGAAAGACAGTAGAAGTCTCACTGTCGCCGGTCGTAGTGGAGGTGGGCTCGATAGTCGTGTAGGAGGAGACTTCAATGGATAAAGAGCTGGCTTTGCAAGGACTAGCAACGGAGCTGGATACGAGGCAGCTAGCCATAAAAGCGATGATCAACGTCTTGGGAATCATTTTTCTTAGACGGATCAATGACTTGGGAAACAGGAGTGTGAATTTTGAAGCAAGAAAAGAGCAATATAACAAAGTTGAGTGGTGATAGTTCTTATTGAACAGCCCGGATTTATGCTTAAAGTCGAAATAATAAGGAGAGAGGCACTATTGACTTAGCTTTTAACATTATTGATTCGACTAAGCTCATTAAAGCACTGCTCATTTCCACCGATTTTGTTTAATCACCAACAATCGAGCGAGAAAAGCACTTAGCATGAAAAGAGTTGTCCAAGCGTCCGCGTCTCAGCCATGATCAATCGTTGCGTACAAATGTGTCTGCGCTTCTGTCCAGCAGATTATAGAGTCATAAGCCATTAAGAACGGCTGATGGCCTATTGTCTTGCTAGCAGTGGTCATTTAAGCGTCCGTGATGATCTCTTTGTTCTCATCCTTAACGCTTTCTTTGTCCCCGAATACCAGCTTGGACCATGAATTGAGACAATAAGAATGAGCATGTCGCTCAAACTTCTCATGTTCAACATTAATGAGCTGTATATACTGATTTAAAAATGTCCTCGTCGTCTGAATTGAGCAGCGTTGATACGCCTACAATGCTTCTCTCGCCGACCCGATCCCCGACGCCTTCCGTGTCCGAGGCCCCACTTCGGAGGTCCGTTTCGGAGCCGCCCTTGGGACCCATCACGCCGACCGCAAGCCATCGATCAATTTCCACCGGAGAGCGCAAACATGAGAACAGCTCGGCTACAGATGACGCGATCGAACAAGTCCCTTTCAACATCGCGCAAATGGTGGTCAACATGCAAGAGTACTACACATCCGAACTGGCAGCCGAAAGACAAAGAACAGACGATCTCACACGTCAAAACGAGGATATGCTACGAAAAACGGAAGAAATGGATAAGAGATTACAAATGCATGTTGTTTTGATGGATGGGTTTGTTGGGTTTATGAGAGAGGTCAAACAAGAGCAGGCTGAATTGGCTATTGCGAGGGAGTTTGGTGGTGTTCATTTGCAAGAGGTCAAAGAGCTTGCAAACAATACTGTGGGAGTGCAACCAGTCCTTGAGCCAACCCCGCCATCTTCAAGCGATGATAGAGTTAACGCGAGCGATGAACAAAGATTTGTCCGGTTTGAAGAAGATGACATAAGACCCATTGCGGAAGAACTCTTTGATCAATTACCTCCCACACCGATCATAGATGAAGCGCCGAGGATGAGTACTGGACGACGAGCACCGAAGAGGAAGAATCCCCCTCTTAGACTGGACCGGCAGGTTAAGAGACGAACGAGAGCGGATGTGAGGAGTGTCAGATTAAGGGGTAGAACATGGACGCCTATCAATAACGAGTCTGAGTCGGGGAGAGGTGAAGATGATCAAGATTACACTCCGGATGCTGAAGAGGAGGATGATGAGCCACTGACAGTACCACGTACATCAACATCGCCCTCCCCCTCCCCATCCCCATCCCCATCAGAGTCCGACACCGAAAAGCCTCGCTACTCCGTCTCCCGCTCCGTCGCCCCCCGCCACGCCAACGGCCCACCCGGCAAACCCTTCAAATACCACCGCATGCCCAAGACCGTAGCAGCAGTATGGCAAGAGTGGAAGATTGGCAGTCACGGTAATCCAGCCATCGAAGAGCTTGAGACAAAGTACAATACGACCTGGCGAATGGGGACGTTGAAGGAGCGTAAATATGCGAGTAACTATGTTGGTGTGCGGCAGAAGATTGTTAGGAAGGTGGAGGAGATGTGTGAGGAGTTGGGGATTGGAGTTACGGAGGCGTGTGAGAGGTTAGATAAGTGCGTTGATGGACGGATGCAGCTTTTGATGACGGCTTTGAGGAAGGGGGAGGATCCGCTTGTTGTTATACCGAGGAGATGAGCGCTGAAACCATGAGACGAAATGCTTTCCGCTGGATTAGAGTAGCATTTAGGTTGGTTTGTTTTGGTAACCTAATAGGATAATTCTTGTGTTACCCCCACAACCTGTTAGGCAGGAATTGCGCGTTACGAGATATCACTGACGGGAAGGTGCACCTACCAGTTTCTGCGATACGCAGGGTCACGACGGCTCTTTCACATATCTCATGCACACAAGAAGGAAAGAGCGACGGTGCTAGCATGAGAATATCTAAATACCTTTTCGTCAACCACCATTTTTCTTCCTCTCTTCATCCCATCCCCTTTCTTCTCGTTGACCTCCATTTGACAGCCCGTTTTCCCTTTCTCCTCAACAACGGTCTTGAAGACTTGTGAGTACCTAGTTTCTCGACAAAAACATTACCTTCTGAGTACCAGCCCACACGCCAGTCCACGGCGAACAGTCATCGAGACTCTCTTAAGATAAATAGAGTGATACCTCATAGAACATACGACGATCTATCCGACAGATACTACAACGGACAAGCCTTCAGGCTTGCCAAGCACGAATCGAAGCCCTGGCGAACCTTCGGCCATTGCCAAATCATCGTTCTCGCTACCACTTTGCTGCCCGTAGTGCTGCCCTTCAATGCGAAAGCTCGCTACCAGCATAATACATCACGGTTACAAGATTTCACTATCCTTCAATTAATGCGACAAGTCCCTGGAATAGAACTCAGCGGCGACCACGGGGCGGCGAATCGAGATGCCCGAGCAAACGATGCCTGACAAAAGAACTCTCCTCTAAGGAATAGGTTGCCAGGAAAGAGTAGCCTAAGGGCTAGTCTAAATTCGCATAATGTCATCGAACAATTTCGTCCCTTATGCTATCATCTCATTCCCTCTCCGGTACAACAAGCCATCCCCGTCGCCATCAAAAGAAGCTTGAGAAACCCACAATGCAGCGAACCGCGCAGACTTGAGCACTCTCATAGGCTCTCGTACCGCAGAAGCCATCCTTTCACGCATGCGATGCTTGTTGAACGACCATCACATCCCGAATATCAGGGCTTGAAAAGCCCATAATGCCGTCAGGCGTTCAAATGAGCCAATGCTCAAAATATTCTTGTTTAAAAAATAACTTCCGCATCAGCGGTAAACGGTCAGCGACGCCTCGGGCCAACCATCTTGACTTTCCATGGAAGGAAGAATTCAAGGACCGCAGATCATAGTGGGCAATTGAGAAAGAAGATAATGACGAGGATAATGACGCTGAGTAGGCGGCTGTTTGCGGAGTAGAACATGCGATAGATGAGTAATTAAAGTGCTCTAAGATCAGTGTATGATTAAGTCTTCAAGGTGTTCTGTCCGAGATCAGAGGTTGCGACAAGTAGGTTAATACAACCTGTCGCTCTTATCATTATCTCATTGGAAAAGAAATGAAGAGTTGTTCTCTGAAGCTTGAAGCGTCCAAATATGTAGCCCAGATGCTTTTCCAAGCTGATAGAAGGCATTTCGTCTCTTGTGCTCACAGCAACCAATTCTTTGGACACGCTGACGCCTACCGACCTACTCATATTCCTAAGGAGACTTTGGAAGAAAGAACTGGCTTAATGTTCAATTTTACAAAGAGCGTTTTGGCCAGTCTCAAACAGCATGTACAATGAACAAGCCCTTTAAGACCCACACTCAGCCATGTTGCTTTGTTCGAACAACGGCATCTTCTAAGAACAGATTCATGATTGAGAACAAGACTCATTGCAGAGTGGTATAAATGTCTTTCAAATGCCGTCTACAATGGAATTCTCTATTTTCAATCCATCTACAGTCTCTGGTAGACATCCCTCTAAAGCGCTTTGAGCATATCTCCAAACATCTCTACATCACTCTTACGCACCTCGATCGCATCTCACAATTGATCATATCCGATATCTGCAAAGCCGTCAATATGTGTTACACTAGCATCCTACACTTCACCCACTGCGACACCCGTCGCCCAGCAGTCCTTAACCCCGAAACCGGCACAACCCTTTACCATCCTCTCGAGCCTCCACAAATCTGCAAACATGCTCACCCTCTGATCCCCGGCTGCCCATACCATGGATCCTGCTGCACACCACGTCAGATGTTCCATTGCAGTAGAATTCGCAACCCGCAGATCGCGTGTCTAGGCGGACAAGCCTACCACCAAGTCGTGGACCCGCGCACCCTAGACTCATACGACAACTTGTTGACTGTCAGCTATTATGATTGGGAGGATATGCACAAGCCTACACAGGGATTGGAGTACGAGGAGGATATTCGAAAAGAGTTCTTTGATGCGGGTGCGAGGATGAATGAGCTTTCTACCCATGGTTTAAGGACTATCAAGTGCTTCAATCAGAACGCAATCTTTCCTAATGTTGCTCAAATGGAAGAACTTGACTTTCTCCAGCATGGTGAGACATACTGGGAATGGTTGGTCGCGCGCGAAGAACTTCACCAACTGACGCAAGAATGGGAACGTCGCGCCAGCAAAGGCACCATGGAGGTCTGTCCTGCCAGCCATCTCGAGGAGCATCCTATTCTGAGCACTTTCCCCAAAGGTCCCTGGACACACCCGGGATTCCCTCAATTTGTGTCTCTACCCTTCACCACCGCCCAGACTTTTAAGAGTCTTGAGGATGTTCTCCGCTGGCATCCTTTCTACACGACGATGCATAACATGCCTTCCACGCCTAAGACTATTGTTCAGCGATCGGACCCTCCTGCACGACCACAGAGCGTCAATACTGACTATGTTCGTCGTCGTGTTGAGAATGCGAACCGACCCTGGCCGGGTGAGTGGGAAGGTATCATTCCTTCAGGCAAGGATCTTCCTCTCCGGGATTGGACTCCCTCTAGTAAGCATTCTTCTATGCTTCCTGTTGCCGGGAGTGATTTGGATGCTGAGTCTCCGGGACCCCAGATTCCTCCTTGGGTGATTCCCTACGGTGAAGAGCCTGATATGGGCTTCAAGAAGGTCATTCCTTGGAATGAACCAGCTACATTCATTGAATCGCCGCCTGTTAGTCCCAAGACTGTTCCCTCTCGCATGGTGATTCCAGCTACTCCAGAGGTCAATGAGTCTGTGGCTGTTCTTGATGAGATCAACTCTATGCCCTATGACGATGTAGATCAGAGCGAGTCTGCCCGTCCCGATGACGGTGGATGGAGCGAGTACGTCAATGTCGAAGGACGAGCTATCCGGGACTACATGCGTGTTTCCATCCCTCAAACTCCTTCTGATCATGATTCAGAATTGACCAGGGATGATCCCAACGACGAGCAGTTCCAGTGGTGGCACGATTACATCTCTGCCGAAGAACGAGCTGTTTGGGAGTATCTCCGTAATTTTGACCAGGAATCGCCTAAGCTTAAGAGGCGGCGAAGCGATGACTCAGATAAGGAGAATGATCCGAGAGAGGCTAAACGGCACCGTACTGCTTAGAGTATTGAGTAAGAGAGGCTTGTGGAGGAGTTAGCTCAGGATGGTATGAGAGTCTTGGGTTGCGGGAAATGATAGCTGAGGCTGGACCTCGGCGATTCAAGATGGAGGAGTTAGCTGAGGCTGGTCCTTGGCACTTCTGGATAAGAGACTAGACTTGATGAGATTGTGACACCCTCTTTTGATACCCTCTTTAGATTAGATAGAAATGAGAAAATTGGTGAGAAACATTACTGCCGCAATTGTGCCTTGTCGTGAAGCATGTAGGCGCATTACTGCGATACACAATATCTTCTTCATAATGACAGCATAAATAAGCTGATTTATCCAGTTCCAAGACGAAAAGCCTAAGCCGAGGCGCCTATTGAGTAACAGCTCCATAAGCCGTGATGAAATGAGAGCATGGATGGTGAAATGAAAGTCTGAATGGTATGGTATGGTTGCCTTGTTGAGATTGTACTAGCATCGGTCCTGAAGTGTCTGCCTTGTCTCAATGCCAATAAACCATCCCACAGTAAATACTGGAACAGATAAAAGAACAATATGAAACGATGGAATTATCCGAAATAGGAAACCAATACGATTGCGAATCCTTGAGCTGTCAACCACAAAATCGGGACCTTTTGACATCCCCGCTTTAAGGCAGAGTCCCGGGCATTTTTGGACATGTCACCCCGATTGCTCCGTCTAAATGCGGCGCATTAGCCGGCGCTGCTCAGTTAGGAAATCAGCCTTAACAAATGCCTTGATCGAAATGGGGCAGCTTACGGCTTGTGCTTGTGCTTGTGCTAGGGGAGGGGAACACAGCCCGGTGACAGGATTGGATTGCTCGTAGCGACACTAATCTAATCGGTCTGACTGTCAGCTTCCTTTACAGAAACGTGGTACACTAGGACTTATTCATTATTCAAGATGAGATATAAGATGCCGCTTTTGCTCTTTTCTCTTTTCTCAACTCATCTTGATCAACTCGCCTACATTAATCAATATCTTGAGCTTTGACAATAGCCCATCATGGTGGTAAGTTCCACTACTCTGAGGCTTAGACCAAATAGTGGCAAAACGCCCGTATAAGCCAGCATGAAGCGACAAGAATACTTTGCCTTTTATGATTTCGGCGAATACTCTGATGCCACTGTATGGGAGACACGACTAACGCATCGCAGAGAGTACCTATTTTCAAGAGTCCCATCACCGGCAAAGCACCCAAAGATGAGCCCGTCAAATCCGAAGACGCCCTCCCCTCAGGCATAATCTCCGACAAAGACGCAGCACTCCATCTAGAACCAATCCCTAACAAAGCGCTCCTCGTCAAAATCCAACCTCCAAAGGAACCATCCGCCAAAATTCCCCACGTACCATGCGACGTCGTCCTAGTCATCGATGTCTCAGGCAGTATGGGCGAAGCAGCGCCTGTGCCTGGCGAAACTGACGAAGGTACTGGCCTCTCTGTTCTAGATCTTACGAAACATGCTGCGAGGACTATCATTGAGAGTATGAATGAGAATGACAGACTGAGTATTGTCACTTTTGCTTCCAAGACAAAGGTTCTGCAGCCGCTTTTGCCAATGACAAAGGAGAACAAAGCAAAGGCGATTAAGAATGTCAAGAGTATGAGACCTCTTGATGCGACGAATCTTTGGCAGGGCATGTTGGAGGGTATTAAGCAGTTCAAGACGGAGGAGGGTTCTACGAATGTCCCTGCTATCATGACCCTCACAGACGGTATGCCTAACCATATGTAAGTTGGACCTCCAGACCTCCCAGACTTCAAAGCAGCTCAGACTTACATCTTTAGGAACCCTGCGGCTGGCTTCGTGCCCAAGATTCGAGCTATGGGCTCCCTTCCGGCATCAATTCACACCTTCGGCTTCGGCTACAGTCTGCGCTCCGGTCTTCTCAAGTCCATCGCCGAGATTGGAGGCGGTAACTACGCCTTCATCCCCGACGCAGGCATGATCGGTACAGTCTTTGTTCACGCCGTCGCGAACTTGCAGAGCACTTTTGCAACACGCGCGGTACTGAAACTTACGTACTCCAAGCCTTTGGCACTCTACCAAACCACTGGTCCTTCTGTCCAACAAGACACTATTAAGTCTGCGGATGATTCGGAGAATAGCGTGACGGAGATGACTATACATCTGGGAAATCTGCAGTTTGGTCAATCGCGCGACATCTTCTTGGAGATGAAGAGTGGCAAGGAAGTAGAATTTTTGCATGAGACAGATCCATCTCGCTCTGTCGTGGAAGCATATTTGACATACGTCAAACCTGGGAATGACATCAAGAGCCGCATTGCAGTCATGGAGTCAAAGGAATCGGCGTTCATTCCCATGGCTACCGCCCAGCGCAGTGTTCTCGAGCATACCGACCTCCCCGCTTCAGAGATCGCTTACCATGAGTCCAGATCTATGATCTGCCACTTCATCTCAAACCTTTTCACCTTTCAGCGTGACGATGAACGCGTGATGCTAGGCGACATCAACAGAGCGGACAAGATGGGTCAACTTAAAACCCTCGTCACCATACTTCCTGCAAAGGACTTTAACGACGAGAAGAACAAGTCTCTCATGCAGGACATCTCGCCCGAGGAGCCCAAGGGCCAAGTTTTTCTGGCGATCGAAAGCACTGAATACTTGTGGAAATGGGGATGCCATTTCCTACCCTCTCTTCTCAACGCGCATACTCGCCAGGTATGCAACTCATTCAAGGATCCCGGACCTCTGCAGTACGGAACAGAGAGTCCCCTGTTCATATCCTGCCGTGATTCGCTCGACCAGATCTTCGACGATCTCCCCGTTCCAGAGCCATCAATTGATATCCGCTCGCATCACGGCATATCTCCTGTCGTCGCCAAGGCTAGAGCCAGGGTCCCTGTAAGCATGAGTGTTTATCGCAACAGCGCCGGTGTATGCTTCGCAGCATCAACAGAAGTAACCCTCGCATCCGGTCGTATCGTTCAAATGCGCAAACTCCGTCGTGGAATGAAAGTCCGTACACCACGCGGATCGCGCCGTGTGGCAATGGTTCTCAAAACACCAGTAGAGCAAGAAGTTCTCTGCCGCGTCGGCTCCATTCTCGTAACACCATGGCATCCTATTTCTTCCGACGGTAAACGCTGGGACTTTCCCGCCAACGAAGCAACCGCTGTTGTAATGTACACAGGTTGTATTTACTCCATTCTTCTAGAGCGCGATGCAAGCGTTGCTGCTCATGCTATTCGTGTTGGAGACATGTGGGGTGTTACTCTGGGTCATGGAGTTACGGCTGGGAATGATGTGAGAGCTCATTCGTTCTTTGGGGATTATAACTCTGTTGGGAAGAGTCTTTTAGGTCTTGAGGGACGGGGGAATGGTGTTGTTATTGGGAAAGGCGTCGAGAGGGATGAGGAGAGTGGTCGAGTTATTGGGTTTAGTCAACCTACGAAGTGACTTAGACGAGGGTGACAGAAACTGGAATGGTGAGCAAACGTGGTTGATTGACTTAGCCATTTTGTCGCCATAATAACAAGTCGACTGGCTTTTGGCAGCATGATCCCATAATTATGAGAATAATAAATGCAAACCAGCCACCAAGTCATAGATTATTCTAATCAAAATGAGTAATTTTTCATGTCTTTCCAAGCTGCCAGTCATGTCCGCTCAGTGGACAAATCCATCAGCTGTTTGATACAGTGGTTTGAGTGCTGAGATCTGAGCGGGACCCCATTTTTCAGCACCCACCCCCACCGATGACGTCCGAGGCAAAAATGACGGACTTCCGAACTCTCAACACCAACTTTCTCGGCTCCGGCGCTCTCCATTACCAATCCAACTTCTTCACTTTCTACAATAACCTTCAGCGCCCCTTACCCGCGCAAGCAGATCTCAACGACATCGCGCCTATTACAATCGCAAGCGCCAAACCTTCACACACAGCACAATGTCATTACCGGCCAGAATATTACCGAGGTTACGGCCCTTCCTCACAACATCACGAACAATCGTCAGCGCCGCACCAAGAACACAACCAGACCCATGGCCGCAAAACAGCCCCCTAGGCTCATACTACGACACTATCTTGCAAAGTCCCTCAACTCAACCTGCCGATAAACCCGAAGTACCGCCCAAATCCGCCGACGCAAGCGTTCAAGAAGAATTTCCTACCAAACAAGCTACACAAACACCGCAAGAAAAGGCAAGGCTGGTATTCGGTTCGCGCGTGCTAGGTCAAGCAGAGAAGGACGAAAGGTTAGCTACGCGAAAAGCAAAAGCGACATACATCGCAGGTGTTCTCGTGCCGCCGAAACCCGAAGAGCCGGATAATTGCTGCATGAGCGGGTGTGTGAACTGTGTGTATGATCAATACAGAGATGAGCTGGAAGAGTGGCAATTGAAGAATGCTGAGGCGCAAGCGGCGCTGAAGAAGCATGAGGGTTCTATGGATGCGGACGGGGGAGGCTCGGAGGCTAATTGGAAGGTGGGCGAGGCCAAGATTGCAAAGGACTTTTGGGATGACGAGTTGTATGCGAGTTTGCCGGTGGGAATTAGAGAGTTTATGAAGACAGAGAAGCAGTTGAAGCAGAAGCATGAGAGCGAGGGGCCGAAAGAGGGTTAAGCCGAGGACGATGTGAAGACGGTTCTACAATGGGCTGAGCAGACGCGATGTGAGAGGGACGGTTGCGAGTATTGCACAGCAACATGAACTCTATTAGCGCAGGCACCGAGCGATTCGAACGTTTAAGCGCAAACCGGCAATAAGGCTGCGCGCTTAGTGGACGGAAGATGAAGTTAGTCGGACGTTTTACGGACGATGAAGATTATATACCCCGTGCATCCCAAGGGGGTGGGAAGAATAGAGTTGAGACAATAGATTATAGATAGCAACACCCCAATGGGGGGTGTAGAACTGGAGTCCAGAGTTGTAGGTATAAATAGAGCGAGCCATCGTCTAACAGATACTTTTCCTGTCTCCCCAGAGATTGCATGTTCAGCGCTCGTAGCCCCAACGTATACCAATACCAAACCACAACGTAAGCACGCCTGCCCGTTTCTGTTGTAATTATCGTCTAGGCCCTCACGAGAACCCGTCCTGAATCTTATCGCTTAGACAAAGACACCATGAACACTAGTCGTAAACGCAAACATGAGGATGTCGACATGACAGACTCTATAGAGAACGACCAAGTGAACAGACCAGCAAAGCAGTGGAAGGCTACGATCCCTATGGTGGGAGATAGGAGGACGGGCGGCAACGGCTTCAACCAGCAGAGGCACGGCATGCAATTGAACAAACCACCACAGCAGTGGAAAGTCACCCTCTCCATCCCGGGTACTAGAGAGCTTGACGGTAGGGATACCAACAATCCAGAAGAGCAGCGAAACGATGCCTGCGAAGACGAGACAGTTGCTGCATCACCACAACAGGAAAAGAAAGACACCACTGTGGACCCGACCGCCGATGGAGACAAGAATGCGGACCAGAGGCAGGACGACACTTCCACAGGGGATGAGAACAAGAAAGGCACAGAAGCGGACCCTCCCACAGAGGCAAACTGGATAACCGATGAGGAGAGGAAACCGAATGATGTCCCGTCTCGGGTGTGCCATCCAAGTCCCGAGGAACAGGAACAAAATCAGGACCGAGAAGCAGTCTGGATTCCCACCATGATCATAACCGAAGCAGACAAGGAAAACTTCGGTCCCTTCATGAAAGTCGGCATCATTATCCTTTCACCGCGGGTCCATTCATACACAGTTTCACCACTGGTCCATTCATACATAGTCAAACTCGGTGATGACATCCACCAACATTACCATGTCCATCTTAGGATTCATGAAGCTTTTAATGGGTGGTGGAAGTGCGTGGCCTCTCATCTTGGTGAGAGACAATGCAACAAACAGAGAAGGCCACAGGCAATCCGTCATGAAAAGAAAAGGCTCTCCTTCTTCAAGTGGCCTGCGATTCTCTTCAAGATTCATGACTTGGAGGATCAAGATAGGCTCGTGGGTTTTGGTCAGGAGACCTTTCAGAATCTGCATCCTCACCATATCCATGCGCTCGTCAGGACGTTCTGCCACCAGGTTATCACAGATACGATGCTCAACAACCCAAAGTTGAACGACCTGACTCTCAGGGTGCGATTCGGCTCGATAGCTCCCCCGGATGAAAACTTGAACACCGACTTGAACCGATTCGCCTACTTCGATCAGATATGGCGAGCAGCACCTTCGAGAATGTCGCGGTGGCCAAGAATGATGGGCGCAGCTCTTGCGATTCTCCATTGGAAGTGCAATCTCGATGCTCGAGGTGTCAACTTCAAGATCGGTCGCATTCTACGGCATTTCGTAGGCCTGATCTTGGAGAATCCCAAGCATGTTCAGTCTTTTGACCCAGAGTCATTTTGCGCACAGAGTCTGGCACTACAGATTGTGAGTAATCCTACATGGCCAAGACCAGTCTCTGTGCTGCTGCCCGAACAGGGTCAGGACATTGCGATTTTTTATCGGGCATGGGAGTCTTTCAGTGATGCATACCTGTCGGCAAGCGAAAGGCTGTTGTGGGAGCATGGATCAGAGCACACCCAGCGTTTACCCACTTCGGTATTATGGTGGGTGGTTCAACTCGGGGTGCCTGGGTCTACTGTTCCCCAGAACCGTAGGCTATAGAAGCTTATGTTGCTATGTCAGTAGCAAAACATGCGTTGCACATTCATGGCAACGGAGGGTTATCGTTCGAGCTGAAAGCTCAAGATTGTCATTCGTCAAGTAGTTTATATGATATCTCTCGTAAATCTGTGCGCCATTTTCCCAACTCCAAATTCTCATAAAACACTTAGTTGCTCTTGGTCTGCTGGGCAGCGTTTCGGTCATGCTCGTCGATATCGATAGCCTCCCAGGGGTAGTTGATCCAGACGTCGCCGACAGTCTCGGCAGCGGAGTAACGGGTGGCGAGCATCTCGTCGGGGAGCTTGCCCTTCTTGGGCTTGTCCTTGTTCTACAAAGAGTCAGTATATATGCGTAGCTTTGTTATCGTGGTACGTACGTGGAGGACAAAGATGCTGAACTCAGTCTTGGGAGCGGGAGCACCGTCACCCATGCGCTGGCGAGCAATCTCAACGTCCTTCTCGAGCTCCTTGACGGCGTACTCGAGGGTTGTTCGGGTGTCGTCGACCTCATCAACGATAAGGATTCGCTTTCCGACGAGGTTCTCCATCTCGCCGAGAGCGGTCAGATCGAGCCACTGTGTTCGGGTGACCTTGGTGCCGGGGGCCTCGACTTCGTCGTTGCCGAGAGATTCGTAGAGGGAGAGACCGATGGCCTGGATGGGGATGTTGGGAGCACCACCCTTCTTGAGGAAAGATCGGAGGATTCGAGCAGGGACGTAACCACCACCGCCGATGGCGATCAGAAGCTGGGGCTGGAAGTCGGAGAGGAGCTTCTCAGCGGACTTCTGGCACATCTTGTGCACCTGGAGGGCATGTTAGCAAGAGTTCAGTGTATTTTGTGCCATTTCAAGCAGCAGAGATAATGAGGGAATAAAAGTGCGTCAAACCACAGATGAGACATGCTGCCTCATATCTGGTGGTATTGTCGCATCATGTCGGACATTTTTCATGATGCGCATCACGGCCCTCATCATCAAGGCGGGGTGGCGGGGTAGTAGTGGCAGGCTCCTTACATCGTTGTATGTGACGTAGAGCTTCTCAACCATTTTGGCGGTATTTTATTGGAATCGTGGGATATATATCGAACGTCGAGCGACACAGAATACAGGAGTATACAGAAGAGTAAAGAAAATGGCGCGACGGGGGACAGATGAAGAGGAGAATTATATTACTGCCCAAGAAGCAAAAAACTAAAGACGGAAGAAAAAAATAAAATAGGGCCGAGGCAACCGCGCCCGCCCGGGGATGGATCTCCAAGCAATTTTTTTTCCATGGCAGGAAACGATGGACATGGGTCTCCACATGAAAGACCCGCCAAATCATCGGAAGTCGCCGATAAGAATTAACGTGCTACCTAAATGCGACTTCATGGGTTGTGAATGGTGTTTGTAGCACGAAGGACAAATCTCTATCATCGACCACGGGCTGTCGCGTTGTTACCAAGATCTGTCCTTGAAGCGAGTTTGCAGAGAAGCAGAAGAAGTGGACGAGAACCCGGTATTGTGCAGTGAGACATGCTTCTCATATCTGTAAGATACTGCAACATCAAATGCAGTTCACTGTAGGTTGCTTGCCCGTCTGGCGCAAGCAGGGGTCATCCATCCAGTGTTGTATCTCGTCTGGTAGTGACCTGTGATAAGCTTCTTCTGGATACATCTCAAGTACACAAAACATCACCAGAGGTAAAGAGATACAACGATGAGTCTTTGCTTGAGGGCATCAAGAACCAGAACAAATGAATGATGATTCAATGATTTTGCTTCTGATAGCCAATCGCAATCTAAGTGTTGTTCCTGTCAGCCTTATAGCGATGTTTTGCTTTATTATTAGCATCCGAGCCCGCTAATTGGCTTTGTGCCACCATGTCGTACCCGGTTTCGGAAAGCGGTGAAGCCCACTCTCCAGACGCGACGGGGTCCATTGAAGTAAACAAGTACCAATGCGACAACTTCAAATAACGACAAATCATTGAAAACGACATTTAAAAATACACCAAATGAAAAGACCTTAAACAATCGGTCTCATCAATAAGTTAAGAATATGGAAGAATCAGCGCCAAAGCGAAGGCGTACATCGCCGAGCACTTCACACAATGTCGGCGCATCAGAGCAAGAACCCGCGTCACCTCGAAGAAGACGTCCATCTTATGCTTCACCCACCATGGCAAGCATGTCACGGAACAACCCCGAAGCTTTTGAACGAGCAAGATCAAGGTCAAGATCAAGGTCGCCGGTGAAATTACCGACCAATCGACGGTCGTCGGCATTTACTTTTGATAGTCCTTCGGAAGCTCTTGCTGCGCGCTTGGCGACGAGTAGGATCGTTAGTGATGCTCCTACGCCAACGCGCCCTGAGGATGGATCGCTTAGACGGGTGAGTGGTGGGATGGCTTCTGCTGCTCGGCGTAGCCCGTCGAAGCCTGCGGCTCAACCTGCGCCTGTGGAGGATGACGGGTTCAATCCATTTAAGCGTGGAGGATTGAGGAGATCACCGCCAGCTGGTGCACCACCGGTGGCTGAACCAGCGACAGCGCCGGAGGACGAGAATTTCAATCCGTTCAAAAGAGGAGGACTACGAAGATCACCACCAGCAGGAGTACGAATGGATATTGATGCGCCGCCTGCTTCAATGCCTGAACCTCAGTTACCGCTAGCAGTCCAGGCTTCTTCACCACCTGCTCCGCCAGCATCCATGCCAGAACCTCGAATTGGACCACCGACAGATGAACCTATGGTGGAACCAGATGACGAATCAGCTGTTCCTTCAGATGAACCTGCGCCTCCTGAAGAACCGTCCATAGCCAGGTCTACCTCACCTGTCGCAAGTCCATCGCCGGCTCGCTCATTCTCGTCACTTAATATCCAGCTTCCACCCCGATCATCGTCCGAGGTGAGATCGCCCTCTCTTGCTCAATCATCACCGATTCAGCATCCGACACCACAACAACAAGCCGAACCCGAATCCGAGGCCCAGTCAGAGCCCCAATCAGAGCCATCATCTGAACCAGTGTCAGAACCAGTATCAGAACCTGAGCCCGCACCTGAATCTGCTCCCGAACCACAACGAGACTCTCCAAGCCCGCCGCCGCCTTTGCCAGAATTCTCACCCTCGCCTCCACCAGCTTCTATGCCACCACCGAAATTACCACCCTTGTCTCAGTCAAACGCTCAAAATAAAGCTCCATCAGCATCGCAACCAGTACCCAGGCTACCGCCACCAGACAATGGACCACGCAAAAGCTTTCAGAACAGCCCGGTTAGGTTCCGTGAGCTATCACAGCAGCGCGATTCACCACTGGCAAGACCACCATCAAGACTTTTCGAGAAGCCAAAGAAGACCTTCAACCAGGCCACATCAGCTTCTCAGCAGAGAAAGCCAGCCCCACCGACTGAGACTGGACCAAGACAGCCGCGGCCATTTGATCCCAATGCAGACAAGAAGAAGGAACGAGAGAGGATTCAGAAAGAGATTGAGTCTCTGCAGAAGGATCTTCAGCTCGCACAAAGGGAGAATGAGCGTATTCGCGTAATGCAAGAGTCTGGCCGCACTCTTGCACCCACCGACCAGGATGAAGTTATTGACCTGATCCAGCGACATCTCATGGATGGAGACGCGGAGCCCGGCCAAACAGCAACTAAGCAACTGCTACACGCAGCATTGAACCCTACTGGTCTGCTACCATTTGGCAAGACCATTGCCCCAGCACCTTCAGCGCCTGTCGAAGACAAGTTGGTATATATCAAGTCGCATTACCCTGTTCCAATGACGGCAGACGAAGAACTGCCTTACCTGCAGCTGTTTACACCATTCACGGCATCCTCCACCATCTCGATTCTGCAGCAAACCGATGATGAGCCTTTCCGACAGCGTCACTCCATAGTTCTTCGATCGCGCGAAATCCCTGGAATCTTCACTGCTAAGGTGGAGATGATCGTCAATCCTCTTGAGCTTTCGGTTCTTGACCTCAATGTCACAACGTTAGAGCCTGTTGCAAAGCCAGAGCTTGGTCCCTTTATTGAGAAGATCTGCACCGGCGACTGCAACCGTTCTATGCAGCGCAATGTGGGTATCTTGTCTTGGGCAATGGGAGAGTGGCTTCGCATTGCTGTCGAGAGAGCAGGCTTTTGGTGTCAATTGGAACAAACTTTGGGTACCAAGGATGGTGTCTCGGAGGCTACAAGACAAATGCGCACCAGAAAGCCAAGAAGGAGAAAGGATGACGACGAAGATGAAGACATGGACGAGACAACACGAGTCGAGTCTGTTAAGAAGGCTGACCTTATACGCTATATGGGCCAGCAATATTTTGACCTATCAATACCATACAACGATGCTGAGGAATCCGGCGCTACTATACGGTTAAATTGGGTGGTGGATTTCGACTGGACGGGAGAAGCACAAAACAAACTCTCCGTCCTGGTCGGCGCCCCAGGCAAATGTGAGTACAGGTCACTTCCATCACATTAAACTTTTGCTAACGACACAATTTAGGGCACCAAACAGACGAACGCGGAGTACTTGGAAAGATCCCCAAGCTTTTTGAAGAACTTGTACATGGCCAAGGAGACACAGAAACAGCTGTACGAACAATCGTAGCGCTCATTGCCGGAGAGCAATCATGATGGAGTTATATAGATCACGTATGCATTGGGTCCAGGAGTTGTTCTTGCGCAGGCCGCACCAGATACCAGATTATTGTAGATTAAAGTAATTGATCCTCAACAGCCAAAACACCTCCAAACCCCATTTTTATCCATTCAGATCATCGTCGAGAGGTAGTTCGATTAGTCGACGGTGACGCCGAGCTGTCGCAGCTCAACCTTGGCCTGCTCAATCTCCGCTGTGAGCTCCTTGTGCGCGTTGGGGACGTCGTTGAAGGTGAGGATGCCGAAGCCGAGACGGAAGAGGAGGTATGCGCCGAAGGACACGAGAGCCCAGAAGGGAAGCTGCACCAAACATCAGTAAACAATTCGTCGTAATTTATAGGGTCATACATACCACGGGGACGATCTGCTCCTGGATCAGTGGAGGAAGGGGGATGAGCTCGAGGAAAAGAGCAAGGTAGAGCTATCACAGTCAGTACTTATCGATTAACCAGAGATTCGGGAGTGAGCGTACGGAGGAGACGAGGAGGGCGAGAGAGATGGTTTGCTGAGCGCGAGTCATCTTGGCGGTGTTGATTAAGGAGCGTGAGTTGAGCGATCGCGGGGCGTCGATTCGGTTGCGATTGATGGTTGAGGAGACGTGTATAAGTTGTCAGGGGTCGCGTGGTGGAAATTCCCGATGACTAAGGTGGGGAGGCGGGTATTAGGTAATCATGCAGGGGTGCGTTGACGGCAGTCGATGTTTGGAACGCCTTGAGGGTTTGGAAGAGATATTATTTGGCTGGAGTTAAAGGCGATGATTACCCTTGATTTATGGAAACTAAATACATGATGGATTTCAATACGAAATGTACAAGCAAGGCGGCTGAAGTCCCATACCGACATACTGCCATGATGTTGATCGCTACCCTAGACAACTTACACCACGTATACCGGCCTTGAAGGATGAAAATACTGGTATTCCAGAGGCCATCATGGATCATGATTATTCTGTGCTTTTTGAATAGTGGAAGAGCTACTGAGAAATTACGAGACCTTCCAATATTCGGTCAAGAGTTCGCTCGGATCAGCATGTGTGATCAATAGATTTGAAAATCTCATCGCTGAAGAAACAACTGTACACAAATCCGAAAAATGCACAACGTGTATTCCATTGAATGTTTTTGTATCTCGGAATTGATCCTCATAGCTTGATATACTTCATTTGGAGCGAGCGACATCTTTCAGGACGAAGGCTGCTAGTTCAATCCTATTGTCTTACAGCCCTCATTGCGATAAAGTGAATGAAGCGACATCTGTTAAGAACTTGCCAGCTGGCTGCCTAATCTTTAGCACTAAAAGGAATAGGTTCATTAGTTGAAATCGATTCACTAACCCCGCTGTGCTTCCTCTCTTCTCCCATTCATGAGAAGATCGCTGTTGCCAATTTCGTTTCGCAGCAACACCTTCCTTCTCCTGTTTACTCTGGAGTAGCACTCCACGCATTCTTCCCTCTCCATTCAACTCACCTTACACACTGTCTTCAAAACAACTACAGCTTCATTCAAGGTAAGGAGACTCAATCCTGCTACCCTTCATTTTGTTGTCACCCCCTTCCAAGTATCTCTTGATCTTTCTCAAGTTTGGATCATCCTGTGTCCAAAACTGTTGACGGCCCATTCTCCTCACTCTGATATCCTTCCATCGATCTTCTCGTTTGTTGCCAAATAGCTAACCAACGTCCTTTCCAAAGTTACATCAGGCGTTTGTGCCTCACACTCCGACATGGAGCCCGACGAGTCTTGGACGCTCAATGCGGCCGTGAAGCATGAGCGGTCTCCAAGTCTCGACGACGTACACGACGACCCGAGTTCAAAGCGCCAGGCGGACGATGTGTCTGGTGTCGTACGCGATCCGGTCGAGTTCCTATGGAAAGAATGCGAGGATTTGGACGACGTCGAGCGTCTCAAGATCAAGGAAAAGGCTGTGATACAAGCTGAAAAGTACTGTCAACGAATCCGAGCGGTGCTTGACCCTATAGTCAGTGCTACAAATGATCGTACAGAGACAATCATGATGGGACTGAGGATCGTGGAACACTGGTGCACTGAGCATGGTAAGTCCTTCTGAAACTGTTATTTATGTTGTTACCATGGGCTAATGGATGTGCAGACCAAGCTCGAGCTAAACACAAAGATCGCCAGATCCTGGTCGGCGTAGAAGGACCAACTGGTGCGGGCAAATCGTCTTTCCTGGGATCACTCCTCAAGTACCCCGAATTGTTCCCATCTGGACAGGAGTCTGCCGCTACAGCGGTCATCGGCAAGGCTTCTTGGAACTGGGATGGCACCCCTGGATATGAGTTTCGTGCTCGAGTTACTTTCCGAGAAAAGAACGAGATCTTAGAGGAGGTCCGGCAACTCCTGAAAGATCTAAATCGCTGGTTGCGTCTCCAGGCTGGCCAGCCCGATGATAGTAACGACTACGACGGACAGGATGCAGCAAACGCCGACGCCATCGCCATCTGTAGAACCGCGATCGATCATCAACTTCCCAGAGTCCATGCTGTCTGGGGTCTGAAGGAGAAAGATCTGCTGCGGCTTGCGAAGAGATGCCCGAAACCGATGAATTACAAAGACGCAGCACAAACAGTCTTCCCCAAGAACACCATGGCAACAAAGTTCCTGAATGATGGCAAAGCAGAATTCAACGCGAGCACAGCCGAAATGTTGTCGGAGGCTATCAAGCCATTTTTGGACTCGAGCACCAGCTCTTTTGGGGGTCAGAAAGAGTTCTCTGCTTGGCCTCTGGTCAAGGGTGTTCATATCTATGCCAAAGCCGATATCCTGAAGCCTGGGATTACCCTCGTCGACCTCCCTGGGTGTGGTGACGCTATTTCAAGCCGTTCCGAGATTGCAGAGAAAGTTTCTCACACCTTGGATGTACGAATGGTAGTCAGTCCCATTATTCGTGCCACGGACGAGAAACAAGGTCAAGCCCTCATGCAGAATGGATTCGATGAAGCGCAGATGATGATTCGCGGAAAGATGGATCACCGTGGGTTCTGTGTCATTGCTTCGAAGATGGACGACATGAAAGTGGACTCCTATATTATTGGAACCCCCGAATTGGCCCGAAACTCCAAGGTTATCGAGAAGAAAGGCAGATTTGAAGAGTTGAAGGATGAGAAGTCTTCCCTGAAAACCGAGCGCCGAGACGCCAAGAAAGCTATAAAGGAAGCTGAAAGTCAGAAGAAGAAAGCTTCGAAAGCTTATAGGAATGCGAAGAAGCAGTATGCCTTGAAAGTGCAGAGTAGGTCTTACTGTCTTTCAATAACGGTATAAACATTGCTAACCAAATGTCTAGACAACCCATACGAAAGCAAACCGCATGTGACTGCTCTGAAAGCAGAGCGGGACGCTCGAGCACAAGCTCTTATGGATGCCAACAAACATGTCGAACAGTGCCGTATTCGAAAGACGCAAATCGCCAAAGAGATGAAATACATTCGTGATTGGATCGCTCATCGAGCTATCCAGACACGTAACACTCGCGTCATGAAGCGCCTTCGTGACAACTTTGCGCTGAGACAGAGCGGACTTGGCCACTCTGAGCAGCCTCACCTGGATCCTGACTATGTTCTCCCCATCCTTCCGGTATCAACCAGAGCCTTCTGGCAATTGGAGAACGATGAACCTCACATGGCCGGATTTCCCGATCAGCTGTACACAGGCGTCCCCGCCGCTGAGCAGTGGCTTCACAAAGCCACCTTGCTAAAGCGTGAGAGGCATCTTGACGAAACCTTGGACGAATACCAGAGTCTCATGACAATGATGCGCCTCTACTCCGCGACCAATGGACAGGATGGGAACTTCAACTTCACCCGCTGCGAGGTTGAGGGTGCTCTGGCAGATACACATGCTTTTTATACCCAGGTAAGTCTCTTAAAGTGTACTTGAAGCCTTCCCTGACAAGGTGTCTACAGAAACTAGGGTCCAAACTTGCTGAGGCTTGTGATGCGATCAACAAACTTGATCCACTTGAGTACAAGGAAATTGCCAAGAGGCGGTTCTTGCATGAAGCCAACCGGATTGTGCAGAAATGGAACTACAAGTATCCTGATAGTGAGAACGACATTCAAAGAATGCACCATAGCGCCTACGCTGCCAACATCAGACGCGATGGCTCTGAATACAAAAGCCCTGGTACTGGAGTGACGTACACCTGGATCGAAAATCTGTCAGTGAAAATTCTACTAACTCATTATCAACTTTCACTGACCACTTGACCAGGGCCGCGCCGATACTGAAGACCCTCAGCCGTGACTGGGATGAGAAGATGAACAAAAGGCTACCACTCATCAGAGGACCAATGATGGCAGACTACTCAAGGCTCTTTACCGAATACCTGGACACGATTCAGCACGTCATTAATGAACGGGTGCCCTCGCTGGGAGCTTCCTTTGCGACTATGCGATCAATTCTTGAAAATTCCCAACGTGCTACTGAGATCAGGATCGACGCTGTGCTGAGTCAATTGGCCGAGAGGACTGCTGGTGTCACTATCAATGCTGTCCAGGGACTACAAGCCGATTGGAAACCAACGTTCGCGGATGCCATGGACAAAAGTAAGTGGTCCCATTGGACATTCATTGCATGAACTGAAGCTAATGGACGACCAGAGGGAACGGGTTCCACCGTAAAACGGGTAGCGATTATCCAGAGAAGGATCAATGAGGATATCCACCCCATGTGTGAGGAGATGATCAACCGCCTTGCCAATGGTATCTCCGGAAGACAAGCTGAGGTGCCAAGTCAGTTGAGAGACGCCGCAGCCGAAGGGCCTCGTCAAGTCCAGCAGCAACTCTCAGTTCTGGTCAACAATCTTGTGGAAAACCTCGCCACAGATCCTGCGATAAAGCCCAAGAAGGATGGACTTCAGGAGGACGTCCGCGTTATTATCGAAGCTTGGGAGGAGGCATGGATCGAAGAGGGTGTCTATAAGGAGCACATTCTCGACTGGGACCTCGAAATTCCGGACACTATTCCAGAGCCTGTGTTTGAAGATGCTACCAAGTCTGACGACGACGACGCTACGGACGATGACACCTTTGATGAAGACGATGACGAAGACTGAATGATCGCGTCTGAACTGAAAAAGGATTCAGGCTGAGAATCTGAGCCCAGAGTTGGGATAGCAAAGCTGGGTAGCCTTTACATGAAGCCATCAACATAGTGTGGAGGAGAGTATTTATTTTTGGAACCGTCTGATCGTCAATCGACCCAGAGATAATGAAACCTGAGGGCCATAATACTGCAAGTCACCATGTTAACACAGTTCATATGGACAAACATGTTAAGTGGGAATGGACGGCAGTTGTCGCAGTTGTACTCGTGGTCTTACATCAACTAGTGAAGGCCTGGTGCCAAAGACAGATAGGTGTCTATGCCCCAGTTTAGGCCAATTGAGGCTAATTGAATCAAAGTAACTCATCCCAGTGATTTCCAATGCAATGCTAGTTGTCTACTATTCTTGATCTCACGGTCTCTAAGATCGTGGGTGCTCTTACAGTGTTCCATTGCCATATACCCAAGATAGTTGTCATTGGCATGAAACTGACGATGTATTAACCTTAATTTAGACTCATGGAGGCTGAGTTTAATTGAAACAACCCGCACCAGTAGTTTCCGAAGCAATGCTAGCTGTCGCTTATTGTTATCCTCACTGACTGTACAGACAAGTGTCTCAGCTGACTACCTCCGCAAAGATCTGCAAAGCTGAGCTTGGCAGTCAGCACTTCTCACGGTGGCTTTGTCCGGAGATGTCCACGGAGCTCCTCTATACCTATCAAGATCTTTGAGACTGCGCGGTCAAGAAAATACAACTTACGCGGTCGTGAGGCTGTGAATGAGAGCATCACTGCCAAGTGCCCAACAGACGAAATAATCGAGACACGTTTAGACTAGAACGAAGGGTCTTTATTCTGGCATATGGACAATTACATGGAAGAAAGCCAAGATGTGAATAGCTTCGGGGGCGGAGAGCATGGAGATGCAAGTGAGAATGAAGGGTATATCGTGTCAATTGTATCGTCGTGTACTGAGAACAAAGGGTATATAAGAGGTGGTTCATCTGTACTTTGGGAATGGAATTATCTAGCAGGGCATCTCTAAACAAGCACTCTTTCCTATATTTCCTGTTCTATCATGGTTATCAATCGTTTCAAAGTCGCCGTCGCGGCTGCTTTGGCTGCTGGCTCGACTGCCTTCGCTACTAAAGAAGAAGTCGGTTGCCAGTCTACTAAAGACGCCGATGTTTACGACTACGTCATTGTCGGGTCTGGTCCAGGAGGCGGTTCTCTTGCGTGAGTCAAGACTCCCTCTTCTACACCCAGGGATAACGGGGTGGCTAATCTGGTTGCAGTGCAAACCTCGCTCAAGAGGGACACTCGGTCTTCCTCATCGAGGCTGGAGGTGACAACCATACCAGCCTGAACGAAGAATTCCCCTTACTGTGAGCTTAGAGCATTCTCTACGTGCTCCAATCCTAAGGCTGACGCATCTATAGAGCCAGAACTGCTGCCGAGACACCTGGCCACTCCTGGCAGTTCTTCGTTCAACACTACGAAGATTTCGAAGCAGCCCGTCGCGATCCCAAGTACACCTATATCCAGACCAACGGCTCCTACTATGTTGGCCTTGACCCACCCGAGGGAGCCAAACCGTGAGTAATGCTGTGGTTCAGAGCGAGTGTGAAGCTGACTGTGACAGTGCTGGTCTGTACTACCCTCGCGGCTCGACACTGGGTGGCAGTGCGCAGGTCAATGCTATGAACTTTGCCTGGTCTCCTGACAACGAGTGGGATTACATTGCGAATATCACAGGCGACAAATCTTGGGGTCATGAACACATGCGACGGCATTTGATGAACCTCGAGAACTGTACCTATGTTCCCGAGGGCAGCCCTGGCCATGGATTCGATGGATACCTGGTGGTAAGCAGTCACTCCCTAGATTCCCGCGATGGCAAAGATACTGACATGGCCAGAACGACCTAAGCAACGCGACCGTCAGACTCGGTAACCCTAACGTCGCCAACCTCTACCAGCAGATGTTCCGCGAAGTAGAAGGCATCGACGTCGATGATGTTACTGAAATGACCGACCTCTTCACTCGTGACCTCAACGGCCCTGACCCCGACCGCTACAAGAATGGTCAATTGTTCAGCACCCCCAGCGCGATCGATCCCAGCACCGCAGCTAGAAGCGGTGGTGGCATCTACATCAACAAGGTCATCGACGCCGGCCATCCTCTGACTGTCAGCTTCCACTCTCTCGCCAAGAAAGTCCTCCTCAAGCACGGAAAGAACAAGAAACCCAAGGCATTTGGCGTTGAGTACATGGTCGGAGAAGGCCTGTACTCTGCTGATGGGCGCTACGATCCCGAGCAGAAGGGTGAGGTGAAGAAGGTCTTTGCCAAGCATGAAGTTATTGTGTCGGGCGGTACATTCAATACCCCTCAGATTCTCATGCTTAGTGGTATTGGGCCGAAGGAGGAGCTGGAGGCCTGGGATATCCCTGTGGTTGTCGATCTTCCTGCTGTTGGCTCCAACCTGCACGACAACTACGAAGTCCCCCTGCAAATCCGCGCTGAGCAGAACTGGTACGAGACCCCTGAGACGCCGTGTACCGGTGCATTCAACGACTCAGACCCCTGCTTCGTCCAGTGGCGCGACGACGCTGCCGGTCCCTACGCCGCTCGCGACAGCTCCTACGGCGCCATCTGGCGAACGAGCCAAAGCTGGGATGAAGACGCAGACCTGATGTTCCTCAGCGGTCCCGGCCTCTCAGGCCTGGTCGGGTTCTACCCTGGCTACTCCAGAGGTGAACTCTCTGGTGAAGACCCAATGTACTGGATGCACGCTGTGGTAAAGATGCAAACATCCAACAGCGCCGGCACAGTCCGTCTTAACTCTTCCGACCCGCGAATCCGCCCCAACATCAACTTCAACTACTTCTCCGAATCCGGTCCGCGCGATCTAGACGCTATTGTTGAAGGTATCGAGATGCTTCGCCGCGCATATGACGCCACTGGTATCCCGTACACGCAGCTTAGTCCCGATCCCGAGAACATGAGGCAGGGCATTCAGGATACGGCGTTCAGCCACCATGCCTCTTCGACATGCGCTATGGGTAAAGACAAGGAGAACTCTTGTGTGGACTCGAGGTTCAAAGTTTGGGGCGTTGAGAATTTGAGAGTTGTTGATGCCTCAGTGTTCCCGAGAAGCCCTGGTGGTATGCCTAATGGACCGACTTGGACTATCTCCAGGAAAGCTTTTGAGACGCTTCTGGAGGATAACCATAAGCCTAAGAATGGAACAGGCAAGTGGTAGGTTGGTGGTTAAGCCTACCCATGGAACCGAGACGCATGAGATTGCTGAATGGGCAGTATGATGGGGTCAAGTGAGATTAGAGATTGCTTGCAGTGGATTGAGTCTTTCCTTTGTCATAGATAAGAGATGGATATTGATAGAAATTGGACTTTCCTTCTATATAGATCTAAATATTACTTCACTCCTTTAACAAAACGCCTTTATAGTTCCCTGAGTCCAGACAAGCAAGCAAGCAGATAAGCAAACAATAAGAACAAGAAAAGACAAAGACGATAAACAGCTTCTTAGTTGACCCAGCCCTCTTTACCCATAGTCTCCCTCGTCCAGTCCTCCAACTTCTTAGCCAAGTCTGCATTCTTGGCAAAGCCGCTCTCCCACCAAGGCTCAGCAAATCGGTGGTAAATCTCAAGATACTGTCCGCTCTGCTCGGCCTTCATATCCGGACTGGCAGCACAGTAAAGACTGTTCCAAGAGCCCTTATCAGCAGACCAAAGCATTCTGAAGCAGCGGAGTGCACCGACTAAGTTCAGCATACCCTTCTCCGCAGGGTCGACGGTCGTAGCGAGGTTCGTCTCCACGAGGCCTGGGTGCACGGAAGTGACCCAGATCTCACCCTCCTTGTTTTCTGGACCGGGGCCGTATTTGTTGTGCAGAGTCTTGGTGTGCAGAACGTTTGCGAGCTTGCTCTGGCCGTAGCGCTCCCAGACGCCTTGGTCCTTGAGAGTGAGGTCTTCAAAGTTGATACCAGTCTTAGGCGCACTCAGGTGACCTGAGGAAGTAAGGTTCACAACCCTTACACTGCCAGCGGGCAAGCCCCTTGCAGTCTTCTGCATCACAGGAATCAAATGCTCAGTAAAGACCCAATGCGAGATATAGTTCGTTTGCCACTGCGCCTCATGGCCATCCTTGGTCATATCAAAGGGCGTAGCCATGATGCCAGCGTTATTCACAAGACCGTGTAGAGATGTTTCGAGGGTAAGGAAGTGCTTCGCCGCTGCGACGACGCTGGAAAGATCCATGAGATCCATCTGTAGTAGGTCGACCTTTGCTTCGGGGTGGGTTTTCTTGATTTCTGAGATGGCTGTGTTGCCCTTCTCGAGAGAGCGGGTGCACATGTAGACTTGGGCGCCGTGGGCTGCGAGGTGCAGGACTGTGTAGTAACCCCTTTGAAATGTTAGTTGGATATTCTATGGAAGTGGAGGTGGTGAGTGAGGTAGTGCTTACATTCCTGCATTGCCGCCGGTGACAATGAAGACCTTGCCTTCAAGGCTGGGGAGGTTGTCAGGGTGGAAAGACATGGTGTGTAAGTGTGAGGTTGAAGTGGATATTGGAGATGGGGGTATTGGAAGATAGAGAGAGATATCAGAAGATGATGTTCAAGTGATTGTGGTGAGCTGTTGATGGTGAGAAGAAGACGAAAAAGGCGAGAACCATCGGAATATTTATATTCGTCTTTCGGATACTTTTAGGAGTATCCTATTCTGAAGCACGGAGTTCCGTTGCTCTAGATGTGAGCAACTTGCATGTTGTTCAAGCCATCCATGTCGATGTGAGCAGCCTGCATACACTACTGTAGCTGAGGTGTCAAAATAAAATAGCTATCCCACGGGCCTGGCATCTGAGAGTTATTCTGTCGCACATCTTATCTCCGGCCGTCTTTATACCCGGATGTAAAGAGAGTGAGCAGCCTGCATATGAAGGCTTTAACCCGAAACAAACAAAGTTCCAATCGTTGGTGAGCAGCTTGCATGACGCTAAGCCAGGTCAAGCAGGGTGTCAGAAGAATCGACCGTCATAAGCCTAAGAGACGAAATAAATTAGGTCATCTCTTGCCATTTTAGATAAGCATTTAGACTATTTTATTTTAGTACCCTAAGCTTTAGAGGACATTCATTCTGTTACCCACCAGTTACCTCCAGATAATAACCAATAACACAATGGCCCTGTCTGCGCCTCAGGATCCTTCGCTTGATAATGGTGAGTGAGCAGACTGCATACTCAGAGACAAAGCAATTCCCCTCTTTCTTCATCATCGCCAAAATGAGTACGCACAGGATAGAGCTGGCTTCCATGCCGCAGCTAGTCGAGGTTCGTACCATGTTCTGGTGTTTTGTGGCTTATTGACCGGATATAGGCGATAAGGAAAGAAGATGACTGGACCGGAACGAAAGACGCTGCTGCAAGACGAAGAGCGCAGACTAGACTCAACATGAGAGCGTATAGTGAGTAGATAGATCGTGTCTTAAGTTATGACTAATGGTTGGGTAGGAAAACGCAAGGCTCTAGCCAAGAAGGCTGACGATATGTCACTCGTCAAGCATGAGACGACTATTGATCTCTGGGACATCAAACAAGAACTCATGTCGAGTGTTGCGGCATCCAATGCGAAGAAAGTATACAACTCCAAAACTCCACTGCTACCATATGGAACAAGAATCAATGAGGCGAAAATCATGTTTCCTCTCTGCCCAGACCATCTCATCACACTCCTCCAATACAACGCCCTCCGCGCTCTATCCGTCAACCGCACCCTAATATCAGGAATTCTTTACACACCTCTCGAATGCGATCAAGAAGTTATCCATGTAGTGCCCTACCCATCAAACCCCTCTTCTGTTCCAGCCGCCCTCCTCCCCACGATTCTTCAACAGACAGTCCCACACGGAGACTGGGTTGATTTATTCCCCTCCCCAGAAGGCCGTGACAATCTCATTCGTGCTCTGGGAACTTTCGACGAAGATGAGCTCTGGGCTGATTGTATTGGGGGTTTGTATGAAGGGTATCCGGATGATGAGATGGAGAGAAGGGGTATGATTGCTTGGTCGCCGCCATGGGATATTTCGGGGTGGGAGATGTCGGAGGGCTTTGTTGAGAAATGGGGTTGGTTGTTTAGAGGTCTACCGGGACCTTTTGAAGCGACGAATCGATGGAGGATCGAAAGAGGTGAAAATCCTCTTTCTCGCATCTCTTAAAACTAAGCCTGGAGCGATGTTTGGACCCTGCCCCACGGGTGATTGTGGGGGTCAGGCCAACAAGAAAGACAACTCGTAGACCAAACTCTTGGTTCAATCCCGCGCGCGGAGATTGATAGTATCTTCTGATGTTCGAACCATTGGACTGGCCCTATCTGAGCCAAACAATGAATACTCTCGGGGCTGCATAGCGCCAGCCAACGTATCCTATCCTTGTCTTCTACCCGCAAATCATAAAGTCGGCAGGCGTCCACGCTATGGCTCAGTACTATAGCGTCTGGCATTGGCGACGTAAACAAAGTGAACAAAGACGGACGAGGTACTATCAGAATATCCTTGTCGTAATTGAACCATGTACGTTGCTCATACCCTGGTGACCGGAAGGTGAGCTCGTATCCTTGCTTTATTAAGTAATTACGGGATTCGCGACATGTGTGCAGAAGGGACGGTATGTGGGTGCCGCTGGTAAAGTACACCTTACTAGATGGTGACCAAGGATTATCGTCGCGGCCTTGGAGATAGACGTAACGAGGTGGTGTGGCGAAGAGATAGATCATGCAACGCAGCTCTGGAGGGAGGATAGCGAAGGAAGGGCGCTCCATAGTGAATCTGATGTTGAGGTCTGTTCAAGTGTGCAAATACGAGGGAAGGATGACGAAGGTACGAAGCGTCGTTTTACGTTCAGGTGAAATTGAAAATGATCACGGGGCTGAATTCCCTCGGTTGTTGTTGATGGGAAGTGTTCTGTAGCTTGGATGTTGGAGAGAAAAGACCGCGACTTACTCGGAGGAAGCAAAGTCTTCTTTATAAACCTGAAAACTCTCAAGCACGAGTACAGGCTGGCCTCCAGGATTTAGGTTCCGACTGAAAATGTTTCTCACTACCTAAATTAAGCACTATGAACAACCAGAAATATACACAAAACTGTGTGATTTTTCTGGGGATATCGACCAGTACTCGAGCCAAAATCAACATAAAGTTCACACAAAACATAGTTGGGCTCACTCGTACTTTAATACCGCAGACAAGTAGTAGGATTGAGGATGATGGTTTGTGTGTTGGCGCATATGAAGCCCTTTTGTAAAGTCTTTTGACTGTTGTGATGCGAGAGTTTTGAACTTTGATATCGAATCTTACTTGAAAGTAACTTTGATGTACCCGAAGCATTGTCACGTACCTAAGCTGGAGGAATCGACATGATCGACGTAATCATCCACGGGTCAGTCGTTGTCCGTGCGATAAGAACTGGGTGGCTGGGTAGACCGCGATAATAGCAATACTTCTCATCGTCTTAACGCAGCGCTGCTGCCATCTAATAGAGGGAGAAGGACTGACAGCATCCACTGGCTTCTTCGTCAACACCTATCACATCTTCCACGACTTGCCTCGCTGATCCCATCGTAGCCAGGTCCTGATCAATCATCGGATACATGTTTAGAATGAGACGTACCTGATATAACAGCGAGCGAGCTGGAGCCGAGGCTGGACAAGGACTTGGGTTCTTGTCCTGGCCAGTTTCGAGTTCATGGTGGCGGAGTGTGGCAGACCTTCGGCGAGCCGCCGCATCTGTTCGATTGTGTTTGAGTATACGTAGTATGTCGAGATGTTGACAAAGCGGGTGGGGGATCAAGATAGACCGATTCCCGCATTTCAGTAGAGTAGGGTCTTGCTCGATGTGTTCGACGCGCCCGTCACACGGCACATGAAGGAGAGCCCGAACCTCTTCATCAGCAAACTCGGATTCGACCGCCACCTGAGCACGCTGTCGTTTGCACAGATCCTGCAGCTGACCGAGCCGAGGAAGCACGTCCAGGTCCGGATTCCCGCCTTCACGTAGATCATAAGAAAGGTCAACAACTACGCGGCGGCGATGAAGACCGGGCCGATCACCATGGTCCTTAACCGGAGGACCACCACCCCTGCCCCGTCGGGACCCTTGACGACCATCGAGGACGAACCCCCGAGGACGTACATTCGAGAATTGATTGCTGGTTGTATACTTGGAGGATGCAAGTCGCAAGGGGATTGTCGCGCTGTGGAAAAGCTGAGGGCTCGCCCGTCCACCTCGGTCTTGTACACCACAGCTGCCATCTGTCTCAGTCTCTGTAAGACTCGTTCAGGCTGGTTTTACTTCCATAGTCCGACAGGCTTTCCTATCCACCTTGCTGGACTTAGACTAGGCGCATATGTGCTCAGAATCGATACACTTTGGGATGTTGAAGTGGTTACTCGCATATGACCCCTGATCCAGCAGCTGTCGCATGCTCTCGTCGACGTGAAGCGTAATCACCACGAGGCGACGGCCGCACTGGAGCTTTGCCGGGTTTTCTTTGATGCTGGACTTGGATGAAGTACTGTGTACCGGGGACCTTGAAATCGTGCTGTGACCGTCTGATGGATTTCATCATGTCAATCCACTCACGAGCTATGTCAGCAGCCCAGGCTGATCTACCTTCATCTATCGCTAGTACTACCAAGACTACTAGATCCCACACAACGATGTCAAGATGATAGAGCTCCATTTTCTTGTTCTTGCCTCTGGTGAAAGTGATCCGAATATTGACGATCCCAGAAAGTGATCACCAGAATAATTGAAGTCCAAAGGATGTGTGTTGGAATCCGTGACGTACATACGAAGATGGCCCTAGCTGAGATAATAAGGTAAGGAAGTTGACGTATTTCAACTCGTTCCGAACTTCCTTCCACGCCCACTTTCGCTTATTTTGCTCAGATGCAGCTGTTTACGCATCTTCAGCCGGGCCTTGGTTCGCAGACTCCTTCAATGCCCATCACATTCGGATTCGCGTGGAAGGAGACGACGACCTGAACCAAGAAATGACGGCAATGCAGGGCTCAGCTGGTGACGACGCGAGAGACGACGCCTCAAGTTTTCAGTGTTAAAGTCTACCAAATCGGATTGAGGCTTAAAGCACATATTGAGGCGATGCGGTCGCCTCGGCTGAAAGAAAGTTTCCCAACTGTGCTAGGTCTGTCTCGCCACGTGTTGCCAGCCCCAAGTTGGTCAAGCTACAAGCTACGATTGAGAACTCTGACCTCAGCTAAAGCAAGGAGACTGTTGACCTTAAGCCTCAATTCGATTCGATTCCGAAAACTCTAACGTCGTTGAATGCTGTCGTCACCAAACGTGACTCGTAGTTTACCCCACAGTTGATCTACGATGTGAAACTTGGTGGACGATTGGACTGCAGACAAAGCACGATTCAAGGCGTGAAACATAACCCCTTGCACTAAGTGACAAGCTTAAGGGCTTCTGCAGAATTCTTCGGGGCCTGGACTGAGCCATTTGCATTCTGTGCCGTAGAAGTTTCGGGTGGCTGTAGGTTAACCTTGGAAGTGTTCAAACAGTAAACCCAGATAGGCATTATGCCGAGGTCAGGTACACACTGTTACAAGCCTTGGAAACTAATTTATCTGCTACCCAAAGGCACAGTTCAAACAGCAGGCACCTGGATATACGGATACAGTATGAAACGTAAAAATGTCTGAAGAAAGAAAAAGAGGAAACTGGACAAATGCACCCCGTGACGGAATATTTTGTTTGTCGCGCCGAACCAGGGGTTCATCCCTATGAATGTCTCATCCATGTAATACCGGAGATAATAAAAACAAAAGGCGTTTGTATTGTAGCTATTCTAGGAAAAGTAACACGTCATTGAGGGAATATTATCTGTATTACAAACAATAGTGTCTCTGTTTTGTTTACATGGGACGGAAACGAAAGAAAAGCAAAGAAAATAATTAGAAAATGAGGCTTTCCGCCCAATGCTACGCAACAGGCGAAGACCTTCAGGGGCAATCGTGAACGTGAACTGGGATCAGCCACGGTGGAAAGGGTCCGATGGGCCCGTACCTGGAAGGTGGACTGCGCTACTGCTGGAGTACGACGCTACTCTGGATGGTGGCCTGGGGGAGAAGAGATGGTACAGTAGCAGTGCAGATGTGATCAGATACGCGTCTTTACCTGCGAGCGTATCCGTATTACTTGCGATTGAAGATAAATGATCAGGCAATCATCAGACGAACCCATCATAAAACCCAAACAAAAAGACAAGGCGTTTGCACAAGACCCAGGTCCCTGGCTCCTGGTCCTGGAGCAAACTCGTCACAGCAACCAGTGGAGAGAAGCTACCCCTGCCCCTAGAAAAAGCCACTAAACATCATCAGCACCTTAGCGCAATCTAGTGTGTTCGCAGCAGGCAGGTGCAACTCCCCACTGAAAAGACGCACCTTCTCCAGAGGAACGGTAGACGGTACTGTACCTCGCATGTAACCCCTGGAGATATCATTTCTTCTTTACATTAGCCTAGACTTTAAGCGAACAAACTGTTAAAGAACCAAAGAACTCTCAACTCTTCTTCATCTTCTTCATCTTCTTTTCTTCTTTTTCGTTGTGCTACTAAAACTGAGACTCACTGACTCGATAATTCTTATTCTTCGTAAATGCTGTCGTAAAAAACTGCGTCTGTTCGCCCGCCTCATCGTTAGTTCCCGCCGCCATCCGTCCCGTCGTCCACCCGCCAACGCTAGGACCGCAAAAACATTGGTTTTCATCCGTACCTGGACCCAGCAGAACCAAGACCCCTTAGACGAGACGAGAACAAAGAAAAGCCGTCTCTTTGTCTCAATCTGTCTTCTGCATTCCTTTCTTTCAAAGACATCGACAGAAGCTAGACTACCCTTCCTTCATCACCTACGCTACGACCATTTCTGCAAGCACCATACCATACGCATCATGGAAGACACCTCTCAGAAGCGCATGAGCGCTATTCCCCGGCTGTCAAAGCTTCCCGTACCTAGACCAACTTCTCAAATTCCAAAGCCCACATCTGCTCTACCAAGACCGACGTCAGTCATCCGTTCCTCCCCTTCAAGGGAGAGTTTGGGTGGTGGTGAGCTACGGAATCCAAGGCTTCGACCGTCCATGTCAAGAGACCAGCTACGAACCAGTCAACCAGATCTTCAACAGCGAGCTCAACGGCTACGACCTACTGCGTCAAGAGATCAACTCGCTGCTCCTAGATCAAGACAAACTTCCCTCATCAACAGACCTCCTCCTAGCAGTCTATCACCAGCAAAGCCCCCTCAACGAATTATTTCCGCGGCTTATCGACCGGTAGACCTAGATGCCGATATTATCGAGGAGCGATCTACAACACCCGAATGTGATCCTCCAGGCGGAGCTGTTGGGCATTTTGAGGGGAGCATGTTTCCTCGTCAATTGACCCTTACAAGAAGACCCTCGGAGTCTTTCGCTGTCTCACCCCTTTACGATCCACCCAACAATATCTTCAATCCCAACCAATCGAGACCGCGAACCGCTTCGACCGACGAAGACGATAGATCAGATACACTGAGTGCTAGCTCTCGCAAGGCAAGGCCTTCTCTTTCTGAGAGGACCATCGAGACACTGGCCAAGTCCCCTGCGTTAAGGAAGACGTCAAACTTCTTTGATCAGGGCGTACCAGGAGCTCGAGCTAGCAGTAGCACGCGCTCAAGAGCAGGTAGCAATGCTTCTCGACCCGGCTCTAGCTATGCTTCGGACTGTTCATTGAGACTAAGCCGCCCTGGCTCCAGTTCTGGCCAATCTGACCATGGATTTCCGAACTTGAGAGCTTCAGTAGGCGGTTTTGCGCCGCTTGCCACCATCGATGGAACGCCTCGAAAACGGTCGGATACTGTGATAAGAACAACGCCCAATTCGAGAGCGGGAGCATCCAAGCCTCCACCCTTTGCTAATGAGGCGAGAAGCCCGAGCCCCGGCAAGACAACTATTCCTACCCCAAAGTCGGCCCCTAAGCCTCTAGCTATTCGACCTGGAAGCTCAAAGGCTTCTGGCCCGGGCATGTTGAAGAAGCCGTCTCTTCCTGCGCTCAATAAGGCTTCTCTGCATAGCGCTAACCGACGTGGATCTGTTAACTCGACCTCGACTGCTTCATGGGATGGTACGATTCCTTCAAGCGCCACCTCGTTGACGGGCGAGTCAGCTGAGCCTGGATCACCACCATCAGCTCGCAAGTCCTCAGCTGCTCTTCGCGAACAAATCGCTAAAGCCAAGGCCGCAAAGCGAGCACAGATGAAGCAAGCCGCTGAGCTCTCGCAAACAGCCGAAGGAGAAGAGGCGCCAATTATTCCCCATGACACGGGTTTCGACTTTGGCGTCAACCATGACGATCCCTTCAACCTTCGCCAAGGGGAAGATCCCAAGAAGAAGGTCCTACAGAACCGTGTCAGTGCTGCGAGAACAAGTGGACGGCTTAACATCGCCGCTCTGCACTTGAAGGAGATTCCTATCGAGGTCCTCAAGATGTACGATCTGGAGAGCATCGGTACCTTTGACGGAAGTTGGGCTGAGAGCGTTGACTTGACGCGCTTGGTCGCTGCGGACAATGAGCTTGAAGAGTTGGACGACTTCATCTTTCCTGATAGTGAACCCTCATCTTTCGACGAAGCTCAAGCTGCTCAGGGCAATATCTTTGCTGGTTTGGAGACTTTGGATATGCATGGCAATCTTCTCGTCAATGTCCCTCTGGGCTTTCGTCGGTTGACTTGCCTCACATCCTTGAACTTGGTATGTATCCTACTGCAGTCCCCCGTGTATTGCTTGCTAACTGTCATTAGGCTTCGAACCGTCTCACGAATAACAGTCTTGACACGATCTCACAAATGACCTCTCTGCGTGACCTGAGGCTCAGCAACAACCTCTTTTACGGCCCTCTGAACCCCGCCCTGGCGAGTCTGAGTGAGCTGGAAATTCTCGACGTGCACAATAACAACATCTCTGCGCTGCCCACCAAGGTTGAGAACATGTCGCGCCTTCGAATTGTTAATCTCAGCGAGAACAGCTTCGAGTCTTTGCCGTTCGATAGCCTTGCTACCCTGCCCATTACTGAACTTAACGTCAGGAAGAACAAGCTAAAGGGCACATTGATTGAGGAGCCCATCGGATGCTTGCCTCAACTGCACACACTAGATGCTTCCGCGAACCAGCTGGAGCGACTGGTACCCTTGGGTGCCGCTATTGACTTGCCGGTTCTGCACTCTCTGTCACTTTCCATGAACAGATTGCAGGGACTGCCCGATATGACCACCTGGTCAAACCTGTTGACACTTTCAGTGGAGGAAAACTCTATCTCAGGAATTCCTAACAGCTTCATGGGTCTCGAGAAGCTCCGTCACGCCGATTTCTCTAGCAACGACATTCGAGTTATTCCTCCCGAGGTCTCCCGCATGGACAACCTCACTATGATCCGACTCAGCGGAAACCCTCTTCGCGACAAGAAGTTCCTGTCCATCACTACGGAAGAGCTCAAGGATGTTCTCGCCAACCGTCTAGAACCTCCTCCTCCGTACCAAGAGCCTGCTAGTCAAGGTATTCTCGATGTGCTGAGAGATGCTAAGGATGCTGATGCTAAACCCTACGATGAGGAAGATTGGCAGTCAAATGATAGCTTTGCTACACCTCCCACGAGCCCCAACCGATCTCGTTCGCATACCGTATCGAGTCGTCGCTCTCGATCGCACACTCTGTCCAACCAGTCTTGGCCTGTGAAGCCCGGTGGTATTTTGGACCGATCCCAAACGGAGTCATCATCGCTCCATCCCGTCGTTTGCTCGAAGGTTGCTGCCGAACACACTGTTCGCCAGATCTTCCTCCAGAACAACCTCTTTGCAACACTGCCCAACTCTCTCAGCTTCTTTGCTGAGACATTGACTGCACTGTCTTTGTCCCACAACAAGCTGGTAGGCGAGGCATACCTGACTGAGGAGCTGGAGTTGTTGGCCTTGAGAGAACTCAACCTGGCATCAAACCACATCACCGGTCTTGGTGCACTCACCAAATTCCTCCATGCTCCTGGCCTGGAGAAGATCGATGTTACAATGAACCGTATCAACGCCCTCCCAACAGACCTAAAAGAGGTCTTCCCCAACCTCAACGTCTTGCTAGCGAGCAACAACCACATCGTCGAGCTCGAACCCGACATGATCAAGGGCATCAAGACAGTCGACGTAAGCAACAACGACATCTCCCATCTCAACCCTCGCATCGGCCTTCTCGGAGGACCAGGTGGACTCGAGAGATTCGAAGTATCAGGAAACCGATTCAGGGTTCCTCGATGGAACGTGCTTGAGCGTGGCACAGATGCTACCCTACGATGGCTTCGTGGGCGTGTGCCTGTTGCTGAGATGGGTGCTTGGCAGGGAGACACGGATGAGAATGATGTAGATTGACTCAATCCTGATCCAGTGGTATCGGAGAATAGATCGGTGGAAAATAGATGGCTGCATGTGTTATGGTGGGCTTCGATTCTTGGTATATATTTTATCTTACTTTAGCTTTTATTACGGGATGTTATATACCATCTTGCTTTCTTGCCGGATAATTCATCTGATACCGCAACGTGTATCTCGTCTTTTAAGGTTTAGGTTGCTAAACCTAAGAGCTGGTCTAAAGTATTTCGTCTCTTAGGCTTTTAGTGATTGACCTTGACATGGTATGGATCTGTGTTTACTGTTTAGAGAACTTGATGGGTGGTTGGTTGGAGTGTATTGCCCATTTGGGTGAGTAGCTTGAATATCTAAGCTAGATAGGCGGAGAGAGATTGACTGGACCAGACCATATAGCCGTTCTTCATCGCACCAGAGGGGACCTTGCCTGGAGGTCACGGCGATGCAGCTGTTGTACTCAATCGTCATCTTCATCGTTGTCCTCCCGTTCCTTACCATCCTCATCGTTATAGTCACCGTCCTTGTCGTCGTCCAGTTCCTTATGATCCTCATCCTCATCCTCGTCCTCATCATCAGACGTATCCCAGGCACAGTCGGCCGCGATCTGGGTGGTGCCAGCCTGAGGTAGTCCATAGTTCGCGATGATAGCGAGAGCGTTCCTTATGTCTACCAAAGTTGCCAGGATCTCAGCGGAAACAGCCGCAGACTGCGCATCACGTTCGGAGCGACGCTGCTCAGAGGCCGCGGTAGCAGAAGCAGCAGCTTTGGCATCCACGGCTGCACGGAAAGCAGACAGCGCCTTTCTACTCCTCTTGCGGAGCTCTTTGGTGGCCTGGTGGAAGGTTAGACAGTGGGATCGCAGAGAAGTAACAATGGGTAACTTACGGTAAGACCCTCATACTCCTGGTCAGATCTGTTGTCACTGACGCATAGCCGGATGTGCGCGACAAACCTCCCCAAAAGTCGTCCGATCTTGCGATTACCCTGCACGAAATTAGCGCCGAGTTCTATGTAAGAAAGACGGGAGAATGAGCCTACCGGAATGCATGGCTTATCGATGATTCGGCAGCGCTGACACTTGGTGGATTGTCCTTGGAAATAGAATAAGCAGTGGAGCTTAAGTCTGGGTAACCTCCCTTACCCTTATCAGAAGGAACGCAGTTAATATCTCTAGAGAAATCGTTGTCGTCCTTATACTCGAACTTCTCAGGTCTCCAGGAAATAGCGTGCCTCAAGCATTGTACACAGTTGTGCTTGCGAGGAGGCCTGCGTGAATTAGCAGTGACAATGAAAGGAGGGAAGACTGAAGGGGAGAGGATTTGGAAGCACTTGAAGCATCACTGGTAGGATTCAGGTGGCAGAATAAAGAGACTCACATCTTGGCGGCGTGCGATGACGAAAACGAATGAGAGAATGGCGCGCACTATTAATAAATCAGTAAGAAGGTATCGCGGAAGTGTTGACCTCGTGCGGCATCGGGAATGTGGTTGAAGGGCACATACAGTTGGTTGTGTGAAGCTTGAAAGGAAAGAAAAGAGAGAGAAAGCAGAGAGATTATGAAGTTATTCTCTGCTCTCCTCAAGAGCCTAAGGAGCCCAAGGAGGTCCACGTAGCCATTGATTCTGCATTGCTGCCTTCTCTAGTGGATTTGAGGAGCTATCATCGAATACACTACTAGAGGAACATGTAGCCGCAAGGCTCCAAGCGGTCGAAAGGTCATCTTATAGCTAAGGGACTAAGCCTTATGAATTGGACATCTGCAATACATCGTTGGCTCAAATATCTGGTGAGATGCTTTAAGACGTTCCATATCTCTGGATCCATGGATTTGCACAGTTGGGATATCGACGAGATGGGATAATGCAATGCTTGACATGAGCATAACACTTCCTTGTGATATCTTTGCAGTACTAGGTATTGACATAACTTTGGTACACTGTGAAATACTTTGGAGACGAATATGATCAGTATTGTTGTCCTGCTTCGAGTATCATGACATGGCACATATTACGTTGTGGTGCTACAGGGACAGACTCCGTCATGTTCAACTTTATGAGATCAGTGGTTCTCTCTTGGGCATATCATTACTCCTCCTCGGGGCATCAGAAGAATTAGACTCTAAAAGCATAAGAGACGAAATAGCTTAGGTCACTTTATGATAACTCAGGCAAGCATTTAGGCTACTTTATTATAGTAGCCTAAGCTTTAGGTAACAATCTTTCTGTTGCCTACCGCTTATTGGTTTTATCTTGAACTCTATCTAAGAGGGCTGGATTCTCTTCATGAGCGCATTAAAAGAAGGCACATTCGCCCCCCGGGCGGCGAGTGTTCTCTGCGGAAGGAAGGCATCAACTTCTCAAGCACGACCCAAAGCATAACAGATTTGCGACAACACAAACTCAAATCCTTTGTCCAGACATTAAAGCGCAGCATTTCACCATCAGTTAGAAGCGTCTTCTTGCCATCCTCTCGATATCCGTTCCAACATCCTCAATCACGCTGGACACGATACACAACTACTACAAACCACACGATCACCACTATCGAGAAGGATCACACAAACAAACATCACATACGATAGAAACTACTACTCGAAGCATCTAAAATGCCACCATATTACAACCATCCCTTCATCGAGGGCCTAAGCTTGATGCCTCGCGACATATCAGCAAGCGACAATCCCCTAAAGTCCGTCAACCCCAGCCCCGATACAACCCTCAAGATCGTTGCATCAGTATGGGTCGTCGGCTGGCTCGTCTTTGGCCTGATAAGCGTTATTAGTCTCAACTCTCGCGGCCAAGCAGGATATTGGATACCGGACTGGTATTTGGACACTGATGGGAAGAAACGCGCAAAGTTGAGTGTCGCTACGTGGTGGATGTGTGTTTTACTCTTTTGGCCCATTATCTGGATTATTTATCTGGTTGGGATTACATGGAGAGCTATCAAGAGGGGGTGGAATAAACGGAAGGAGGAACCGACTAAGACATCGGCGGAGGATAGTTCAGAGGACGTTTGAGAGTATCATGAACAGGTTATGGTGTTGGGAGTTGGGTATTCTATTTCGCTGTATGTTTTGGGTATAGGCTTGATGCATTCGTTCCAATATCATGCGTTCGCTTCTCTCGGCTGGATAAGCACTTGGATATCCACTATCTTGTGATACCTTCAACTGTGGATGCAGTTCATGTTGTACTCACCGAACCTACACCTTAGATTAGCGCCCATTCACCTTGATCCCCCCAAAAGTTTAGCGCACTCCAACTCAGAAACAAGCCTTGTCAAACCCTGTCTTTGGTAAAGACCCAGCCACGGGCGGAAAAACCCTTGTTCCTAGACAACCGTCGTCAAGCTTAGCTCCCTGTTTCTCTTCACTCGAAAGGCAATCGTCACAAGCTTTTCAATTTTCCCTTGACCCCGTGTGTCTTTTTCATTGTCCGCATTGTCTATATATGGAAAATCAAGACTGATTGGTTTCTTTTTTCCTTTTGTTCCGTCATCATAACAATTGTTTTGCTTTTTTTTTGTGGATACCTAACAACAAGTCCCGCGGCGCGTGCGTGCGTTTGTTTGAACCTCGACTGCATCATTGGGAAACTCAAATCCTTACTGCGAGATAAGACGCGTATAGAAAAACAACCAGCATATGAACACGGTGGAGGGATTCAATCATAACAAACACACTCCGCCAATAGCGGTCTTCTAGCCGCACAGGTCGGAAGTACGTCTGCTGTTGACGCGACTTGACCTTTTCATTTTCACAGTCGCCGAATTGCTTCACGATGGGTTCTCCTGCCGAATCTTCGCAGTCTAAGAGGCCGCTGGAGGGGGATACTATCTTTGTCAAGCATCCGAGAGTCGATCCTCTGACTCAGCCTGCGACTCCTCAAGAGATTGGTCCACAAGACCCGGTGCAGGAGACATTACCTTCGACCGAGATCCCGAACTCGCCTATCGATCCAAACGAATCTTTCAGTACTCAAGTCAACGAAGAACGACCACAACTCACAGTCATTCCCTCGTCTCTTACACCTCCTCCTTCTACCCAGGTTAACAACAGTCAACATGCAAGCCAACCTGGACCCTCTAAACGAAAGTTCTCTGCTTCTCAGCAGTCGACGCTATGCTCTCCGCCGGCTACTATCCAGAACATCATACGCGACCGCTCCAAGACATCAGACTTTCTCCCACCCGCCCCGCACCAGGTTCTCGAAGCATCCGCAGACGAACTCCGTGTCATGGTCCAGAGTGCTCTCGCAGAACAGCAAAAGCTCAAGACGGAAGCAGCTCACTTCAAGCTGCAGTACAACCTTATGGCTCTCCAAGCCGACGACGACTCCAAGCGCGCCGCTGTGGAACACGAGATGATGCGTCGCGAGGTAGACGCGCTGCGAAATGCAGAGCACACACGACAGGCAAAGAAGGAACTCGATTCGGCGTCCGAATCACTGCAGGCAAAGTATCTGCAGATGAAGTCATGGTACGAAGGCTCGCTACAGGAAAAGGAAGTCCTCCAGCGTCGCTTAAAGACTGCTAAGAAGGTCATCAAGCAGAGGGAGGATGAGTACAACTCTCTTGCGGAGGAGCGGGACATGTTGTTGAACAGGATCAGGGAGAACAGAGAGCACATGCAGATGCTCTGCAGTCCAGGAGGTATATTTCACGCCCTAGCACCCAAACAGAGAGGCGTTGTTGTTCCGAGCTCACAGGGACAGCGTGGCTCTCAGCAGCAGGCATACAGAACACAGGTACGCGATAGGCAGGGCGAGCATGGTCATGGTCTGTCGGCTCTGTTGCAGGCTATGAGCCAGGATAACAACAGCGCGCCTTCAACACCGTTGCATCCTCACCGTCCTACGCCACGACATGTCGGAAAGCATAGTCGGAATGCTCAGTCTATGTCGTCTTTGCCTACAACACCAAACAATCGACCCATGGGAACGCATGTTGGACTTTTACCATCTGTCGACTTGGTACCGCAAACGGAGCCTCAACGATACACGCAGCGACAGTTTATTCCTACGACGCCGAAGTCGGAGCGTCATCGACGTAGGAGTCGGGAGAGCACTATTTCGGTGGACGATAACGAAGAGCTTGCTAGACAGGCACTCGAGTCTGTTGCTGCAGCTCAGTCATTTACATCACAGGCGTCACATTCACGGAACCGCAGCAGTCAGGGGGAGGTACATGATAGTCAGGCGAGCCAAGCAGCTGCACAGATGCTACGACGAGATCCACGACAGAGCTTCGAAGTAGCAGAAGCTCGCAGGGCTACAAATACACCAGGAGCAATGGAAAAGTCAGTTCGTATGCAAGAGAAGCTATTGTCCCATCGCAACGGAGACACAGACGGAGATAAGCGCAAGTTAAGCGGTTACTATGCCTCGAGTGAGGAGACACGACGAGATCAGGAGAGTCCGGCGAAGAAGTCGAGAGTTGTTGAGCCTTTGACTGATAGTCAGAAGAGGTTGGGGTTGGGGATTCAGTATAGGGAGTAGCATGCTGTACAATGCGGAGTTTGGAGAGTTGATACGATATTCACGACGGCATACGGCACTGGGGCGTTTGTTGATTTGTAGCACATCATGTTGGTTTTATAGGATTGTCAGAGTCATAGCCAATGTATGAGAAAGATTGTTTGCAATAATGATATGTGATCAGGAGCAAGTGATTATCGTGAGTGATATGGGGTAGCAGAAGACTTGGGACCCAAGCTTAAGGTGAGGAGTAGACCAATTATCAGTTCCGGAGTACCATAAGACGACTGCATGAACTTGTAGTCAAGCGTCAGCTGAGTGTTCTGTCTGGGGAGGATGGATAATTTGGTGATCAGGGCAGGTGGGCAACAGAAGAATTATCTTCTGAGGCTGAGGCTTCTATAATAAGTATCCTGATCGCCGGTCTAAGCTAGCATAAAGTGACCAAACTGTTTCCCTCTTATGCTTTCGGGGGCCATTTCCACTGATTCCTGAGGTCTGCGTCAAGGTGGATGGGCGTCTTGGAGATCCCGGCTCTTACCCGACAAGCAAACTGCGCTACCCCAACAGCCGACATCTAAAGCCGATCGGGTCGAGGGTCCACAATTCGGCGGTACTCCACGGGGGTCATCCGGCTTTCGGCTGGGGAACAGGGCAATTGGGAAGCCATTAAGTAGGGGATATTTACTTACCCGGACTTTCATCAACATCCTTATTCCTTCCCAAATCTTTATCCATCTTCTTTCTTATCAATTGGTGTTTATCCCAGATCAGGTCTTTAATACTATACTCAAGCTTATCTTCACAATGTCGGCCCGCCTCCACAAAGGGTTGTCGAGCGTCCTCGCCAAATCCCCCTCTGACACTGTCATCCTCTCATCTGTCCGCACACCTATCTGCCGCTCTTACAAGGGTCAGCTGAAGGATGCGTATCCTGAGGAACTTCTCGCCAGCGTTCTCAAGGCTACGCTGAAGGCGCATCCTGAAGCTCCTGTCGATGATGTAGCGGTTGGTGTCGTGCTTTCTGAGCTTGGTGGCTCGAAAGCTGCGCGCATGGCGCTCAACCATGTCGGTTTCAAGAACACTACCAGCCTTTACACTGTGAACCGCGCCTGCTCGAGTTCGTTGCAGGCTATCGCTGCTGTGTCGGCGCAGATTCAGACTGGTATGATTGATACCGGTATTGCGGCGGGTATGGAGAGCATGACGAGGAATTATGGTTCCAGAGCTATTCCTGTGGATGTCTGGCCGGAGTTGAAGGAGTCTGAGAACAGACATGCTCGCGATTGCATTATGCCTATGGGTTTGACCTCAGAGAATGTTGCGTCGCGATATAATGTTTCGAGAGCGGATCAGGATGCCATGGCTGTTGAGTCTCACCGTCGTGCCGCACGTGCTCGAAGTGAAGGACGCTTTGCGCAGGAGATTGTTCCCGTTGAGACACGCTTCCAGGAGGTTGACAAGCAGGGTAACAAGGTCGGCGAGGAGAAGCGCATTACTGTTACTGCGGATGATGGTATCCGCGAGGGCGTCACCATCGAGGCTCTTCAGAAGCTCAAGCCTGCTTTTAAGGCAGATGGAACATCCACAGCTGGAAACTCAAGCCAAGTCTCCGACGGCGCAGCCGCAACACTGCTCATGCGCCGAAGCACAGCCACCGCTCTCGGCCTTCAAGACCAAATCATCGGAAAGTTCGTTTCCGCTGTTACAGTAGGCTGCGATCCTGATGAGATGGGTATCGGTCCTGCCATCGCAATCCCTAAGCTACTCGACCAAGTCGGTCTTACGACGGAAGATGTTTCGCGATGGGAGATTAACGAGGCGTTTGCCAGTCAAGCGCTGCACTGCGTGAGGGAATTGGGACTTGAGGATGCGTGGGCGAAGGAGAAGGTTAACCCTGATGGTGGAGCTATTGCTTTGGGACATCCTCTTGGTGCTACTGGTGCGAGAATGGCCAGTACGCTTTTGCATGGGTTGAAGAGGGATGGTGGTGAGGTTGGTGTTGTGAGTATGTGTGTTGGTACGGGGATGGGTATGGCTGGTATGTTTGTTCGGGAGTGAAATAGTTATTGGTGAAAATAGTTAGAAGCTTTATATAATGCAATGGTAAAGACTATTCGTCTCATCTATGCAGTCAGATCGTATAAGTGACTCGGCTTCAGAATGGGTGGAAGTCGATGAACCAAGATGACATATCTTCATCCTTGGATTTCGGGTGGTCCGTTTTCTCTCGAAACGAATCCAACCATTAACATCCAGTAAACAGCACGCAAAAAGAGAATGAAGTCGACAAAAAAGGGATCATATATGCAAAGACGTCAAAAAGATTGATCACGCTGGGGATCGAACCCAGAATCTTCTGATTCGTAGTCAGACGCCTTGCCATTGGGCCACGCGACCTCGTCTTGTTATTGACTCCTTCTCCGAAAATGGGGTATACGGACCCCTGTTCGTCTTCCTTCCCCTCTCGTAATCTTTCCCCTCTTGCTAAATTCGTGGAGAGAAAAAAGGGGACCTGCGTTTTTGACAGTGTCGATCCAAAGCCTAAACCAGATAGCATTAACGTTCGATCAAAGCGCAACTTTAATAGCGCAGACCGTTGCAGGAATCCTGAATCCTTTATATAAGTGATCAAAGATATGCAATGTCTTTCCCTTTTGCCTCTTTCTGTTCGAAAAGGGGCACAGCGCAAAGAATGCACGTGAAAATAAAATGAATTATTGGTCTGGATTCCACGCCACATAATGTAACCCCTGGAACTAAAAGAAGCTTGTCTTCTCTCCCCGCCGCGTAAGGTATTTTATTTATCTTTCTTTTCTCTCCCTTGAGTTTACCAACGGCTAGGTTAGAGCCTGGTTCTTAAAAGTTATTTTAATGGGACGCATATAACCTTGATTTCTACCTTCTTTTGCTGCTTCTATATGCTATCATTTACTCGCGACGGGGACTGAAACATTCCCTTGCTCTTGCCTTATACCTGACGTCAAATCGCCCTGTACAACGCAAAACAACTTTCACTCATTATTTACATCCACCTCACACAAAATGGCTTCACCGGTTCTACGACTCTTTCTCGGCACGTTAGTAGCCATATGCTTCATCGCAATCTTCACACCCACGGAAAGAGTCACCTCGGTCGCCAACTCGTTCAGAACGCCTCAAGCGCTGAAGAATCTCGACGTTGTCATTTCGCAATTGGAAAAGAACCCAGTCCTCATGCGCGCCGCCGTGACGAACCACAACGATCACCCCGTTACCATCCTCAACTACGGATCACCACTAGATGCGCTGGCGATTCAGATGGGCACACTGTACATTACTTCCAAAGACGAGACTACACCACTGGAAGTTCTACAAATTGAGGCTTCGAGACTGTGGCCGCCTCTCGAGGACGCTTTGATTGAGATTGGAGCTGGACAGACTGTTTCTTGGGAATCTACGCTGCAAGAACCCGTTGTTCCCATGGATAGTGTCTACGAGCGTGGGACGGTTCAATTGAAGGGGAATTGGTTGGCAGTATGGACACAAGAGAAGGCTGGAATTGATCCCAGCGAACTGGAGGAGGGAGCGCTCATCAATGGGACCTTGACAGGTCCTTACACGTCGAATGTTCTTGAGATTGAGCTCAAGTAATCACATCTTTGCTTTGCAGGCGTCTAGGGTACGATTCATGTTCTTTTTTTTTACAAGCTGTACAGTACAACTCCGCATAGATGGGCATAATTGGTAGCGAATTTGTTGAAGGGAGATAAAGCGGTCAAAATTTTGGGGGTAGATACAATCCAACAGTATTGCATGCATTCCAGCTGTCGCCCTGCTTTGGATCAGCCAGCCACGAATGTTACCCTGCAGCTAACAGGGGAAATAGCAAATTTGATGGAACATACGATGAAAACAATAGTTGAACAAACAATTAGGGATCTAACGGATATGGTATTGATCTATTGAACTTTAATATTTAAGATTTTATGCCTTGTGGGAATTATTTTGTTTTGTCAACGGTTGAGCTGCCACAAACATGACAAGTGAGACATCGTGACATGCGTGTGTTATTGTCCGACGTTCTGGACCTTTTACAGGTTCCCCCATCGGGTCTATTGCATTACTTCAATGACAGTTTATTTTCTTTCTTCAAATACAAAAAGTCCAGGTACTTCGTAACATTCACGGCGGAATTTACATCATGCTCATCCACAGCCCTCTCTCATTCTCTTATCATGGAAGTCTGATTACGTCAGTTTCAATGTGGGGCCGGACGGGTTCGCGGGGAGGTCAATCGTTACCCCGGATCTCGGTTAAGGAAGCTTCACCTCCGAATCAATATCTCGACTCGCGTATCTGAAGCTTCTCTCTTACTGCAAGAGAAACTCATTCTATTTGAGGCGGGTCACATCATAGTACACGCATTTTCACTTGACTTGTCACAATGGCTAAGAAACTCAATCCTACGCAGTTCACCAAAGCGGTTCGTCTCCCAATCGCATCTTAAGTCGCATAACCTCCCGAGTCCGATTGCAGGTCGGGAGGAACCTTGTATGAGACGGGATAGTCTTGCTGACCACTTGTGGTACATAGGTCATGCGCTCATTCATGAAGGACTCCGGTCTTGAGCCAACGTACGTCCACTTGCTCCAGACCGAATGAGACAAAGGAGGCACAAGGGCCCATTACTGATACCATTTCTCATTACAGCCTTCTTGGAAAGCATGTGAGTTAAGCTATGGCTAGGCCATGTGTACGAATATTGATGATATCGCAGTTTCGTGTTCTCAACGCTGTAGAGGGCAAAGTCGAATTCGAGCTCGACATCCAAAAGAGTCACACAGTTCGTCTCTCACCCCAACACCATCACCTTTACTAACCACTCCCAGAACCGTCTCCAAACTCTGCACGGCGGAACCCTTGCCAGTCTTGTCGACCTCGGTGGTTCTCTTGCAGTTGCTTCAACAGGCCGCTTCGCGACTGGTGTCTCAACCGATTTAAACGGTACGCCCCCTGTCCTTACCAGAATTGCTTGACTGACTTGCTAGTCACTTATCTGAGCCCCGGAGGCCGCCCGGGAGATGTCCTGAAGGGAGTTGCTACGCTGGATAAGATTGGGAAGACACTTGCTTTTACGCAGGTTACCTTTACAAATAGTAAAGGACAGCTTGCTGCGAGGGGAAGTCATACGAAGTAAGTTATTTATTGCCAAGATGGACGAAACGTGCTGACTCTGATAGATATGTGACTGGAACTATGGGTGAGGCCGGCCCTTATGTTGCTCCTCCTGAGTTTTCGGATGTCGATTAGATCAAGGATCCAAGAGGTCATAAAGATGTATAAATTCGCTAAACAGAATGGTCTAAACTACATAAAAGAAACATAGAGGTATCACGCTAAAAAAAGACTCAGATGAACCGTACATTCTGCTCGCATCATCATATCCGTGTCATCATAACATCCATCTCATCATTGGGTCGCATCTTTCAATACTACTTCTCAGAGTAATGCTCAACTGGGATTCGCATCTAAGGGACAGTGTACGCAGGGCCAAAGGCATTCACAGTCGGCAAACGCTCCTCCTGCTTCATCCAGACACCATCCTGCTTCTTACGTCCCATGAGGTAGACCAAAACAAGAGTGATGAACTGAGGCCAGATGTTGAAAAGCGCTTCGAAAATGTAGTAGAAGGGTTGATACTCCACCGGGCTGTTCTCTCTGGCGTTTTCGAGATTGCTCCAGGCGGCGAATGAAGCCATGGCGAAGCTTGTGTGAAGAAGCCAGACTACTGATGCGGCGATGAGCATGTTTGAGACCTGGATGATGTTAGTACTGCTGCGTTTGATGTAAGGGAGGATGGACTTACCCAGGTGAGGTTCCTGTCGGATGATGCATGGCCAGAAGTCTTAGCACCATCAAGCATACCCACGTCCGGCTTTGCACGTCTCTTGACCATAACCGTCCTGGCAACAATACCGATCGAGATGACAAAAACAAAAACCTTGAAAGCAAAGCTAACCTGTGTAGCCCTGGTCATAAGAGTAACAGGATCGCTGCTAGAGCTATAGTACATCGAAACAATAAAGTGAATATAAAGACCTAGCGTCGCCAAGGCCAGAGCGAGTAGCACCAGAGCTGCACCGTAAGAAGTGAAGCGAAGGTTCTTGCCAAGGTAAGGCTTTTCGTTGGGAATAGAAGCGTGGTGCACCATGAGAATACCGGTACATAGACGAAGGAGGATAATCATGATGAGGATATCGGTAATCAGCTCAAAGAAAATATAGACTACGTTGCTGATAGGTCTAGCGTAGCCCATGGCGATCATGAAATTGATGGGCATGTCGTCGTTGAAATCGCCATCTTTTAGGATCAAGATGTTCCATGCGGCGGTGAAGGCGGAGCTGGCGGCGGCGAACAGAGCGTATCTAGTTTCGTTAGCCAAGTTCCATGGCAGTTTAGAGGATATTTAGACTTACAATGAGAATGTGACGAGAGCGTATTTGAGATATGTAAATGCTGTTCTGGCGGGGTCTTTGTTACGGCGGACTGTGCAGAAGGTGCTGCAGAAGATCATGAGGGCGGGAACGAAGCAGCCAAAGACCATGGCCGCATGGGCGATGGGGAAGCTTTCGAAAGACTGCATTGTGTCGATGTAAGAAGACTGTTGGTGATGGACGAGATCTGCGAAAACAAACTGAAGCCAAGCACCAGCCTTTTAACCAAGTTATCTTCATCGTGGCTTTCCTATTTAATCACGAGTGAGCAATCTTGAGACCCGTTACGGCGTAGTAAGTAACAACGAGACTTACAGCCAAGGGGTGATATTGAATGCCTAGCCAATGGAAGAATAGTAATGGTGCAAGGGTGCTGGCTGATGCAGTCGGCACTGCCTCTCTAGGCGCAAAACCGAGGTCTTTATTGGCTATTCAAGCTACGTATACGGATTTTCGCATGGGAATTGATTCATGTTTGTAATTTGGTGTAATTTGTATGTAGAGGGTTGTCGGTAGTGTGTTGTCACTTGTAAAGCTGGAGGGGTCAAGATGGACATCATGTTCAGCTCTGTACCATTTAACCTCTACTGTTCTTGAGCACTAGCTCTCTCGATTAGACAGATTATTGCCAAGTTATTATTTATTAACGTCTCTCCATCTTGAATAATCGTTTCTGTCTAGTAGAGCAGACCGACATCGACTCGCGAGTCTTACTCATTGCTCAGCCCAGATAGCGGGGCCATTTATCGTATCCATGCCCAAGTTTCCTACCTTAATTTCATGCTTAAAAGGGCAATAGCCGGTGCAGCTGCCCTGTTAACCACTCTGCACCCTCGTCTCGTGACCGCAGCAATGAGACGATATGTCTGAGATGGATCACAACTGTGATTGTCGTTGGAATATCGGCTATGCTTCGAGTGTATCCTGATTCTAGAAGGTTTATCAGACCCACTATCAAAGGTTGAAGCTGGCTTATATACAACTGTGCCGTAACTATGCAGTTGATGAGTTGTAAGTGAAGAGGCCTCCGAATTGAGGCTCTGTTATTCATCAACTACTCGCAGAGAAACGGGAGAATAGTGAGAGTAGAACTGTCAAAGCGGACATCGCTAATCATGCCGGAGCCATTCTCTCTTCTCCCAACCGAACATCTATAACCAACACTACTATGCCTCAACCTCCCAAGTAGCAGAAATGTTACCTTCTAAGACCTGGGCTGCCAAAAAAAGGTATTCCAGGTGCTAGTCTGGGATGGCATAGAGTAATCAAGATGTTTCGTCTATTGGGTTCTTGACGGCCAACTTCCAACGTTTAACCTCACAGCTCTCTCAACAAATGAGTCAAATCTCACAATTAACTATCAATCTTAGCATACAAAAACCTCGGCAACCGATCGGCCTCAGGAAAAAGTTTCCTCGTCCCAGTCTTCAACCAACAATTCGCCCCATGTTGCCTCATCGCCGTCGACATATCCTGCACAAACGCAATACTATCACAAGCCTTGACATCCGCATCATCCTTGTGCAACTCCGTATACATAGCGCACGCGTGCATACAGTCCCAAGCAGTGTATGCTATTAAAGGCGCGATGTCGTTGGCGGGGCCCGGAAAGTCGAAGCCACATGTGTAGCTGAAGACGTAGCCGTTGAGAGTCGTGTGGGAACCTTGGCCGTTCTTTGAGGAGCAGGCGGAGGGGAGGGTTAGGTTGGCGACTTGATCGGGAGCTGTTGGTTCGTAGAAGTCGGAGGTGCTTGTGTCTTCGATGGTGCTTGTTCCGGTGGTTTGGCTCGAACTGGAGGTTGGTGTTGGGCAGGATGAGGCTTCTGCGACTGGCGACAGGACGGAATTGCTGGAACTGGAGCTGGATGATTGTAAGTGTTCATCCTGCGACGTGTAGGTGAGATATCGTACCTTTTACATGAAGCCAGAGCTGCTCCTAAACCTCCTCCGACACCCGCCCCGACAATCACAGCCGTGATGACCGCGACTAGAGTACACAAACTCCATATACTCAATCCACACGGCCCCTTCCTCACTTCGACGACCTGAGTATAATTCATCATAGGCTCTTTATGATGATACACCTCGGGCGCATGCGCAGCGCTATCCGTAAACACCTCCATACCATCATGTCGACGAACTTCCATTTTCCCAAGAAACGCCAAGTCGCTCAAAGATGATCGTTGCCGCAAAAGAACAGAGAGTTGTTAAAACATGATGAGCAAAAAGGGAACTTGGAAATGGGCGAGCTCAGAGTTTTGAGAAAACATAGTGAAACAACCGGCAGCTATAGCTTCAGCTTGGACAATTGACTTACCAATAGTAAATCACGATGTCACCGCTTGGTTACATCACTAGTCAAATGAAAGTGGCATCCAAGCTTTTGAAGGATTCGGGTTTTGGTAGTATTTGATCCATGCTTTCTTCTGGGGGTTAATTAATGAGGCCATTTGTTTGGACGGCAACCCACACGTGAACGTCCGGGATATATTTGCCGATAGAGTTTCCAAGTTTGAATGTTTCTCAGAGTTACAGTGACCGTCGAAGCCTTGTGGGTTAAGCTTCTCATCTGGCAACTCGTCTGTTTGAACGTTGAGGCTAAGCGACAAGGCTTAGCCTATCAATCCAAATGTGGAAATTACCGACGTTAATCATCCAATCATATTAAAGCCAAGTGAAACCTCGGTGAAAAGATCTAAGACCGGTCCCGAGACTGACTTTCTTTTTAATTCCGAGGACAATAAACAGAAGGCAGTATTGAAGGTCTATGGGTATATTGTCAGTTGAATTAAAAATAATATATACAAAATAGTCATAAAGTCACCGTCTTCTACGGTAACTCAGATGGGGTTCCTCCTGCGCTCAACTCCGCTGGCTTCATTGGTTGATAGTGGCCATGCCCAGCATTCGTATTGTCTGCTCCATGCTTGACCATGTATTCCTCGGGAATAGGCGTTGGCTTTGAAGCCCTCTTCTTTCTCCTCCAAAGCCAGAAGCCTACTCCAAGTCCGAGAAGCACGACTCCTGCTCCGATACCCACGCCTAGACCGATAGGTAGCGCGCTGCTGCTGCCGCTTGAAGAGCTGTCTGAGGATGTGGTTTCGGCGGCAGCTGTATTTGTTTGTGTGCCTGTAGTCTGAGTCGTTGAAGTCGTTCCGGTAGTAGCGTCGCTAATTGTCGATGTCTTTTCGTCAATCAATGACGCGTCCGTGGGAATAGTCGTTACGATTTTGACAGGATCCAAGGTAAAGACTTGTGTTGAGTTATCACAGTCGCAGCCACCGTAGCCATAGCAGCAGAATTTGCCTGTTCCGCAGGGCACAACTCCATTTCCCGTGTCTTCAAACGTTAGTATACCGAGTAAAATCTTGACCATGAACAAACATACCATCACATTGATGCAGACATGATGGATCATCCCAATTATCGTCCGTACATCCGTTGATGAAATATTTCGTTAGGGCATCCTTATTGGACGTAACACAAAGTCCGTTGCTCGCGCAAGAATCGCCAGGTGAGCAGCAGGACTTGAGATCGCCATTTGGATCGCAGGCGAAAAGGTCGAGGTTCTGGTTTCTGTCTCTTCCGTAGCAGCTCGACATGATGGATAGTACAGTGAAAAATAAATGAAGAAAGAGGAAAAAGAGTGCCTCAGGGGAGACCCGTGTTTCTATCTATGTAGGATCTCTTCGCGAGAGTAAGCACCAGTGATACAACCCCTGTATCCTCTTACCGCTGCGCCGCTCTGCTCAGGATCAAGACGATGATCGGGACCAATGAAAAGATATACCGTACGATTATTGAGCTGGGAATAGGAAGGCTAGTGCTTCAACGTTGCAGGGATGGAGCATGGATGAGGGTCTCCAGACGTGGAGAGTCTCGGTTTTTCAACGGGTTTTCTAGATAGGGCTGCCAGAAGATGCTTTAGATCTGAGCGTATTGCCGCCGAGTTTTGGCAGAGTTTGAGGCTGTTTAACACCATTAACATGGTCTTTGAACACTTTAATCGAGAAGACTATTGTCTGGCTTGGGGAGCTATTTTCGGAGTCGCGAAGTTGTATCTGTGGCAGTGACCTTGAAGGATTCAATTCCTTGTCAGCATCTTTAATGAGCATGAGCTGAGTGACCATCCCATCACAATAACGCCTCGCGACATTCCCAGTATCATAAAATACAACCTGTCAAATCCTTCCTCCTCGCTTAGAACGTCAAGAAGCTTTGAAGCGTAGATAGATGCCGGAGACTTGAAAGGAACATAGACTGTATTGCGGATACTACAAATCTGGACGAGCGGCCCGTCTTTTAGCCCCCAAAAACGATGGATTTAGTGGACATCCAATCCTTTCTTACTGCAGACTCACTTCATTTCACTGAAAACAGGGAATTCTCAAACAGTTGTTGATTTGCACTTTTACGCACTAGCGACAGCTACCGCAGGACAAGCTGTTGTTATCTCCGCCACAGGCTCGACAACCGAGTCTATGACGGGGACAAAATGATATCCAGATTGGATTCGTTGACCCCTTTTGACTATGCTATGCAATTCACTTGATTTGTGGTTCATGTCAAATCCTTACCGTTGAATCCAACGTCTAACCGCACGCACGCGCTCCCGTTAGACTTATCTGAGACCAACAACGCAGACTAAGAAAGCTTAGCATGGACCCCGTGGAGGATTTACAGAGCTAAAGCAACCTTGTGATTGAGCCGCATGTCACCAACCAACAGTCTTAAAGGTCAAAGCGAGTTATCAATCTGTTACTGATTAAACAATTACTGGTATCTGCCTAGGGTATCGTGTATAACCTCCATAACACCAGAGAACCATTTACTGAGTTTTCTTGTTCGCGACAGTCTTTCCCTGCGCAGTGTATCTCACATAGGCGAAAGCGCCCAGAGCACCGATGGCAAGAATAGCAGCGTTGCCTGTATATCATTAGCATCCTCTTCCTATGACTCTGACATCACAGAATAAGAATAACTTACTGGCTACAAACTTGCCGACACCACCAGTGACGTCCACAAGTCCAGAGACAACATCACTGATAAGATTGAACACTCCCTGAACAAAGCTCAGAACCGCAGAAAGAATAGAATGAATGATGTTGTAAAAGGTATTAAAGACTGAAGCGAGGAGCTCGTAGATTGAGGCGAAGAGGTCGTTGATAGCGCTGGTGACTGCCATTTTGAGTATGTCGTGTGAGTCTCAGATATGTGTAGGATTATATGGAGAGAGAGTGAGAGAAAGTGGTTTCTTGGCTCTTTTTATCACTCAACTACATCTTTCAGCTCTTTCCAGAAATCTTGTTCCTAGCCGTGACGTCGTCATGCTGAGGACTCAAGATCGCATCGATGTGCATGTGACGTCACCCTCGTGAACCACCAGACACCATTTAAAGAAGGTCAAAGATGTGTATTGCGTCTTGATGAGGTAAGGTCGCAATTTCTATGTTTCAGCCTTGTTTGTATGCAAGAGTCACGAGTGTTGAAGGGCATGTGACTTGTTGATGAGACATTCAGGAACTCAACGCAAAAGGTCCTGCTTTCATGAGAGATCTTGAGAGGGACTTCGTTTGGATCAAGTGTACTCGGTGCAAACGAGAGATCTTTCTTCGGTGAAAGGACATGTGTATTTACACTGCTGGCTAGTAAGTTCCGATCTTGTTGAACAGGCGCCCAGGGCGACCAGCTCCACAAACTTGGGGAGTGACATATCCCCAAAAGATGCTTAACAATTAAGCTAACAGATAAACGATAAGAGCACTTGCAAGCAAGCGCTAGAATTAAGGCTGCTGATCTCCCGATCTGGTCCGTCGTGGGCCATTATCCACAGAAGCCCGCTGCATAGTTCAAATGGCAGAACAACTTTGCTCTCCTCTGCTAGCGACGGTTTGGGCTTGTCAGTTGGTCAAATTCCTCGATGTCAGGGTCAAATCCATTGTCTTCATAGACTGATGAGTTGTCTTCCGTGTTCCCAAGAAGTCAGGCCTGTGTCTTCTGAGACTTGCGGGTAGAGTTATTGAGGCGCTGCGCCTTTTGAAATGGCATATTCAACATTCATTTTGGTCGAGATAACCTCCGGCTATCTTCCAAGTGGGTTAGTCCAGGTTGCCTTGCTGTTGTTTGTATCCGAACTCGGGTGACATGAATGTTAACCTACTTGACATTTAAATAACATAAGGTAGGATGGGTCTTCTGTTACCTGTCTGTCAAATAACCCAAGGAAAAGCATCGCGTTCACCTGGCACGGATCTCAAGCACATCGCCGTCAAGACATCAAAGATCATTAAAATATCGTAAATTCGTTAATGATGTAGGGTTTTCCATAAAAGACTCCCAACCCAAACCAAGCTCGTCTAAATCTTCCCAAATAATATAATAGGTACACACCAAAATCGTTTATATCCAAATTGACGATCGTATACTCGCTCATAAGCCGTCGAGGCTGTTTCCAAATTCTTTTCCATAGTTGTTTCGGGCTCGTGACGATGTCCCGTTTAAGTCAGAGTAGCAAACATGGCCCGCATGAGCTTAGGGGGAGGTCCTGTGCAGCCGAGTCAGCCACACGTTCTCACAATAATGTGTAACGAAAAACGCGTACCTTTAACGGTACTTAGGTACGCTAATGGCCATCCTACCTTTCTTGTCCTTCTCGATACGAGGAGGTTTACGGTGCAGCACTTCCTTCTCAACACGTTCTTCCCGGATGACCAACTGGCCATCAGGCAATCGCTCGGCGCGAACGAGCTCACCGCCGGTAGAGCGGCCTCTAGGTCGATGTGCCAACTCGCGCTCGAGAGCCTTGATTTCCTTTCGAATGTCTTTGCCGCTTCGGGATCGTGAGCGGGATCGGACGACAAGCTCCTCGGGGTGGTGGTGATGGTGGTAAGTATCCCGGTAGTAAGAGTCGTAGCTTGACATGGTGGTGGAAGTTCGGGATGGTGAAACGTCTCGGATGACAGTCTCCTCGTAGTCATAGACAGATTGTTGAGGAGGAGGTCCAGCAGGTGGGGGAGGGCCTGCAGGAGGGGGTCCAGGCTGGTAGAAAGTGGGAGGAGGCATTGGCTGTGCCATGGGAGGTGGGGGAGGTTGATAGTGCATAGGAGGCGGGCCAGGCATTGGCATCGGCATAGGCTGAGGTGCCTGTTGAAAAGGAGGAGCTGGAGTCGCCTGAACTGGAGGAGGAGGAGCTGGAGTCGCCTGGACGGGAGGTGCAGGAGTAGGTGGTTCCTGAGCAGGAGGAGCGGGAGGAGGAGGGGTCTTTGCTGGTGGTGGCTCAGGAGTAGGCTCTCTCACAGTCTCTGGAGGTGCAGGCAGAGCAGCTGTGGGTGCCTTGGGTTCTCGAGAAGCAGCAATCTCAGCTTCGACTGGACGGTGTTAGTTGAGTTCTAAGCAAATGCTCATGGAACTTACCCTTCTTGTAATCCTCGCTGACCTTGAGCAATTCGTCGATGTTATCTTGACCAAGAGCTTTCTGGACAATGAGTGTGTTGCCCTAAATGACGTTAGAGATTATATGCAAATTCGGCGAATATGAACAAACCTCTTCAAAGAATGGGTATCCGAGATCGATAAGAGCTCGCTTGGAAACAAGCTTGGCAGGAATGCGAGTCTTTCCCTTCTTGGGGTACTCGCTTCTCACTGTAGTACCTCCGCTGCTGCTAGAGGAACGGCTGGAACTAGAACCGTAAGAACTGCTTCGAACGGAACGAGTTCGAGTAGAACGAGACTCGCGGCTTCGACCACGGCTCTTACGAGATCGAGTGTATTCTCTTTCTCGAACACGCTCAGGCATAGATCGGTAATCTTCGTCACCGTAGTAGTCGGGCTCAGCAATCTTGATGTCGTCATAATACTCATCGTTGTATCGGCGAGGTGGAGGCAGTCCTCGGCTCTTGGGCAGAGGAATAGGCTGGTAGGGAGGAGGTCTGTATTCATCACGGAAATCTCTAGGATCCCGAGGACGAACATCCTCGCGGCGAGCAGGAGCTGGGTATTCCTCACGATGGTCGAGGAACCTGGGTCGGCGGTCATATGTGTCGAGAGATGATTGTCTGCGGAGGAATCCAGGTCGACGAGGTGGAGATTCACGACGAGGAAAATCTCGCTCTCGTTCCCTCTCTAGGACATCAGTTCGGCGAGCCCAAGGAGGGGGCATGTCTCGATCTCTCTCGCGCTCTCTCTGAGGCTGAGGTGGGTAGCGAGAGTCATCGCCGTAGTAGCGACGGTCACGGACATCGTCTTCGTCATAGTAACCACGGCCAGGTCGACGGTCATGTCGCTCATCTGAGTGGTCGCGGCCTCGAGTGCTGCGTGTATAAGAGGCTCTGTCATCGTCGAAGCCGCCCCGGTTTTGGGACATACGCTCGAAGCGATCGCGGTCCCAGCGTTCGGCCATTGTTGGAGATGTGTTATTTGCAGTGGGTGATTTGTGATGGTGGCTGCTAAAAGCAGACCGAAAGGTTTGAAGACTGGTCGTGTGCCAGCCGGTTGTTAGTCGGGCGCCTGTTTGTCGAAAGGGTATCGAGTTGAAAGATGATGAAGAGAAGAAAGAAGGGGAAGAGAGAGGAAATGTACTGGAGGGTGGGCGGGATAAGTGACTGAGGGAGGGAGAAAGGACCAAGGATTAGTGGTATCGAACTTGTCCTGGGATTGGATGAGCCAAGATGGAGGGTGAGTGAGAGAAGACCAAGATGGCCGATGACGTTGACAGCTTAAGACCTGACCCCGCTTGTCGCGACATTCCAGGGCCGAACGAGGTCTAGTGGAGACTTTTGCACTTCCACTGCGACTGCTTAGCGGCTTGTGACTCCCGCTAGGTGTTAACCTACAGGGGGCTGAGCGGTACAGGAAGAGCCCTGAAGTTTTAATTGCTCTCTTGTCCAGCTGATGACGCCCTGTGATGAAAGACCCTTGATGAATTCGTGAGACAAGAGCAAGACAAGACACCTGATGGGGAGAGTAATTGTACGACATATAACCATCAGACTGGGGACTGAGAGTCGAGTATCTGTTTCTAAACTTACGACGGAACGGTTGAAACGTTACGTACCGGTACACAGCCATTTTTACACAAAGAAAAGTCTCCTCAGCCATAGATGGTCTCGACGCCCAAAGCACAAGCCAAGTGGGCCGGCACAGCCAAAAGCCGGATTATGGCACATTAATGCAGGGACTGGGATTGCGAAGTTAGCAGCTGGATGCTCATATACATAATGTAAGAATCGTTTAAATCCATTTTATATCAAGAAAAAAGACAATAAAAGGCATTTGTTAAGTTACAATTAACCATGTGTACGGTGATGATCATCACGTGGGACCAGCCATTCTAAAAATGGCATCTCCATCAACGGGCTCGTCTTCTCCATCTTCATGATAACAACTGACAAGACAAGACAAGAACCCACAATGAACAAAGTTTCTCAGCCTGCAGGGTCCTCCCCTGGACCAGGCTAAAGTACGAGCCTCAGTTCTTTGTCTTTCTCTTACCGAGCTCTGGACTTGAAATACGGATACTCCACCGACAACGGCACCGTCCGTCCGTTTCTTTGTGATGGATGCCGCGCTATTCTTGGGAAGTGCAATTACAGCATTCTATTGAGCGGAAATTCCAATCGTCAACAGCCGCAATGATGCTTGTGCAGCCCCGAGTAAGTTTTTAGTTTTTACCGAGCTATTGAGTCAAAAATAACAAACTTGTTCGGGGACTCGGGATGTTTTTTCTGACTCGCTCTGACCAGATATCATCCTTGAACGAAAACTGCAAGGACCTCTCCTCTCTGTACGATGACGTCGCATCCATCCCCGCTAAAACAGACAGTCTCCGGACCAATCATTTACTCTCAACTCTTTTGGGTGCTCTCACACACGTGAAACCTGGAACAAGTTCAAGTCCAAGTCCCCAGAAGTGATCATCGTGGGAATGCTTCGGTTCGATCCGACATTAACTGCCCGATACTCTGGGCTGGGCAATCTCTTTGTGCCTGATCAGCCCTTTCTGGAGTCTTGACAGCCCAGCCCAGATCTTTAATCTTCCGACCGAACTCGATGGATCCCTGCTCCCGGGAACCGCTTTCTTTGTGCCTTGGCCTAGGTTAGTCTCCGGCCGCCCTGCAGATGCCAGCACAACTTAGTCTTTGCTGTTTCCACCTTTTCTTTCGTCTCGTTTCAACGGCGTGAGCTTTCAAGGTAAGTACTTTCCTCACGGTCCAGCTGTCTCAGTCTCGGGGTGATGTTGGCCGACATTTTCGACTAGTGTCGGATCAAGGCGAGGATACCCTTGGTTCCTCTTTCAGCGCGAGTCCACTTGTCAGTGTCTAAACTTTTCTTTGTCCGGGATGGCATTCCCAGATGCTGGTCGTTTTCAATGTTTTACGTCACATCTTTAAGTTTGGATATAAGATGACAGCTGTCCTACGCCGATGACTTCGGACACAGGATCAGTAGGTCACCTTATGTCCCTTCAGATCGAGTGTTGGGCTATCACATCCCAAAGCTTGCAGCAACCTTCTGATATCCTACCGTGTTCAAACAAGCGTTAGTTCGCCGAATGCGAGATGCTCAAATCACGATTCACGCCATGCAATATAGTGGATTGTTGATGAGTACTGCACTCAAACCATGATCATTCATTGTATCCTAGATAGCCCGAAATATTTTGCAAAACTCCGTCATTACCTTCCCACTAACACTTGTGCTGCGAATACCACCCAATCAACAACTCAGAGAAACAGCCTGGGCATACAAAGCATACGTATCAGCGTGGTTGATGTTCTGCTCAGCCGTCAAGCTACGGACAAAGCTGTATCCGTAACCACCAAAATCAGAAGTACCCTTGATCTGATTCAGATGCGTCATCTCATGCAAGTTGGTGTTACCCTTATCTTGACCATGACAGCTATGCGTCGTGGCAGGCAGACGATCAAAGTACAAGTCACAGTATGACATGTAGTTGGCATTAGGAACAGTATACGCGAGAACTCCATTTTTGCACGCGCCGTACTGGTCGCTGCAGTAGTAGCGCATATCTCCTGAATCAATGGTTCCGCACGCGCCGGCGATTTTGGAAAAGACGTCTGCCACGGTTGAGCGTGTCGCTTGGTCAGAGCGCTTGAAGAACTCGTCCAGCTTCTCAGCTGGACCGTTGGTAGCAGCGTTTTGGGCGTTGACGGCTTGGTCGAAGCATTGTTTCAGAGCGGCCTGGGTGACGGCGAGTCTGTCGCCGGAACAGTCGCTTTGGACTTGGGCTCGCTTGTTCTTGTTGTGGAAGGCTGTGCGGACGGAAAAGGCTTGAGGGCCGTCGACTTCAGCGTCGAGTTGGTTAGAGTAGTAGGGGACGGAGCCGATTAGTTCGGTGGAGTTTTCGAGGGCGAAGGAGAGGGCGCCTGAGGTTGAGATGCTGAATTTACCGCCGGTGGAAAGGTCGTGAAATTCGGCGATGTCAAAGGTGACTTCGGTAGAGCCTCCAGACGGGATTCTTTGGAAGGATGTGTCGTCGAGCATGGAGGTGTCGATGGAGAGGCGGATACCATCGAAAGGGACAGGCTTTCTCTCTGTTCAGTGTTAGTTTGTGTCTTGTGAAGCGAGGATGAGTGAAGACACTGAGTCAATGCCAGACTCTGGTACTGTTCGGACGTCCAATATTGTATACCCGACATCTACCCAATATGGTCACTCATCTTGAAAACTTACCAGCAGTAGCGCTAAAGTCACTAGCAGAGTAAACCTGAGCCTTCTCGACAGGAGTTTCATCAAGAAACGTTCCAAGACGGAGCAACTTCAAGTTACTTCTACCATTATTGGTAACAGTCGCCTTGATCTTAGAGTTGCCCTGCAACTGCAATTCGACATCGAGAGGAGTAGGAGCGCGTTGACCCCAAAAGGGAAAAGGGAAAGCAACAGCCACAGAGGCAAAAGCAAGACCAGCAAGCAATTTCATGATGAACGATAAACCAGATCGGAGAAGATAAATAAAAAGAGCGTGTCGTGAATTAATGAAAAGTACAGCAAAAAAGGAATGAACGAATGAATGAATGAAGAAGAAACAAGGGAACGGCGTGAGAAGGGATGGAAAGCATTGTGAAGCAGACAACTGCTGTATACTTATAAGATTGGGTTTGGTGTTTATTAGGGCGACAGGGGCATGGGATGATTGCGATCTTAATGCTCTAGCCAATATGTGGACCGTGTGTTGTGTGTATCAGCTTGTTGCTGTTTCGGTTAGTTTTGTAGTTCACGTTGTTCAATATTCTTGATACAGAGGAACATCAAGGTTCCTAGTTAAGAAGTCTCTAATTAATTCTCCGAGTGATCATGAGTCTTACTACACCCAGCTATCAACAACTACCTCCAACTGTATATGCTCAGACTCTTCAATTGAGACATTTAATCGATTGAGTTTGTAACGATCTTGAATCTGCAAGTCAGAAACCAAATTATCTCAGGATCAAGTGCCGGTCCGGGCGTCATGCCAAACCGCCTGTCTCACCCGTTTCCGAAACACAGATTGTAGCATCGTCACAAGGATACGGTCTAGACCCCCCACTACCAACAACTAAAAAAAGGGACATGTCAGAATATTATTCCCGATAGCGTAAAAGCCTGCGAGAATCGGATCGAGTGAAATTCTTCAGTGGTATTATGGATCGTGTTAAGATGACTAGGTTGAGTTGTGAATCGAGCTTGTTTTGGTGCTTGTTAGCGGTTTTGAGTAGTGGGTAAGTGAGTTTAGTGAGTGTTTATAGACATGAGTACCATACAACGTTGGTTGGTGAACGGATATAAGAGGCTCGCGTGCGTATCATGTAGATAGTATCTTCCGGTGGTTGATCAATTTAAGTGCAATATATGTAGGTAACCAACCGCGTGTTTGTAGAGCGCCATGAACATCAGGCGACCAACCTTGAAGTGACTTTAATAGGTTGTGGACTTACCCGACTGTCGGCCGGTGCTCATCAAGACCATGGGAGTTCACGGCAATGGTATATGAATGATGGTGAAGAAAAGAAGAAAAGAGGAGAAGCAGGAGGAGGCCTAGAAACCAAGCAAGAGATCTAAACTGCCTGTCACTAGCAGACCGGATATCTTTCATCTCCTGACATTTCCTATTGTTAAATCTTCTAGGGTGAAGGAAGAAGCCCTGTGTCTGGGGCGGGCTGCAGCTTGTCTGCTACCGTAACAAGGTCACCATCAGAGTCTCGTATATCGATCAAGGTAGGTTTCAACACAGTGCTGTATTCCCAACAGCAGCTCAAGAGAGCAAGGCATCCGCAACGTTACGTTCAAAGCCAGTTTGTTAGTACGCAAGTCATCAGTCACCACTGTTAGAGAGGCCTCCTTGTAAGTCACTCAATCGTAAATGTCAACGCCGGGGCCATCTAGAGCGGTTAGCAACGTTTGTCTTTACGGTGAGCCATTATTCTCAGATATATTACACCCAGGGAACTAGTGGCCATTCAAGGTATTCGGTCCGTGACCAGGTCACTTGCACAAGGCTGGCGGCATATGAGATCTATTAGCTTGTCTTCGAACTTGAGAATATCTCGCACGGGGTTAGACTGGTTGACTTGCGTTTCGTGTCTCATAGGTACTCTGAGCAATCGAGTCTTCACACCTTCCCTCTCACGATAGGCCTCGACGATACCTCTAGAGAATGTAATTTATATCTTACTCTATGTTACAATGCCTCTACTCCTCTGGATCTAAATGCCATGTGTCGCCAACCATGAATCCCTCAGGGAACGGATCCGTATGATCCAACACGACCTGCTTGAAAGCCGTTATCCAAGCCTGTCCCTCAACAGACGGCAACACAGCTGAATACTCCCCAACCTGCGTAGTCCCCTCCACCCTTCCAATAAACTCCGTCCCAGTGATTCCCCGATGATAAAAGTTCTCTCCCTCCTTTAACTCTCCTCTAGCATGAAGAACAGCTAGTCGAGCACATGTTCCTGTTCCGCAGGGGCTTCTATCCAAGCGTCCAGGGGATACAACGACTGTGTTGTTCGCAGCCTTTCCATCCTTGTACTCGTAGAGAGGTTCAGTGAACTCGATGATGGTCACACCGTGAATTCCGGAGTTTTCGGGATGGGCAGGGTCTGTTTGGTCCATTGTGGCTCTCTTGATGCGTTCTCCGACTTCCACCAATTTGGCGCCTTCGGTGCTCTTGATTTTGAGACCAACTGACGCAGCATCGACCAAGACGTAAATCATGCCTCCATAAGCAATATCGACTTTCACTTTCCCGAGCTCAGGAACATCAATCTCTTTATCCAGCGCAAACACAAACGCCGGCACGTTATGAAACCTGACACTCTTGCACTTGCCCTTCTCACACTTTGCATAAGCGGTAACCAACCCAGCCGGCGCATCGAGCTTGACCACCGTCTCAGGCTCTTTCATCTCCACCATGCCCGTCTCTAGCAGACAGGTCACTGTCGCAACGGTATTTGCGCCTGACATGGGTGGGTACTCTTCATGCTCCATGATGATGAAGCCATAATCTGCTTCGGGGTTTGTTGGTGGGAGGAGGAGGTTGTGACACATTGCTGAGCAACCTCTTGGTTCGTTGAGGAGAAGATTGCGGAGGTAGTCTTCTTTTTGGCTGAAGTATACCATCTTTTCGTACATTGTTTTGCCGGGCACGTCACGGACGCCGCCGGTTACGACGTCGCAGACCTCGCCGCCGCAGTGGACGCCCACTGTGTTGAAGCTGCGTTTATAAGGCATGTTGAAAAGGTTGAAGGGAAGTAGTACAAAAAGAATAGAATGTTTGAAGCTTCGATGTTGAGTTCGTTTCTAGAACTTCTTACGAAGGATTTATGCAGATATGTATCGGTATTGTTAGCCGTAGTCAATTGGTCCTATTTTATGCACACTGATAACCAAATGTAAATTATCTGTTATCGATTTTACTTCAGATATCTCTTCGTTGTCTTTCACATATGTTTAATGCAAGGTTAGCGTAGCCGCCGCGGGGTGAAGAAGTCGGGCCCGGATCCGTGGTCTACACCCACCGGCAGTAGCTTCCGATGAAGGTCCAGACCAAAACAAACTCACGTACTGATTCCGATATGGTAAAAGCATCAACTAATAAATTATAAACAACTATGCTTGCTTCTACATGTAATTAGACACACCCTTTTATATACACCAAGAAATCACCGTTCGTACAAGTCATTCCATTAACCTTCAAGCTCTTGTGGCGCCGAAGACACCTTGCCCCGTTTCTGATACATCTCACTTGTCGAAGCATAACTCTCAAGTTCCTGCGGCGACATCGGCATAGGCATCTTGTGATCATTGCGGCCATACATCTCAGCCGTCACGATGTGAGGAACCTGTGCACGCTTGTTCTTGTTCCGTTTGCGGAGGAAGAGCCATGCAGCGACAGCGACGATGGCGATACCAGCGGGAATGCCGACGCCGAGTCCGATCTTCATTGCTTGACCGTCGTCTTTTTCTTCTTCAGTTGAGGTGTCTGATGATTGGGTTGGCTCTGATGATTGGGTTGATGTTGATATAGCCTCAACAGAAGTCGTGGTAGGGAGTAAAGAGGTCGTCGTCTCTTCCTCGGTTGAGTTTCCGAGGGCAAGATTGCCTTCATCGTCGAGAAAATAGCCGCGGCCTTCAGCGCAACATCTTTTGTTCTTGTCCACGCAACAGTAGCTTCCATCTTCGCATTGTTCGACCCTAGGGAAGATGTTGTTCTCCTCCTCTGTGACGGAAATTAGTCAAATTGGTCAAGAACGAGTTGAGGAAACTTACCTGTGACACAGATCACTGCACATTCTTTCATGTCCCAGGGCGCGGCAGCACACGGCCCTCTGACAAACATGTTCTTGGCCTGTCCCTTCCTCTGGCAGAGTCGACTCGGCATGCACTCTGCGTCCGGACCACAGCAGGCGGAAGAGCCAGGACATTTTCTGTTCCCTTCCCATGGTTGGCCATCGACTCCCCAGCACGTTCTGTTATTGTTGTCTTGAGCGAATACATGTGTGAGTAGAAGAAAGGAGGCGCTGAGGATGGTTGTGAGATGCATCGTGAAGACCAGCTTCTGAGCTAAAAGAGAGAGTGATGGATGATCGCCTTGTGAGGAGGGAAGCGCTTGAGTTTTAGAGCGCAGACTGGAGACTCGGCTGTAGCCAGCCTGCCAGCCCCCAACAGTGTTATATGCTGTTGGCTTGGCCGCATATCCTGGAACTTTTGGATTGCTACAATTGGATGGATGGGATAGGGATTCGGTTACAGGACCTGTAGTCCTACTGACGAGAGATCTTTCTGTTAGAGCGAGACATCGACATCTTCACCGTCTTAACACAGGAGATATTTCAGTCAGTCTCATAAGCCCTATGGAAGCTATAGATAGTTCAGACCAACTGACCAAGTGAGAAGCTTCTACGAGTTATCAAGAATTGTCACCGAAGATTGGTTTACCCAACCACCAGAAGTCGATACTGCAGTACCCAAGACCTACTAAGAAGATGTCTTCACCGTTCAAGTAAAAGTATCGTACTATCAGACAAGATTAAGATCCATTATTAGGATCACCAGAATCAGCCAATAGTTAAAAAGCAAAAACAGACAGCGAAGCGGCAAGAGGCAAGCGGCAAGGCAGACTAACAGGGTGAAGTTGAAGATCAGCAGCTCAGGCCACCACAACCCCTGCATCCCTCAGATTTCAGCGGCTCGTATTTCCCCATAAGGCTGGACGTCCCAGTTTACGTTCCAATCTCGATTTAAAGACTCGTCTAAGTAAGGCAAAAAGAAGAATAGTCAAGACCTGAACTCAGAAGAAAGAGAAGAATTCGAAAGTAGAGTGAATACATGAGTGATGAAATATCAGATCATGTTTTTTATAGCCAAGAAACTCTGAGACGCAGCAACGGCGCAATTTCATGTGGTTGGCTTGTTGGTCGTCGTCTTCAATCCTGCTCATCAATAATTGGGTCCCCATCCTGGAAGTCATCCAGGGGTGCAGAGTGGATTACTCGGTATCCATAGTGCCGCTGCTTAATTAGGTCCCGCCTTGCCCTCCATCTTTGCTATTCTTGATTCTCCATCAAACCTACGTCACGCGATCATGTCGTTGGCATCGGCACTCATTCTCAGAGTCAGCCAAATCATAAGAGATCCTCCGCGCGCTCTTGTACGATTAGGCATATTCGCTGCGTTTTCTATTCTCTTGATTCTTGTTACTTGGAAAGGCTCTTCGGGCTTGTCTAATGGCTGGAGCGCTGCGCCGATAAGCGAGGCTGAGCTTAAGAACATTTCGTTAAAAGCGAAGGAGTTTGGCGAGAGTCCGGTTAAAGCGCCGTATAAAACTACTTTTTGGGAAGTTGGTCAACGGTCGAGAGAGTTGAAGAAATGGATTGAGAGGTCTGATCATGTTGGGACCTCTTCGTTTGCTGGGCGTCAATTGCACGATGTTGTTGAGACGACTGCCCAGGAATTGTTTCCGTTTTTGAAGAACCCGCCGCGCAGACCACATACGAAAACACCGCTTGCTGATTTGAGACGTACTTTCGTTAAGGGATCGAAGGGAATTGTCATCCCAGTTGGAGGTGGTGAACAATCTGTTCGGTTTGCCGGTCATTTGATCGTCAGTTTGCGAAAGGTCTTGGGTTCTCGATTACCGATTGAGATCGTGTACGCGGGAGAAGATGACCTACCAAAGAAGGATCGCGACAGGATCTCGAGCCTGGATGGTGCAACTGATATCGAGTTTGTCGACATCTTCACCATTTTTGACGACACAACTTTGAAGCTTAAAGATGGAGGTTGGGCTATCAAAGCTTTCGCAATGTTGGGGTCTCGCTTCGAACAGGCAATACTTCTAGACGCAGATGCGGTTTTCATCCAAAAACCCGAGGAACTGTTCTCTCAACGGGCATACAAGGAGAAAGGCGCTCTACTCTTCCACGACAGACTTCTTTGGCAGCATGCCTTCAGATCGCGCCACGATTGGTGGATAGACCAAATCAAGGTCCCATCAGCGGAAATGAATAACTCCCTTGTCTGGACAGAAGACTACGCCGAAGAATGCGATTCCGGCGTGGTAGTCCTTAACAAAGGCCGCGTTGACACTCTCGTCGGTTTGCTCCACGTCGCATGGCAAAACACGCACGACGTCCGCGAAGAAGTAACCTACCGACTCGGCCACGGAGATAAAGAGTCTTGGTGGCTCGGTCTAGAACTCGGTGGTTCGCGATACGAATTCGAGAAGCATTACGGCTCGATGCTAGGCTGGGGTAAAGAGGAAGGAAAGGTGTGTAGTTTTGTCATCGCACATACAGATGAGAAAGACAAGTTACTGTGGTACAACGGAAGCTTGTTGAAGAACAAGAGAGTGGATCCCGAGGGGTACGAAGTTCCAGAGTATTGGATGATGGATGGCAAGTGGCACAAGGGTAGGACGAAGGATGATATGAGTTGTATGGATGGAAGTGAGGTTTTGAAGTTGAGTGAGAAAGAGGAACATGTTTTGAAGGAGAGTATTGATGTCGCCAAAAAGGTGGATGAGGCTTTGAAGAGGGGTTGATGATGTATATTATTATTATTTAGGATATAAATGCGTAGTATAATATTTTCTTTCTTGGCACATTCCAGTCTACTATCTTCAACAATCGACTAGAGCTAGTTGAGCCGCTGTCAAACATCTTGGCGTTTCCTGTATGGGGTAAAGATATCGGGCCCTGATCCGTAGTTTGAGGTTAGTGCGGAGTAAACGACACCGGTAACAGTTGCCGATGGGATGTCCATCCAAATAATATGGAGAAGATATCCTCAGGGACTAGATCACAGAAGAATAAAACTGGGCAATTCATTCTTGGTGGATTCATGCGAGTGAGTTGATAGAAACCTTGGCGTAGATAATTGGATGACAGTGCTGACGGTTATCACGATCAAGCGGAGAACCGATTCTACCCCGACCTCACATTTGTAAGCTCAGTAACTTGCGATAAATAGCTCTGCGCCCATCCCGTTGATAAAATCGATAGCCTTCTTCTTTGAATTCACTTTAAGTACTGCCAAGCTTAACTCACACCATGACAAACGGTCTACTCATCCTCGGCGACGAGGAAATCCGCAACCTTCTACTAACTCTCTCAAAACCTGAAATCCTCACCTTCAAAACAGCCTTAGAAAAGGTCCTCATCGACTTCTCCGTCGGCGGCGAAGGCCAATACCAGCCCACCCCAGACTTCGTCAATAGACCAGAAGGTCAAAAGACTCTCTTCCGTACTTTCACGTCCCCGGACGGCGTAGGTACAAAGATCGTCGTTACGCCAGCACCTATTAAAGATGAGAATGGAAACACAGTGAACCGTCCCCTAGGTGGATTGCTTTCACTATGTGATTCCGCGGGCGTGCCTACGGGTATACTCAACGCTGCTGAACCCACGGGATATCGTACTACGCTCTCTGCACTTATTCCTTGGACATGGAGGAAGTGTACGGAGAATATTGTCGTTTTGGGTGCTGGGAAGCAGGGTCTTTGGCACACAAGACTTGCCCTCGCGCTGAGAGGTGATGAGATTAAGAAGATCACTATCGTTAATCGTTCAGTTGGAAGGGCGCGGGACTTGGTGAAGCAGGCTACGGAAGAGAATCAGAAGTATTGGAAGTCTGAGGCTAAGCTGGATGTGCTTGACCCTGCGCAGTCAGACTACGATGAAGCTCTAGCGTCACTTCTGGGCTCAGCGGATGCAGTATTCTGTACCGTCGGCTCGACAAGTCCTTTGTTCCAACTCAAAACGATACTCGGCGATGGATCACGAAGCAGACTACCTTTCGTCGGAGCCATCGGTTCATGGCAACCCGATATGATCGAGTTAGATCCCGAGATGCTCCGCCACGCAGCTTCGCGAGACGACTCATATAGTCCTCGTGGCGCAAAGGGAAGCATTCTGGTCGATGATCTTGAAGAAGCACTGGTCAAGTCCGGAGAGGTGATACAGAGTGGTCTCAAGGAGGACAATCTGCTTCAAGTGGGAGAGGTCTTGGACTGGCTTGGTGACAAGTCTTCGAGGAAGCCTGAGGGAGGTATTGAGAAACTCAAGACTTGGATAAGCGAGGGGTTTGTGGTGTATAAGGGTATTGGAGTTAGTGTGACGGATATTGCTGCTGGTAATGCCATTCTTGAACTGGCCAGGAAGCGCGATGTTGGGACTACTATTTCCAACTTTTAGTTTGAGAGAAACAATCTCAACATGGTAATGCGTTGACTGATCAGAGTGTCAGAAGAATTGGCCACCGAGAGCTTCAGAGATAACACAATTAAGACGCTTTAGGCTTGCTCAGACTTGTTTAGGCTAGGTACTTTATTTTGATGCCCTCAGTCTTGATGGATAATTCTTCTGTTACAGCGTAGATTACCAAGCCAGTGTTGACTACGGAACCCTATGCCATGTGACGTATAACAGTATCGTAGTTGCGTTTGGCCATAGAAATTTACACGCAGTTCTTCTGGCTCAATGAATCTGGTTGAGCAAGAATTCTCAATACCTCTCAGCTTGAGACAGGTACAGAGCCAGGGTACAGTGGAGGTTCTCGCATGCTGCAGCTGTCCGATGCCTCCCATCTGCAAAGGCAGTTATACCCTTCGTCCAGTTGACATCGAATCAACACGGGAAAGAAAGAGGTGAAGACGAAGTGTCGTCTCTTTCACCAGGCATATCCATCAGTTAAAATAATTATCTGCCGAAAGCAAGACGAAATAATTTAATCACCTTACGCCAGTACACACTATATCATATACAGTATAGTCACATGCTACGACCGACATGCAATGCAAAAGCAGTTGCACTCCTAAATTGTATAAGGCAGGGTATAATAAAGAGAAAATTACCTTGCATCGCATACAATTAATCGGCAGCTGCTGATCGTGGATCGACTTCCGGGGTGCATGCATGACGTAATCTACCGGGCTTTTCCCGCTAAAACCGCGTCCCTGGGAAACCTAAACCCGAAAAAGATGGAAAGATGCCTAGAGAGCTGTTCATAGCTCCTTCCATCGTGAACATCAAATCCGTATATACTATTCGACACCAACACCGTCTATCGCCCCGCACTTACCTTTTTGTTCAATCGCTTTCGCACATTGACCCCCGTCATGAGATAGCATCTACACACAAACACTGACTGACTGAGCACACGCCCATCATGTCAGTCAGCCCAGCGCCCTCACTCCAACTGGCGGAGTATCTCGAGAAGCTGCCCGGCACGACGTTTAGAAAACTCTACCAGCAGCCCTCCACCGCGTTCGCCATCTTCCGTCGCATGCTCCCCCATCTCGGTTCGTTTTACCCTCTCAAATCTCTGTGCGCGCGCGTTGTCGCTAACTTCTCCTGAACAGCAAAGACTTTTGTCATGCGCATCCTCTACCTCCCTAAACCGATTCTCCTAAGCGACCTCGATGACTGGGTAAAGCCCAGCGCAAAGCGCCAGAAGGATCAGGCACTCGCTGTCCTGCGCGGATTGCATATCGTCACGATTACTACGCCGAGCAAGGAACGACCGCAGGAGATGCACCTTACCTCGAATTTTAAAATTTCGCTACGACTCGCGCTTTCGGGAGGCGGTTCACACAACTCCTTCGGTGTGCCTTCAACACTACAAATACCACCTGAAATCGACATCGCTTTCCTCGACCGCTATGCTAGAAAGAAGTGGGAGGATATCCTGCACTTTGTCGTGTCTAGTGTCGGTTACAAGAGCACGGGCGAATCTTCCGGACCGAATAAGAGCGTGAAGGAACTCCTCGTCGCGGGCCGTCTCGTTGATCGAAGACCTAGTGGTGCTATCGGCATTACGCAAGCTGGCTTCACCTTTTTGCTACAGGAGGCCAATGCCCAAGTGTGGACGCTTCTGCTACTCTGGCTCGAGGCCATGGATGTCAATAAGATGGCGGGTCTCGAAGCTACAGATATGCTTTCTTTCCTCTTCGTCCTGGCCAGTATGGAACTTGGCCGTGCGTACGATACTAATGCTTTGACCGAACAGCGCAAGAACATGTTGCCATCCCTTGTTGACTTTGGTCTTATATATATCCCCAACCACAAGCGCTCCATGTTCTTTCCTACACGACTCGCTACAACACTTACTTCCAGCGGCAACAGTCTGCGCAGTATCAGCGACGGCGTAGCAGCCGCCACAGCAGCAGCCCTCCAACCAGGTCAATCCCGCGCACCGGGCAGCAGCACAACAGCATCCGCCAACGAACAACGCGGCAGCGTAATCATCGAGACCAACTACCGCATCTACGCTTACACCCAATCCACGCTCCAAATCGCCGTTCTGGCACTTTTCACCAAGCTCCAAATGCGTTTCCCAGACATGGTCGCCGGTCGAATCTCGCGTCAATCCATCCGACAGGCCATCAACTTTGGCATCACAGCCGAGCAAATCATCTCGTACCTCTCAGCCCACGCACACGATCAGATGCGTCGCAGCGCAGCACTGAACAACAAGCCCATTCTTCCACCCACGGTAGTCGACCAGATTCGTCTATGGCAGCTCGAGAACGAACGCATGAAGACAACAGGCGGTTTCCTGTTCAAGGATTTCGAAGATCAGAAGGAGTATCTTGCCGTGGCAGGATTTGCGGAGGAAGTGGGTGTTTTGGTATGGAGGAATGATGTCAAGGGGATGTTCTTTGCGAGCAAGCATGAGCAGATCAGGGATTATCTGCGAATTCGAAAGAAGGCTGAGTGAGCTCGGATGGACGTAGACAGGCCTTACGGTCTCGTGCCGAATGAGCTCTTATGAAGAGAAAAAGGACTAGAACGGGGAGGAAAGCATTGGAGTTCATGGCGTTAAGTTTACTGGACTGAGGGAACCGGAGAGATTGCTATTCCGTTAGCCATAATGCGCACCATGTCGCATAGATATTATATAAATAACACGCTCAAGGCTCAGTCTACTCTTCGCACATGTGACACAAACACCAAGAACTGCAGATGAGCACCAAAAGTCTATTCTTGAATTATCATTAAACCTCTATAAGCCTTCGCTGGCGATGGAACTTGACCATGATACAAAATGAAACGCTAATGAACCCAAATGCTTTTCCATCCCACAGCGATATCATCCCCCATTCATAAACAAAGCGATAGCAAAGAAAGAAAGTGTGCCACAATACCAATCCGAGCTTAAACATATCCCTTTTAGCCTTCATACACTTTTTTCCTAATCAGCCGATGACAAAGAAGCCTGCAAACAAAGAATACAAATGGTGTTGGGTGCTCTCCTTCCTTTTGAACAAAGACCTCTAGTTGAAGGAGAGTCGTTTCCCGCGTTCTCGAGCAGCAAGGGCAGGGTTCCGCTTCTTGGAGATTGGAAGACCTGAGGGTTCGTTCATGACTGGTAAGCTGCGTCGTACACTGGAGCTTGTGTTGTTGCCTCCACTGAAGATTCGTCCCATCAAGCTGGTGTTTTCTATACTGCCTCCTTGGGGGAGAAGATTCGGCTTGTTCATGCGGCGGGCGTATGTCTGCTGCCAAGCATGTAATGAGCGACGTGCTTCCCTGGTGACACAAAGGTTTTCGAGATGCTGGAAGATTCGCAAACATCGAGCATCTTTATTGTTCGGTGGTTTGCGTGGCTTCGTGCCTGCCAGATTTGTAAGAGCTGACGTCGTGGTAGAGTAGGAAAGATGTGTCGGGCGAGAATTGGCAGCAAAACAGTCGGGTCTCATCGAGTAAGGTTGGTAGTTACTCCCATACGACAAGTCTGGATACGATGCATCTGCGTTGTCATAATCCTCGGAAAGAAAGCGATCATGCAGAGACATGAAACGACCAGACCAATATGCTGAAGGTTGAGACTTGGTGATCTGACGAGGATTCGATGGTGTCTCCATGGTGCTTGTTGTACTGCTGCACCGAGATGCTGACATGGAAGTCAAAGAAGATCGTGCGAGACGAAGTTTCGAAGTGCCAGCTGAGAGTAGACTACTCGATGAAGATGCAGATGTCTTGCGAGACTGATCAGCAAGGGTGTGACGTTGAGGAGTTGATGATTTTGAGCTCAATGGTCGAGAAATAGAAGACTTGATATCGCTCAGAACAGTCAAAGTGCGAGACTTGGGAAGTCGACTCTTATTCATGCCTTGAGAGGGCGGAGCTGCTTCTTTGTGATCAAGGGGAGGGACGTTCTCGTCTTGAATCGAAGTGTCAACAGACGAATATACACCGAAGCTAGAACTATTGGCTAGTGTCTTCCTAGAAAAGTTGGTAAAAGATGCAGTAGTCGGCAGAGGCTTGACAGGAGTAGTAGTCAAGAGCGATTGATGAGATGTAGTAGCAGTGAGACCAGATTTGGCAACAGTAGGAGGACTAGCAAGTGAACCGTGAGTCGAGAAGCTTGCAGAGATGCGTCGAGTGGTCTTTTTAGCTTGGGCATTCTCTTTGTCGGACGATGAATCGTCTGAACAACAGTCTTTGATCGTGGGGACAATGATGAGTGTGTCGCTTCGAACAAAGTCGGCTCCTCGAGAGTTCTTGACGGGTCCAATGGGTCTTGATATGACGGGTCGTTTTCTCTTAGATCGGAAGTTGGTGGTTGGAAGTCGTAGTTTAGAAGAAGGTAGGCGTTTGCCCTCGAGCCCGGCACGAAAGGTGTCCATTGTGTCAAGAAGTTGAGAGCCAGAAGCGAAGTAGTTATTGTGATGGTTTCGAGTTCTCGTCAGAGTCTGTGTCTGATTCGGGGTCTTTCTGTGATTCGAAGTCTCTTTCTGAGTCGGGGTCACTTTCTGATTCGTAGTCTCTTTCTGATTCACAGTCGAGACCTAGGCTCATGAACTCAAGTTCATGGCCGCAGGTTTGCATAAACGTCCCAGCAATTAAACGGACTTTGAGTCGGTGTACCTGAAGTCTCAACAATGCTATAAGGCCTAGCAGGTAGACTTCTTGATTGAATCTGTCGAAGTTGAGCAAAGCCAAATGGCCGATATCTGATGTACACGCACACCCTGGTCGGTCGCATCGACTGTACGGCGTGACGATAGTTATCTATAACATGCGCACGAAGCGGTCGGCGAGAAATCCTGCGGTGAGGAGATTGTAATCGTAAGCAGCACGATAAGACATTGTATGAGAAACGAGTGTAAGTGGATGGTCAGTGAAGATTCCACAGGTCGATGTTGTTGTTGATGTTTGTTTTGTTTACCTTCCCAGTGCCTGCCTGGATTGTCCGTTGACGGCAGACTAAGAGCCCACGAAATAATCAGTACAGTTAGGTCAGTATAGACGACCACTTAGATCACTTTATTTTGGCGCCCCGAAATTTCAGGGACTACCAGATAGCTGTCGATGCAGTGGCACTGCGGACGGGAAGGAACCAGGGCAGATGCACTGCCAGAGTTTGGCAGCTGGCGGGGCAGTTGGTAGTTGGCAATGCTTTCTATTCCCAGGCGTCACTACCTGCTATTCGCAAGTCTACTCCAGCCTTCTTTCTTGTCTAATCTAGTCGTCTTCATCAAACACTCCTGACCAGTGCCGTCTAAAGATGCCCATTGCTCTCCCCGTTCACTCCATTACTTCTATTGCAGAACTCATCATCCCACCCATTAATCGCAAATTCAAACTTCAAGTCTCCCTCCCCTTTCGGCACTGCATTGCCATTACCGTCCCAAAGCGCCCTCTCGACCATCGTGACGTTACCCTCCCAATCGACCAGCACCACCGTCTGTCGCTGCGTTCCATACATGCCCGTCTCAAAGCCCATGATCGGTGTTGTGCTTGGGTCTGGTCGTCCTTCTGACATGAGCTCTTCGGCTGCTGCTTGGTCGTCTGTCGCCCATTGGCCAGGGCCTTTCGCCATGGCTGCTTCCATTGCTTTTCGATGCTTCTCGTCGCCGATCAATGGGATGAAGACACTCTTCTTGAGTTCGTTGATGTACTCGACCAGACTGGCATTTTCGTTCCTTGGTAGTGTGTCGGTGCTGAGGACGTCCAAGAGATTGGCAACCAGCTCATCTTGACTTGACTTGTTGGACACTGAATTGTCGATGGCTTCGCGGAACAGTTTTTTGCCGATTGAGATCTTTGCCCATTCGTCCTCCTTTCCTGTCGCATCGAATGCTGTGTTACTCAATCCCCACATCTCACCTCGCTCCTTAGCAATGATAGGCACCTCATCGACATTGCCTGCTCTGTTGCTAATGATGGCAATCCCAGGAGTCTTCCTCCTCAACTTGCCGCAAACCATGGAGAATCCACCGACGCCTTTAACGCCGTCATTCTCAACAAGTTTGTGCACGCTATCCTTAAGACTCTCCTCGGGCGGCGTTCCCAGCCATGCGGTGACCATACCGCCTCTGCTCTTGGCAGCATGAATGGGATGATTCTGGTCCTTGATGTCGGTTTCTCGGTAATTGGTAAGTACAGCCATATGACCGTCTTTGCTTAGTCCCATCCACGTTCCCTTCTCTGCTCGTTGAAGGTCTCGGGATGACAAGACTGGTCGACCGGATGTGCTGTGTGTCCACCAATGTGGTCGCGATGTAGGTCTGAGAATGAACTCATCCCGGTTATCGATGGCGATTAATGCATAATCGGGATGCGAAGTGGTGAGAAGTACGATGCACATGATGTCTTATATGTATTTATGTCTTTGGTGTTTCACTCCAAATTCGGAGATTTATGTCAAGTAAATTGATGTTGAAAGAGTTGACGTAAGTGGCGGACGATCAGGTACAGATAAACGTTGGGTAGTGGGGGGTCCACGCCTTTTAATATGTCTCATCAACCACCAAACAATCTGTACAGCTTGTCTCAACAAATACGTGTTTCCATTCACAGCCTCGGTACAGCAGCGTCATGCGTAGATGGTCTAGATGCCGAATGATCTGATCTGATCTCATGGATGTTTGTCCCGGCTAAGGCTACGGGCGGCTTCGGGCTTGATTTGCGGGGATGAGGTCAAGTTTGCAGGGGTCATGACTACGATGCCAATGTGGTGAGACCTTGGTATCAGACTCACGTGGGAAATGGTCAATGTTTGTAACCTTAATTGGTTCCAGATTGACGGGGTCTACCGATCTACTAATTAAATGTTTTTGATGCTCCGTTTTCGGGTCACACCACGGAGGCTCACGGACTTACAGCCAAGCATCATGCCACTTGCCAGAGCGTCAGAAGAATTGATCACCGCAAGCATAAGAGATGAAATAATTTGGTCAATTCATGGTAGGTATTTTGAATCAGCATTTGGGCTTCTTTGTTTTAGTAGCCTAAGCTTTAGAGGTCATTTCTTCTATCGCCCACATAGTCACTCTTAATGGAAACAATTTGACAGCCTTAGGATAGACTTTTGAGTAACCAGAATTTGATGAACACATTGACGTGGTAGATGTTATAGGAATATTATCGCATTGCTGAGAACGGACACTGCAAGTTCCTGCCCTTTTGTTGGAAGTCCAGAGTAAGGGTTGATGGGGAATCCTGAGCTCTTGGAGCAGACATGGCTTTAGACACAGAAAATACTCGCTCTGGATGACATTGATCGCGGAAGCCTCTTAGGCATCCAAGTTTGGGGAATTTTACATGTGCATGAGCTGAAGTTAAACGTCCTTCATCGAAGTCAATATTTTGCCTCGGATTCAAGGCATGACGTGAAGCCAAACCCAGGGGTAGATTGAGATCGGGAATGGCAGTCTCGGCGATCAGGCTGTAGAACAATCATCATCGCACATGCAGTGATTATTCTAAGTGATATCTAATATGTTTCTTGTCAAGATGTTAGATCTGGCCCAGGCTGGCGGCAATATCATTGCGACCATACATGAGGCCATCACCACCAAGAAACAGTATCATGACCAAAAAGGGGGCTTAGATGAGCGCATCAACGAAAGTCAGAGTGTTTACTAACATGAAAGAGCCAATTACTCTCATCTATTCTGAGAAATGAGTCAAAGATGTCGCGTGGGAAAAGGATTTTGGAAGTTTAGTTGAGTGTTGCGGGCATTAACAAGGTATATCATCTGCATCAACCAGAGTATCGCAATCCATTAAACAAAACCCCTTCTTTTGCACTCATTTTCCCAGAATCCAGAACTCTAAAGCATGATATTTATCTATATAAGAAGGGCATCCTGTCCCCTTCCCCTGGAACCAGCATCTTCAGTCTCTTGACAGCTTCGTCGGAAAGTGAGCACCCTCGCTTTCCCCCATCATCGCAAACACAAGCACTTACAACGCTTCCTTCCCGTTATCCAACAAGTAAGTACTGCATCAACCTGCTGAACTTGGTACCCAATTTCTGGCAATCAACGACTCCCCGCACTTTTGAACTCTTCTTCCAAATACTGGTTCTCAACAGTACTAACGAGTATTTATCAGTTACCCAACCAAATCCGTCTCGGTATCGTTTGGGTTTACACAATGTCATCGTTTACGCCGATCAACTCAGGCTCAGCTATCATTCGTCACGGGCTCCCCACGCCTCCTCCTACTCCTCCTCCTACTGCTCTTCCATTCCACCCTCCTCCGGGTCCGGGTCCGGGTCCGCCTACTCCCCCTCCTACACCTGTTACCCCAGCCCGAGGCCGGACCCGAGAACGAGCACCAGCCCCAGCCCCACCATCAGCTACTCCCGGACGTCGCACACGGGTCCTATGTAAAGAATGCAATAGATGCTTCGGCTACAAGAACATCGCGGACCATAGGAAGCTCCATAAGATGCTGGGAGACGAAGGCGGGCGGGCTCGTCCCTGCAAGCAATGCAAGGAGCACCGCAAGCAGTGTTATGTGGCCATCCATCCCAAGACGGTCAACACGTACGCTTGCGCTGGCTGTCTCCACGGCCACAAGGCTTGCAGCTTCAAGTCGATCAAGTTTGAGAGACCGAAGGAGTGGGCTGATAGACATCCTAATCTGCTGGGAAAGGAAAACATCCCTCCTAAAGAAGCGGACAGTCCCTCGAACTCGTCGGCGAGTAACTCAAACTCGTCGTTGAGTACCTCAGTCTCGTCAGTGGAGGACTATCCTCATAATAGGCCCTGGGAACTCCAATAAGCACATATGGCGTTCTTAGCACTCTTCTACCCCTTCAGGGGGGTAACAAAAGAGTTCTCCTCAAGGCTTAGGCTACTATAACAAAGTACTTATGGGCGAATGTGTATCCAGAGTTGTCTGTCTTTGGTTTTGAGCCACTGCTAGAGTTTAAGGAGTTCAGTGGAAGGAAAAGGGAACGTCTTTTTGTATTCAGTTTTCTCAATGAATATTCTCTCTACACATCAATGTGTCATCAAACTTGTGACTTTTCTGTGATTTTATGTGTTCAAGCGAACGGATGTTCTCATAAGGTCGATGCGACAACAATCAGTACCCATCACGAAGACTCACCCAAGACGGCGTCAATAGCAGATATACAAGAGCAAGATATATTCACATACTACTACTAAATACAAGTCCTAATCCTCATGTTTTCTCTCTCTCTCACAAGCAACACTCAACTCCCCATACAGCCAATGCATCCTAGTCATCTTCGAAGCGGCGACTTAGGTTCAGCAGAAGACCTACGTTTAGTCCCAGGCTTCTTCTTATCCCCACCCGCATTCCCATTCTGACCTTCCTCCATCGCCTCAACAACAGTAGCTTGATCAGACCGAAGCACAACTCCTTCAGCGATGACTTCATCGCGACATACAAACTGCGGGAACAGAACTGCGAGAACAGTAGGCTTGGGACTTCCCTTTACAGGCTTGCGCGCGATGGCATTGCCCACATCGTAATCATCGTACTGTCCCGCACCTCGCGAATCTTCCTCATCGGGAAGTTCAGCAGTGATCATATCCCTCGAGCGCTGCGCATCTGCCCAAAGCGCAACAGCCTGTCTAAACAGCGCAGGCACAGCACTGAAGAACCCAGTCTGCTTATACGCCACGACAAGCGGATGAAGAGCCGTTCGCACCTCATTGCTCGCCTTGCGGACAATGTCCTCTTGGATAGTCTCAACTTGCTCCGAGTCGGTCAGGGAACCAAGAATTTGACAGCGATACACTGTCTCGCGGCGCTCGTCGCCTTTGAAGAAGCTCAGCATGCTGGAGGCTGAGGAGCGCATATCGTGGGATACGTAGAATGGGACGAAGATGTGGGAGAGGAAGACTTCGGATATGACGGCGTCTGCGACTGCGCAGCGCATCTTTGCGGCGGCTTTTGTGGTGCGGGTTGAGATGGGGATTTTGGGGAAGCGGGCGAGTAGTTCTTGGATTTCACTTGCAGAGTCCTGATAAACAGTAAGCGAAGGCCATGTAAAGATCAAGGGTGTGACTTACAACTGCACCATCGTGGAAGTTGAAGTACTCGTTCACGAAATCGTGGACCTTCTTCGACAACTCTTGAAGATCAGAGCGCCTATACATGTCAGCTCAATGCAAATTTTATCAGCGACACAAATACTCACAGCTTCTTGACCTCCTCGGATCCATAGTCCTTCAGAATGCCCTCTCCAAGATCACTCTGCGCCTTACCCAACCTCCCCTTCACACTTTCCAACTCCTCAGCACCAGTCTGCATCTGCGACCGATGCAACTCACACTCCGCATTCATCTCCCTAATCTCAGCAGCATGGTTCTTAGCATGCATCTCCGACGCATTCAACAACTTCCTCAACTTATCCGCCTCACCCGCTCTATTCTCCGCTTCAGCAAGCTTCTCTCTCGCCTCTTGTACTTCCTTCTCCATAGCCTCAACAGCTGCCTTCTCGGACTCGTACGTCTTATACTTTTGCTCAAACTCTGCAAAGATCATGTCTGTCTTTGCGCTGGCCGCTGCTTTGTGCTCTGAGAACTCGCGCACGATCTTGTCGTTGAATTCGCGCAGGCGCTTGACTTCGCCTTGTTTGGCTTCGAGGTCTGCTTCAAGAGCTTTGCGCTCTTCGGCGGATTTCTCAAAGTCTTCTATGGAGCCGACATCTTTGGAGACTTCCTTTGCTAAGGCGAGGAGCTGCCATAGATTTGTGTGCTTATTAGCGTTGGTATTGGAGTTGGTGTTGTTGTTTTGTTTGTTGGTGTTGGCTGTTTTTTCAGGAGTGACAGTTCCGTTACCATTGGTATGGCCATGACCATTGACCTTGACCTTTGGATCCGCCATGCTTGTTTGATGTAGAAAGAATGGTGTAATCAATTTGTTGCATTATATCGCTTGAAATCGTCACATTATATAAACTTGTCGCTAAATACACGATATGAAAAAAGTCCGTTTCGATTTTGAGGCCCTCCTCGCAGAGCCTCATCGTCCGTTCGTAGGGTGAGGAGACAACTCATCACCACCACACCACTACACCGGTCAGTCTAGAGGCAAGTCATCTTTTGTTCCCCGCGAAATCATCCTAGTGGCTCAACACCAATCGGCGTACCCAATCCTCATAAGAATCAGGCTGAACCGCATCAACGGGGCGTTACACCACACGCGGGGTAACCCCAATAGCAATGAGCCTTCTGTGCCAAAGACACCATCATCGTCTGCAGAGCTGAGGTTTGTCGGAGATGGTCGTCCTTGTAGCCTATTGAGGGTGTCGCGTTGTTTGGTCTCTTGGTGTAACGGTGAAAGCATCGTCTAGACAATTGGCTGTCAACTCTTTGCGATAGTCGGTGATGCGGTCGCCTTGCGCAGATGGAACTCTTGAGGCCATCTCGGCGCTCGTGTCGCAGCATTAGCAGAAGATCATCACACTGGAGCCTAGAATGAATACTCCGTGTCCTTGTCAACGTCGTCGTCCATGTCCTCCGTCTCGACCTTCTTGAGCATATTCTTGGCCTCCACTCTCTTCGAGCTCTGGCCCTCGCTGAGTCCAGACTTGTCAAATAGGTGAAGCTCGACAGATTGAGGCGCTTCTCCAAGGACAGGCTTTGGAAGCACCTGCTTGTGGACACTGTACCAACCTTCCTTGTCCATTAACTCATACAAGACTTCCTCGGAGTCGTGGCGGGGCTTGGTGGCCAGAAAGACCTTTGTAGTAAATGGCTCTCCTGCAGGGAAGTAGGTCAAGTTTGCTGTGTGAATGGCCGAAAGTGTTTCCACAAGGGCTGGAAGCATGTCGACATTGTAGGTGCAGTCGCTGAGCATCACGAGATCCCAGGGTCCAGATTTGACCTCAGGCCCAAAGCGACCCTGTCTGCCCTCCTCCCAATCCAGATTCTCGTAAATCATCCGCACCGGAGTCTCCTGGAATCGTAGATGCGAGTTCTCCAACCTCTTCATATTGGATCTGGCTCGTTCCTCAGCCTCTGGCAGGTCTGTCATCAAGATGGTGCAGTCACCATCAGAGGGACCTAGTCGAGGGTACACAGCGCCGAGCCCGATACCCAAAATGCCCACACCGCAACCCACTTCCAACACACGAATTGACTTTTGGCGGCTGAATATGTTTTTCATGGTCCTCATGCAGGGGTTGATGCTGGACTCGCTCTCGGGAGCAGTCTCGATACCCACAAGTGCACATGTCGCTACTACGCCGCCATCCCAGATATGCCGTGCGATGCTCTCTCCAATCTCCTCCTCAATCTCAATCGTTCCCAGACCGCCGGATGTCTCGTTCAACAGGAGCCTTCGAATGGACACATCCGTATCTGAGGGCTGAAGAGTCAATGGTACCCAAGCTGGCATGACAGCACCCTTCTCGGCGGCTTCCCTCCTGTACCTCATCTTCTCAGCAGACAAGGCCAGAATGCGGGGGACACTTTCGGCAGTGTGAGGAGGGTCCGATGCCCTCACACAGATATGGACTCTCATTCCGGATTCAATAGCTCGTTCGAGAGCAATAGGAAGCTCCAATGCTGGCTTGGCGACACGCATACCGGGCTCCCAGTCAAGGTGTCCTGGATCTGAGAGGAGCCATGTTGAGCTGCCTTCGGGTGATGCCGCAACCGCAACGACTTGAAGGTCTAGAAACTTTTCCGGGAATAGAAATGAGTCTCCGAGATCAGTTGTGATGGTGAAAAGTAGTTGGACCAAGGTTCCCCGCCGGTTCTTTATCACTTTGGGGGATCGGAGGAATCTGATATAATGCATCTTGCGTAGGTATTGGTGTATGAGTGCCGGTCTTAACCAGAGTTCTGGGTCCGTTGAATTCCCACGTTCCCGAATGCCGTTGGCCTTACTCTATAAGTATTTGAGTTTCAAACGGCGGCTTGCTGGCGATTGTTGACTTTTGCGCCTCGGTGACCAGGTTGCCCAACCTCTCTCGCCTGGGCAATTTTGATCTTCAGCGGGCTGTTTCGCTTAGTCATCGCTTCCGCTTCACATGCAAGCCGCCCGCTTGAGTATGGCTCGTTCCATTTTCAAGCGAAATATTGATCCTTCGTAATTCGAGATGAAGGCTCAGAAGCTCAATATGTTGAAGTTGGTAGGCGGGAGATATAACTGACAAGGTGCGCTTTTGCTCCGGGGTGTCATCCCGACGCTGTGGGAATGCTGGTCGTTGCAGGACCCATATCTGCAAGGAGGCTCCTTCCCCAGCTCAACTATCTGTCAGGCAATATTTCGCTTTTGACGTTTAAAGCGAAATTGAAGATCATGAAACAAGTATCCCCAAGCTTCTATAGTAATGAAAAATGAAGCGAAACTCACCGTTAGGGGCGAAGTCCGTCCCGGCTTCATCTCGTCCCCAACCACAAACACCGGTTGCGCCTGCCTCCTGAAGGTACAATAGATAAGAGATATCGCAGGTTAAGGCAGCCCACTGCTTACAGTAGAAGTAGTCATGGCCACCACGTATTCTACGGTCGGTAGGAGAATAGGGAAGATACTGTCTAGTGAACACCACCATCCGGCGCAGGTATGTGGCCTGAGTGCTGCGATTCCGGACTCTGACGAAGATAAGCCATTACCAAGATCAGGACGACTTGGAACTTGTGTGAGAAGTTATGTAGAGAATAGACGTCGTCAATCAGTATCAAGTTTGTGTTCAACTGACCAAACCTCGAACGTGTCCCTTGCATGACCTTCTCGATGTTGGTCCTAAATTGGCTGGGAGACGCCTTTTTACTCCCACCTTTGCTCACAAACAACTTCCTTGACGGCTGGCTATATGCCATCGCGCTTCAAAGTACACCATGTTACTTGCACCTGTTATCTCTCCAAACGTAATCCAGCATGAAGTTCGATATGTTGAGAATGGACGCAAGAATTGGTTGGATCAGCCACCTACCCGGGAGTAATCATTTGTCGAAAATGGATAATACTGGAGATGAAGACATGTTGATGAGATTGACCGATACTATTACACACGATAAATATATGAGAAAAGAAGACACCTATGCCTTACAAAACAACCTTATATATGCCCGAATCATAGTTATGTTGACGATAGCTACAGTTCAGTGGCTCTGTGAATTGAGCCGCGTTTGACTTGCTGAACGGGTCAACCTTTAAATCAAGGAAGCCGAACAGTCGATATGAGAAGAAAGAAATCATAGCTTCCCAGCGGAAATATTTTTTTGCTGTGGCCAAACCCTGTGGCATAAATCACGTCTTTGCATGCGGTTATCACGTCTTGAACTTATCTCCCTCAACCACAACCCTCAAAACACCATCTCCCAAACATCAAATACGATGTCTTCAACTATGGATGAAGATCAAGAAAAGCTCCGCAGTATCTTGAAATCCAAGACCTGGTTCGGCTTCGACCTAGATGACACACTCCATGAATTCCGCAAAGCGAGCCGCGCAGCTACAACACACTGCCTCAACCGCATCGCCAACTCCTCAAACATAAAACTGGACGACCTGCAAGAAGTATACGGCATCATACTCAAACAAGGCACGGCAGATGCCTTTACCGATGGCAAGACTTCGCATGACTATCGCCGAGCGCGCTTCGCTGCTACATTGAGTCATTTTGGGCTGAGTCACGACATTGTCGACGAGTTACTGGAGGACTACGAGCGCATGCTCGTCAAGAACTTGACTCTCAAACCAGGCGCTACATCCCTTCTCAAAGCTATCAAGTCATCAGGTCGAAAGATAGTAGTCATCACAGAAGGACCGCAAGACGCCCAAGAACGAGCCATCCAAGATCTGGGCATCGCCGAATACATCGACTTCCTCGCAACCACAAACTTCTTCGGTGTCTCCAAAACCTCAGGCCTCTTCCCCAAAGTCCTAGATCATCTCCAGATCTTACCCGATGAGATCGCATACATCGGCGATTCACCACAACGTGATATCGAACCCGCGACCAAAGAGGGCATCTATGCGATTCACTTACACGAAACTCAGGCAGAGCCGCTTGTGCTGCAACCTCCGAGTATCAATTCATTGGACGTGCTAGTCCAGCTCGTGACTCCGATCTAGCGCTACAAGGCTGAGATCTAGTGTAGTTCAAATGATACACCCGTTTCAACGTGTCAGTCTCTCACAGGAGATATTGCTGGCAAACAAATCAGACGAGTGCAACGTTTGTGATACCGTGATATTCCAGCTTTTGGTAGTACAGTGGTGAGTTATCACATTGGAGGTTGAGTTATTAGCCCGAGACATTTCACGAGCACTGTGATTATCTCTGATGTTACTCCCGTTATCAATCTCCCGTATTGATCATCTCTATGATTAAAATAATCGTAACTCAGCCTTGTGGTGCTGCTGATGCTGTGCCTCTACGTTCTAAATTAATCCAGCTGCATGGTATCTGACAACGGCTGAGCCTCGCAGCTTAGGTATGAATCCGGTGCGGAGGGTTACACGGCTGCCATTCGATTTATCCCTTCGTGTTAGGGTGTGTGCAAACAGAGTACGGGACGATGCATTAATTATTCTGTCCCCGTACTGCAGGTATCCAGATAGATGGACAGCAGAGAGATCCATCTGTTCGGGCGCTAGAATTAATGCTGATCTAAAGCGGTATAAAATGACCACATTATTTCATCGCTTATTCTTGAGAACCATTTTTTCTGTCATCCGATGCTTGGTGAGATGTTACTTGAACGTGGTCAAAATGGAGTCTTGACACTTCACTGATCATCCACCGACGACTTGGCAAGGATGTACTGTCCTCACTTGATCATACCGACATACCTCATGTTCAAACTACCTGATTCTGGCAGACAGCGATACTTTCCCCTCGTTTCCCCTTTTAATCGAGCCGCGCACGAGCAAGAGGGGTAAAAAGGTTTAAAACAAACTCAAATGGCTTGGTTTTGAGGCACATTGCTTTTCTAGTTACAGGGTGGTGGTGAAGATCCGGGCCGGGGAAGGGGGAAGAGGGGCGGGGCGCGGCAGTGAGGTCATGTCATGATATGGATATGCCCTGGTCAAGCACTGTCGTCATGCAGTTTCATAAACTTGATCGCCAGGAATTGGGTTTGGATGTTCCAATCGAAGTGAGTTGTGATGAACGGTAGATCATGTGTTTCAGACAACTTGACTCGTGCAAAGTGAAAGCCATTTCTTTTGAGGCCAGAGGTGGAATGTAAAAAACGCGCATGGGTATGACTTGCAGCTTCAAGGTTAACCCCCCGTTCACTTAAGGGATAGGTAGGTACTAAAGAAACGGTTGGAATCTGGTGTGTTCCAGAAGTAAGAACCACGGCCGTTGGACTAGCTGGGGAATGAGAAAGTTAACCGTAGGAATGTATTTATTCGTAACGGATTACTGTTTGCTCGAGTCAAGAGTTTGCTAGTTATTGTAAGTTTGGCCAAAGCGTTAGAGTTACTGTATGCCCGTGAGCCCGGAAATGCCGCTGCATTTGCCTTTTTGCTAAAGTAGAGGCTTCACTACCAACTGACTTGTGTACCTATCTATGTGGTGCTGGGAAAGTGAACTGTTAGGAAAGGATGGAAGGACAAGACAATGGGTGTGGGTGCAGCGAGCGCCTACAAGACCAATCAAGCCCATGGTTGCAGCCGTGAACTGTTCTTCTGTCGTATTTGTGATGCTGACCTCTTTCTTCACTCCCACGTGTAAGAAAGAGGTTGGGGGTGATGGGGGGCCAGATTGATATGCTGGATCTTGCAGCTAAAGTCCTACGGATAGACTGGGGGGCACATGTGATATGATGTGTGTGATGTCGGCCAAGTCAGGGTCTGGTCGCGATTACGGTCGCAGTCTGTATTCGCTAGTATCGTTTACCGGCTATCTTGAGTGAATCCATGTTTGGGTCTTTTGAACAAACAAAAAAACAGGGCCTCTTTTGCTCAGACCCTGGGCTTACGGTACAGCATTGTACCACCACATCATTTCTCACCCCGGACTGAACCTTGACACCCACTTCTTACCATTGTTTTCTTGCCGGTTGTTGATCAGATGTGACAGAATCGTAGTGCACACCGGAAAAGGTCCCCCGTGGTTTAGTATCCCATGTGCGGCGTCTAACTCACGGCGGCACCCGTCATCGTGAATAACCGTGAACGTCCATATCATCACACAGAGCACAAGAAATGAAACACTGGTCACTTTACGGGAGAAACCAGCATAGGCTACTCGGCAACATCATAGGTCTTGCAGGCATGAGCAAAAATTCTACAGGGGGCATACCACCAGGTACAATCAATCATAGACATCACATTGCAAACAACAAAAGTTATAAAATAAGTTTCGGATTTTTTTGCCTAATAATTAAAGATCCTAATTCAATAATATCCAACTTGAAAGTGGTATAGTCAGGCTCCCCAACTCCTCCTCTCATACATCTAATGCATGAGGGACATTGCTTTCCAAATCCATCAATGAGGAACGTAAAACGTTAGATCCTCCAAATTACCGTGTAGTAAACCTGCCGTTCTAAGTGCGAATCACTTTTTGTTATCCTAACGCGCTTGATCCCATAAAAAATAAAAGACAAAGAAAAATAGTAGAAAAGATCCGTAAGCTCCGAAACAAAAAATTCCAGAAGAACAATAATAATCGCGTGTCCTGTCGATCCTCCTCGTTGCTAATCCGTTCCTTGCGGATAGCATCGCTCGCTTGCTCGTTTTTTGCTCTCCCTCGCCAACTGCTCTCGCGTCATTCCAAACGGAAATAAACACCTGGGTATCTCGAATTGGAAGAAAAAGAAGTCCCCTTGATATCGATCCACTCCCTCCGCGCGCGCGTTGCATTGCTGGTGGTACAGGTCGCCCCTTGATTCTTGGTGTCTTTGATAATAATTGCCAAGTCAATAAAAAGAAATCGCTTCCTCAGGGGCGAGATAGAGATGTCGTAAAAAAGAAAAATGAGAAATCCATGTGGTGTTTCCAGGGATTCCAGCGAAAGTGGTAGTATACAACGGGTATATGGGCATCCAGTCCGGCAAGCTTTGGTAAATGTCACTGGCCGTCTCATAGGAGTCCATGGGTATAGGTAGATGGTAGTTCAGGTCAGGTAATAGTCAGAAACATGGTCATGGTCCTGGATGATCCTGTGGAATAGTGTGGTCCGCTTATTTGGTAGGGTTCCTGAGGATTTCTTCACAGTTGGCGTCAAAGCGAAGGTTGAAGAGCCTCACGTTTTGCATAAACTTCTCCGTCTTGTCGAGTTCACGGTCACGACCGAAGAGGGTCTCGACGAATTCAACACCGGCATTCTTGCCGAGGCCAGCTTGCTTGCGCTTGGCGGCCTTGAGCATAGGGGCTTCACAAGCCTTGAGAAGAGAGCGGAGCTTCTCAGTGAGACGCTCACCGGCCTCGATGAACTCCTCAACGAGGTCACGGTTGTCGGGAGTGCGGACGCGGCCGACGGTCTCCTCAGCTCGCTTCACCTTACCGGCGAGCTGGATAAGAAGAAGCCACATCTCGCCGGCCATGTCAGAGATGGGAGTGGCAGGACCCTGGTGGTAGACGGTCCAGTC